>JANAVB010023999.1:11291375-11618875 GCA_029216955.1 Iris pallida | reverse complement strand
GACCTCGTTCAGGACTCCAAACAGGCTCTCTCATGCTGGATGGAACACCCGGTATTTAGATCTTGCTCCCTCCTCTCAGCAGTCCACGGCAGCTGCGAGATTCCAGAGTGCAGGCTTCTCTGGAACTACCTTTTAGCTACCCACCTCCCCCACATCAATCTTCCGTGGATATGCCTTGGAGACTTCAACACGATTTCTTGCAGTTCTGAAAAGTTAGGGGACTACCAGCCTCCGCTCCCGGCTATAGAAGACTTCAACAACTTTATGTTCAACGCCCATCTCAACCCCCTCCCATTCTCCGGCAACGCTTTCACCTGGTGTAACATGCAGAAAGGAGCCCGACGGCGATACTCTCACCTGGATCGCGTGCTAACTAACGGCCTTTGGTCTAGCATGGACCTCGTCTCCAACCTCTCGCACCTTAACTCCACAGAATCGGATCATTCCCCTCTTTAATCGAGATCAGCAGAAATGTCCAATACATCAAATAAAATATTTTGATTCCTGGATTTCTGGAGTCATCACCCTCAATTCAAATCCGTTGTTACTGCAGCTTGGAACTCAGCCGATGGCCAAGATCCCCTGGTGAGAGTTACGGCCAAACTTAGAGCCACTAATAAGATGCTATCTTCCTGGAGTAAGGCCGCGTACGGTAACATCTTCCAGGCGATCAGAACCGCGGAGGATTATGTGGCCAGAGTGAAAACTCGGTTAACCATGGACAACTCTCTGAGGTGCGTGCCTCGCTCAATCTAGCCAGAGCTATTCTCAAGTCCCGCTTGAAGGTTGAAACGATATTCTGGAAGCAAAAAGCTAGATTGGCCTGGGACCTAGAGGGGGACCAAAACTCAGGCTTTTTCCACGCTTGTGTCAAGGGGCGTAGACGGCAGCTCAATCTTTATCGCATCAAGGACCATAACGAAAATCAACTCCAGGACCAGAAGAGCATTCAGGAGGAAGCAAAGCAATTCTACTCGTCTCTCTTCGCCAAAGAGGTTATCGTCATGGACGATGAGTTCCTCTCCGAGATCCCTAGCACCATCACCAAAAGAGAGAATGAGCAGCTACTTGTCACCCCTTCTGAGGGAGAACTCAAGTCGGCGATTTGGTCTCTTGATGTCTACAGTGCACCCGGGCCGGATGGGTTCTCCAGGGTATTCTTCCGGACTTGTTGGGACATCATCGCCCCAGGCCTGCTAGAAGCCACCACAACCTTCTTCCAAAGGGCGAGATACCCAAAATCCATATCCAGGGCAAACCTCATCTTGATTCCCAAAAAAGAAAATCTGGAGACCTTCAGAGACTTTCGGCCTATAAGCTTATGCAACTTCATCAACAAGATCATCTCTAAGATCACCGCCAATCGCATGTCCGACCTCCTGTCCAAGATCATCTCAGAAGAGCAGAGTGGCTTTGTCAAGGGGCGAAACATCATTGACAATATCCTCCTCGCCCAAGAATTGGTCACCTGTATGAAATTTCTTGCTAGAGGTGGTAACGTCGCCATCAAACTAGACATGGAAAAAGCTTACGATCGCCTAGACTGGCAATTCATGATACGGGTATTCAAAGCCTTCGGTTTCTCAGAACCTTGGATTGACATTGTCTTCAGATCCGTCAGCAACTCCTAGTTCTCCACCATCATCAATGGCCAAACGGAAGGCTTCTTTCCTTCCAGCCGTGGCGTGCGTCAGGGAGACCCTCTGTCTGCCACTATCTTCATGATCACCACCGAAGCTCTCAGCAGAAACCTTAAAATCTTGACAAACAACCCTCAATTCTACCACTTCCACACCACCACAGGCTGTCCCATCATCACTTACTTCGCTTACGCCGATGATGTCCTCATTTTCTCTTCCAAAGACATCGGATCAGTAGAGGTTGTTCATAGAACGCTGGAGAGATACACCTCATGTTCGGGCCAACGGGTCAATAACAACAAAAACGTCATCTACACCACAAAGCGGACCGGTTCCACTCCACCAGGCTATCCAATTTGACTTCTTTTGCCACCGCATATCCTCCATTCTTCTACTTAGGCTACCCGTTAGTTTACGGTAAGTCCAAATAAATCCGTCACTCAGATGTTTACGAGATTCCTGGATATTGTAAATCCTTTGTCTTCATTGGGCAAAGAATATAGTAACCATGAGAAGATTCACAAATTTCTACGAGCTCTCACAAAGAACTGGATTCCAAAGGCTACAGCAATTATTAAAGGAAACGACCTCTCAATAATGTCTCTGGAAACACTCATGGGTAAGATACTCACTCACGAGTTAGAACTTCAAGACTTTGAAGATGCTACACCAAAGGAGAAGTCGGAGAAGTCGATCACTTTGAAGGCTCAACATAAAAGAACTGTCGAAGAGGATTCTGACGACGGCGACTCTGACTCTGAAGATCAAGCTCTTCTGGTAAGAAAATTCAAGAAGTTCATGAGATTCAACAGAAGAACAAAAGACAGCAATAGCAACATCAACAATAATGAGGAAGATCATATTTTCTACGGACGTAAGAAGAAAGGACATGTGAAGAAAGATTGTCCAACAGCATCATCATCAACCAGAAAAAGTAGCAAATATGACAAAGGCTACCTGAAAAGATCCACATCAAGGAAGTATGCCAATACAAGCATATGGCATGAAAGCGAAGCCAGCAATTCTGAAGACGAACAATCGGATGATGTTACAAATGTATGCTTGATGGCTTACGATCAGGTAATCACTAATCCTTTGTTTGATCATTATGATGATTTCACCTTTGAGCAATTAGGAGAGGCTTTCAGTGACATATTAAATGACTACAGAAAATTGCGTAGTAAATATGAAACCTCTAAGAAGGTACTCAAAGAGTATAAAGGTGAGATAGGAAGACTTACCGACCAACTAGCTGATGTTAGAAATAATGATACTTCTATTGAGTCTGGTGAGCTTTCTTCTATTAAGCTATTGTTACATGAGACTACCAAGTTATCCGAAGAAAAAGATCAAACTATCATCCAGCTAAAGGAAGACCTATCTAAGGAGAGAGAATCTCCAGTGTGCACAAGTCAGAATGGAAACACTTACATCTGACTATACTAGATTATATGACACCTCCAAAAATTTGAAAATTAGTTTAGAAAAATGGCCTGAAGTTGCTTCTTCCTATTCTAACACGTGTCAATTATCGAATCATCGGAACACACCCAAACCAAACACTGTCAGACCAAACCATTCCAAACCTATGCCCAAGAAGACTAATAGGCATGCATTTTTCTATACTAGAAAACCAAAACCTACCAATCATGCACCTCACACAACACTCAACACTCAACATACAAAATGTCATTATTGTGGCCTTATTGGTCATATATCCTCTGCATGTAGAATCAGAAAGTTAGTAAATTTAAATGTTTATGCATGGATACCAAAAACTAAAGAAGGGTATGTCTCCTTCGGTAATAATTTAAGAGGGTACATAATCGGTATCGGTGACATTAGTAAGGCTTCCTATCCTATGATTAAATATGTCTGTCTAGTTATCGAGTTAAAACATAATCTGCTCAGCATAAGCCATTTTGTTGATCACGGTTATGGTATTAACTTCGTCAAAGACAAATGTACTATAGTTGATAGCTCAACTGGTAGTACTATCTTTGAAGGTTTCAGGAAAGACAACATATATATTTTCTATCTGTTAGAAGATGCTAACAAAGCAGGTATATGCTTGATGGCCAAGAGCATTGAGAGTCAACTAAGACATATGAGACTCGGTCATGCAAATATGGACACAATTTTAAAACTATCCACAAAAAAGTTGGTACGCGGCTTACCGGACATATCTTTCAAGAAGGATACAGTATGTAGCGAATATGAAAAGAACAAAGCTACCGGATCCGTCTTTAAATCCAAGAACACTGTAAGTACCACTAGACCTCTACAATTGTTGCATATGGACTTATTTGGACCCAGTAGAATTGCTAGTCTAGGTGGTAAGTTATATGCATTTGTCATTGTAGATGATTTCTCTAGATACAGATGGGTATATTCTCTTGCACGCAAGAACGATGCTTTGTCAGAATTCGTCACCTTTTGCAAGAAAGTACAGAATGAAAAAGGTTCCATGATTACTCGCATTCGTAGTGATCATGGCGGCGAATTTGAGAATGCAGAGTTTAAGCAATTTTGTGACACACACGTTTATTTGCATGAGTTTTCCTGTCCTAGGACTCCACAACAAAATAGAGTTCTGGAACGTAAAAACAGGACTCTATCTGAAATGGCTAGAGTAATATTGAACCAGTTTAGTCTACCTAGATACGTTTGGGCTGAAGCTGTCAATACAGCATGCTATATTCTCAATAGGGTTCTAATTCGACCTATATCGAAGAAGACTCCCTATGAGTTATGGTTTGATAGAACACCCACTGTTTCATATTTCAAGATATTTGGTTGTAAATGCTTTATTCTTAATACTAAAGACAATCTGAGTAAATTTGATGAAAAGGTCGATGAAGGTATCTTTTTAGGTTATGCTGCAAAGAACAAAGGGTACAGAGTCTTCAACAAGAGAACCATGATCATCGAACAATAAATTAATATCAAGTTTGATGAACTAAATCAACATTCAGTCGATGACGATAATGAAGACATGATTATAATAAATACAGCTACTGCAAAACCTTCACACAAAGATGCAGAACCTTCAAGTAAAGAAGCCAGAACCAGCAATCCTGAGGATACGCCAAAAGAGATGAGATTCTTGGAAGATCATCCAAAGAACTTGATAATTAGTGAGATTACCAAGGGTGTAAGTACTCGTTCCTCTAATAAAGATACAGCTTCTTGTGTTGCTTTTGTTTCACAGTTTGAACCCAAAAACATTGAAGAAACGTGTAGTGATAAATTTTGGTTAGATGCTATGCAAGTGAAATTAAACTAATTCGAACGGAATCAAGTTTGGGAACTTGTTCCAAAGCACATTGATCATTCGATCACTGGCACCCATTGGGTATTCAAAAACAAACTGAATAAGAATGGTTTAGTGACTCGTAACAAGGCTCGACTCGTAGCTCAAGGATACAATCAAGAATACGGTATCGACTACGATAAGACTTATGCCCCAGTTGCGAGATTAAAATCCATTCGCATGTTATGTGCATTTACAAGTTTTCATAATTTTAAGTTATTTCAAATAGATGTTAAAAGCGCATTTTTGAATGGTTTTATAAAAGAAGAAGTTTATGTAGCTCAACCTCCAGGTTTTACTGATTTTAAAAATTTTGATTATGTTTTCAAGTTGAAGAAAGCCTTATACGGTTTGAAACAAGCCCCTCGTGCTTGGTACGATCGTCTATGCTCTTTTTTACTTGACAACGATTTTTAAAGGGAAAGGTTGATACTACACTGTTTATAAAATCTTTGCATAACAATCTTCTTTTGATTCAAATCTATGTAGATGATATTATTTTTAGATCCACTGATGAATTTCTTTGTCAAAAATTTTTAAAGTGTATGCAGAATGAGTTTGAGATGAGCATGATGGGAGAGCTGAAATTCTTTCTCAGACTGCAAATCAAATAAACCAACAATGGAACGTTCATAAATCAAGCAAAGTACACAAAAGATCTATTAAAAAAGTCCAACCTGGAAGCAGTCAAACTACTTAGCACTCCAATGGCGACTTCAACCAAGCTTGATATTGATGAACAAGGCAAACCCGTTGACATACGTAAGTATCGAGGTATGATCGGCAGCTTACTGTACTTAACTGCTAGTCGACCAGACATTATGTTTAGTGTTTGCTTGTGTGCACATTTTTAAGCCAATCCTAAGAAATCGCATATGTGCACAGTTAAGCGTATCTTTCGATACCTTAAAGGCACTTCTTCTGTCGGCTTATGGTATCCTAAAACCACATCATTTGATCTAACTGGTTATTCTGATGCTGATTTTGTCGGATGCAAAGTAGATAGAAAAAGTACCAGCGGCATATGTCATTTTCTAGGAAAAGCCCTAGTCTCTTGGTTTAGCAAAAAGCAAAATTCTGTCACATTATCAACAACTGAGGTTGAGTATATCGTCGCAGGACGTTGTTGTGCACAAATTTTATGGATGAAGCTAACTTTAGAAGACTTTGGATTGCACTACACACACATATCCATTTTCTGTGATAATACTAGTTCTATTAATTTGACTAAGAATCCAGTATGTCACTCTCGTACTAAGCATATCAAGATTCGACATCATTTTCTTAGAGATCATCAACAAAATGGAGATATAGACATTGTATACATAGACACATAGAATCAATTGGCTGACATATTCATAAAACCTCTAGCGGAAGATCGTTTCAATTATTTACGTCAAGAATTAGGAATTTCAGATGCCAATAATATTAATTAATTTTATTTTATTAATTAATTTATTCAATACTCAATAACTGTTTTCAAGACAAGCCTACAAAGAATCTATCTGTCACCACGACTATGGTCGAAGCGAAGCGGTACTTAATTGTTCTCCGGTGAACTCCCGTTAGCTGGGACAGTACTCCTACAGCTAATATGAAACAGATACTGAGTAAAAAAATTAATTTATAAAATATTATTAATTATATTATTTGAAGTTTAAAATTACTAAATATTGAATTAAATATTTGAAATGAGTTGATAAAAAGGATATGGCCCACAAAATTTTATTTTAAAAACCTAGGAGAACCCTAGGCAAATTCGGCCCGAGTTTGGTCCAAATTTGGCCAGAGTTCTGTTGGTGCTGTATAATTTTTAAGTCAGAACCCGAAGCCTTCTCCTATTCATCTCCTCCAAACCAATTCATCATCACAGCAGCAGCAACCGAAGAATACCCCAAACCCTAGCTATTCTCCACTCTCTTTCTTCCAATCTACGTGGAGATTTCCATCCAAAATTTAGATTCGTGTGGAGAATCGTGTCCATTACAACATACTTGATTCTCGGAAGGTATAACTCCTTCTCTCCTCCACTTTCAAACTTTTAGGGTTATCTAGTTTTAGGAAAGAATGCCTAAGGGATTCAATCATTTCAAGAGGAAGAAGACCCATGCCAGTGAAGAGGTATCGTCTTCTGATCCGAACACGGATTCCCTCTTTTCTCCGGCCTAATCGGATGACGGTGTGTCGAATGAGTTTTACTTCAAAACTCATGACCAAGCATTGCTTTGGTATGCCAACTTTGCTATGCGTACTATATGTGCTGGCGTTTCGATTAAATGGACTGTATTTCCTGACCACCATCCCTTCTTTGACGCATTAGGGTTACACCATCTTGCTACCCTATAATTTTCTATAGCTACTAATGCCCTTAGATTGTTCTATTGTAACTTCGTGTTAGACACTTTTACCGTAATAACTCATGTTGGCGGAATAGATATCGAGTTTGTTGATGTATTGCTAGCAGAAATCTTTGGTATTCTAAGCGAAGGTGCCCCGCTAGATGAAATCACCAACTTCGATTTTCCCGAGGGCACGACTCTTGTTAGTTTCAAGAATGAGCTTTGTGCGCCCGCACGTGCTCGTCCTGGAAAGTTCAAGGCCAACAACTTGAACTTGTTTAACTACGAGTTACATCGCATCATCTATTCCATTATTCTTCCCAAATCCACTTCAAAAGAAGATGTCACTGTATTAGAATTTTCTGCCCTCTATCACATTCTGAAGGGGATTCATTTTTCTGCCCCTAAGACTATCATCCAGATGATGGGTAGATGTCACAAAAGAGACTGCAACCTCTCTTATGCGATGCTTATCCCACTCATCTTTCAGTATTTTGACATAGACTTATCCATTTGCGCTCTGGACCTAGCCCAAGTTTCTTAAGCTTTCTCGTCGTAGCATTGCTACTGCTCCTCCACCTCCTGCACCTGCTCCTACTGTACCTATTCCTCCTCAGACTTACCCTATAACTTTTGAGGGTATTCATCAGCACCTCTCAGATCTGCAGACTTTCTTTGTTGACACTTCCAGGGAACATGAGTTCCGTGATGTGACTCGATTTCAGGTTATTGCCAACTCATTTGTCGATCTCAGATTTGCTCAGACGGGTCATTCTGCTAGCTCTCTTCCTAGAGACCCTTCTATATCTGGTTACCGTATTGACGATGAGGTGGTCCACTCTCTGTTCCAGCCAGGGAACACTTACGATTGGTATCGTACTTCTGATGCTACTCCACATACCTCCGGAGATGGCACATCTGGAGCTGGTCTATCCGGACCTGGTGGACATATTGGCACTGCAGATGATGATGATGACGATGAGGATGATTTTTGATTTGTCATACTTTTGAGACTGATGATTTTGTCTTTTGTTTACTTGGAAATGTTCCGACATTCCAAGCTAGTATCAGTAATCTTATTTTGTTATGATTTGTGACTTTTCTGTTTGATGGACATGTTATATGCTTTAGTTCAGCATTTTATTTAGTTTAGCATTTCTCATAGCATTATCTTTTATTTATGCTTCCATTTACACTACCTGTGAAATATTCTCTGCTTATCACATTACTTTCCTGTCTGTGACATTTATACCATGTCTGTGATAAATGTTTTTATATATCCATATTTTTTTGTGTTTTTTCACTGATTGTTACTTATGCATATATTGCGGGGGAGCTTTCTCTTTTGCTATTATTTTGCTAAGTGACAACGGGGGATAAATAAGATCTAACATATTCATGAATACAGGTTATGAACAATCTACAGGAACATTTTCTTGGTACGTTATATCGGTACAATTTTGATTTGATAAAGACCAAAGATGTTATATCGGTCAAGGTTTGTCAATTATCAAAATGGGGGAGATTTTTGGCCCATTGGTCATGGTCAAACCTGATTTTAATAATTGATCAAACTCTGTCTCGATATACTGAACAACTCAGATGTTTACTCAAGATTTTTGGACACTGCTCAAGACCGAAGCTATGTTTGCCAATCGAGACTGTATTTCTTTATGCAATGTAATTTTTATTTTTATTGAGTCTAGGAATACATTGTACACCGAGTCGTACTGGCAAATACGCTATCCAAAATCGTTTTCAAAATTGCTATCCAAAATTGTTTTCAAAATTGACTTATGTTTTAAAAAACATCCCTTATTTACAAAAGCTTCTGAAGGATTTCAAAAAGCCGAAAAATATTTTTCTTAAAATTAACCTGACCAACCCTGACAAAACTCGGCCAGAGTTCGGCCATGGTGAACGTTATATGAACGTTGGTTTTTGAACTTGGTCTCCCTTCAGTTGCGGTTTGTTACATAGAATTCTGTCTGAATTTCGCCCAAATTCTGTCAGAGTTCTGCCTTTGGAAAAACTATAAATATAGAGGAATTCTGATCATTTTAAATCACTCATTCACTTTCATCTCTTCTCTTCTAAAGCTTACGTTTCTTCCAAAGAGTTTTCAAAAAGCTTTTATTTTCAAATCCCAAGCCAATTACAATTCTCTAGTCAATTTGTCGGTACGGTGCAGTCTAGAAAATTTCAGAGAAATCGTAATCAGAGGCTTGATTGAAGAAAGACTCTTCAAAACTGAATTTGGTCGAGTTCTTCGTATCAAAGCTTGCGTCCGTAGAAGTTGCAAGGACTTCGTATGAAAACTTGCAGGATTTTCCAATAGTGGATTCAAATGGAAGCTAGAGTTCTTCCGATTGGACTAGTCCTCACAAGAGGAAAACCAGTATAAATCTCTGTGTTTGCGTTTGCCTTCTGAACTCTTTTCTTTACAGTTATTATTTTGTGATTATTATTATTTCTGTGATCTAACTGCTAACAAGTTTTTAATTAGCAATATTCCACTGCCTACTCTATTCACCCCCCTCCTCTATAGTATTCTGCTTTACGACTTTGTTCCTACAGTTAGTAGTAGAAATAGGAAAACACGCATAAGGAAGAAGGAATAGTATGTGGTTCTCCAAAATATAGAAAATCTTACAGTACCCTCCCTTCATTATAGTATTTATACATGTGCATCCAAATAGCATAGATGTGAAACAGGTCTATGAAACTACATCATCAAGTAAATAATACAAGGGTTTTGGCATGACCTCCACGGATGTGAACCCAACAATGATAACAATGCTTATAATCCCTTAAACTAATTACCTATTAAATGCATTAGTAATTAAAAAAGCATATTCTCTATTATTATAACATTCATTAAGTAGTCTAGCCACTCTTTATGTATAGTAAAGAAGAGAAAAAACTATGCACAACACTAGAGATGACATTGTTCATGGTTACAATACCAATGTACACACAATAAAATAAAATATACATTGTGCATTAGAGAGCACGAGTACTGTGTTGTGCATAATATCCCTACACATAAGCACTTAGGAAATCACACCAAAAAGTTATCATTAGCTTTTCTTTTATATGGTTACATCAATTATATAGAGGCCCTTTATACTTTTAGTAATTTCATAATTATAAATAAGAATGTAAGTCAAGTGGGTCACACTCTCATGATTAGAGTAGTATAGTAATCAAACGTGGAAATGGATTAAATATAAGACAATTTCATATAGGTCCATAAATGATTAAGTAATGTGCAACTAACCTTATATTACTATTTCTATATGTCATTAGGAAGTACACACTTTTAAGATAAATATGTATAGGTTTTCCTCTTTCCTCATTTATTGTTAGATTAAATAAGGTTAGTATGTATTAATATAGAATAATACAACAGTAGTGGTAATTAAATAGTAATCATTAATTGAATACAAGTTTTCTTTAATATATATACGTAGGTAGCCAATGGTAGATAGAAATTTATTCAAAACACCTCCAACTATTAACATATGCTACATGAGACCCTTTTTGAATAAAGGAAATAAATATAAACATTCCTTTGACTCTTTATATGTGTCATACAAATAATAATATACATACAGGAATTAAGGTTAAATTGGATAAGTTACATTAATATCTAGCAATAGAAATATCATTTGATAGTTAATTAATATTTGGAAGTTTTGGGTTATTGCTAGACTTGAAACCAGATTCCAGGCCTTCGACATAACACAACATGGATTCCAGGCAAGTATACATTTTCGAACTTATACAGCATTATGCATGTTTATTTCCTGTCATTCTTGTTCATATTTATTCTTTCGTATATTGTCAACTGATTCTTATACATGTTCATGATGTTCTTTTACCTATTTCCTCACATGTTATACATTTTCTTTTCATATTATCTACTGGATATATGTTTCACTATGCTAGTTTAGACTTTTGTGTTTAGTGCGGTGACTTGATTTCATCATTTGGACTTTGACTTGGACTTGAACTTGACTTGATCAGATTACCTGTACTGGATTGACTTGACCTGATCGTGATTGTTTTGACTTGACACTGACCTGTTACTAGACGTTGACTATACCTGACCACCTCGTTCATGAGCTCCCATTGAGTGAGAATGAGACATACTATAGTTAGGGAGTCCCTATCGGCCTACTGACTATAGGACTGTGAGCTTCCATCGGGCTGTGGTTATCCCAATTTACTTATAGTTATGCTTGATAGCACTATCCTCGACGGCATACCACTTACCCTTATTCCTTGTTCTTGTACTATTTTCTTATACCATTTTTTTTACATGTTATATACTGTCATAGTAGGCATGTTTTATGTATCTTGCTAGTCCCCTGAGGACCGGGTGATCTCTCCACGATTAGTTACAAAGGAGGACTACCCAGAGGTTTATGGTTCTGCAGTCGAGACAGGTGACGTACCTTTGCAGGAGGTCAAGATAGTAGCCGAGGATTTCTCATGATCCATGTCGTTTCTAGTCATTAGACTTGCTACTTTATTTCCTTTTATTTCAGCAGACTTGTAATTGATGACTATTACTTTATTCTCTTTTATTGTGGTTTTGGGATGTCTTACCAAACAGTTGCTATTTTTATTTCCTGCTGGACAGTTGATATTATCATTATTGTTGGACTTGCTTATTCTGTGTTTACTTTTCTGTATGGACGAGATTTGTTCTGGACTGGTAGCCTATGTTGTTGTTATGGGTTTTCTATCATGATTTACAGCTTAAACATTTGCTAATGGGCTTGTTTAGGTAGATTAGCCCAATGGCGATATTTTGCTGGCATGTAGCGCATTCATGGTCCTATATATTTTGGGACTGGGTGTTACATATGTGTTTGTGTGTGTGTGTGTGTGTGTGTGTGTGTGTGTGTGTGTGTTCTCTGGTATTTCCATTTACTCTTCTATGTATACATTTCAACTTTATTTAATTCATGCTGCTATGTACCTATTATTTGCAAGCTTATTCCTTTCTCGAGCTTGCTCGAACATATATATTACTGGGTGGCCAACTTTAATATATTATGTTTGGTCTTGATATTCGCTTCATTACTGTGGATTGAGATATAGATGATCAATTACTTTTAGTACCCTTGACCGTGTAGTATGTCTAGGGATAAGTCTATTAAATTGGAAACTTATTCTAGATCGTATTAGCTGGCATGCTCACGTCTCAAGTTCCTGTATATTTTGGAACATGGGCATGACATTGGATTAAAGAAAAAATAAAAAATTAAGTAGGGTTAACAGAAGGAAAGTTAAGTGTGTGTGTGTGAGAGAGAAAGAGAGTCAATACATATAACCTTGCATGAATTTGATGGAGAGTTAAGTGGGATGTGCTTAATAACTCTTACTTGGATTGGAAGGTTTGAGTAGGAGGAGGATTAATAAAAATACAATAGTTACCAAAATATTCTTATTACATGTGGCATAAAATTATACAAAACGTATGTGCTTATAAACTCAACTGATGCATAAAATAAATGTGGTCAACTATCTCTCCTCCAATTTTTTGACGCACCTGGACTTTTATTTTGCATCAGATATATGTGATCATTAAATCAATAGATGCATCAAAAATATAGCTGTCGATTTTTTTTCCTTATAATTTTCAATGATGTGTGATAGGAAAAAGTGCGAAAAGACAATGCACTATGACGACAACAAGTTAAAAGCCAAAAAGATGGAGCAGCAGGTTGCAAACAAGAAAAATGGAAGAAAAGGTCATGATATTGTATAAGATAAAAATGGTATATTTATGACTTTTTAAACAACAATCGCTCATAAGATAATCGCTAATCCGGCTGGCTTTTCTTCGCCCGTCCTTGAGCCTTCCTTTCTGGTACTTGCTGCGGTTGGCCTGACCAACCCTGGATTATTTCCAGATTACTTGTGATCGACCCTGTGGATCTTCCAGACTTGACTTGGAGGATGTACTTCAGTTCCAGACCATGCTAGCAACTGTAGGAAGGTATACTCGTCTACATTATTATCTTGTACTGTATATTCTTGATTATCATATGAGTATTTTCTGCTTTCCATATGATTACATCTCTTGTTGTTATTTTATTGTTATTACCTGTGGATATGAGATCGGATTTAGGCCATAGATTGATTGCATGCTAGGATACCCAACAAGATTGACAACCGTAATCGTCGTATGACGCATTCAAACTTTATACGGTGTAGCTGGGCTATCCGTCCCCATATTTTGGTACTGGGCGTGATAGATACCCAATAATATCTCAAAATAAGACCTGCATGGGCCACTACTAAAATCGTGTCACGCCCCAGTACCGAAATATAGGGACGGACGTAGGCCAGCTACACCGTATAAGGTACGAATACATCATACGGCAATTACGACTATCAATCTTGTTGGGTGTCCTAGCATGCAATCAATCTATGGCCTAAATTGGATCTCATATCTATAGGCAATAACAATAAATCATAAGCAAGAGAGAGAATCATATGGAAAGCAGGAAATACTCATATGATAATCAGGAAATCTACAGTACAGGATAATAATGTAGCCGAGTATACCTTCCCACAGTTCCTAGCATTGTCTGGAACTGAAGCATATCCTCCAAGTCAAGTCTAGAAGATCCACAGGGTCGGTTACTAGCAATCTAAGAACAATCCAAGGTTGGTCAGGCCAACCGCAGCAAGTACCAGAAAGGAAGGCTCAAGGACGGGGGAAGAAAAGCTAACAGGATAAAATATATGACAAGAAAAGCATATATGAACAGTAAATGAGGGCAAGAATCGTGCGGTACTAACGCACGATAACAATCTACAACTAATATAGCTAAAATAACGAACAATCATCACAATCTCCCTAACATCCAGTAATACCTGCATGGCCAACTGGAACTCGATATCAGCCAACCTTGCAAGCAACAAGCCAAACAATTTAGGAGAATAAGCGGCCACTGAAATGCCTACGACTTTCTATGTGGAGGTTGGGTTGCCCCAATAATGCAAAATATAGGAATCCTTAAATCTTGTAGATCCAACCTGGCTAGCAGGGCCAAATATAATAAGACTAGATAAGCACCGGTCCCTCGCAAGGCCACCATGCGAGCAAGATAAGCATATAGTACATAATACATAAAGTAGCCAGAAATTTCCATCCTCTATTGCGGACGGTAACAATATCCGTGGCGGCCAGCCAAAATAAAGTAGACTAGTACTACACGACCTCAAGATTTCGTTCCCTCCTAATGCTTCTACCAGTTTAAGTTGCCTAGATTATCCACACATTTATCCGGAATCACATGCCGTGGTCACATGATCATCCTCCTAGATGTCGTATCTCAGTATGGAAACGCTAAGTAAGAATCAACCTTGGCACCTATTGTCCCAGTTGTGATTCATTCTTAGTGTTATGCAACAAGCAAGCAAGCAATCCTCACCACACTAAGACTACAGGCTAACTACCAAGGTACCCGTACAGGTAATCAAGATTACACTGCAGTGTAATATAATCCAAGAGATAGCACTCAAAGTGCCAGTAGACAGGTAGCACCTCAAAGTGCCAGTAGAATCAGGGCCAGTACCATAAAGGGTAAGCTGGAATCATAGCACAGATACACGTGGTCATGTCAGGAATAAGGACAATCAATCAATCACATGAAGTCATCTGCCCACATCATGGCATAGATATCAGGTCAGGTACATGGTCGGGATCTCTACTAGAATAGCATCTCAAGTATACATGGGAGCCTACAGCTCTAATCATCAAGTCGGTCTATCCACCTGATCAATCTATCAGGAATCTCCCATCTACGATGGAATGAATATCATGTCAGGAAAGACGATCACCAGATACTAAGCTAATCACTATAATCAATGTTAGGCCCTCTTGCTCATAAGAATCCTCTGAATCAATGATCACAAGCTATCAAGAAACAAGCCTCTCAACTTCCAAGATATAGCAATCGTACCAGATTTTGGACATTTAGGAAGTCGAGTAAAAGTCTTATAACGATACCCTTGATATTCTTCTCGTTCCACGAAATACTCGCACAATCATCAAAATCCAGGAATCCACATAGTCATATCTGATCCAAATAAACATCATAAGGAAATGGCAACACTGTCCAAGAATCCATGTGAGTCTACCAAATCAATATTCCGGGAATCATACTCCATATTATACTCAATCCTCATATATATCCAAGAGTCATAAATTCCGATACATAGGACAACTGTCAGCCCTATCTAGCTAGACTAGGATAACTCCCAGAATGAATGGTCAAGGGACAAGGATATATTAATTAATGCTGTCGGACAAATGGCAAGGATTGTATGAACCGCTTAGAAGCAGATCCACAACCCTTAAACCAAACAAAGACCAGGGTTACAGACCATCTCCCGAGTGGAACCGTTCTCCTCACGCTATCCGACGGACAAGACAGGTCAAGTAGCTAGGTGACTAATCTAGTCATGAGTCTACCTAGCAGATACTGGAATCAGGTAAACTATACTACGATAAACGTACATGCGCCTGATTCAATAAACCAAAGGAACCGTTCTGCCCAAATCTTCAAACCAAATTCCCGATCGGGAATTCTGAAAAAATTTGGCAGTCTCTTTTGTATTCTGGACGGGAGCTCCGAGCGAATTTAGGGCTAAATCCATTCGACACAACCCGTCGTAGAATAGCAAACTGAGAACACTAAGTCCCGGGTTCCAGCAGCACTACAATGCGTATTGGAAACAAAACCATAGCCGAGAACACTAAGTCTCGGCCTTCAATAGCGCTACGATGCGTACTGGGCGACAAGCCAATACATGCAACAAAAACTGCCATACAGGGCGCATCACAGACCCAGAGTCATGTCCAATCCATAAGCATGGTCATAGAAACAGTCAGCCAAGCCGTTACCCGACCGCGAGTCGGACACAGGGCATATGGGGACAATCCATACATGTGAGTCATGCTCGTGTCCTCGGAGGTGTGGATGACCCGTCCGAGTTGTCCGATACGGCCATAACCCGATATCGAACCAAGCTATCCTAGGTTATTATCATGGCAGTTCTACTGCTAAGCTACACTAATCATGGTTATACACTTACATTTACAAATAAATTAAATAAAATTAAATCCAAGACGAGAGCAAGATCCATCAATGAGCAAGGGATACTTGTCTAGAGGGCTCGGCTAGGTAAGCAAGTCTTCGAAGATCAGGATCCAAGCTAGCACGTCCATCGAGGTCCTTAGAACTAATAAACAATCATTAGTATAAAATATTAAAATAATAACAAGAAGCACAAGGATCCCGTAAGCAGTGCAGGGATCTGGCATGAAAACTAAGGCATGTGGATCGACACGGACATACAAACTGATATGCGAACGTGAATCGAGATGCACACGCGAATCAAGATGATACGAATATTATGATAAACGAGAAACATAATGTGCACGCAAATCGAGACGTATATGTAGACCGATACGGGCATACAAATCGAGATGTGAACGTAAATCAAAAAATATTAGGATGACGCACCCATCAATACGATATACAAATCGAAGCGTGCATGCAAATCGAGACAGTATGGGTCACAAAAGTAGGTACAAAGGCCGGGATACAGAAATCGAGAGAATATACAAACCGAGATAGCACGTTGCTCGAGGCAGCATGAGGCTCGGGGTGTCTCACTACCCGAGTCAACACGTGAATCGAGGTGGCACAGGGACCGAGATCGCACACACGCCAAGGTGCACGCAAACTGAGATGACATAAAATTCAAGGGTGCACAAAAAATGAGGCGGCACGTACACCAAGGTACACACACAACGAGGCGCTATGCCTGAGTAGCATGCACGTCGAGTGGGCTCGTTGCTCGAGCAGCACGTGGACCAAAGGCGTCCCGCCGCTCGAGGCTAGCGCTGTCCTCGAGCACGACAGCCAAAGGGAAAAAGGAAAAAAGAGAGGCTGAGGAGTCGGAGGACCTACCGGGGTGGTTCGGCCAGGCAGGGTCGGGCTCGAGCGGAGGGAGGATGGCAGCGGTGGCGTTGTACTTGACAGAGGAAGCAGGAGAAGGATAAGGTAGGGGAGATCGTCATCGATATGGCCAAGTCGGGTGGAGACAACGGTGACAACGGCTAGATGGGTGGAGGCTTGCTGTGGCTGTCCACGCCATGACAAGAGAAAGAAGGAGAAGGGGCAGAGGAGATGATGGTGGGGCGAAGGCCATGGGGCTGGAGGAGCTGATGGTGGTGCTGTGTCGGTGGTAGAAGATGGTGGTGGCGGCCATGGTGAAGGTGGGGGCTGCAGTGGAGATGGGGGCTGTCGCGGCCAGGAGGAAGGAGATCGAGTGAGAGATGTAGTGAGAAAGAGAGTGAGATGATAGATGAAAGAGAGGGAGGCTGGTCTCCAGAGCGGGGAAGGAGGGGTGAGCAGGAGAGAGGGTGATGAGAGAGGTGAGTTGGGGGGCTGACTGAGGTTGAGAGGGAGAGAGTTAGGGTTATGTTTGGGAGGAAATAGGGTTGGGTTATATGTAGAGATTTAATTAAATTAAAATAAATAAATAATAATGGTAACAATAGTAATAATTGAATAATGACCTAAATTTTTACATCAAAAATAAATATAAGATAATCCCAATAATAGCAACAACAATAACCAAAAATTTGGCCCTACAACCAAATCGAGACCAAAAAATTAATAACAATAAATTTAAATAAATATGAAATTTAAAATCACCAAAATATGAAATAGAGTCATATACATATTTTCAAAAATAGGGAGATGACAGGTTTTACACATCTCAGACCAACTTATTGTAGTTAGTTTCTCTAATAAGGGGGCCTGTGATTCATATTTGGTGCAATCTACGGCCACAATGATAGGCGAGGGCGTGACTCACTCTGGCGGGATATTGAAGGTATCAGCACTTTGGCGGAAGTCCAGCTTCGACTTCCTTTAGTTCTGAAGGGTGACTTTAATTCTTTATTATTTAATCGTAAGAATGTAGGGTGTCGTAAGGTTTCCAACGCCATTCTCATGGACTTTTATATGTGCCTGGTACATTTAGGGCAGTCTCCTCTGATCAGAACTGGACATATATGGACATGGAACAACAAGGCAGTCCAAAAATGTGTGCCTATCAACTGGACCGTGCTATTGGAAATAAAAAGTGGATTGATTTGTTCCCTCAGATCCAGGCGGAGGGCCTTGTTGATGACACTAGGGACCACTGCCCCATTCGACTTTGCTTATCTGATAAGAAGGGCAACAAAGTACGTCATTTCCACTATAATAATAAATGGCCTTTGATGGCAGGATACAATGAGGCAGCGGTAAGGGAGCTCCAATGGTGGGGGCACGGTAACCTGCAGTTTCAACTAGTCCATCGGCTTAAGCAAGCTAAGGCTAAACTTAAGCTCTGAAATAAGAAGCTCCAAATCCCCTTTGGTGAAAAAGGAACAAGAGTTACTTGACGTGCAATGTCGGCTTCAATCCGATATTCTTAATAAAAATTATACTGAAGGAACGGGTTCTCATTTAGGAGGTGTAGGAAAGCTGCGTCTACAGAAGAAAATACAAGCAACACAGAGGGCTAAATGTTCTTCGCTAAGAGAAGGGGACAGGTGCACTAAATTCTTCTATAATATCTTTATCACATCAGCGGGCTTCTTGATGAACATGGCAAGGTGGTGAGCTCATTGAGTGAGATATAGTTGGAGGCAGTTAGGTACTATTCGGCCATTTACAATCAAAATGATTACATACATGTTTTCCTGACCCGGTGTACAAGCGTATTGTCTCCCCTCTTGGAAACGAAATACTGTTAGCCCCCGTTATAATGGAGGAAGTGGAGTCCAAAGTTAGGCGTGCTGATCCTAACAAGGCTCCTGGTCCAATTGGCTTCAACAATAAATTTTTTAAGGTCCATTAGGATTTGTTGAAAGATCATGTGCTTGCAGTTATCCAATATTTCTTTAATTCGAGCATACTCCTTCGGGAAATAAATTAGACCTTTATTACATTAGTCCCGAAGAAAAAAGGCGCTACGGAACTAGCAGACTTTCGACCAATTGTGTGCTACAATTTTATCTACATGTTGATCACCCATGTTATGTGCAAGCGTATGGAGTCCCTCAAGCCGGGTTCGGTCTCAGCAAACTAGGATGCATTTATCAAAGGTCGAAGTATCGCAGAACATAGGTTATTGGCTCATGAATTGGTCCGAGGATTTAATCGGGCTGGAGGAGATAAAGCTTTTTATTAAGATAGACCTGCGAAAGGCCTATGACATGGTTAATAGGGATTTTGTATTCCATATCCTTCTGGCGATAGGGTTTGATAGGACGTGGGTGGACTGAATCCATGAATGCATCTCGACGGCTACTTTCTCTGTACTTATCAAAGGGCAGTCGTATAGCTTTATTAGAAGCAACCGGGGGCTGCGCCAGGGGGACCCCTTGTTACCATACTTGTTTACTCTGGTCATGGAGTACTTTACTTGTCTGATTGATCTGGCGGTGCATCGTGCAACGGTCCTTGGGACTAGACATGGAGAATTGCTAATTAAATACTTGGGTATCCCGCTCTCTAGTAAATATGCTAGGAGCTCGGATTTCCAGAGCCTGGTAGAGTTTGCTCAGCGATAGATGGAGGGTTGGCAGGCGCAGGTTCGTTCGTTCGGTGGGCATATTGAGTTGGTCACATCAACTATCTCTGGTGTGATCTTGTTCTAGCTCCAGGCAGTGCTTCTTCCAGGCATGACAATTTATAGGATTTAGAAGCTATGTGCAGATTTTGTATGGCAGGGTGGGATGCATGCCATCTCATGGACAATACTTTGTCAACCAAGGGATGAACGAGGGGCCAGTCTATGCTCCATTGAGGACATGAAGAAGGTGGCGACCTTGTGGCTTGCTTGGAATTTTGTTCAGGGTACCTTGCTTTGGGCGTGTCACGTACCAGAACCAGAATACTTGAGAACGGGGGACAGGCACAGGCAGCTACGTACATTGAAGTATAATCTACCTCAATATACGATCAGGGCTGTCTAGATGCATGAGGGTTTATCTACAAGCCAACAGTCTCTTATGGTCATGAACAAGCCTAGTGTCTCAATCTCAACAAGCAAGTCATTGTTACAAGATGTAAGATCATCAGACATACAAAGTAAGGCGTCCCAAACATTACATATTCAGATGATCATGAAGCTAGTCATATAAAATACGAAGACTAGCAAGATAAGTCATACATGATCAACCCTAGTATTTGTCAATCATGTAGCAGCCCGTAGGCAGACAGAAATTAAAGTTTCAACATGAGCTAACACTTGCTCGGCTGCTAAATGCCTCAAAAGAATAATTTACAATAAAGTGGGAGAGCAAAATAAGAAACCCACTCGTTGCCAGGATTATGTCTGGTGTTTACCATCTAGTTGGAAGGCAGAAAGATCCTCAAGAGCTACTCCGAAATCTGGCCATACAAAACCAGCTGGGTTAGACCCCAGAAAGAGCAAGTTCCACAAGGGAGGATTCACTTAAGAACTAAAACCAGCATATTAGCACATGATACATAAAGGACAACAAAAGATATGAGTTAGAGAAAATAGGGTGATAAACGATAAGATAACTAAAGAACTATTCCAGTAACCAAGTTACAACCCGTAAACCAAACAAGGATCGGGGTTGTAACCCATCACCAGAATAGAACTTAGTCGCTAACCAATTATCGAATAAGTAAAGCATAACATTAAAGAGCTAAAGTAACCATGTACTGGCCTTGTCTAGGAAAGACTAGACTAGACTCCATCCATCAATAACGGCCAAGCAATGAGTACGGCTTGATACTTTAACTAACTAGGGTTATCACAAGCCTAGTTACTAACAAGATGCATTGAGATGTTCCAACAGCCACAAGTCCTGCAGACTTAATCCTGGTTATCTAGTTGCAAGTTGAGAGAGTTGGATTAGGTGACTTGGGGGTGCAACACATGACAGTATGCTGAAAATGTGCCCTACTCGACGGCAGGCTACAAGTCCAATTAAAGCGCCCAGATAACGGAACTGCCTGTAGCTGGGAAATCTCTTTATGAACTACTTGATCAATCTAGTCATTATCCTAATCAGATTCAGTATGAATCCCTGACCGTGGTAACCAGGAATCCATGTCCTAGACATGATGCAAGATGAGACATGTAGCTTATATAAGCACAAACACCCACGGTGTCAAGGCAAGAGTTACTTAGCAAGTCAAGATTGCCGTCGTAATAGTATATCAAGATTATCATGTTAAGTTACTTTATCAAGTCAAGAGTGCGTCACAACGGACCACCATCAAGAATTATTATGTCAAGTTACTTGTCAAGAGTGCACCACGATGGGTCACTATCAAGAATTATCATGTTACTTGATACTTGTTAAGAGTGCGCCTTAACAGGCCACTATCGTGTTTTATCCTTACATTATCATGAATAAGAGAAACTTGTATAAAATAGCTAGTAGAATATTCTTGTAGCCAAGGAAAAGATCTACAACTTTCATGTTTTGAGTTTTTCAAAATTTTAGCTACAAAACAGCTCAAAGAGGCAAAAACAGTCATTTGGAGTGACCTGCGCACAAGTTGTACGAGCAAAAATACCCACGCCGCACGTTGTGCGCAAGCACGACGCACGTTGCACGGCAAAAAATCGCACGGCCATGCAAGTTGCGCGTTGCTTGTGGGCAAAATCGTCTACGGCGTACGTTACACGCAAGCACAGATCACGGGCGCGCGGCAAAAAATTATGCAGGTGCGCGGCCGCACAAGTTGCACGTTGTGCGTGGGCAAACTCGCCCACGGTGCACGTTGCGCGCAAGTACGGCGCACAGCGCGCGGCAGCGAAGACACTGCACGCGGCACTGTTCATCGTCCCGATATCCCCAAAAGGTGTGGGGAACCCATGAACACGAAAATAGCATAACTTGCTCATACGAAGTCGAAATCAAGCGGTTCAAAAGCCAAAATTGGGTAGAATTGAATTCCCTACAACATGGAACCATTAGATCTTGAAAATAATCAAGTTTCAGAGGTCAAAACCAAGAAAAACCGAAAACGTTATAAACTTTGATCTACAAGAATCCATCCATCAAATCTAAAAATATCGAGTTCTAAAGAGGCTTAGAATCAAATAAGGAAGATAATGGAACAATAAAACTTGAGATCTATCATGAAGCAAGTTGTACTTGTCTAGGGCTTTCTAGGTTGGTGGGAGAGTAATGGAGGAAGAAGAAGTTATGAGAAATAATGAAGGAGAGAGAGTGGAGTTGACTTATATAGTAAGCCTCACCATCTCAAACCAAACCAAAACTAAACCAAAATAAACCAAGCAAGCCAAACAAAGTCAAATTGAACCAAATCAAATCAAATAAACCAAGTCAAGATTAAACTAAGACTAGGCTAAGCAAGACAAGTCTAACTACGGTCCACCTGATAAATGTCAAAAATCCGCATACGAAAATATGTATAACGGAAAACGGGAGTGAAAACTCTACCCACCTTAAAAGAATTGCATCTTCGGAATTTAATCAAGAGGCTAGAGATGTCGGAGAAAGCTATATTAATCATAAGCAAGCTAAGACTAGCAGTCAATCAAGCAATCATTCATGCAAGCAAGGAATTAAAAGCATAAGGCATAAGGAAGACATTATACCTTGAGTCAAACATGTATGGATATCACGAGCGGATATCATCCTCACGCTTCCACGTTGACTCACCTAAAGAGTGGTGACCCCAAGCAACATGGACTAAACTAATAGTCTTGTTCCTGAGTACCTTCTCTCTTCGGTCCAATATGGATACAGGTCTCTCCTTATACGAAAGGTTGGTACCAACAACTAATTCCGAATGATCAAGGATATGGCTCGGATCTGGGATATACCGTCGTAATTGGAATACATGGAATACGTCATGTACCTCACATAACGACGGCGGAAGAACGAGACGATAGGACACATCACCTACTCGCTTAAGAATGTCGAATGGCATTATATACCTAGGACTAAGCTTTCCCTACATGCCAAAACGAATGACGCCACCGGTAGGTGATCCTAAGGAATATGTGGTCACCGATAGAAAACTCAAGTGGGTGCCGAAGAGAATCGGCCCAATGGCGCTGACGATCTTGTGCAACTCAAAGATGATCTCTAACTTGTCTGACCACCTCGATTGTCTGCGTAACCATATCTGCCCATGGCATCTTGTACTGTCTGGTAAAGGACATCGTCTCGACGATCTTGTGATACAAGCAATTCCCGAATAAGTCCTACCAGGACTCCATTGTCAGGCTCTGCAGGCTGGACGGGTTAAACTGGGGGCTCTGGATCCCCGGAATGCATGACTCGGGAGGCTGCTTCTGAGTGTTGGGCTTGGTCCCCAGGTTGCGGCTGGTTCACTGTTGGTTCTCCTTCCGGCTGATCAGCAGGACCAGGAGCAATGCCACTGAAGAAAATGACATGGGAAACATTAAGGAAGGACCAAGATAGATCAACGATATAAGCATGTGACCAGGCCAAGAATTCAGGAAGATTAGAAGACACGAGTAGAGATTAAAGGCGAGTGCTGATTGAGACATCTATCCGATAAAACCCTCACTCATCTTGATTTACAGACCTGCAAGGGCCACCACTTAAACTATTTCACGTCCCAGAACTAGAATTCTGGAGAGCGGAGGACAAACACAGCCAGCTACGTACATTAAAGTATAATCTACCTCGATATACAGTCACGGCTGTCTAGATGCATGAGGGTTTATCTATAAGCTAACAGTCTCTTTTGGTCATGAACAAGCCTAGTGTCTCAATCTCAACAAGCAAGTCATTATTACAAGATGTAAGATCATCAGACATACAAAGTAAGGCATCCTAAACATTACATATTCAGATGATCATGAAGCTAGTCATACAAAATACGAAGACTAGCAAGAGTTTAAGTCATACATGATCAACCCTAGGATTTGTCAATCATGTAGCAGCCCGTAGGCAGACAGAAATTAAAGTTTCAACACGAGCTAACACATGCTCGACGGCTAAATGCCTCAAAAGAATAATTTATAATAAAGTGGGAGAGCAAAATAAGAAATCCACTCGTTGCCAGGATTACGTATGGTGTTCACCATCTGGCTGGAAGGTAGGAAGATCCTCAGAAGCTACTCCAAAATCTAGACATACAAAACCAGCTAGGTCAGATCCCAGAAAGAGCAAGTGCCACAAGGGAGGCTTCACTTAAGAACTAAAACTAGCATATTAGCACATGATACATAAAGGATAACAAAAGACATGAGTTAGAGAAAATAGGGTGATAAACGATAAGATAACTAAAGGACTATTCCAGTAACCAAGTTACAACCCATAAACCAAATAAGGACCGGAGTTGTAACCCTTCACCTGAACAGAACATAGTCTCTAACCAATTATCGAATAAGTAAAGCATAACATTAACGAGCTAAAGTAACCATGTACTGGCCTTGTCTAGGCAAGACTAGACTAGACTCCATCCATCAATCACGGCCAAGCAATGAGTACGGCTTGATACTTTAACTAGCTAGGGTTATCATAAGCCTAGTTACTAACAAGATGCATTGAGATGTTCCAACAGCCACAAGCCCTACAGACTTAATCCAGGTTATCCAGTTGCAAGTTGAGAGAGTTGGATTAGGTGACTTGGTGGTGAAACACATGACAGTGTGCTAGAAATGTGTCCTACTCGATGGCAGGCTATAAGTCCAATTAAAGCGTCCAAATAACGGGACTGCTTGTAGCTAGGAAATCTCTTCATAGACTACTTGATCAATCTAGTCATTATCCTAGTCAGATTCAGTATGAATCCCTGACCGTGGTAACTACAAATCCATGTCCTAGACATGACGCAAGATGAGACATGTAGCTTATACAAGCACAAACACCCACGATGTCAAGGCAAGAGTTACTTAGCAAGTTAAGATAGCCGTCGTAATACTATATCAAGATTATCATGTTAGGTTACTTTATCAAGTCAAGAGTGCGTCACAACGGACCACCATCAAGAATTATTTTGTCAAGTTACTTGTCAAGAGTACACTACGATGGGTCACTATTAAGAATCATCATGTTACTTGATACTTGTTAAGAGTGCACCTTAATAGAACACTATCGTGTTCTATTCTTATATTATCATGAATGAGAGAAACTTGCATAAAATAGCTAGTAACATATTCTTGAAGCCAAGGAAAAGATCTACAACTTTCATGTTTTGAGTTTTTCAAGATTTTAGCTATAAAACAGCTCAAAGAGGCAAAATATAGTCATTTGGAGTGACCTGCATGCAAGTTGCACGAGCAAAACTGCCCACGACGCACGTTGCACGCAAGCACGGCGCACGTTGTGCGGCAAAAAATTGTGCGGCCGCGCGGCCGCGCAAGTTCCACGTTGCGCGCGGGCAAAATTGCCCATGGCGCACGTTGCGCGCAAGCACGACGCGTGGCAGAAAATTGTGAGGGCGCGCGACCGTAAGTTGCACGTTGCACGCGGGCAAAATCGCCCACGACGCACGTTGCGCGCAAGTACGGTGCACGGGCGCACGGCCCGACAAGTTGCACGTTGTACGCGGGCAAAATCACCGACGGCGCACATTGCACGCAAGCACGGCGCGCAGCGCACGGTACTGTTCATCGTCCCGACAGCACCAAAAGGTATGGGGAACCCATAAACACGAAAATGGCAAAACTTGCTCATACGAAGTCGAAATCATGTTGTTCAAAAGCCAAAATTGGGTAGAATTAAATTCCCTACAACATGGAACCATTAGATCTCAAAAATAACCAAGTTTCAGAGATCAAAACCTAGAAAAACCAAAAAAGTTGTAAACTTAGATCTACAAGAATCCATCCATCAAATCCAAAAATGTCAAGTTCTAAAGAGGCTTTGTGAGACTCGTCTCACAGTATCGGTATTTATATACGGATACGTATTTTGTATTGTATTTCGTATTTTTTTGGTTTTCGGAACGCTTTAAAAATTTTCTAAATTATATATTTTCTCCTTGGCCGACATACCGATGGTGTACCGGTGTATACCGACGGCATACCGTCCGGACAAATTTTTCATATTTTAGATATTTTTGATTTTAGATATTTTTGTGAATTGTGTTTTCGATATTTTCATGAATAGTGTTTTGGATATTTTGATGAATAGTATTTAGATATTTTCGTGAATAGTGTAGATGTATTCTATTATCCAATAGACAATTGGTTTTCTTTCAATGGTTAGGATTGATCTAGAATGTGACATGGATCACGATCCAACAGTCACGATTAATTCTCTCTTCAATATATATCCATTAAATTTTTCTCTCCTCTTTTTTTTTCCTTCTCCATTTCCTCTTCTTTCTTCTTCAAGCCTAGGAAATTTTGGCCTTGAGGCCTAGATTGTGGTTTTTTGCCCCTCTTGGTGGTGGAGTAGAAGATTAGGCTTGGAACTTAACCTAGGCAAGTACATCTTGCTCAAAAGTGACATGACCATACTTTATTTTTTGTTTTCCATAGAAACTAATGTTTTATTGGCCTATAATATGCTTCTTTAAATTGTTAACATGTTTAGTATATAGCACTTTTGGTTTTGATCGACAGTATTGCGTAGATCTGAGTTTCTACATATGATTTTCGAGTGTTTTGAGGTATTAATCTAATAAATATTTTAATTTGTGAAAACCAATACTTCCATATTGTAGAAAATTCAATTCTATGTAATTTTGGCTTTTGAAAATCCGAATTTCGATTTAAAATGAAGTTTTTATGGCCGAAACAAGTTTTGGCAAAAATCTAAATTTTGTTGTTGTTTGGAAAATCGGTATACCGACGGTATGTCGATTTTTGCACCAGAAACTCTCTGTCTTTAGACCGGAATACCGTCGGTATGCTGCCGTATACCGTCGATATGCCACCGTATACCGTCGGTATGTTATTTTTGCCCCTTTTTGTCCGTTTTTTTTCCATTTTTTATATGTTCTCAATTGTAATAGACTCTTAACATGATTAGATGACCTTGGATAGTTATTGAATGATTGTACATACTATATACATGACACATGCTTATGTTCATGTATTGTTTTATGTCCAGATTATAGATAGTGGCATGTCATGGTGCACTCTAGATTAATGTATATGCCTAGTTCGATTTAGTGGCTCGTAGTAGCGCACTCATGTACTAATTTTCTCGATTGAATTCTAGATTGAGATTTGATTTCTAATTGACTTCTAGATTGAGACTGAATGTATGTTCTTTATTGACACCGTGGATTTAACTTGTTATATGTCTAATCTATTTGTATCTTGGCAATGGACAATCGAGTGTGAGTATTGTCAATTGTATCGCGCGTAATGTGTATTGAGAACATTTGCTAGAGATTTCTCGCAAATGACTTATACCCATGGCTCGTCATTATAGGACGATTCCTGAGTGTCCACGACTTGAGAATTAAAAATAAATATTATAGGTAATTGACTAGTAAACTCATATAGAACATTGGGAAGGGAGGACACTTCATGCTACCGCGTACTTGGATCGCTATGGGCCCCCACAGTGGCAGGGATAACCCCGATTGGCGTGGGCCCCTGTCTACTATTGATTGAGTAGATGTTTATCTACTATTGATATGTTATTGAGTAGATGTTGTTTATCTACTATTGATATGTTTTATTTTTGGAGTAGATGTTTATCTACTATTGATTGAGATTGTTTGGTTGATTGTATTTCTTTTTTTCTACCGTCGTTGCCCCCCTGGCCATCCGAGTTACTGCAGCGTAGGTGGTAGTGAAGTTCCTCAACTTGCATACTAGTAATTAGGATTGTGATAACCCTAGCTAGTTAATGATATCAAGTCGTAGTCAATGATTGGCCGTGCACTTTTGATTGTGTGTTACCTTATATGCTCTTGTGTCGGTGAGTGGCCAGAGGCTATGTTCTGCTAGGGAAAAGATCTGCAACCCCGGTCCTTGTTTGGTTTAAGGGTTGTAGCTCCAATTTCTAGTAGTTCCTATATACCTTATTGCTCATTGGATTATTCTGTTCCACAGCTATATTGTTCAGTATTTCTATTCAGTAATTTATATTCTTGGGATACGTACATTGGTACCGCACTAGTCTCGACCCACATTTATTTACTTCTGTCATTATGTTATTGTGTTGTTGTTGGGTTTTGTCGTGTACCTCGAGCTTCCTTGTGGTACTTGTTATTTGGGGCCTGACCCCACTGGTTTTGTTTAGCTAGATTTACCGCTGGAGCTCGAGGATTCTTCCTACCTTTCTCTAGATGACCCGCCGCCGGCTTAGATCTACGGTTGTTCCTCCTCGCGAATGGGTTCCCTCTTCTTACCACTTGCGGTTCATTTCATTTTGGTGGTGCTAGCTAGGGCATGTGTTAGCCCTATTATTTTAAGACTTTCTCAGACTTCGGTCAACATGATGTATTATATTAGATCTAGACTGATATAGTGATCATGTATATTGGTACTTTGCTAGTATAGCATTTTATATTCAGTAGCTTTATGATCATGTATGATACAGTATTTTGGGATGCCTCTTTACTTTCATATTTGATATACTCTTGATACTTGTTGTTTGATTGAGATAGGATTTGTTCGACCATAGGAGTCGTCAGTGGCATGCTAGAGTCTTCCCACTTGTCTTCTAGACATCTTTGATCGTATATTGGGGTACTGGCGTACTCTAATACACGTAGCTGGCTTTGTTTTGCCCCTACTTTCCAGTATTCTGGTTCTGGGGCGTGATAGGGATTTTTGGTGGCCCATGCAGGTCTTTCTTCAGACTTGTGGGGTATTGATCTTGTTAGAATCTCAATCCTATATTTGTTTTCTTTTGATCTCCTCTTGCTGATCGCATCATCTCGTTTTCCTTGAACTGTGAACATGCTTGATATGTCTTTGCTCTATTCCTATCCCTTTTGATATTACGTGTCCTTATCATTCGGGGACACCCAACCTTCTTATCTATTTCTTTCGAGAATTTTATTGCTTCGTTATTTTCCTTGGTTTAGGCAGTATGTCGGCTTCAGATCTTGCCTCAAAAGAGTCAGGTACCAGTACCATCTCAGCATCTGGTGGCAGCTCAGTTCACTTCACTCCAGTCAGTTCAGCTAATAAAGTCAGCCCGATCCCATGTTCAGCACCTCCTTCCGACACGGTCTCAGCAGATTTAATGTCAGCATCCGGCACAGTTTGCCCAGGTCTAGTAAGTCAGATAAAAATTAGCAGCGTAAGAGCAGCAGTCCCAATGCATAGACAGAGAGAGTTTGTTATCATTGAGCATATGTTGGCTGAGGGCAGTCAGATTGTTAGTAAGCTTCTGAGGTGTTCCTTCAGTCATTCTTATTCTTGGGTTCCGTTGACGGCCTTGTATTCCATTCATACCCGGAATGCAATGGTCGACTTGACATATTCGGCAAGTGAACGCGAGTTTCTCGTACCACTCATCTGCCTTCGTATCTCGTGATACATGACATCTATCATGTATCCCGACTACGTAGGGCATCCTGGATTAGAGTTATGTCTTCGACTGAGTCGTTGGTACCGACTTACTTCGAAACTTGACCCTTATCCACTTTGTGAGTCAGCGTAGGCAAGCGAGGACGAATCCCTACTCAACTATCTCAAGGGTATATTATTCCATATGCTCCTTTTCTTGTATTATATATGAATGTATTTATTATTTTTCGTATTTATTTAAATTCTGTATCTCAAATATCACTTGTACACGGGATGTTTTCTTTCGATGTGTTATGATTTTACATTGTTTTGGCATGTGTATTTTTGCTCGAATGGCTTTAGGAAATTCTGAGGACGAAATTTTTCTAAGTTGTGGAGAGTTGTGAGACTCGTCTCACAGTATCGGTATTTATATACGGATACGTATTTTGTATTATATTTTGTATTTTTTTAGTTTTTGGAACGCTTTAAAATTTTCCCAAATTATAGATTTTTTTCCTTGGCCGGTATACCGATGGTGTACTGGTGTATACAGACGGCATACTGCCCGGACAGATTTTCCACATTTTAGATATTTTCGATTTCAAATATTTTCGTGAATAGTATTTTCGATATTTTCATGAATAGTGTTTTGGATATTTTGATGAATAGTATTTAGATATTTTCGTGAATAGTGTAGATGCATTCTATTATCCAATGGACAATTAGTTTTCTTTCAATGGCTAGGATTGATCTAGAATGTGACATGGATCACGATCCAGCGGTCACGATTAATTCCCTCTTTTATATATATCCATTAAGTTTCTCACTCCTCTGTCTTTTCTTTCCTTCTCCATTTCCTCTTCCCTCTTCCTCAAGCCTAGGAAAGCTTGGCCTAGAGTGTGGTTTCGTGCCCCTCTTGGTGGTGGAGTAGAAGATTAGGCTTGGAACTTAACCTAGGCAAGTACATCTTGCTCAAAAGTGACATGACCATACTTTATTTTTTGTTTTCCATAGAAACTAAAGTTTTATTGGCCTATAATATGCTTCTTTAAATTATTAACATGTTTAGTATATAGCACTTTTTGTTTTGAACGACAGTATTGCGTAGATCTGAGTTTCTAGATATGATTTTCGAGTGTTTTTAGGTATTGATCTATCAAATGTTTTAATTTGTGAAAACCAATACTTCCATGTTGTAGGAAATTCAATTCTATGCAATTTTTGCTTTTGAAAAATTCAAATTTCTATTTAAAATAAAGTTTTTATGGCCGAAACAAGTTTTGACAAAAATCTAAACTTTGTTGCTGTTTGAAAAATCGGTATACCGATGGTATGCCGATTTTTGCACCAGAAACTCTGTCTTTAGGCCGAAATACCGCCGGTATGCCGTTTTTTGCCCGTTTTTGTCCGTTTTTGATATTTTCTCAATTGTAATGGACTCTTAACATGATTAGATGACCTTGGATAGTTAGTGAATGATTGAACATCCTATATACATGACACATGCTTATGTTTATGTATTGTTCTATGTCCAGATTATATATAGTGGCCTGTCATGGTGCACTCCAGATTACTGTATATGCCTAGCTCGATTTAGTGGCTCGTAGTAGCGCACTCATGTACTGATTTTCTCGATTGAATTCCAGATTGAGATTTGATTTCTGATTGACTTCTAGATTGAGATTGAATGCATGTTCTTTATTGACATCGTGGATTTAACTTGTTATATGTCTAATCTATTTGCATCTTGGCAATGGACAATCGAGTGTGAGTATTGTCTATTGTATCGCGCGTAATGGATATTGTGATCATTTGACAGAGATATCTCGCAAATGACTTGTACCCATAGTTCGTCATTATAGGACGATTCTTGAGTGTCCACGACATGAGAATTGAAAATAAATGTTATAGGTAATTGACTAGTAAACTCATATAGATCATTGGGAGGGGAGGACACTTCATGCTACTGCGTACTAGGATCGCTATGGGCCCCCACAGTGGCAAGGATAACTCTGATTGGCATGGGCCCCTGTCCACTATTGATTGAGTAGATGTTTATCTACTATTGATATGTTATTGAGTAGATGTTGTTTATCTACTATTGATATGTTTCATTTTTGGAGTAGATGTTTATCTACTATTGATTGAGATTGTTTGGTTGATTGTATTTCTTTTCTTCTACCGTCGTTGCCCCCTTGGCCATCCGAGTTACTACAGCGTAGGTGGTAGTTAAGTTCCTCAACTTGCATACTAGTATAATTAGGATTGTGATAACCCTAGCTAGTTAATGATATCAAGCCGTAATCAATGATTGGCCGTGCACTTTTGATTGTGTGTTACCTTATATGCTTTTGTGTCGGTGAGTGGCCAGAGGCTATGTTCTGCTAGGGAAAAGATCTGCAATCTCGGTCCTTGTTTGGTTTAAGGGTTATAGCTTCGATTTCTAGTAGTTCCTAAATCCTTTGTTGCTCATCGGATTATTCTGTTCCATAGCTATATTGTTCAGTTTTTCCATTCAGTCATTTATATTCTTGAGATACGTGTATTGGTACCGTACTAGTCTCGACCCGCATTTATTTACTTCTGCCATTATGTTATTGTGTTGTTGTTGGGTTTTGTCGTGCACCTCGAGCTTCCTTGTGGTACTTGCTATTTGGGGCCTGACTCCATTGGTTTTGTTTGGCCAGATTTACCGCTGGAGCCCGAGGATTCTCCCTACCTTTCTCTGGATGACCCGCCGCAGGCTTAGATCTGCGGTTGTTTCTCCTCGCGAGTGGGTTCCCTCTTCTTACCACTTGCGGTTTATTTTATTTTGGTGGTGTTTGCTAGGACATGTGTTAGCCCTATTATTTCGAGACTTTCTCAGACTTCGACAACATGATGTATTATATTAGATCTAGACTGATATAGTGATCATGTATATTGGTACTTTGCTATTATAGCATTTTGTATTCACTAGCTTCATGATCATGTATGATACAATATTTTGTGATGCCTTTTTACTTTCATATTTGATATACTCTTTATACTTGTTGTTGGATTGAGATAGGATTTGTTCGACCATAGGAGACGTCAGTGGCATGCTAGAGTCTTTCCACTTGTCTTCTAGATAGCTTTGATCGTATATTGGACTACTGGCGTACTCTAATACACGTAGCTGGCTTTGTTTCGCCCCTACTTTCCAGTATTCTGGTTCTGGGGCGTGACAGGCTTAGAATCAAGTAAGGAAGAGAATGGAACAATAAAATTTCAGATCCATCATGAAGCAAGTTGCACTTGCCTAAGACTTTCTAGGTTGGTGGGAGAGTAATAGAGGAAGAAGAAGCAGTTATGAGAAATAATGAAGGAGAGAGAGTGGAGTTGACTTATATAGTAAGCCTCACCATCTCAAACCAAACCAAAATAAACCAAGCAAGCTAAACCAAGTCAAATTGAACCAAACCAAATCAAATAAACCAAGTCAAGATTAAACCAAGACTAGGCTAAGCAAGACAAGTCTAACTACGATCCACATGATAAATTTCAGAAATCCGCATACGAAAATACGTATAACGGGAAACAGGAGTGACAGGACGACCTAGATGAAATATATGTACCTTGCTAATACTAACTTCTGGGCCTTCCAGGAGAATAACAACGCACTACTAAAATCTGCTTAATTGGCGACGTAAATTTAGCGACATTACCAAAAATTCGGTAAATTGTGGACATTAGCGACGTATAAATGAAACGTCGGAAACCGTCGCTATTAGCGACGCAAAAAGTGACGTGACAACGACGTATGTTAGTTACGTGAGCTAGTCGTCGCGAAACATCGCTACAACGTCCCTAATTGTGACTGATTTAGCGACGTTCATAATAACGTCACTAAATTCTAACTAAATTAAATTCCCCCCCCCCCGATTCATTTCCCCCCATCTATTTTACTCTCTCACTCTCTTCCTCCGGCGCTCTCGCTCTCACTCTCTCCGGCGACTTCACTCTCTTCGGCGACTCTTCTCTGGTACGTGACTCCCTCTCCCTCTCTCTCTCTATTTATTGTTGGTGGTTGGGGGGGTACTGGTGGCTCGGGAGGAGGGGCAGGGGTGGTGCGGGTGGTTGGGGGTGAGGAATGGTTGGGGGGGTGGGGCATGGGGGATGAGGGCGACTGAGGGTGAGGAGGGGGCTGGAGGAAGGGGAGGGTTAGGGTTCGTGTTACGGGGGAGGGGGGAGGGCGGCTGGAGGGCGGCTGGGGGGTGAGGGCGGGGGGGGCTTGGAAGGGAAGGGGGGGATGGTGGAGGAGGGGTTGGGGATAGGATTGGGGATAGGGTTCGGGTTAGGGTTAGGGGTGGTGTAGGGGTTGGGGGGGGCTGGGAAGGGGAGGGGGCTGGGGAGGGGAGGGGGGCTGGTGGGGGAGGGGTTAGGGATAGGTTCGGGTTAGGGTTAGGGGTAGTGTAGTGGGGGAGGGGGAGGGGTGCGGGGGGGCTGGGTCAGGGGCACCGATAGTGTCGAAAAATCTGATAATTTAGTAATAGTTATTTATTTTCCGACTCCGAAAAATATGATACTCCGATTCGAAACCACGTACCGATAGTGCCAATATTTGTAACACGTAGTTTTGTTGGTTGGTTAATTTGTAACATGATAGTGCCGATATTTGTAAGACGTACCGATAGTACCGATATTTGTAACACGTAGTTTCTTTGATCCCGATACTCATAGGAATGTTCCCGAGTCACGGCCGTAGTATGTAGTATATTCGTTTTAGTTTGTAGTATATTTCTTTTAGTTTTGAAGTTTTAGTTTTGAAGTTTATTTGTTTTAGTATGTAGTATGTAGTAGGAATGGTCCCGACTCATAGGAATGGTCCCGAGTCACGGCCGTAGTATGTAGTATGTAGTATATTCGTTTTAGTTTTGAAGTTTATTCATATTTGCAGATATCTAGAAATGGCTATATCCATGTATCTGCTAGACCGTTCGTGGATGTACAACCGCATTCGAGATGACAGGTGCGGTGTGCGAGATGAATACATCGCGGAGTAGAACAATTCCTCCAATTCGCGAAGGCATTTCCTCAATCCATGGACGGCATAGACATTAAGTGCCCGTGTGCAAAATTTCAGAACATGAAGTTTCAACCAGAATTGGATGTGACATGACATATCACTTATACACAAAGTTTTTCCTTCCGAATTACTACCAATGGACCGCACACGGAGAGCTTGTACCTTTAGCATTCTAAGCGGAGCCTTATGTGGAGCCTTATGTAGAGCCTTTTGTGGAGCCTTATATGAATGTCCACAACCGAGCTGGTGTCGACAACGAGTACGTGAACATGGTCTTCGACGCTGCGGGGCCAAGTTTCGATCCATACAATCGTGACGCAGCTGAGGAGGCACCGAATGCCGATGCCGCGAAGTTCATGGAGTTGCTAGAGAATGCAAGGACTCCTTTATACCCTGGCTGTGAGGACCATTCACCGTTAGAGGTGATCACTTAGCTCTTGAGCATAAAGTCTGACTTTAACATGTCGCAAGAATGCTACAATAGAGTGCTCGAGTTGATTACCGATATCTTACCGGAGGGTGCCAAGTTACCGAAAGACTTCTACCGCTCTAAGAGGATGGTGAGATCCCTCTGGATGGGATACGACAAGATCGATTGCTGTCAGAACGGATGCATGCTTTAGTACAAAGATCACAAGGATGCAGAAGTGTGCAGATTCTGTGGTGCTGATCGCTACAAGCCAACTGCTGCATGCAAGTCTAGAAGACCGACTGCTTTAATGCACTACTTGTCGTTGATGCCGCGGTTGCAGAGATTTTTCATGGTGAAAGAGACTGCCGAAAATATGAGTTGGCACAAGCGACAACAGATCGAAGGAGTGTTGGATCACCCATCTGATAGAGAAGCGTGGAAGCACTTCGATCGAGCATATCCTAATTTTGCTTCTGATGCGCGTAATGTAAGGTTGGGGCTCTGCTCTGATGGTTTCACCCCATTTGGTCTTTCAGGCTTCCAATATTCATGCTGGCTGGTAATCCTCACTCCGTACAACCTACCGCCTTGGATGTGCATGAAGAAACATTACATGTTCTTAACTACTATCATCCCCAGTCCGAACAACCTGAAGAGGAACATCGACGTGTACTTACAGCCGTTGATAGATGAGCTGAAGCAGCTATGGGAAACAGGGGCGTACACGTATGATGCTTCGAAAAAATAGAATTTTCAGATGCGGGCAGCACTAATGTGGACAATCAACGACTTTTCGGCTTATGGAATGTTATCTGGATGGAGCACTCATGGTCGGCTTTTATGTCCGTATTGTATGGATCGCACTAAGGCTTTTCATTTGAGACACGGAGGAAAGCCATGCTTCTTTGATTGTCACCCGGCTGTTCTTGCCGAAAGACCATCCGTACCGTAGGAACAGAACTACATTCTATGCCGGAGCTAAGGAGAAGGGCGATCCACCGCTAATATGGTCCGGAGAGGACACATGGAAACAAGTAAAAGAAATCCCAAGTGCTATTGAAGATCCTACAACGAGTAGCCGTTGTGAGGGATTTGGCAAAGATCATAACTGGACCAAAAGGAGTATATTATAGGATCTGCCATATTGGAGCACAAATCTGATTAGACATAACCTTGACATCATGCATATCGAGAAGAACGTGTTTGATAACATAATTAATACTGTAATGGACATCAAAAAAAAGACAAAAGACAATCAGAAGGCTAGATTGGACTTAGCCAAAATATGCAGACGCCCTACATTGCACATGATAGACAACGGGAAGGGAAAGCTTTTGCGGCCTAAGGCAATCTACTCGCTGGACAAGGAGGACAAAGTGAGACTTTGTAGATGGATCCAGGACTTGAAATTTTCGGACCGATACGTCTCCAATCTAAGAAGATGTGTTGACATAAAGGAGTGTAAACTGACCGGAATGAAGAGCTACGATTGCCACGTATTCATGGAGAGGTTAATTCTTGTTGCATTTCGAGAATTATTATCGTCGGTAGTCTGGGATCCATTAACAGAGCTTAGCATATTCTTCAGAGATCTTTGTTCTTACAAGTTGCTCATAAGACTAAAGCCGGAAGATCAGATTGGTCGGCAGTCTGTAAGACTAAAGCTCGGAATACCTTCGATGTCGATGAGATAGCTTATCAGGAAGATGAACTACCTCTTATTACAAATATTGTCGATGTGGACTCAACGAAAGTTCCTCATGACATGTTTCATCAATTGGAAGAGATAGAGGTATCAGAAGAGGAAGAGGAAGTTGATAGAAGTGAAGAGGAAGAGGAAGAGGAACAAGATAAATTTTTAGAAGAGGATTGAATATGTTTAATTTTCAGATGTAGTATGGTTTACTTTTGTTTTTTTCAGATGTAGTATAGTTGACTTTTGTTTTAGCGACGTTAATAAGCGATATTTTCAGATGTAGTATGGTTTACTTTTATTTTTTCAGATATAGTATGGTTTACTTAGCGACGTTCCCTGGCTGTAGTATGGTATACTTTTGTTTTTTAAGATGTAGTATGGTATACTTCTGTATTTTTTAGATATTGCTCGACGTGGATCATTTGGTTCCTGTGCTGGTGGGAGTCGACAATCCCGATAGTCTCCATCTACCACTCCTACCGACTCCTCATCCCCCCGCACTCCAGTATACACTAGCGGTCTAGTCGCCGGCAGTGTCTCCATACCCGGCTCTAGCAGTTCGAAGCTAGGGCCTTCTTCTTCTACGCAGCCAGTACCGTCGAGTATTCCAGAGGTCGACCCCACTATTGAGGAGCAGGCCGAGCCTGAGGCCCATGTCGAGGTCGAGGGCGATGGTGAGGCCTACGCCGAGGGCGAGGGCGAGGCCGAGGGACAAGCTGCGGGCAGGGGCAGGGGGCAGGGCAGGGGCATAGTGCAGCTCCCATTTGAGACAGATCCTCCGTGTCACCCGGAGGGGGATCTGAGGTTGGAGATTTGGGCATGTACTCGGACCAGGCGGTAAGTAAAATTATTATATTTAATTAGTTTAAATTTATTATAAAGTTGTTTAATAAATTTTAATTTCCATTTTACAGGTATCATCCCTCCTCCGTACACCGTCGCTGGGTACATTCCTGCGACAGAACTACGGCGGGCCCTGGATCAACTGGAGGGATCTCCCGGCCGACAGAAAAGCCTTCTAGTTTGATCACTTTTCGGTACGTAAAAGTTTATTTCCTTTTAACATTTAGTATGTTATGTTATAACTTATGTACTTCTATGATTTTTTTCAGCGGACTTACTTCTTCCCTCCCCACCGTACCGTTGCTGTCGAGGCTATATTTTCCAGCGTCGCCAGCAAGCTCATTAGGGACGCGATCCTCGACCAAAAGGATCGCGACCGCCGGGGAGAGCCTATTCAGGGTTGGATCTCTGCCGCCGACTGGGCAATAATGAAGAGGAGATTCGAGGAGAAAGCCTACAAGGAGAAGTTCGCGAAGTCTAAAAGAGCACGATAGGCGGGGTCGCAGTGGTGTGGTGGATCACGGTCCATTATGGATTTCTTCACCCATATGGTACGTATCTCGTCGTATACCCATAATTAATACTTTATAGTAATATATTTCTTTCAACTTAACTGACAAATCATATAATAATTTCGTAACAGGTTGAATCGGGAGAAGACCCGAATATGGTGACTTTGTTCCTCGCCACGCACACGAAGGGGGAGCGGTTCGTAGACGACAAGGCCTGGGACACCTATGTAAGTTTTATTTAATGCTAGTTTATTAATATTAATTTTTAGTTACGTAGAAAATTCATATAGATGTTATTTTTAGGCCGAGTTTTAGAAGTTTTACTTAATGCTAGTGCATTAGTATTAATTTTTAGCGACCACGTGAGAATTCATATAGATGTTATTCTAGGCCAAGTTTTTGAGGCATAGGGAGGCCGGGCCGACACGGTCAGAGGGAGCTGGTCCTAGCACTTTCCAGCAGTCCCCGGCCGCCACAGCTCAGTCAGATGACGAGCTGTGGATGAGGGCCGTTGGTGGCATGCATAGGGGTACGTACTATGGTACGGGCTCCTATAGTACCTTTATTGCGTCACAGGCCTCTGCGACCGCCACTAGTGTGCCCGGTCCCGCACAGACTGAGGAGTCGCTCCGCCACCAGCAGAGTGTCGATGCGCAGATCGCAGCTCTGCGTGACGAGATGCTGCAGATGATGGCGGCACCGCATACAGATGATTCTGCGCTCATCTCACGCTTTGAGAGGCTGGAGGAGACTACGGAGGCGCTGCGACAGATGACCCACGCTACGCAGCGATTGGTCGAGCAGATGCAGCATTTCCAGGAGATGGCTACGGAGCGACCGTCTGCTGGTACGCTGGGAGCATCGTCTACATCCGACGGTGCACGGGAGGACATGCTCGTCCACCTGTTGTCACCGGAGGAGTATCAGATGATCCTGACGTTGCGATGACAGTCATCTGGTGGCGATCCTCCTCCAGCACCGGGTCCAGCTCCAGCTTCAGGCGATCAGTAGTTTTATTTTTGTATTTTTGGACTGTACTATATTTTTGACTTTGTATGTATTTGGGGATATTCAGTTTTTTCGTTGAGGATATTTAGTTTGTACGTATTTGCGAATATTGATTTGGTTTATTCAGGATATTATATATTGACATTGTTCGTTGTGGATAGTATTTTTTTATATATTTTTTGTATATTCTGGAATGTATTGTGCGTGCAGGTGTTGAGTGTTCTACCGAGGGGGTCGGCGAACCCAGGGATTGGATTCTGTATTTTGTATTCTGTATTTTGGCTCAGGTTCCAGCTCCATTTGTATTCTAGAACCTATTTTTTTTATATATTTTTTTAACTTAGCGGCATTTTTAGCGACGTTCATATTCGTCGCTAAATTTTAGCGACGTTAATAAATGTCGGTAAAAGCGTCGCTAAATGCTTATGTACCAACACGTGACACCAAATCTGATGTCAGCTCGTCGTCGCTAAAACGTCGCAAAAGTGTCGCTAAACGGCGACTACAAGATAACGTCGCCTTATACGTCGCTAATTAGCGTCAACCAATAAACGTCGCAAATAACGTCGCTAATTAGCGACGTTAATAACGTCGCCAAATAACGTCGCCCTAGCGACGTTTTGCAACGTTTTCTCGTTTAGCGACACATTTTTTTCCGTCGTTTCCAAAACGTCGCCCAAAATGCCGCTAAAATCATTTAGCGACGTTTTTACCGAGTTTAGCGACGTTTTGGAACGTCGCTAATATGACAAATTTTTGTAGTGACGAGTCACTGGTGTTTAAAAATATATTACGATGTCGATCGACCCTGAAGCAACTTATCTATGGATGCATAAGCAATGGGGTAGGGACATCCTTGTGGTTAGATCCGTGGGTGGGACATCGTAGCTTGAGGGACTAGATGGGAAGGGAGGGAGCTTTCCGGCAGCTTCCGACCCTGCGTGTTTCAGAGATTATCCATAAGGGTACCTGGAGAACTAAGGGACATAGCTTGCTGGTCCATGCTGTTGAGGTATTACGGCAGGTTCCCCTAGATGTACAGGGTAGGGAAGATGTCTGGGTATGGAAGGACAGTGCTACTGGTGGCTTTATTTACAAAAATGCTTATGATCAGGTCCGGGACACTCATGAGATGATGGAGTTTGTCGACATTATCTGGAGGAAAGGTGTTGCCCGAAAGATGCAGTATTGTCTGTACAAACTGCTACTAGGAAGATTGCTAATACGAGACCGATTAGCTAGATTTGGCATTCAGACGGAGGACTTGGGGTGTGTGTTATGCGGGCATTCAAATGAGTCCATGGGTCACCTATTTTTTGATTGCCCAAACATTTGGGAGATTTGGCGCCAGCAAGAACTATTGCTGCAAGTACAAGGATCCGATGATCATGATACTATATCTGTCCTACAGAAGATCAGGGGGCAACGATGCAAGGAGTAGCTTGGTTTCAGTTGGCCTGCACTGGGCTTGTATCTATCGTTTGGCATATCTGGAGAGACAAGAATAGACGTATATTTAAGAGACTTTGTACTTCTAATAGTGGAATAGTACATAATATTGAGTATGATGTAAAAGTGATTGGGGGGGGACTCCCATGTGAGTCTCGTCCTGGTTGTACCTGATTTTAGAAGCAATAAAATTACGTTCTTCCAATATATATATATATATATATATATATATATATATATATATATATATATATATATATATGAAGAATGCAATTTTTATTCTGGCCCGAAGGCCTTACAAATTCTGCTCGAAGGCCACATCCCGGTCTGAATGCGATAATATACCCGCACCTGGGCCGCACCATATTCAAGGCCGCATCTCGTCTGCTCCAGGATGCATCGCACCCACCTCACTTTAAGTTTTCACATCAAAAAATTTAAAGTGCTTCTTCCGTTGCTCGAACATGTAACCTCTGAGAGAAATATGTTTCACAATAACCATTTGATCTTAGAAATCTTAGAAGACCATATATATATATATATATATATATATATATATATATATATATATATATATATATATATATATATATATATATGTATAAATATAATGCAATTTTTATTCTGGCCCGAAGGCCTTACAAATTCTGCTCGAAGGCCACATCCCGGTCTGAATGCGATAATATACCCGCACCTGGGCCGCACCATATTCAAGGCCGCATCTCGTCTGCTCCAGGATGCATCGCACCCACCTCACTTTAAGTTTTCACATCAAAAAATTTAAAGTGCTTCTTCCGTTGCTCGAACATGTAACCTCTGAGAGAAATATGTTTCACAATAACCATTTGATCTTATAAATCTTAGAAGACCATATATATATATATATATATATATATATATATATATATATATATATATATATATATATATATACATATACGATAATATATCCGCACCTGGGCCACACCATATCTATCAAGACCGCATCTCGTCTGCTACAGGATGCATCGCACCCACCTCACTTTAAGTTTTCACATCAAAAAAATTTAAAGTGCTTCTTCCGTTGCTCGAACCTGTAATCTCTGAGAGAAATATGTTTCACTATAACCATTTGATCTTAGAAATCTTAGAAGATTACCTTCTTTCAATATATATATATATATATATATATATATATATATATATATATATATATATATATATATATATATATATATATATATATATATATTGAAAGAAGGTAATTGTGGCGAACGTCGGTAATCGATCTCCTGACCGTTCGGGCCGCATGCATATCTCTTAACCACTGGGCTAGAGGTCATTTGCTTGTATATATATATATATATATATATATATATATATATATATATATATATATATATATATATATATATATATATATATGAAGCAGATCAAAAGCTCCCCTTAGAAAACCCCCTAAAAACCCCCCTCACTCTCAGTCGTAATTTAATGTTAATATTAATATTAATATTAATGTTAATGTTAATATTAACATTAAATACTAAAATTAACATTAAACTTAACATTAAAATTAATATTAACATTAACATTAACATTAACATTAACATTAATATTAACATTAACATTAACAATAATATATAAAAAAAAATTAATATTAATATTAACATTAACATTAATATTAACATTAATATTAATGTTAATATTAACATTAATATTAATGTTAATATTAACATTAATATTAACATTAAATTACGGATTAGAGTGAGGAGGTTTTTACGGGATTTTCTAAGGGGGCTTTTGATCTTCTTCCTATATATATATATATATATATATATATATATATATATATATATATATATATATATATATATATATATATATATATATATATATGGGAGCGGATCAAAAGCCCCCCATAGAAAACCCCCTAAAAACCTCCCTCACTCTCAGCCGTAATTTAATATTAATATTAATGTTAATATTAACATTAAATACTAAAATTAACATTAAACTTAACATTAAAATTAATATTAACATTAACATTAATATTAATATTAAAAAATTAATATTAACATTAACATTAACATTAACATTAATATTAACATTAATATTACGGATTAGAGTGAGGGGGGTTTTTAGAGGATTTTCTAAGGTGGCTTTTGATCCTTTTATATATATATATATATATATATATATATATATATATATATATATATATATATATATATATATATATACCACAAACCAGTCTTGGTTCCCACTGGGCCACCACAAACCAGTCTTGGTTCCCACTGGGCCAGCTAGGTGTGAGAAAAATCAGCTACTGTGGATACAGGGAGGATAGTTAAATTTGTGCTCAATTGGTAGTTGGAGAGAGGAAAATAGAACCAAGATTTTCCAAGTCAACCGATAGTGGATTTATAAGTAGCATCTTATCCCACCCCCCCCCCCCCCCCCCCCCCCCCCCCATAAAATCACCCACCTGGTCTTTCTCTTCCTCAGAAGGACCTCCTACATTGATTGAAACTTATTCTTTTCTTACTTTATATTTCTTCCTTAATGTTTGGATAGAAAGAAGGAAATAGTAGTACTGGAAGAAGAAGAAGAAGAAGTAATGGATGCTCAAGCCAAGAGAGCCTGCTCAAGGTTCAAAAGGGTCTGTGTATTCTGTGGCAGCAGTCCTGGGAAGAAGGCTAGCTACCAGCTTGCCGCCATTGAGCTTGGTCATGAACTGGTTAGCACCCGCCTTCCATTTCTTCAGCTTTTTCTTCTTTTGCTGCTTCCGTTTTCTTGTTACAGTATTTTATGTTAGCTTTGCTATATTGAACTTTTCAAGTTTTTGCGCTAACCTCAACACACACGTACTTGAAGAAAAATATTTTAAGAGCAAATTTCTTTGTTCAGTGTGATTATGGTGTCCTGCACACAGAGTTAATTATCAGTAAAATAAGTGAAAGTTCGAATTTTGGACTCCATCAATGGGGTGTATATATATATATATATATATATATATATATATATATATATATATATATAACCGTATATATATATATAACCGTATAAAAAAATTAACGTATAATACAGGTAAATTTACTATTAGTTTATATAGTGCAAACTATAATGTAATTCTTTTTGTGTATTGATTGATGATTGCAGGTGGAGAGAAACATTGACTTAGTGTATGGTGGGGGAAGTGTTGGTCTCATGGGGCTTGTCTCCCAATCTGTTTACGATGGTGGCCGCCATGTTCTTGGGTACGTATGTTCTTTCTCCCTCCCAAAAATATATATATATATATATATATATATATATATATATATATATATATATATATATATATAAAGTTTGAAGATATTTTTTTGGTGTATTAATATTGTATGGTCTTATTTGTAGGGTGATTCCAAGGACTCTAATGCCCAAAGAGGTACAGGCAGGCAGCACACAATTTCATCAAATTTTTCTTCTCCCTTTGAATATTACTATGGCTATATATTTGAAAGCCAACAACCATCTGTCTCTGAGCAAGAGTCAGTGCTTCCTTGCTTATAGGTGCCAGCTTAATTTAAACACCCATCATTCTGAGCAAAAGTCAATTTTATCAAAACAGACACTTAACTAGGCCCTCCCTAGAGCCTGCCTTCTGTTGCACATCAAAAGACTACCAAAATTTGGAATCATATGAAATTCAGAAATTGAGCATTTTCTTTTACTTTTAAAATTTTTGCACATTTTTGAATAATTTTGATATTACAGATAACTGGAGAGACTATAGGAGAGGTCAGAGCAGTCTCAGGCATGCACCAGAGGAAGGCCGAGATGGCTCGACATGCCGACGCCTTTGTCGCTCTGCCAGGTGACCACGCTTTTACTCTCTTTTGCTGTATTTAGGCCTCATAGAGCCAATTCAATTGCTCTTGCACCAAAATTCTGATCATGAGAATTACAAATAGTTTCTCAAGAATCATTTTCATCTACTTATAATATATGCCTAAGATAATATATCCACTAATGCAGAATCTGGAGAGGGTCAGACGTAAGTAGACTTAATCCCAATATAAGGAGAGACTATTTATGCGAGTCAAAACTACACATGTATACAGAATGCAATTGCCAAGTCTTATCCGGACCCTTCTAATTTTAATTATATAATTGAAAAAATATGGAGAGCAGAGAGGAAAAGGCAGTGCAGTACTGTAAGCACAAGTCTGTCAAACTTGGGCCTTGGGGGGGAGGGGAAGGTGCATGCATGGACCTGGGGAAGTTCATTTTTGTGACTTTAAGTCAGAAAGCATATACCATTTATGACAAAGAAGACTATTTGGGATTGTGGCTTCATCTGCAGATGGTCTCAACTCCAATGAAACTTGGGCGTACTGAGTCATGACATCCTGCTTGAAACCAAGGGGGCCATGGACCAAACTTTACTCATTGAGATTATTCCTTCCTTCATGATTGGTAGTTGTGTTCATCAGTTCATGTGATTTAATAGTACAAGAAACTGTTCAGTGGCGCCACGCTGATTAATGCTCCCCTCACCCGTATCTTTCCAAATTTAATATCGGATGTTTCCTGTTGAGATTTCTATAATTGAATCGTGGATCCGGTACTGCTGTACTTGTAATTATATTAGTTTTAGCATCCGCGTAACGATTACTAATTAACATAAGGAAACTACAAGAATAGATGATCTGCTAAATTTTACTTTTAGTAAACTAGAGATCTGCTAAATTTTACTAACATAAGAAAACTACAAGAAGAGAGTTCTGCTAAATTTTACTAACATAAGATAACTACAAGACTAGATGAAAGAAATAATTGGTCGACGCAAGGACAAACTTTATTCTGAGACGATTATTGAGGCAAATGGAAGTCTTGCTACTTAGTTAATTATCTTTAATTGCTTCTCCTTCCATTTATGGTTTGATGGTATATATATATAAACTGATAATTGAGTAAATTAGGCGGCTATGGAACATTGGAAGAACTCCTTGAGGTCATCACATGGGCTCAACTTGGCATCCACGAGAAACCGGTACGTAAATATTCCCGATCTCGACAGAGAACAACTGGCTAGGCTAAGATTGTGTACAAAAAAAAGAAAAAGATTATACATCTATTGGTGATTAATTTTGGTTTGATACATTAATTTGATCAGGTGGGTTTGTTGAATGTCGATGGCTACTATAACTCGCTGCTATCATTCATCGACAAGGCTGTCAACGAAGGATTTATTGCGCCAGCTGCCCGTCACATTATCATCTCTGCACCAAGTGCCCGGGAATTATTGTCTAAACTTGAGGTATGGTTTCAATCTGACTCTCTTGGACATTTTCACCCAAGTCGTGTTTATATATAACAACCAAGATAACAATTCGTCAGTCCTAATTGACTGATATGTAGAATCTGTATCAAATTTTTACTAATTGTTGTATGGATGATCAGACTCATTAGTACCTAAACACTCGGCTTATGGTGTATGGAATTAGAGTATCGTAAATTCTTGACTAATGTCGGAAATCACCATGATATAATTGTCTGATCTGATGAGTGGTACAATTTGGGTTATGCAAATGGCGTTGATGCAGGAATACGAACCAAGGCACGATGGCGTTGCACCGAGGCTTAGCTGGGAGATGGAGCAAATAGGCCACCCTCCCATGTCGGAAATCGCCCGATGACAAAATTGCACACAAGCGCAAGCATGCATGCATGCATGCTACATAATTGTCGAGCTAATTAATTCAAATGTGTAATCCTTGTCGATTCTTTGGTTTTCCTAGCTAATTCTAATGCGTGCAGATGGCTGCTGATGCTCATCATTCGGAGTCTTTTGTAATCTCTACCTGTTCTTTGTGTATAAATTAAACTGGCTTAACTGTCATCTGCATGTTTCCTTCAAATTTTCTTGTGCTATATGAATTATTTTTACCTAAAGGCTCGAGTAAACAAACCTGTAAGAATTGATTTTGAGAATTTCACCACTTATTTTATGTAAGTCTGAAAGTTATTGGTTGGTAACTTTTGACTTTAATTTTTGCTCCTATTAGGCCTCGTTTGGTTCGAGGAAAGGAAAAGGAAAGAAAATCAATTCCTTCGTATTTATTTTGCTTTTGAAATTATAATTCCTACGATTTGTCTTTCCAGTGCATTGAAATAACAAGGAAATTGGAAATGGAAGTGGCAAAGTGAATCATTGCTTGGATGGATGGAACTATTTTTCTTCCTAATTATTTTTCCACTAGAAGTCACTTTCCTTTCCCTTTCAATTTCCTTGACAACCAAACATAGGAAAGTAATGACTTTCCTTTCCCAATCTTATGATTATGCCAACCAAACGAGTATAGAAGTAATTTAATTTGCCCGAGTCTTTAATTGGCTGAAAATAAAATAGAATTTTACTTAGGCCAACATCGTATTTCTGAGTCTATAATTTACTTCCACGAGCTCCAATTATTTTAGCTTTACCATTTATACTATATTCTATATCACTGGAAATGTTCTCAATGTTTATAATAATAAAATTTGGTGTGTGTATATATATATACTAGTCATAACCCGTGCCCATAGGGCATGGTTCATTTAAGGTATATTTTCCCTCAAAATCTTGGACCCCCAATTTTAAACGAACAATAATAATTATGAGCCCCCCCATCAAAATATTAAATCCCAACCACTGCTGGATGTGAATTTTCTTTGGATTTTCCATAAAACTCCACTCTCAATAATGCTCATCCACAACCATTATGAGTGCAAACCCCACTCTTTGGATTCCCCATAAAACCCCACTCTCAATAATGCTCATTCCCCATAAAACCCCACACTCAATAATGCTCATCCACAAACATTATGAGTGCAAACCCCACTCTTTGGATTCCCCATAAAATTCCACTCTCAATAATGCTCATCCACAACCGTTGATTCACCAAGATTAAATCCCAACCACTCTTTATCTTGGCACAGTCAGCCCTAGGATTCAAAAACCTTTGTGTTTTGTATAAGATATATATATATATATATATATATATATATATATATATATATATATATATATATATATATATATATATATATATATATATATATATTTTTTTTTTTTTTTTTATTTTTTTTGTATAAGATATATATATATATATATATATATATATATATATATATATATATATATAATTTGGTGTGTGTGTGTGTGTGTATATATATATATATATATATATATATATATATATATATATATATATATATATATATATATAAACTTTCCGCATGAGGTCATTGCTAGGGTTTCCCCAGAATTCTGGAGATCCTAGCTCTGCCGCCGGCAGGGGAGGCAGGAGCGCCCGAGCGGAAGGAAGCAGCGATGAAGAGGGAGATGCAACCAGGGACTCGGCAGGGGGATGGACGACAGTGGAACGCAGGAGGAAGCCCAAGCCCGTGGAACAATGAGGGACTCAGCAGGCTGCCGGTCAACCTCCTGCGGGACGGCCCCAATGGCCTCGGCGGGATTCACGTCCCAATGGGTCGCCACTGCAAAAGCAGGGGCATCGCCCCACGACAAATAGATCGATAGGAGAGGGCTATGGACTGGGGATCGACAAAGAACAGAACAAAAGTAGCAATGAGAAAAGCAAGGGGAAGAACCCTGTTATGAACAGCCCAGTGACAGGGGGAGGAGTCCACAAAGCTCTAAACTGGTATCTTGGGTTGAGATATGTAGACTGGCACCAATACAGGAGGAAGTCGACCTACAATACGTCGAATCTAGCGTGATCAATGGTTCGTGTAACACCCAGTTTTCCAGGTGAGGGTAATTTTGAAATTTTGTAATTATAATTATTAATTATTGATATTTATTTCACATTATGATTTTTGGTAATTTTTAATTATTTTTAAACTATTTAAAAACTGCCTTAAGTCATGACTTATGATTTTGGTGTGCAGCTAGTGAAACCGTAGAGACTGCATGACCTAGAGCCTAACCATGTCATTAGGATGATTAATTATCATTTTTAGCCTAGGGGTATTTTGGTCATTTGGCCTCTTTGATTTATTTTATGATTTATTGCACTGGTGATTATTGATTTTGACTTTTGACTAGCTGCGACTTAAGAGACTGTCCTAGATTTGACTTTGACTTGGTGACCTAGTTAACATGGTATGGACCCTAGTTTAACTTAAGTCAACTCAAGTTAGGACACTTAGGATCAAGTTTGGAGTAGGAGGATTGGTGAATTGGTCCATAGGCTTGAGACCTAGAAATTGGTTCCATGACTAGTGCAACTTGGCCCATAGCCATTAGACTAAGCCCTAACCCTAATTTTCCACTTTTTAACCAGCCACTAGGGCTCCCCTTTCCCTATAAATAATCTCCTCCTTGTTCTTGCCTCTTTTATTAAATTTTTACAAGTTTGAAGAAGAGGTAAAGAGCCTTCTTTCCCAATCCATAACTTCCTCATTTCAATTCCTTTTTAACTCTAGTTTCTTGCATTAGAGCCTAATTTCCTCCTATTTTCTGATTGTGAAATTTAATCCCAGCCTTGGGACAATTTGAGAGCTTTTGGATAGCAAGGAGGAATCCCCCATTTGAAGCTTTTCCAAGCTTTTTGCACATATAGGTAAAACCCTCTAAATTGATTTAAATTTCTGTTTTCTTTGCATGTAGGGCTAGATCTAGGAGTCCCCTAGGTGTCTCCAAAATTTGGGTGGAATTCGTGTCCGTTTGGTGTCCGTATCGGACACGTGTCGTATTGTTTTGTAGGTGTTTGATTAAATGCCTCTAAGGAATTTATTTTCGATTTTTGTAAATGTAATTAAATGAATTTATAGATCTAAATATGTATATTAATCTTTGTGAATACTGATGTGAATTTCGTGTCATTTTTGTGTCAAAATTGGGTGCGGACACGCTGCACGACACGCGTGTGCGCTGTCTTGCTACCCGTGTCCTATTTCTCACTGGATACAGCGTTTCGACACGTGAAACTTGGCGTGGAGGTTGGGGCAGTGACTGAGAAGACACTCCCCAAGTTTCATGACACCTTGTTTCGTGTCGGACATGAAAACGAGCCCGCATTAATTTCTGCACTACACTGCACGCGGGTGAGACACGTTCTGATACGTGTCTCGTGCTCAGGACACGCGTGTCGTGGACACGGTACAGGGTGATGGGACCCTAGCCCTATCCTTGGCGCACCCCAGGACACGAGCACGAGCCCTATGGTGTCGTGTGTCGTGTCCTAGCCTGCACTGTACCTCTGCACGAGGCTGCTGACACGGATTTTTTCTGAAACGTGGTTTTTACTATTTGGACACTTTGTGTCGACTTCTGTGGACGCAACATAGCCTGTATGACACCATAGCATGTTCACACACGTTTATCAATCATCAATTTGAAGTTTTATTGTATTCGAATGTGAAATTGGGTTTCTTTTGAATATGTCCTGATAAGGCTCTGTGCTACAAACCCAGAATTGGTTCCTTTTTAAATTGATTTTAAATGATGTTTTAAATCCCTAAATTGTTTCCTACATGTGTATTAGTTCCTACTGGATAGGATTTACATAGTAGTTTAAGTTTTATGTTCTAGTATGGGTTATTGGATTTCAAAATTGGTTTGCTCATTGAGTGGCATGTATAAGACTGAGCTGAAACTATTGTGATACTTGTTTTCTGATTTTTCTCACAGATTGACATTGGTTTCGATTTTGATTGGGTACACATAGATTTAGATTTCTGGTTATATGGGAAATTGAGTGTTGGTTTTGTTTTAGAAAAACTGAAATGGTTTTGATATCTATACACTGTTAGTTCACTGAGAACTGAAATTTGATTTTTGAATTTGTTTTGAATGTAGGTTAAATCCTGAGATAACTCAGGTATTGATTCACTGTTAAGTATTTGATTCACTGATATTAATCTGGGAATATGGTGTTCTCCCATAAACACACAAAAACTGACCTGAGATTCACATGTATCCACACTCTCTATAATTCCTAATTCCTGTTTTCCTATTGACACATATATATGATACACTCACACACCCACAGACTTTTCCCCACTACACACACACACACACATATATACATTGATGATATTCTTTAAACTGAATGTTAGGGCCTGTGTTGTAAATGTCAGGTATTGGAATGTTGAGGGATATCCTAGTTGCATATGTTATATGTGAGTACATACATATCTATATATATATTGGTGAATGTGTGTGTCTTACTTGATATATGTGAAGGATCATGTGTCAGAGTTAGATTGGGTATCATGTAAGGGTGTGAATAAGGTTAGGATGGGTTAGTGTCCAGATTTTTGCCATTTAGTCTACTGTCCAGTTCAGTAGAGAGATTGGTTAGTTTCCCATATTCCTTTTTCCCCATTTCAATTAACTCTTTACAACTGGTTGTACTGCCTGGGAGGGGCAATTTGGAGCAGACATGCACTGCCTTGGCTTGCCCTATTGTGGCTTAGCCTGGCTTTTACAGCAGGCAGCAGCAGCCTTAGCAATGCAGAAGGATGCTTGCCTGGGCTGTGCAGGGCAGTAGAGAGCCTTGTACAGGTGACCCTTCCATACCTGTAATGCACAGGCCTATGTGTGTGCACACACACACTGAGAACTGTTAATTAGGGGAGTTCAGGATTTCAAAGCCTGATAGTTGTTTTCTCAGGTTGACAGTAGGGTATGAGAGTAATATATGTATATGTGTGTGAGGTGATATTTACATGTGAGGGTTCTCGGTTCAATTGTGAGGTTTTGGGTAGATGAGTGTATTTATATGTATAGATATTGTGTGAGTGAGTTGGTTAGATTGTTAGAAGTGTTAGGCTTGTGATAGGCTTAGGAAGTTGTTAGCCTATAGGACTTAGAGTTTGTAGTTAGGCTTATTAGCTTGAGGTTAGAGTAATGGGTAGTATAGTGATAGTGTAGATATAGGTATATATGTGAGGTATGTATGCATGGTATATATATTAAGATAGCATAGTAGTTGAGTGTGGGTTGTGGGTTGTGGTTGTTGGTAGATATTAAGAGCTATAGGGATAGTGTCTTTATGTATATGCATAGGCATGAGTTATATTTTAAATATCATATGTTTATGAGGTAAGGTAGTATTGGTTAAGGATTAGAGTCATCATTTACATATATGATTCTTAGGATATGGTTTATAGTTAGAGTTAAGAGTTAGTCTAATATAAGGTTTTGATTAATACCTTGTTGCCTAGACATTAGCCTACTTATTATATTCCAAGCCCTAGACAGTTGACCTAGTTAGCCTTGTAGATTGATCTAGTTTAACCTGGACCTAGTTCGACCTAGTCAGTTGACCAGGTTTGACTTAGAGTTTGACTTGGACCTAGAATTGATTTAGAATCATGTAGTTTGTATTGTATCATCATTTACCTTGTTTTAAACACGTTATAACCTGTACTGCTCTGTTTAGGACATTGTGACTCTGGTGCAGACATCTGACATTACACTACTCTTTTCAGAGTATCAGGCGAGTACATTCTCTAATAGTTCTTTCATTTATTGATGATTACTGTGATTCAGTTCTAGTATAGTTCTATTTGATTCTCTGTCACAACATGTATTATATTTTAGATTCATTTACTCGCAATACATGTACTTGATTTGTCTAACCCTATTACTCGAATCACTCACAAGACTCATCTACTCGAAACACCTACAAGTATTAAATGTACAAATTATACAAGAATCATCATTACAAGAACGATAGCATCGCTGCTGGGCCCGGTATGTGATGTGCCGTATTCAACAAGAATCACCAAACAAGAATGATAGCCATTACCGCTTGACCGAGCGTGTGATGTGCCGTATTACAAGAATGATAGCCATCACCGCTTGGCCGAGCGTGCGATGTGCCGTACTCATTACAAGAATCACCTACAAGGATTAGTGTACAAGAATCTTACAAGAATCACTTCACTCAAATCATTGAGAAGAATCATCTACTAGAATCATCAAGTACAAGAATCATTTACTAGACTCAAATTGTATTAGACTCACATTGGGATTACACTCAACTTACATTATACAAACTGGACATATAACATGTTACCCTAGTTCAGCTAGATCTTATTTTGCAGTCTTCCTTGCCATCATTCTTTTTTTATTTCATTACCTTACTTTCCTTGTACCTTTGCTATTTCTCTACATCATTACCTGTATAAAACTGCCATTATCATCAATATAACTGTCTATAACTGTTTTATAGTATTTGTCATTACTTGGATTTTCTGGATGAGATGTGCTCGTTCCTGTCCTGACTGGACCTGTTAAAAATATTACAGATGATTGCCCTGAGGACATTTGCCCTACTTGCCTTGGAGCAGGAGACGGCTTAGCTACCCATGGCCCCGACACTCAGGAGTGATCGGGAGTTTAGCTAGTTTGTCTTGTTTTAGTTTCCTGTTTAGAACTAGAGTTGTATATAGAGATTTGAGACTTGAGATGTATTTGAGATGTTTGAGTTTGTTGAGATTATATTATTAGTTGTTGGTTTTATTTCTGTAATTAGTTTTAGTTTTAAACTTCTGTGATATCTTATCGTTCTTAGACTGTAATTGAGACTCATTATATCTATACTTGTCCTCCGTTCGGAGTTGAGATTTGACAAGTACATTATATAATTGTGTGAGTTGTTGATTAGATAGTAACCTAGGACAGCATTCTACTGCCGACACTGCGGCGTAGGCTGGGCGTTGTTACGTGCTCGTACCCTCACAGTGGGTGCGGGTCGTGACAGTTCGAGAGTAGTGGAGATAACAAAGGAGGACATACAGGAAACGGCGGAGTATTAGAAGAATACCCTGATTTTATACGTGATGGAGAATAGACCTTTCTACGGTCAGTTGAGAGCATATGCTCATAGGGTCTGGCGCCCTAAAGGAGAGATGGAAATATTCTCGAGAGAGAATGGCTTCTATTTCATCAAGTTCGCATATGCGGAGGATCTGGAGCGGATTCTGGAGGGTGGCCCTTGGACATTTGATGGTCGACTGGTGGTTCTGAAGAGATAGTTTTCGGAGTCTAACTTCGTGAAGGATCGTCTAACAATGGTTCTGATTTGGATATGCTTACCCTGGCTGTCCCCCCAATTGTGGAGTATCCCCTCCATAATGAAGATGGCTAGCATGGTTGGCAAATCAATCCGGACTGATCTTTCCATGGCTAGAAGGCAACGACTCTCATATACACGCATCTTCGTGGAGATCACGGCCACGGACACGCTCCCAAGGAAGATAGATCTGGTGCTTCCTAATGGGGAGTGGACAACACAGGAAATAGAATATGAATGGGTTCCGTCTTCGTGTGCCACCTATAGGTGTTTCGGGCACGTGAAGACAAATTACCTCGACTCGCCAAGGGAGAAAGAAACCGAGGGGCACCAAGTACATCCGAACAGCCAGCAGGAAGGAGATGAGATGGATATGGTGGTGGGTAACAGTAAGGGTGGAGAAGAATCAACTAATGAAATAGCAGAGCAGAGTCCCATGGACCATGAAGTTACCGGGGAAGGAGGCTTAGAAATTAGAGTTGCAAATACTCATTTGATCCTAGGGAAGCGACAAGGGCCAGAATATGTGCACCCGGAGGGGACATGTCCCGATCGAGCAATGATAGTTGTTACACCTCAACATAACCACCAATGTGCTACTGAAGGAGATATGCAATTCGTACAGTCGGCTCAACAGCAGAAGAATGAAGACTCCAGTAATAGAGCTAGGAGAAGGTTGGAGAATCATGAAGATGAGGAAGCACATACGGAAAACTCAACAGGTTCGGAGAACCTAGATATGGCGCTCACCATAGTTAATCCTAAGTGGAACTTAATGCTACGAGGTAGTGCAGCATTGCCACAGGGTACTGGGAATAAAGTGGATGCACAATCTGACCCCCCGACATGTCCTAAGGGTAGTGAGATGAGGGATCAGGACAATCATCCTGAGTCATAAATATCGTCCATTACATGGAATATTCGCAGCGCTAACTCCATAGGTAAGTGGCAAGAGATTTTAAATGTAGTGAAGAGAAATAAATACAGTATAGTATCCATACTGGAGAGTAAAATCAAATCGGTAAATAAACTGAACAGACGAGTCCCAAACCAATGGGAAGCTATACACAATCTTCCATTAGGAGAGATGGCTCGTATCTGGGTCATGTGGGATACCCGAAGTTGGACGGGGTAGCTCAAGTTCTTTTCAGAACAACTCATAGTTGTTGAACTGTGTAACAAATGAGGCTTTCGGTGTATGGTGGGTACGGTATACGGGCACAATGATAGAAGACGGCACCATCAGCTATGGAAAGATATTATCAAAATAGAAGCTGAGGTAGCAGATCAACTTCCTCTGGTTCTGAGCGGCGACTTCAATGTTATTCTATTAGAGAGCGAGAAGAGGGGTGGTCGGGTGGTGCCACCAGCCATTCTTACTGACTTCCAAGACTGTCTGCTCAGCTCCGGATTAACAACTTTAACCAAATCCGGACATTTATGGTCGTGGGACAACATCTCCGTGTCCAACCGAATATCCTGTCAGTTAGATAGGACTCTATGTAATTCCAAATGGTTCGAGATATTCCCTTATAGCAGGTCCGAAGGTCTACATAGAGGAACAAGCGATCATACCCCACTCCTGATCCGCATGGTCGCTGACCGGCCACTTCGCCGACGTCCATTCAGGTTCTGAAACTCATGGCCGCTTGAGGAAGGGTATCAAGATGTGATCAATGGTATTCTTACTAAGGAAATCTCAGGTAATGTACAATTTTAATTAATGTATAAACTTAAATCTATCAAAAGAGCCTTGAAAGTGTGGAACAGCAAGCGGCCTAAAGCTAGGCTCGAGGAGATGGATAAGGAGCTTAAAGACGTGTAAGACCAACTACAAGCAAATCCGTCGGATTCTGAACTTGCGGCCAGAGAAGTCCTCGCGCAGGAGGCGATACGGCGCTGTCGCTTCAAAGAAGAAGTGAATCTCCAACAAAGGGCGAAGTGTACCTGGCTAAAGGAGGGCGATCGTTGCTCAAAGTTTTCTACGCTACCATCCGTACGCGGCAGCATAGAAACAATATTGGCACCATCATAGGCACTGAAGGGAAAAAGTGACAGGGGACGAAGGCATTGCAAAGGAGGCTATCGATTATTACCAAAATCTCTACAACCAAAGCACGTATAAAAGTGCCTTTCCTGAAATCATTTGTAAGAGGATTGTTACTGAATTTGGTAACAATAAGCTGAGTCGGATCATCACCATGGAGGAAATTGAGAATATTATCAAGAAGGCTGATCCAAATAAAGCTCTGGGCCCTGATGGCTTCAATGCAGGGTTTTATAAGCAACAATGGAATCAAATTAAATTTCAGGTGTTAAAAGTGGTGCATGATTTCTTCACTAATGGTCGTCTACTGAAGGAGCTCAATCACACTTTTCTGACCCTCATTCCAAAGAAGGAGGGCGCCTCGGAGTTGGGTGATTTTCGTCCAATATCATGTTGCAATTTTATTTATAAGATTATTACTTCTGTTATGTGTGACCGGATGCAGAAGATATTACAAGACCTTATCTCAGATAACCAAGCTGCTTTTATCAAGGGCAGGTCCATCACGAATAACTGTTTACTTGCTCATGAGATGATAAGGGAATTCAACAAGCCTGGTGGGATGAAGGGTTGTATCAAACTTGACCTTCGGAAAGCGTATGATACAGTTAACAGAGATTTTGTCTGCTCGATTCTCAGAAGCATGGGGTTTACGGATTGGTGGGTGAAAAGGATCAAAGAATGCATTACGTTGCCTACTTTTTCGATTCTGATCCAAGGTCAGCCTTACGGGTTTTTTGGAAGCAATAGGGGGTTACGTCAGGGTGACCCCCTATCTCCGTACTTGTTCACCATAGTTATGGAGTATCTATTATGCCAGATTGATATTGCTGTGCACCGAGGTAAGATAACTCCTCTCTACAGACATATACACCCAATTGTCTCCCATCTCATATACGCGAATGACTTACTGGTTTTTATTGAGCTATTTGAAAGTTCGATTGTGGCATTGAATGATATAATAGAGGAGACTGTCAGGCTTGCAGCTGAATAGGGATAAAAGTAATGTATATTTCAATAAGACCTGTTTGGGGAAGGAGGCGTTGGCTCATAGGCTTCAGATTGAGATTGGCCAGTTACCAGTCAGGTATCTTGGGATACCGCTGTCCATTACGTATGCATAGGATGCAGACTGCCAGGGACTCGTATAATACGTCCAAGGTAGGCTGGAAGGGTGGCAAGCTCAACTTCTATCATTCGGGGGCAGACTTGAACTCGTCCGATCGGTGATATTGGCGATAGTGAATTATTGGCTCCAGGCGATATATATCCCCGAGAAGACTATTAAGAATATCGAAATAATGTGTGCCAACTTTGTTTGGCGTGGAGGAAAGCACCAAATAGCTTGGGTTGAACTCTGCAAAACAAAAGAAGAAGGCGGAGTCGGTTATGCTCTCTCTGCAGGTATTGCGCGAAGTGGCGATGACGAGGTTAGCATGGAAATTCCTGACAGAAAAATCTATGTGGGCAAGATGGATTAGCAGTCGTTATTTGAGAGATAATAACTTTTGGATTCAAAATATAGATAATAATTTCTCGGTAACATTTAAGCATATATTACGGGTGAGACCATGGTTGAAGGAGAACTTAAGATGGGTTATACATGATGGTACATCCACGAGTTTGTGGTTAGACCCATGGTTCGGACACAGAACCCTGATCGACTGCCTCGGATGGCCTGCATTCGCGCTGATGGGCACCCATGAACAGGTGAACGCCATTATCAGCGAAGGAGTTTGGAACACTAATACGTGCACTGTAGGGAGATGGTTTGCAAACGAGATTGAGCAGGTCCCCATAGACGCCGAAGCCCAAGCTGACCGGTGGGTTTGGGAGAGAACCAATGAAGAGTCATTCAATACCATGAAGATATATGACTTGCTGCGCACTCATGAATTACCAGTCCCATGGGCGGAGGTGGTGTGGTTTAAAGGAGCTGCTACGAAGATGAAGTTATGTTCGTATAAAACAATAAAAAACAGGCTGCTTACGAGGGATAGGCTCGTTCATTTCGGAGTTCAAGTGGGAAGTACGGAGTGTGTCTTGTGTTGTCAGTGTACTGAGACATGTGAGCATATATTTTTCCAATGTGTCTTTTTCGATTGCCTGTGGAAAAACCTTTATGACGAGATTGGTCTCAGACATGAGAAAGGAGCGGGGTTACAGGCCATAGTGGAGGGAATCATCCAGGCTAAGAATCAGGGTCTGGAACTCTATAATAAAGCTCGGTTACGGCCCTTATCGGCAGTTTGGCATGTTTGGCACGAAAGGAACCGGAGGATTTTTGATGCTGAGTTTCACTCTATTGCTAGTATCACCACTAATATTAAGCAGGATATAGATTGTCTATCTAGATAGTGTATACAGGTAGGCTAGATTGCTTGGTATTGATACCCTGTAGACTTGTACACATTTATTATCAATAAAATTACCCATTCTCTTCAAAATATATATATATATATATTTTTTTTTCTTCAATATATATATATATATATGGCTGCTAGCCCAAATGGTTAGTGTAGAGGCATGCGGTCCGAGTGGTCAGGAGTTCAAATTTCGGTAGGAGCGATTCCGAAAACTAATTACCCTTTATATATATATATATATATATATATATATATATATATATATATATATATATATATATATTGTATCCTTATGTGGCCAACCCGCGCTTCCTAAGTTGGAAGCACCACTGCAGGGGGGGGGGGGGTTGGATATTTGGTAATTGTATTAATTTTAAAATGAGAATTCAGACTTAGAAGTCGAGTACCCTACAAACTCTTTTTATCATATTTTCTCCAAGTAACAACTCAATCCTACACTAAATATCATATCAACCTACTATGTTGTCCTTTACTAATCCTAGTACTAACTCGAAGAACGTTCTTTCGCAACGTCATCTTCTTCTGACGAGCATGAGACGGATCGTCTTGTGCTTGTTTCATCATCTCCAACCATTTGTGCATGATTGACAGCCTGGGTTGTGGCTATAACTCTTCATCCGAGCTCTTCCAGCCAGACACCTCACTCATGCTCTTAACCTAGCCTTCATTGGTGATGGTTTGTGGTTCAACCCTTGAAGGGAGCTCCTCCCACACGTCTTCTTGCATCTGCTACACTCTATGATCCAGATGAAGTCTCTCCACTTGTGATTTGTTTATAGAATGTCTTCTCTCCTACCCTCACAAATGGGGGGTGGGGGTATGCTAGGGAATTTTTAACCGATCCACGTCGCTCAATCGTCAGCATCCAATTGGATAAGCAAAAGAACCGATCAGATGAGGGGCTGATGTGGAAACTACGCAAGCCAGACTGTCATTAATTACCGCCAGGATTAATATGGACGACATCTCCAACTAGCAACTCATTAGGCAAAATAACCGACTGGAAGGTTGATGTAGTTTTCTTTGTTTTTGCTCCATCTGCTTAGTTGTTGATGCTTCAGGTTGAACTTCTAATCCTTCCTCAAGAAATATTTCTTTAGTTTTGTCCTGACACTCTGCTAAGGTATGCCCTACAAATCAGCATGGTTCGCACATTTGTAGAATCTACTCATAAAATACAAATTGATATATACCTCCTTTTGGTAGTTGTATAGGGATCTCGTTTGGGTGTTTATTGCCTGATCGATGCATTTTTTACTACCGCCCGAGGGAAAGCCAATCTTGTCATATTTGTCGTAGCCTTGTCCACTAGAATTGGGGACCCGACAACACTAGATATCTTACTCAAGGCCCTTGTGTTCCATAGATGCAAAGAAAATTCGAAGCAGTTGGATCCATACTAGAATCAATACAAGGAGATCGCACTCCAGCGTTATTAGTGGATCTCATCGCTTGATAATTATCAGCCGCCTCTCATACATCCAAGGGCTTGCTTGTAAGACGCGAGTAACTGCTTCCTCCTTGGAAAATTTGACAAAGACGTAGTTGTAATTCTCGCAAAAAAAATTTGACACCACCTTCTGGATGCCAGACCTGCGGTACGAAGGATGATGTAGCTAGGAAGGCAGGCTTGCCCCCTAGGACATAAAAGAGCAAGGTTCTCTCCTATTCGGCCACCGAACTTGCCATATCATTAAGCGAGATGATTGTTTTGCGCCTACCCACAACCACCTCTGAATTTTCCATTCGTCGGAGAATCTTAGCCTCCATCGGTGACAACGATCGAGATGAGATGAGAGAACTAAGGAGGAATCACATACCTCTGCCAAGGAAGAAGGTCATGAAGAAAGAAACCCTTGGTCCTTTCCATCTAAAATGGACCTAGACATCTCCTTAGGCCTAATCTCGTCTCCTTGACGCAGACCCGATGAAGGGATTATCCCGCATTTCGAGGCTTGTCTCCTTCCCTAGGCGATAATACCCGTACCCCTGTCATCTCCCGTTGACTCTGTTGATGTCGATTCACTGTAGTCATAGTAGGCCGCAGTCCTCGTACATGGCCTTGCTGACCTGAGGCTGGCTCTCCCCTTGGACGTAACGTCAATCTAGACTTGGTTCATAGAACATGCCCCTTCAATTGACCATCTAGCCAGCCTTATCAATCTGTAACTAAGACACCCTCGCTCGCGTATGGATCGACGTCGGGAGGGAAAGACATAAAAACCCTAATTATGGATGGTTTCATATTCTGGAACAAACCTATATTACAAAAGGATTAATGCAAAGCTGAGATTACAAGGTGAGAGTATCTACTTAAAAGATACATGTATAATCTTATCCTTACAATTAAATTCCAAGAGTTGTAACATGAGTTCCGTATTATAAAACATCAAACTAATTATATATATATATATATATATATATATATATATATATATATATATATATATATATGGAACCAGGTGAATTGTTTATGGAATCGCTCCCACTGGGATTCGAACTCCTGACCACTCGGGCCGTATGCATCTCCCTTAACCACTAGGCTAGAGGTCATCTCCTCCAGCTATATATATATATATATATATATATATATATATATATATATATATATATATATATATATATTGAACTCCTGACCACTCGGGCCGTATGCATCTCCCTTAACCACTAGGCTAGAGGTCATCTCCTCCATCTATATATATATATATATATATATATATATATATATATATATATATATATATATATATATATATATATATATATATAGGGTTCTTCAACGCTGCCGATGAACTGAAGGGGAGTTAGATGAGCGTTGAAGATGAAGTTGTTGAAGTCTTGCATAGCCTCCGTGGGGGAGGCCTCCCTCCCATTATCTCCTCGCTACAAGTGACAGCGTTGAAGTCTCCAACACAAAGCCAGCCTGGCTTTGTGTTGGAGACTTCAACGCTGTCACTTGTAGCGAAGAGAAAACGGGAGGGAGGCCTCCCCCCGGAGGCTATGCAAGACTTCAACAACTTCATCTTCAACGCTCATCTAACTCCCCTTCAGTTCACCGGCAGCGCATTCACCTGGTGTAACATGTAGGAAGGCACCCGCAGGCAATACTCTCATCTAGACAGAGTCCTCATTAACGCTCAATGGAAAGATATGGACATCACATCCAACCTCGTTCCCCTCAATGCCACAGAGTCCGACCACGCTCCTCTCATCATAGACATCAACCAGAACTTTAACCAGATCAAGAAAAGCTTCAGCTTTCTGGAGTTTTGGTACTACCACCCCCAATTCTTGAGGATCGTCGAAGACGCTTGGTCCAGAAATAACTCACTCGACCCCCTCATCCGAGTGGCAAACAAACTCAAGGCTACAAGAAAAGCCCTCACTACCTTGAGCAAGCAAGCTTTCGGCGATATCTTCCAAGCTGTCAGCTCGGCCGAAGACGATGTGACCCGTGCCGAAGCCCTCTTTGTGACTGATAATTTGCGGGCGACTAGAACGGCCCTGAACCTTTCCAAAGCCATACTCAAATTCTGACTAAAAGTTGAAATAGAATTCTGGAAGTAGAAAGCCAGACTTAAATGGGACAATGAGGGGAACAAAAACATAAGCTACTTCCACACCTACATCAAGAGCCGCAGACAGAAGCTTTACTTTCATCAGATCGTCGACGACTCCGGAACCATTCTAAAAGATCCGCGGGGAATCCAACAGGCCGTAGCCACCTTCTACTCGTAAATGTTCGCCAAAGAAGCTGTAAGCAGGGATGCTGACTTCCTCTCGGAGATCCTCCTCCTCATCAGTGACACGGACAACTCTCAATGAGAGCACCTCCCCTCGGAACAGGAAGTGAAGGAGGCTGTTTGGGCGCTTGATGCTCATAGCTCCCCTGGTCCGGACGGATCTAACAGCATCTTCCGCATGTGTCGGGACATCATCAAAATTGACATCCACGAAGCGGCGATTGCCTTCTTCTAGGGATCCAGATACCCCAGATCTATTTCTTGTGCTAAACTAATCCTCATCCCCAAGCAGGAAAATCCAGAAACCTTCCGGGACTACAGGCCCATCAGCTTATGTACGTTCACCAACAAAATCATTTCGAAGATCATCGCCACGCGTATGACAGACATCCTCCCCAGAATCATATCCGAGGAACAGAACCGCTTTGTCCGGGACAGAAATATCAAAGACAACATTATGCTGGAGCAGTAAATGATTACTTGCATGAAACTTCCAGCCAGGGGAGGGAATATCGCTATCAAACTGGACATGGAGAAGGCTTATGACAGGCTAGATTGGCAGTTCATGATCTGGGTCTTCAGAGCTTTCGGATTCTCGAAACCTTGGATCAATGTGGTCTTGTCATGACCTGCACCCGCTTTTCGGATACAAGACGTGTCCAAGCCCAGCCTATGCCGTAGTGTCGGTGGTAGAACGCTGTCTATAACTCACAAGTCATGGCAGTCTAGAACCTCATGGTGATCTATATCTCATCCACGGAATAATCAAGTCACAACCAAGATCAATGAATAAGACATAAAATTGAACAATTATGAATATAACTGAATATTTCCAAGAATCAATGTCACGTCCGGTGGATACAAATCCACTACTAATAGACGGAAAAAGAAAAATACATGAAATATACTATTTGAATACAACCTGCTAATCAAGGCAACCGCAACTGAAAAGTACCGTGATCTGACGTTGACTCAAACCCGTTCGCCTGCTCCTGACCCAAAATTTGCTAAACCTGAGGAGATCATCAGGTCCTCAGAGGACATAGCAAGATACATATAAACATGCCTATCTAACAGTTTTATCATGTGTAAGAATATAGCAAAAAAAAACGGAAATACGACAAGTGACTATGAATACGAACACTAAAACAACTACGTATAGGTGAACTGCCAGATGAACAATGAACACGAGATCAATGGAAAACCAAACCCTCATCCCGAGTGTGGACTCACGGGTTTGAACTAAGCACTAACCCTCGTCCCGAGTGTGCACTCTCTGGTTAGCTCACGGCAAAATACCCTCGTCCCGAGTGTGGACTCTCTGGTGCACTGATCAACCCTCGTCCCGAGTGTAGACTCTCTGGTTGTGTAAAACGATACTCAAGGGTTTAGCAGTTCAACTACACGTACTCATTCTATGACACGACTCAAGTAAGGTACTAGTAAGAACAACTCCAAATGTGAACCAAAAGGCCAAACATGAACACGGCTATATGCAATAAAAACAACTCAACAGAATAAAATACGAAGAGCACATGTCCATAAACAATCAAAAGACTGAATAACGAAATAAAGTGCATGAAAATAAAGCTGTAGAGGGAGGCAAGGTATACTTGCCTTAGGTCCTGAGCTGCTGGTATGGTTATGATCAGTATCAATGTCCAGGTAACCTGTTTTATACCATATATATAATGTCAATAAGCAATTGGATTCAAAGATGGCAAGCTACTTAAACATTAGTCTTCTTGGGCTATTATCAACCTCCTTGGTTTAGGTTCTATATACCACAGCTTGGTTCATACCCTACTGCTCACATACTTCTAGATTCATTGGACTTATGTTTGGGGTACATTCTTAGCCATTCTATAGGACAGAGTTCTCTATACAAGAGCTTATATATAAATATATATATTCTCTTTTTAGGCTTCTAGGTCATGATTTCTATATCTAATATAACTAGTGTTCTTAACTAGGTAGGATAGGTTTGTCTTTGGGTTACTATTTATAAGTCGATTACACACCACTGTTTGTATTTGAGACTTACCCTTATAAACTATCATGCCCTTTGTTCCCTGTACTCTGTTCCACACTTTTGGGATACTACTAATAACTGATATTCTATAATACCAAGTATTCCAACCCACATATGAATATCAACATGGTAGCTAGCCTTCCCTGTTGATCTTGCTCTATTCCTTACACACACTCAAACACCTGCTGGGCACCTGCACACGTATCCATATAGTCCTCATAACTGGACTAGTTCACTGAAATTCACCCTTCCTATCCCTAATACATACCCAACTTTCCTCAAATTTGATACACTGGTTGTCACATAGCTATCCAGGTTTCCCTTATGTGCATGAAGGCTCTTACACGAGCCCTGTATCTTTCTCAAACTGCTGCCTTGTGTAGCACAGTCCAAATACAGATATCTGCAAGGACAGGCTCCTGTCTCCCATGTATATGCTATTTGCATCTAAGATACTATTGACAATACATACTATAGGGACCTGCACATCAGTTCCTTGCCTTTTTTTTTCTTTCTATTTAACCAACTGAGATACTCCCCTACTGGTTCTTGTATTACCTGCCCACTTGTGGATACGCAATGCCTATACTTATTACCTGATCTGAACTGATACCCACCCAATATACGCAGGATTTACAAATATCTGAACACACACTACTCATTCCCACTGTCCCCTACATGGAACCTGCCCATATCCTCATAATGCACCATATTGATACTGATGTAGTTTTAAATGGAATTTGATACCCAGATTTCATGGATTTCCTATATTCTAAAGAATATGTAATAGAGATCAGATAATATATAGCTGTACAACCATTTGAGACCTGAAATGAATGGGGCTTTCAAAGAACTGGCCACCACAAAAAGAAACTGCTTGGTTCGCCCCCTGTTTATGGACACCCCTTGCTGTAGTTTTAAGAAATAGAATACAGCTGCAACATCGTACAGTTTACAACAGAAACAACAAATACAATTCTAACCATTAGTGTATGCAATGAGGGAAATCCCAATGGTTTGATTAATCAGTTATGGACTGATTTTGGACAGCCATCTAGGCTTGCTTCTGCTAACTTCCTTGCAAAGTTGCAGCAAAGCCTGTTCTGATAGATCCAACATTAACATTGCTATTATTACTATTATGATCTTCTTCTTCTTGAAGGCAACAACAATACGAAGCCAAGCCAAGTCGAAGCACAACGAGAGGCTGCAGTGATCAGCTACCATGCCAGGAATTAGGCAAAAAGGGCTTAAGGGACTGAGCCAGACCGTGCTCTATACATCCTCTACTAGAACTTGTATGCAGTATGTACTGAAACTCGTGGGTATGTGGTGCCATACTAATACAGGTTCCAGACCTTATATCAAAACATAAGTGGTAAAAGACCTGACATGATTTTTATGTGTAGATGAAAACTTAGAAACCTCTCAACAGGTACCCTCATATCCTCTGTTCTGCCATTCCCATACGAATAAATCATGGTATCCCCTATATACTCGAGATTTCTTTAAGGAATTAAACAGTTGCCTACCCCTATTAGATGAATAAGAAAACTGATCTTGCTTGTAGGGCTAATTTAGTATGATTACCTGAAAAATCGGATGCTCCTTCCTGGTGACTCCTTTCTCGAACAGGTCCTCTCCAACTTCTGGGAACGCAAGGGAAAAATTAGGGTTTCAGGGAGGAAGGGGATCGGTTAATCCTCTATATATATACTAGTTTTAGACCTAGTCGGAAGAGATTGGAAGAATCTCATTTAAATTCCAATATAGGTGATCTTAGAGTTACCTATGGATTTGGAGAAATCGGAATTTGAATCACAGGAAGGGAAATTCTTCCTATCTAGATCCGCCTGCAGAGTTTAATTGGTTATTTGCACTAAGGCCCCTGACATATCCTTTATTATCCAGTTGGACCCTCTATTGGTATTTTAAGTAAAACAAAATATATAAACATAACCAATATATATATTGACAATAAAGATTTTTACCAATAAGAGGAAAAATTGGTCAAGGGGTTGACAACTCTACCCCCCTTAAACAAATTTCGTCCTCGAAATTTAATGAGCCGTGATCTACTAGAGTGAATAGTTTAACTTAACTGCTATATAAGATATTCAATTCCTCTTAAACAAAGTCTAATATAGGCCTATCTATACTACTGCCGATATCTACTGAAAATTCTTGCCAGCTGCTTCCTGTGGTATTGTCGTATCCTCCGTGATCATGGCATAGGCTTGTCCTCCCTGTGCGGCTGGTAATAGTGGAGCAGTCACGTTCTTCTTCGGGCAATCTCGAGATAGGTGCTAGTTGGATCCACAAGTATAGCACAACCTCAACCATCTACGACAGTATTCTTGGACGTGGCCTCTCTTCTTGCAGTGCTGGCAGGTGGGAACATCTTGAACTTGTTGTGGGGCTGCTCGTGGTTGCTGTTGATGCTGCTGTGTTGAGGTCTTCCCTGGAATGTTGGGGCATTTTATTGGTGCTGATTGGTTGTTGCCTCCTCTGAATGCGTCTCGATTCCTCTTCTACTTGTGAATAAGCTCTTCTTCTACAGCTTGGGCGACCTCCAGAATCTCCTCGTAAGTGGTGGCTCGACTGGTGGCGATGGCTAGACGAATCTCGTGAGATAGTCCCTTCCTGAATCGTCGTACCTTGTCTTCAGGGGTGCTAACCAAGCTCTCTGCGAAGCGGCTGAGGCAAGAAAACTCTGATGTGTACTCGTCGACGGTGTGGTTGCCTTGCTCTAGGTTCTCAAACTATCTCATCAACGCCTCTCGTGCAACGTGTGGGTAGAATTTCTTCTTGAACAGTCGCTTGAATTCTTCCCAAGTCACGTCTGGAGCAGAAAATCGGGGCTCGCATTGGTACCACATCCGTGCGATGTCGAAAAGCTGTCCATTATCTGACTCGATCTTCAGATCTTCTAGGACTCGAGCCATCTTCTGGTATCATTCAACGTTCTCCAACCACTTGTCAGCATAGAGAATCCCTTTCGTCCCATGGAATTCCCTGGGCCTGAGGTCCATGAAGTTCTTGGAAGTTCCAGGGCGCTGTCGCGGAGCATCTCTAATCTGAAGAGCCTCCCTCAAGGTATCGTAAAACATATTGGCTTGCTGCTGGAAGATCCCCAGGAGTGTGACATTGTCCAGTATTGGTGGCGGAGACAGAACAGGTGCTAGATACATCGGAGGTGCTGGATGCATCATAGGAGCCGAATACATCGCTGGTGTTGGGTGCCTGGCTGGAACTGGATGTCGAACACGTACTGGATGCGGGACTTGTGCTGGCGGTAGGACAGGTGTTGGTGGCAGAACGGGTGCTGGTGGTAGAGTCTGCGAAGGAAACTGCGGAGGTGGTGGAATATCGTCTCTACAGAATCTTGAGAACAGCGGCTGTGGCGGATTGCCCATATGAGTGAGCTGGCCTCCTTGGGTTGATGGGGTCACTTATGTAAAAAAAGTCTCCTATAGCCGGTGGAGTGTTTAGTGCAGCATTGTTCCTATCATGCGAGTCCATCTTAACTGTAACAAAAGAAAGCACTTTAGCCGTTTGAAGAATTTCAAGCAGGATGCAAGTCAAGAATTTAATGAATGATCAAGAATAGAGATCAACAAGGAGTCAAGATACGTGGATGAGATCCTATGAGTCTAATCCTATTTGCAGGCTCATGATGGTACAGTGACGTAACCGAAGTGATAAACGTTAACCTGTATGGGCTGCCAAAAAAACTTGTCACGACCCGTGCCCGCTTTTCGGATACAAGACGTATCCAAGCCCAGCCTACGTCGCAGTATCGGCGGTAGAACGCTGTCTATAACTCACAAGTCATGGCAGTCTAAAACCTCATGGTGATCTATATCTCATCCACAAAATAATTTAGTCACAACCAAGATCAATGAATAAGACATGAAACTGAACAATTATGAATATAACTGAATGTTTCCAAGAATCAATGTCACGTCCGGTGGACACAAATCCACTACCAATAGACGAAAAAAGAAAAATACATGAAATATACTATCTGAATACAACCTGCTAATCAAGGCAACCTCAACTGCAAAGTACCGTGGCCTGACGCTGACTCAAACCCGCTCGCCTGCTCCTGACCCAAACTTCGCTAAACCTGAGAAGATCATCAGGTCCTCAGAGGACATAGCAAGATACATATAAACATGCATATCTAACAGTTTTATCATGTGTAAGAATATAGCAAGAAAAACGAAAACACGACAAGTGACTATGAACATAAATACTAGAACAACAACGCATAGGTGAACTGCCAGATGAACAATGAACACGAGATCAATGGAAAACCAAACCCTCATCCTGAGTGTGGACTCACGGGTTTGAACTAAGCACTAACCCTCGTCCCGAGTGTGGACTCTCTGGTTAGCTCACGACAAAATACCCTCGTCCCGAGTGTGGACTCTCTGGTTAGCTCACGGCAAAACACCCTCGTCCCGAGTCTGGAGATCGATCAACAACTCATGGTTCTCCATGGTGATCAATGGGCAAGCGGACGGTTTCTTCACATCCAGCAGGGGCAGTAGATAGGGGGACCCGCTTTCATCTACCATCTTCATCATTGTAGTAGAAGCCCTGAGCAGAAACCTAAACAAGCTACCGAGGACCCCTAACTTCAAACATTTTCATACCGCGAACGGTTTCCCGATCGTTACTCACCTGGCTTATGCCGACGATATCTTTATATTCTCCTCCGGCGACGTTGGATCCGTGGAAGCCGTGAACAATTTGCTTCAAAGATATGCTCGCTGCTCCGGCCAAAGAGTAAATCCCAGAAAAAGCATCATTTACGTCCACCACAAAGTCGACAAGGTGCACACTGCAACCCTCACCAACATAGCTTCTTTCTCTATCGTATATCCTCCTTTCTTTTATCTTGGATGCCTGTTGGTCTACGAGAAATTGAGTGTGGGCATCTTTGAAGGTCTTATTGGAAAAATCAGGAAAAAACTTGAACGTTAACACAACGCAACCTATCCCCTGGCGGCAAAATAGTTCTGATTAATCACGTGCGCTCCTCCATCCCAATTTACACTCTCGCGGCATACTCCCCCCAGAAGAAGGTTTTCACCCTCATCGAGAAGCTCTTCACCAACTTCTTTTGGGGCCATAACAACTCCAAAGACAAACACCATTGGGCCAGCTGGAGTTCCATGGGCAAGCCCACTAATGAGGGGGGCTGGGATTTAGACTACTGCCGCACATTGTGGACGCCTTTTCCATGAAACTGTGGTGGAAGATTCGCGTGAATCGCTCCCTCTGGGCTCGCTTCATGAAGGATAGATATTTCAAACACATCCACCCGATGACTGCAATCAGCAACAACAGATCTTCTTCTGCTTGGCACCGCATCCTGTATGGCCGCACAATCGCGGAACCTAAGATTTGCCTTCTACTAGGAGCCGGGGACTCTCAGTTATTCCTTGAACGGTGGTTGGGGGTCGACCTTATCCCTCGCACCCTCGCTGTCCCGGCAATCAGCAAAATCAAAGATCTGTGGAACCCTGCAGGCAACTGGAATTGGCCCAGAGTTCGATATTGGATGGGAGATGAGGCCGCTTCTATGCTCTGAAACTCTGGATTGAAGATTGGCACGACAGACGACGCACTCTCGTGGTCGGAGACCACCAACGGCGCCTTCACTGTGGCCTCGGCCAGAAGGGCCGTTCGTGGTGCTGGGCCTCCCATACCTATTCTGGGACCTTTCTGGCACCACTGTATATCAAAGAAATGGTCATTCCTAGTGTGGCGAGCTGTCTGCAAGAAACTTCCCACTGATGACATCCTCACCACTATTGCTTTCATTTTAACGTCTGTATGTCATTGCTGCACAGAAAAACAATCGAAAACTATAGACCACTTCCACCGACATGGCGACTCGACTGCGACCGTCTGATCGGCCATCTCCTACCGCTGCAGCTTGGCCATGGTTGTTGGGAGCTTCAACGATATTCTGGCATCCTGGGCCAATGCGTCTCATTGCCACCAGATCGTTGCAGCCGCGACCATATGGTTCTTATGGAAAAACCGCAACAAAGCTAGATACGAAGGACGACAATTCACCTTCGAGCAGCTAACTCGTGAAGCCATCCGCCAGAGCTTCAAGATCGCGCGTCTGTGCAACCATGGCCACCAGACGTTCTGGGATCTGCTGTCCTCCTATTTTTTCCAGGATAGACCACCCTTTTATTTTGTCTTGTTGGTTTTGCTTTTAGCGCTTACTTGTAAAGGCTTCAACATTTTGCGCCTTTCATGAATAAAAAGGGATGGTTTGTTTTATATATATATATATATATATATATATATATATATATATATATATATATATATATATGGAGCTTCTACAATACATGGAATTTATCAATACATCCCAAACAATTGCATTGAAAATTGTGAAAGGTGTTAACTTTGACTTTGGCTTTACCTGATATAGCAAGTCATATTAACCTGCTCACTTTATTAAAAAAAACCTCCTAGATTACCGTAATTTGTTGGATATTATACATTCAACATTTACATGTTTTACACTACATTAACGCATATTTTCCACCCTACATTAACCTGCTCACTTACATTTTCCACCCGGTTGCTATAACCGTGCTGGTAACAACATGCTATCAAGTAATCCGTTTACTTTATTAATTCCAATGTTTATCTCAATAATAGAGGACCCATGTATTGTAGAGGACATCGATTCTAATACTTTTTTTTCTTTTTTAACGCCTGATGCTAACTCACTATTTAATTTTTTTTATTTTTAGCGCTTGCTGCTAACTATGTTGCCGTTCAGTAATTGGAATTTTTTTTTGGATTTTAAACGCATGTTGCTTACTAATTAATTAATTTATTTTTGGTTTTTTAATGCATGTTGCTCACTAATTTATTTACTTTTTTAACGCATATTTCACTCATTAAAATATTTTTTTGGTTTTAAGTTGTATTGAACGCCTACTGCTCGCTTATTTTTTTTAAAAATCTGTTTTGGTTTTTTAACGATAATATTTTTTACTTTTCTAATGATAATATTTTCGAAGAGAACAAATTTAAACCACTACAAAAATTTGTCAGATTAGCGACGTTCCAAAACGTCGCTAAACTCGATGAAAACGTCACTAAGTGAATTTAGCGACGTTTTGGAAGACGTTTTGGAAACGACGGAAAAAATGTGTCGCTAATCGAGAAAACGTCACAAAACGTCGCTAGGGCGACGTTATTTGGCGACGTTATTAACGTCGCTAATTAGCGACGTTATTTGCAACGTTTGATCGTTGACGCTAATTAGCGGCGTATAAGGCGACATTATCGTGTGGTCGCCGTTTAGGGACACTGTTGCAACGTTTTGGCGACGACGAGCTGACATCAGATTTTGGTGCCACGTGTTGCCTCGTCAGCATTTAGCGACGCTTTTAGCGACATTTATTAACGTCGCTAAAATTTAGCGACGAATAGTAACGTCGCTAAGTTAAAAAAATATTAAAAAAACAGGTTGCAGAATGCAAATGGAGCTGGAGCCTGAGCCAAAATACAGAATACAAAATACAAATTACAGAATCCAATCCCTGGGTTCGTCGACCCCCTCGGTGGAACACTCAACACCGGCACGCACAATACATTCCAGAATATACAAAAAATATAAAGAAAAAATATTATCCGCAACGAACAATGTCAATATATAATATCCTGAACAAACCAAATCAATATCCGCAAATATGTACAAACTCAATATCCTCAACGCAAAAACTAAATATCCCCAAATACGTACAAAGTCAAAAATATAGTACAGTCCAAAAATGCAAAAACAAAACTACTGATCGCCTGGAGCTGGAGCTGGAGCTGGACCCGGTGCTGGAAGAGGAGCGCCACCAGATGACTGTCGTCGCAACGTTATGATCGTCTGATACTCCTCCGGTGACAATAAGTGGACGAGCATGTCCTTCCGTGCACCGCCGGATGCAGACGATGCTCCCGGCGTACCAGTAGACGGTCGCTCCGCAGCCATCTACTGGAAATGCTGCATCTGCTCGACCAACCGCTGCGTAGCGCGGGTCATCTGTCGCAGCGCCTCCGTAGTCTCCTCCAGCCTCTCAAAGCGTGAGATGAGTGCAGAATCATCTGTATGCGGTGCCTCCATCCTCTACAGCATCTCATCACGCAGAGCTGCTATCTGCGCATCGACACTCTGCGGGTGGCGGAGCGACTCCTCAGTCTGTACGGGGTCGGGCACACTAATGGCGGTCGCAAAGGCCTATGATACAATGAAGGCACCATAGGAGTCCGTACCATAGTACGTACCCCTATGCATGCCACCAACGGCCCTCATCCATAGCTCGTCATCTGACTGAGCTGCGGCGGCCGGAGGCTGCTGGGAAGTGCTAGCACCAGCTCCCTCTGACCGTGTCGGCCCGACCTCCCTAAGCCTCAAAAACTCGGCCTAGAAATAACATCTATATGAATTCTCACGTGGTCGCTAAAAATTAATACTAATGCACTAGCATTAAGTAAAACTTCTAAAACTCGGCCTAGAAATAACATCTACATAAATTTTCTACGTAACTAAAAATTAATATTAATGAACTAGCATTAAGTAAAACTTATGTAGGTGTCCCGGGCCTTGTCGCCTATGAACCGCTCTCCCTTCGTGTGCGTGGCGAGGAACAAGGTCACCATATTCGGGTCTTCTCCCGATTCAATCTGTTACGAAATTATTATATGATTTGTCAGTTAAGTTGAAAGAAATATATTACTATAAAGTATTAATTATGGGTATACGGCGAGATACGTAACCATTTGGGTGAAGAAATCCATGATGGACCGTGATCCACCACACCACTGCGACCCCGTCTGTTGCGCTCTTTTAGACTTTACGGACTTCTCCTTGTAGGCTTCCTCCTCGAATCTCCTCTTCATTACCGCCCAGTCGGCGGCAGAGATCCAACCCTGAATAGGCTCTCCCCGGTGGTCGCGATCCTTTTGGTCGAGGATCGCGTCCCTAATGAGCTTGCTGGCGACGCTGGAAAATATAGCCTCGACAGCAACGGCGCGGTGGGGAGGGAAGAAGTAAGTCTGCTGAAAAAATCATAGAAGTACATAAGTTATAACATAACATACTAAATGTTAAAAGGAAATAAACTTTTACGTACCGAAAAGTGCTCAAACCAGAAGGCCTTCCTGTCGGCCGAGACATCCCTCCAGTTGATCCAGGGCCCCCCATAGTTCTGTCGCAGGAATGTACCCAGCGACCGGTGTACGGAGGAGGGATGATACCTGTAAAATAGAAATTAAAATTTATTAAACAAGTTTATAATAAATTTAAACTAATTAAATGCAATAATTTTACTTACCTCCTGGTCCGAGTACAGGCCTAAATCTCCAACCTCAGATCCCCCTCCGGGAAACACGGAGGATCTGTCTCAAATGGGAGCTGTACTATGCCCCTGCCCCGTCCCCTGCCCCTGCCCGCAGCCTGCCCCTCGGCCTCGCCTTCGCCCTCGGCGTGGGCCTCGCCATCGCCATCGCCCTCGACCTCGACGTGGGCCTCGGCCTCGACCTGCTCCTCAATAGTGGGGTCGACCTCTGGAATACTCGATGGTACTGGCTGCGTAGAAGAAGAAGGCCCTAGCCTCGAACTGCTAGAGCCGGGTATGGAGACACTGCCGGCGACTAGACCGCTAGTGTATACTGGAGTACGGGGGGATGAGGAGTCGGTAGGAGTGGTAGATGGAGACTGTCGGGGTCGTCGACTCCCCCCAGCACCGGAACCAAATGATCCACGTCGAGCCATATCTGAAAAAATACAGAAGTATACCATACTACATCTTAAAAAAACAAAAGTATACCATACTAAAGCCAGGGAATGTCGCTAAGTAAACCATACTATATTTGAAAAAAATAAAAGTAAACCATACTACATCTGAAAATGTCGCTTATTAACGTCGCTAAAACAAAAGTAAACCATACTACATCTGAAAAAAATAAAAGTCAACCGTACTACATCTGAAAATTAAACATATTCAATCCTCTTCTGAAAATTCATCTTATTCCTATTCCTCTTCCTCTTCCTCTTCCTCTTCCTCTTCCTCTTCCTCTTCACTTCTATCAACTTCCTCTTCCTCTTTTGATACTTCTACCTCTTCCAATTGATGAAACATGTCATGAGGAACTTCTGTTGAGTCCACATCGATAATATTTGTAATAAGAGGTAGTTCGTCTTCCTGATAAGCTATCTCGTCGACATCGAAGGTATTCTGAGCTTTAGTCTTACAGACTGCCCACCAATCTGATCTCCAGGCTCCTCGTTTTGGATAGCTGGTAAAGTAAACTAGCTGAGCCTGGCTTGCTAGAACAAACGGCTCATAAGCTTGATATCGACGGCGATAATTTTTGTCAATAAGACCATGTTTGTCAACTCTCCAACCTTGACCCTGGATCGGATCGAACTAGTCACATCTGAACAAGACGATCTTACAAGGTTCTATAGCATAATTGTATGTCAGTTCCACAATCTCCCGTAAGATGCCAAAGAAGTCATTGCCTGGGTCGATGTCTTTATAGTTTGAAGATTTTATGCACAAACAGCTATTCTTCGTAGAATACAAATCCATGAAGTCGTCTCTTATTCGAGCATTTGTTGACTTGAACCTGAAACCATTTACGCAGTAACTTGGCCAGGTCTTCACTTGATAAATTGGCCCCTTGGCTAGAGTTTTAATATACTCATTCTCAAGGATTGCCTCCGGACGATCAACCTAAATACTATATGAATGATGCTAACTTAATTATTATGTGCAAGTATAAATGTACAGAAAAAGTAAATTGTGACTACGTCCGTACATATGTACTCAACCAAAAAGGAAAATGAAGTCTCATTTGCTGTTCTACTTCCTCCTCTGTTGCGTACGGATTGTTGGACGTTACCTCATCCTTATACATGCTGAAAAGCAACGAAGCATAGGTATATTAGTTATATTCAGAAGCAACGAAGCACGCAAAATAATTTTACTTACCCCTCTAGCTTGTCCACTTCTTCCTCGTCGCAGTTGAGCAATACATATAACATTGCAGTGCTAACCTCGTCGTCATTTAGATATCTTTTTTTTTATTTTACCAGATGGTTTTTCGTAGGCAATAAATACTTTCATCTTTGCCTCAATACCAACTTCATAGCCGTCGTCATTTCTGGGAGCCCTTGTTCTATTTGTAGCAATATGAGACTGAAACTACATGGAACAGAAGTTTGAAATCTCCTCAAGGACATATGCTTCACAAATAGAACCCTCCACCCGTGCCTTATTTTTCACCTTCCTCTTGAGGTGGTTCAACTGTCGCTCGAACGGGTACATCCAACGATAACCGACAGGTCCAGCAACAAGAGCCTCATGGATAAGATAAATCAGCAAATGCTCCATTGAGTCGAAGAATACAAGAGGAAAAACTCTCTCAAGTTTGCAGAGTGTTACCACAATGTCCTTCTCTTGCTTCTCTAAACGATCGACGAGCTACTTGCAAGAAAAAAGATCTCTGAAGAATATGCTAAGCTCTGTTAATGGATCCCAGACTACCGACGGTAATAATTCTCGAAATGCAACAGGAATTAACCTCTACATGAATACGTGGCAATCGTGGCTCTTCATTCCGGTCAGTTTACACTCCTCTATGTCGACACATATTCTTAGATTGGAGACGTATCCGTCCGAAAATTTCAAGTCCTGGATCCATGTCACGACCCGCACCCGGATATACGGGTATGAATACGTGGGCCACACCCAGCCTACGCCATAGTATCGGCGGTAGAGCGCTGTCAAATATACTAAACTGACTACAACTTCTAATGATCCATAACTAGAAATGTACTCATGTCACATCACGAAAACTAAGGAAGATAAGACAAGAAATAATAACAATATCACTAGAACAACTAGAATCTACTATGATCATAAGACAGGAAATAAAGAAGGAACAACAAGACTAACTAAGGATAACTACCAGGCAACTCACATAGAAGAATAATGAGATCCCTTCAGCTAGCAACATCATGAAGTTCAATACTGAGGGCACAACTACTCCTAAAATTTTGTCAACATATCCGGTCAGGATGGAACGAGTACATATATCTCATAACAGATCTCAAGATAGAATAAAAGCCATAAGACTGTAAATAGAGCATATACAATAAAAATCATGGAGTGTACATATATGTATCATGGCATGGTAAGTTGTAGAGCTAGAGCTAGAACAGGAAAGTAGAACTGATCATGGTATGTACACAAATCAGGGTAAGCCATCTATCCAATGTGTGTGAGTAGTAGTTTCAGCTTGTGACCGGCTTGGGAACCTGTAAGAACTGGCCTGGCTAGTCAAAAGTGCGGTATATGACTAATACTATTCAAGAATGCAAGATAAATTTGATCACAGGCATACGCTACTACTCCCCCACCCGCAACTGGTAGAATGGATCCAAACAGGACACGTCACTGCACGGGATTCTATGAGAAGGGAGCAAGTCATCTCTAGAATCAGTGACCACATATTGCGCAAGAGCTACAAGGGAGCTTGCACAATACATCCCAAGCTAACAAGGAGTAACATCTCTCGTCGAGATCCAGGAATACCAATCCGTGAGAACCATGTGTCAGGAATAAGCATATCTACACTAAGTACATGAATCATAACAGTTATCATAAATTAGAAAAAAGTTATCAGAGAATGTACTCGCCTGTGATATGATATAATATGTCAACTGGATCCAATGCAGCGCCTCGAGGACTTATAGATAGCAAGGCGTATCAATACTATGTTTAGGAAGTAAAGTCAAATCAATTTAAATCCTATTAAATCATTCTAGGTCAAGACACGTCTAGCAAGTCAAACTAGTCTAATGTTGACTAACAGCTGACTTTTGGTCAAATGGTCAACTCTAGGTCAATGGTGACTAACAGTTGACTTTGGTCAACTGTTCAACTCTAATGGAATTTAGGACTAAATTGGGTAAAGTGTTGACCCATGGTTGACTTTTGGTCTAAAAAGTCAACCGTGGTCAACCAAGGTCAATACTAGGTCTAGGCGACTATTTCTAACCATTACCAACCCTTACAACCTATATCCAAGTCCATCTTGAACTCCGAAACCCATATCTTGGCTGTAGGCTAATATCTTAAATTTATCCTTTTACTAAATTCGACTCATTTACAAACCCTCTCTAATTTGATTTCCTACATTCCCTTCTCCTTCTCCTTCTCTTATTTCCTTTCCTTCTCCTTATTCTTATTCTCCGTCTTATTCTTCTTCTTATTCTCCTTCTCCTCATTCTCCTTCTCTTTATTCTCCGTCTCCTTCTCCTTATTCTCCCTTTTATTCTTCTTCTTATTCTCCTTCTCCTCATTCTCCTTCTCCTTCTCTTTATTCTCCGTCTCCTTCTCCTTATTCTTCGTCTCATTCTTCTTATTCTCCGTCTTATTCTTCTTCTTATTCTCCTTCTCCTCATTCTCCTTCTCCTTCTCTTTATTCTCCGTCACCTTTTCCTTATTCTTTGTCTCATACTTCTTATTCTCCGTCTTATTCTTCTTCTTATTCTTCTTCTCCTCATTCTCCTTCTCCTTCTCTTTATTCTCCGTCTCCTTCTCCTTATTCTCCGTCTCATTCTTCTTATTCTCCATCTTATTCTTCTTCTTATTCTCCTTCTCCTCATTCTCCTTCTCCTTCTCTTTATTCTCTCTCTCCTTCTCTTTATTCTCCATCTCATTCTTCTTACCACTGCTGCTCCTAATGCCTAAACTGCTGCTGCTGCTAATGCCACAGCTGCTGCTGCTCTACTTCCTACTGTTGCTGCTGCTACTTCTTATTCTTTCTTCTTCTACTTCTATTCCTCTCTTCCAAACTCTCATTCTCTTCCTCTAAAATCACACACACACATCCATATCTATATATATATATATATAAACTCACAAACACACATATAGAAATATATATACACATATATACATTTCTCTCTAAAAAGGAAAACCCCTAATAAATCCTTAAACTAGGTTTTAGGAAAACCTATTAAAAGCTATGGTCAAAATGTGGAGAATGATCTCCTCTACATTTATTGTGAAGGAATAAATGATAAAGAGGGAAATTATGAGGGTTAATGAGCATACCTAAAATTGGTTTCCTTGAGGAAGAAGAAGCTTCAAAAGAAAGAATGAAATGAAGAGAGAGAGAGAGAGTTGTGTGTGGGTGTTTGTATGGAGAGGAAGAGAGAGTGATATATATATATATAATATATATGAAGAGAGAGAGAGAGAGAGAGATATTTGAGAGGGAGAGAGAGTGTGAAGTCGGTCCAAAAAGGAGGGGTGTTGGCTGTAAAGGAAGGGATGGGGTGGTGGAGTGCTTGTGTTAGTAAGGAGAGAGAGATATTTTTAAATAGAAAAAAAAGGGAAAAACTTAAGTGGGGTATTTGGATAGCCATGGGAGAACAATATGGAGCTGGGGTTCGGGTTCGGTCGAGCCGGGTCGAAATCGGACAGGGGGCAATAATTGAATTAAAATAGGTATTTATGATCATGGGTAAATAAGTAGTATATGGGGGCTCAATTAAATGGGACACAAGTGCCATTCGGGTAGTAGGCTTCGTGTGGGCCAGGTCCCTATTTGGGGTCGACTAGGTTGGGTCGATGTCGGGTCCCGAAATTAAATTGGAAATTAAATCAGGTTTCACGGTAGATAATTAATTGTCCTAAATTGAACCAAAAGTTGTGCGAAGAAAATAAAGCACAAAATGGAGTGTCTGAGTAGGACACGAAGGTCATGGGTGAAGAGCATCTCGAGTAGATCATTCATGAGAAGTTGGTTCTGAGAAAACGATTGGTCTGGTGCTCCTAAATCAAAAGTAACGGTAAAGAGCATTTAAAGATCAAAATTAATTAAAATGAAATGAATTATCGAGAATAAATTATTTAAAAATTCGAAAATAAATCCCGAAAATTCAGGGGGCTTACATCCTACCCACCTTGTAAAAATTTCGTCCTCAAAATTAAAGGTTGGTAGTAGTGTTAAAACATGATAGAAGATTTAAGCAATATTTTAGGCACAATCCAAGAATGACGAGTTTTGCACGATCAAGAAAATCAATTCAAAATTGTTCAGGCACGGTGAGGGATTTGGCACGATAGAATCATGATACGAACAAAATCATATGTGCATGATTTCAAAATAAGTCAAGTCATTGGGGCACGATTTAAGAGACGATAAGGATAATCGAAGATATAAATGAAGTTCAAGTACGGGGTGATTTGTAGGACTTAGGTTGATGGAAATCAACCCGAAAGTCGTACAGGCCTGATCAAGATGAAAAGCTAACCATGGCCAAAATAAGGTTTAGCATGGCTAAGATAAAATTTCAGACACAAACAAAATCGAAATCAATGTCTTATAGGCCCGATCAAAGATTAAAAAGTATGATTAATAAAATCATGAAATATGATCCAAGTTCGAACGCGATTAAAATTGGAAATAGTCTAAGTTCACTTGGCACGATAGAGGTACGACAACGAAATCAAAACTTGAGCTTCATCCGATTACAATCAAGTCAAAAATTGATTAACAGGATCTCAGCTCGATGAAATTAGATTTAGGATTATACATAGGCACGATCAAGATGAAAATGACGTGATTGGGCATTATTAGGAATGATCAGATGTTAGCACAAACATTGATCAAGGATTAACCATCTGGTCATGAGTGAAATCAAGACCCAGACGCGTTCAAGAATTTTGGAATGATTAACCACTTAGGCACGAAGTAGAGTAGAGCGACGAAAATCGCAAACCTAGTCATGATCTAAAACAGGGCTAAGGAAAGCAAATGGAGAGAAAATTTTGAGTATAGCACGATTGAGAGATAGATTTGATAGAAATCAGATTATAGGTCACATAAGCACGATCAAGATCCAAGTTCAGTTATGAAAGACGATAAAATCATGAATTTAAAATCAAGGTCTTAAAAGCACAATTTAGGAAGGAACCCAAGTTAATTTGGCATGGTAGAAAGTCAAGCATGTTTAATTCTAACACGACTAATTTCGTAGTCACACTAGTTAGTCGTGATTGAAGTCAAAAAAATTAGGCAAGAGTTTGAGGCAAGATAAAATGTATAATTATGATTGTTAAAATCACGATCAAATGACTCAAGTCGGCTTAGTCATGCCAGGTCATCTGGGTACGACTAAGCACAATGAGTTCAGATATAAACAGGAAATTAAATCAGGGTCGAAAGGAGTTTAGGCACGAGTATTTAAAATCCAAACAGGATCAAATCAAAAGTTATAGCACGAGTGGTAATAGCATAAAATTTAATCACGATAAGAAAATTAGCTTCAACACAATCTAAGTTGATCAATTTGAGTGAATCAGGATTTGGGCAAGATGGAGTATAAGATCAACGAAGGCTGGGCACGAGCATCCAAGGATGGAAATCCAAGTTAGAATTGAATTTAACTCAATTGAGTACGACCCAGGATACGGGTACGATAGAAGAGTTGACCAAAGTCGTTCGGTCGCGATCAAGAAAATTATGATTTAACGATATTGAAAACTCAAGGGATGATTCAAAGATATGGAATAAGTCAAATTTCTCTTTAGTAAAAATCAAAAGACAAGGTTTCATAGGGAGGCCAAGTTAATCATCTTCCTTTGATACTATCAAGTTTATCTGGTCATCATTAGCCAATCGCACCTTTAATCTCACAAGTCCATATATAAAAATCAATCTTATACAACTACTACCAGAATTACCCTTCCGTCACGAAGATTGGACCTTGTCATGATACCATAGGCCAGATCCAAATTCCAAAACCCTAATCAAGAAGTACACCCTTCACTAGAACTCCACACTATCCACTTAATCATCCTTAAACCTGAATTCTTCCACCTTATCCTAAATTAATCTGAAACCTCTAATTCAAGTTTATAATATCTTTGAACTTGTTCAAATCACTATCATGGTGTTATTCAATCTAATACTGTTTTCCATAAATAAATTTACTTTATTTATTATGTTTCTGGGAAAATTATAACTGTAGGAATCCGATCTAGAAGACGATCGCCTTATCCCCTGGACGATACGAAGAAGAAAAGCTCTCAAAATTTCAACAGCGATTTAGATATCTGTGTATCTGTCCAATGAATGAAAAAAAGAACTCTATTTATAGAGTCAAAAATAACTGAAAAGATAACTGTCTTCACAACCTGTGCATAGTTGAAAATCATGCAGGATCTAACATACGCAAGGTTATGAGCAGTTACTGGACGTGGCCTGTAACTGTCGGACACATGGCAGTCATGCATGAGTCGTGTGCAAGTTATAGGACACGCGGGTGAGAGATCAGTGGCATGGCTACCACGTACTCCAATTTGATGAAATCCATGCAGACTTGTTGAAGACGAAATCCACGCACACTTGGGTCAGAAAGCTTCAAAATCCATACAGACTTGGGGCAGGAAGCTTCAGAATCCACGCAGACTTGAGGCAAAAAGCTTCAGAATCCACACAGACTTGGGGGAAAAAGGCTCAAAATACACGCAGACTTGAGGCAGAAGGCTCAAAATATACGCAAGCTTGAGGCAGGAACATAGAAGTTCAAAATACACGCAGACTTGAGTCAGGACTGCCAACTGTCTTGATTCGACGTGCCTCGACTGACACAAAATCTCTGACAGTGATTACCTTGTCAGTCCCATTAAATGACAATAAGCTCTTTTGGTACGCCAACTTGACGAAGGCTGAGTCTTGCTGAAGAAGATTTCAAAAATCACGCAATAGTCGGCTGTGATCTCTCGAGTTCCGTGCATACGTGGCATACAAGGAGACATTTTTCGACTGTCGTGCTGTCAGTCATAATGACACTCTAACAAATGATGAGCTGTCTCCCAGCGTAACTTTTAAATATTGTCCTGATCAACTCAGCGTAACTTTTAGACTCTGTCTTGATCAACTCAGCATGACTTTTAGACTTTATCCTGATCAACTCAGCGTGACTTTCATTTTTAAGGTATACAAAACCCCCTTCAAAGTTTTCGAAAAATGATAAATTATTTCGAAATACTTTGAAATCGAGATGATAAAAATAAATTCAGTCACGCTGAGATGACTTTAAAGAGAGATTTATTCCTAAATGATTGGACTGTTGGGATTCTGTGCAGTTAGGATCCCGTATCAACCTCCTAAATCGAGGCAAATAATGATATTGCCGTTTGGAATTCTTCATGAGCCTATAAATAAGCCATAGATCACTTCTTTCCTTCTTTACTTGCTTTAGAGAGAGAGAATCCACAGAAGAGAAACTTCAACTTCCCGACGAACTTCATCTTCTCCGACTTCTTTTTTTCCTTCTCAACAGCAATGGCTCCCAAGAAAATCGATGCTCAGGCCAAGGGGAAAGCCCCTGCGACTTCTTCGCGTGCCACTACTGATAGACTCCCTCGACACGAAGTCACGCATCCTCCTATGCATCATAAGTGATGGGGGATACGAACTGTTGAAGATGACTTTGATGAAGATAAACTCCACATAGAATTTTTAGGATCTTAAGATAAATAATGAACTTCAGAAATATATCCCCCCTTCTTAGGGCAAAGGATATTAATAAAGTATGCCCCCTCTTTAGGGTCGGCCATACTTCACATCTTCGTTTTTACGAAGCTCTGTGTTTCACGCAAAATTGCATGACTCTCATGACTCTGCATGATTTTTCATGTTGGCAGAAATATCGATGTTGAAATAGTCACGCAGCTTTCATGATGACTCTGCGTGATTTTTCATATGTTGCCAATTTGTTTTCCATAAATAAATTTACTTTATTTATTGTGTTTCTGGGAAAATTACAACTGTAGGAATCCGATCTAGAAGACGATCGCTTTATCCCTTGGACGATGAGAAGAAGAAAAGCTCTCAAAATTTCAACAGCGATTTAGATATCTGTGTATCTGTCCAATGAATGAAAAAAAGAACTCTATTTATAGAGTCAAAAATAACTGAAAAGATAACTGTCTTCACAACCTGTGCATAGTTGAAAATCACGCAGGATCTAACATACGCAAGGTTATGAGCAGTTACTGGACGTGGCCTGTAACTGTCGGACACATGACAATCATACATGAGTCGTGTGCAAGTTACAGGACATGCGGGTGAGAGATCAGTGGCATGGCTGCCACGTTCTCCAATTTGATAAAATCTACGCAGACTTGTTGAAGACGAAATCCACGCACACTTGGGTCAGAAAGCTTCAAAATCCACGCAGACTTGGGGCAGGAAGCTTCAGAATCCACGCAGACTTGAGGCAAAAACCTTCAGAATCCACGCAGACTTGGGGGAAAAAGGCTCAAAATACACGCAGACTTGAGGCAGAAGGCTCAAAATATACGCAAGCTTGAGGCAGGAACATAGAAGTTCAAAATACACGCAGACTTGAGTCAGGACTGCCAGCTGTCTTGATTCGACGTGCCTCGACTGACACAAAATCTCTGACAGTGATTACCTTGTCAGTCGCATTAAATGACAATAAGCTCTTTTGGTACGCTAACTTGATGAAGGCTGAGTCTTGCTGAAGAAGATTTCAAAAATCACGCAATAGTCGGCTGTGATCTCTTGAGTTTCGTGCATACGTGGCATACGAGGAGACATTCTTTGACTGTCGTGTTGTCAGTCATAATGACACTCTGACAAATAATGAGCTGTCTCCCAGCGTAACTTTTAAATATTGTCCTGATCAACTCAGCGTGACTTTTAGACTCTGTCTTGATCAACTCAGCGTGACTTTTAGACTTTGTCCTGATCAACTCAGCGTAACTTTCATTTTTAAGGTCTACAAAACCCCCTTCAAAGTTTTCAAAAAATGATAAATTATTTTGAAATACTTTGAAATCGAGATGATAAAAATAAATTCAGTCACGCTGAGATGACTTTAAAGAGAGATTTATTCCTAAATGATTGGACTGTTGGGATTCTGTGCAGTTAGGAAAATCGAGGCAAATAATGATATTGCCATTTGGAATTCTTCATGAGCCTATAAATAAGCCATAGATCACTTCTTTCCTTCTTTACTTGCTTTAGAGAGAGAGAATCCACAGAAGAGAAACTTCAACTTCCCGACGAACTTCATCTTCTCCGACTTCTTTTTTTCCTTCTCAACAGCAATGGCTCCCAAGATAATCGATGCTCAGGCCAAGGGGAATGCCCCTGCGACTTCTTCGCGTGCCACTACTGACAGACTCCCTCGACACGAAGTCATGCATCCTCCTATGTATCGTAAGTGATGGGGGATACGAACTGTTGAAGATGACTTTGATGAAGATGAACTCCACATAGAATTTTTAGGATCTTAAGATAAATAATGAACTTCAAAAATATATCCCCCCTTCTTTGGGCAAAGGATATTAATAAAGTATGCCCCCTCTTTAGGGTCGGCCATACTTCACATCTTCGTTTTTACGAAGCTCTGTGTTTCACGCAAAAGAGCATGACTCTCATGACTCTGCGTGATTTTTCATGTTGGCAGAAATGTCGATGTTGAAATAGTCACGCAGCTTTCATGATGACTCTGCGTGATTTTTCATATTTTGGCAGAGATGTCAATGTTGAATTAGTCACGCAGCTTTCATGACTCTGCGTGATTTTTCAAATGTTGGCGAAGATGTCAATGTTGAATTATTTATGCAGCTTTCATGAGAGTCATCCTCTGGATAGATTAGTCTCGATCTGTCAGCGTATATTTTGTTATTTTTACTTCAATATGATTCTGACAATGATGCGTGACTTTCATTCTAGTCTGTCTGAACTTTGCGTGAATTAATCACCTGCGTGAATAATTTATTCAGCGTATCTTGAAAGTATATCTGTCTGAAGTCTGCGTGACTTTTGAAGTTTCCTTCAAACACTGCCATACACGCATAAAGCTTATAGACATACATATCTGACCTTGTCTTCTTTAATTTTCTGTAGTGAACATCGGAAGTGAAGAGGCAGATTATGAAGGGCACTTGAGTTTTTTATTTAAACATAATTTATCTTATGTGCAATTTCCTCAGTTTGATCTTCCAGAAGCCAGACTGTCGTTGTTGGCAAATCAAGACCATACAACTCTACTCTGTTTGATGAATGGTCAACCCTTTCAGAGTCTTGATTTGGTGTCCCACAAGAAACCAGCATTTCTGTTCGGAGATGCCATAGCACAGAAATCGCAACCAAAGGGCATCAGAGAGAAAGTCTGCTTTTATTTCGAAGGTGATGTAAAACAGCCCATGTACTGGCCAAAGGTTTCCAGGGGCTTATCTATCATGAGATTCATGCATGCCAGCTATCCCAGAAAGATGTCCTGGCATTTAACAGAATATCAGCAGGCAAAGGCGAGCCATATCATTTACAGGAAGGAAGGATTCTTCAGTTCCCCAGAGAATCATGTATCCGTGTTTCGGGGTTTGAAGCCGGGATGTATACCACCTGAAGACTCATTGATATTGATGCCATTCAGAATGCCTGTTTTCATAAATGAATTCATGGCAAACAAAAATGCTTTCTACCCCACTGATTCAATGCCGAGGATGAACGGCTTAATGAATCAGGAGAACGTGAGGTGGAGGACTTTGGTCCACTGGGCTTTGGAGAATTTTGAGAGTGAGCTGAAGAAGATAAACCTTTATGACACCGTCGTCAATTCATCTTACGGCTTCAGACCTAACCCCTTTCTGTTCCTGGCCTTGGTTGAGAGGTATAACCACAGGACGGGGACATTTATGACTCCAAAAGGGGAGATGGGCTTTGCCCTTCATGAGATGGAATACATCTCGTATCTGCCTTCAGGCTTACTGCCGTATGAAGAGTATGTACCTACGACAGATGAGCTGAACTTTCTGTCGAAGAAGAACCCAGAGATGGTACGTCTATTTGAAGAGATGATGTGCCATTTTGGCACATATATTCTGTATTACAAGAGTTCAAAAGATGAAGCCGGCAACCACATTCAGAAATGGATGTCCTATCTTTTCATGAACCGTGAGAAGGATGAGAAAAAGATAAATGAGAAGAGATGGTACCAAATTAGCAACTTCAAGCCTCTCTCTGAGAGTGAAATCATTTATCTGCTGGAGAAGTATGACTACAAGGATTTCACGATCGATGAAGACTGGTATGAGTTTAAAGCTGGAACCACCTTCAGCTCGTATGTGAGACAGAGTGGAAAGATTCTGTCAAGGAACGGTCATTTGGCCGGATTTCTATCTCTTTGGTTAAGAAGATTCGTCATTCCTGGCTCCAGTTCTCTAGACAGGATACATAGAGGCGTAATTTTTGCAGCGGTGCGCCTTATGTATGGTTATAAGTTAGACTTATTATCAGCGATGACCTGTAGGCTGAATGCAGGTCTTCGGAATTTTGTAACCAATATGCTATCTGATCAGAGGAGGATGACTGAAGAATTCCCGAGAATAGAGATGCCCTTCACATATCTATATGGTTGGCTCCTCCTCCATCATGACGGTCTGATACCTCCAGGAGAAGGAGGGAGTGGCAGTCTCTTTTTGGCAAAGTACTCTGGAGAGACTTTCTGGAAGGTTCACACTCTTCCAGAATGCAAAAATATCCTGAATCGAGCGTCACATTGGTCCATTCAATGTGTCCCTCCACCACTGGGCTATGAGAGCATGCCCTTAAATATGATAGAAGGAGATATGGGGAACAGGCTAGATGATGTAGCCTTTCAGTGGTTGCAGAGAATCCGGCCCTCTCATCTAGTATACCGTCATGAAGAAATGACGTATCTAGAGCCATATCTACCGAGCCGATTTGCCAGGCAATTCGGATATGACCAACTTCACGTTGGGAACACCACCACCTGCCTTTCTGCTCGTGGAGGGCTTATTGACGGAGCTCGAGCCTGGAGATATTTTGCGGCTAGAGATACAAAAGCTGTATTCTCTATGCCTAATCCTTTATCCAGTACGGGGACGAAGATGCTTTACACATATGCTCGCTTCTATGTTTCGTCGAGCACCTTCAAGCCGAGTTTCCATCTGAAGACTTTTGTTGCGAAAGACGACCCAACAAAGAGGTCGAAGAAGAAAACTGTTATTCAACAATTTCCTCCGGAACCTGAAGATGAAACAACGGAGGTTGAGCCCCTATATGACTTATTTCAGGAGGGAAATTTTCCTGATGAAGTTCTTCCTCCCATATTTGTATCTCTTTCTAAGAGGAAGCGGAGCGATGAATCTGAGACAGTCTCCAAAAAGAGTACTAAGTCTCAGACATCTAAGAAGAAGAAGAAAGGGGTCTCAGTAACTGCCACTTCATCTTTAGGTGGCATCTCAGTTGACGAAGATGACGCCGCTGATAAAGACGAAGATGAAGACGATGCTCCTTTGATAACAAGGAGGTCGAGAGGCAAGTATGTCAAGAAGACCGTCGGCAAACTGAAGGGCAATGATCTCCTGGAAACGATTATGAGTGAAGGGGTTTTGCCAGAGATCAATGAAGTGGCTTCTACTGAGAAAACAGAATCTGATAATGTGCATCTTCCAGCAACTTCTGCTAAACAGCCTGAGGTAGAATCCACTCGAGCTCAGGGAATGATTACTCCGACAACAAGTAGAGTAGCTATTGAACCCTCAGAGATGAGGATGATCCCTTTTGAACATGGGACTAAAGGCGTCATCTAAGCATTGGATGACCAGATTGAATACTCTGAAGAAGAACCAGCCCTGGCAGAAGTTATGGAACAACCAGAAGTTCCAGAAACTCAGGCTGAAGAAGACATTTCTTTGGCCAGAGGCGATGAAGACGTGTCAACGTCCGAGCTACCAGCTGCTGATGACTTATTGAAGAATGTTTGTAAAGACATTATTTTTCGAACTGATATTCCAAAGAAGACTGAAACGACAGTCAATACTGAGCTTGCTATCATCACTGTTCCTGAGATTCATTTATCTCAAGGAATAGATAAAGATGTGAGCATCAGAAACTCCAGATCAGAGACTCATCCTGAAGCTGGGGATGACAAAGAATCTGAAGAAGAAGAAGCTGAAGAAGGAGATGATTGGCATGCTGGCACTTCTACTCCTTATGATGAGGATAAAGTCAGAGGGAACAGAATTGAACTCAGCCCCGAACCTGTTCAATCTCCAGACAACGCTCCAGCACCCAGTAATTCTGGAGCTGGAAGCAGCCACATGAAGCAAGTGTCGGACACCATCATGGACCGGCTACGAGAAGACGCAAGACTCCCTCAACATATCGAATATGAACCTCAGCCTGGTAGAATTTTATTTCAAATTCCGTTTCTACTATTTTTTTTTCTTTTAGATGCTGATTATTTTTTCTTTGACTTATAGGAACTGCTGCAGCAATGAGTTCGACTCATGCTCCACTTATCCATGCTGATGCTGATGAAGGGAGTTCACACTTGCCAACTTCTCCAGTAGCACATACTTCCGTTCCCAGGATAGAGAACATTCAAGCTTCTTCTTCAATGATGACAGCGACGCCTGGATTTGAGACTGGACTAGCAAGAACTCTGGGAATGTATTCAGAGATCATTTACTCATATCTAGATACATACACCAGACGTTTCTTGAAGGACGAAGCTATGCCCTTTTCTGATCTTCGAACTATGGTCAAGTTCCCGCTCATGGCGTTACGACATGCTGGTTGCGAATCTCAGTGCATCTTCTTCGAACATCTCTTGGATGAGTTGGAAATAACTATCCGAAAATACCGGAAGACTAAAAAGGAAGACATTCAATCTTTAACTGCGGCTGAGATCAGTCAATTGGAACATGAAGCCCAGTCCCAGCAAGCTGCATTAGAAGCATTTCTTGTCTCTTCTTCTGAGAAATTAGTAGAAAAAGGTGAAAAAATATTAGCTACTCGTCAGAGAGTAGAGCTTCTGGAGAAAGATAAAGCATCCAAAGCTGAAGAGCTGAAGAAGCTGAAAGAGGAGTTGGCTCGTCTTCAAGAGCGAATTGCTGTCATAGAAACAGAGCAAGCTGAGGTCGTTGCTGCTTATATTTCTGAAGCCGAATGCTGTGACACTCTTCAAAAGGAGCGAAAGAAGATACAGGCGGAACAAATTGAAGAAGTTAACCGTATCCAATCTGTGATTATCATTTTTGATGAATAAGATGTCACAGTTGAAGCAGCCGAAAGAGTTCAAAAGGCTCATGAAGAGAAAATGAATGCTGTTCTTGAACGTATCAGGGAGCTAATAACTCCTAATAAGTGAATCTTTTTCATTTTCACTTGTATTCAATGTTTTGATTCTGAATGAAAACAAATGAGAATTCTTGATCTGATTTTTGGTTTTGCTGTTTTGGTAATGATATATTCATAGAAAATATGTTCAGAGGTACATAATACATGACACATTTCAATAGAATAGAATATAAAAACAAACTTTGTAATTCTATCAGATGATATTAAACCAGAAATGATCTTAGTTTAATACTGATTGGAAAAAATAAAATTCAAACATAAAAATATTTTTGAACTAAATTTTTCATGATCTTTGGATTCGAAAATCAAAAGACTATATATGATTTTCATAAATATGATACTGACATGGATGATGAACGATGATAAATCGTAAATGTATGTGGAATGAACGGAAAAACCGACAAATGATGGAATGAACGGATAAACCGTCAAGAATGAATGATAATGAACGGATGAACCGTCAGATGATGATGAATGAACGGGTTAACCGTCGGATGAATGTGATAAATGAACGGATGAACCGTCAGGCATTAATGAACGGGCGAACCGTCGGATGAATGTGATAAATGAACGGATGAACCGTCAGGCATTAATGAACGGGCGAACCGTCAGATGAATGTGTCGCTTCATTATTTGAAGAACTTCTGTCTATAAATATAGCAAAAATCTGACAAGAACGAACACTTCTACTCTTCAACATAAAAATGTCGTCTGAAGAAGTATCCAAGAATGCTGAAATTGCCCCGAAGGTTCAGGAGGGCACTGAAGAACGTCTTGTCGATCCAGTTCACCCGAAGGAGGTAGAAGCAGGCGAAGGTTCGTCTGCACCCAAGCCACCACGAGACATTCTGGAGTTTTTGCTTGATCCAGGAAGGACTGAAGAAGAGGAAGCCATGAGGATGGCTGCCTCCAAGTTTCTCGTGGGCTCCAGCAAAGAAGTTCTCAGCTCTTTTGCTGATCGCATTTTTGAAAAGGACGACAGCGGTCCGCGTCCAAATATAGAGAAGGATGATAGTGATCTTCCTTAAAATCATGTACTATCATTCATGATTAAAATAAAATAAAATTTTATTTATAAACATGAATTTGTCTGATGATTTACAAGTATTTATATATATACATAATACTTTTTAAGGAATTTGCCATTAATAGGCATCATAACATTTCGACCATCCAGTTCTGAGAGTTGATAAGCTCCATTTGAGAAAACTCTGCTCACAACATAGGGACCTTCCCACTTTGCGTCGAATTTACCTTTGCTCATATGAGTCATAGTCATAGGACGTCTGACTGTTAGAACAAGTTCTCCTTTTTGATATGCTCGAACTCTGACTTTCTTGTTAAAAGCTCTTAAAATTTTAGCTTGATAGAATTCGATATTCTATTGAACAGATAATCGCTTTTCATCCAGAGCTTCTAATTCCTGAAGTCGAAGACGATCATTATTCTCGGCGGTAAGTTCATTAGCGATTGCTATCCTTAAAGAAGGAATTTGAATCTCTAATGGGAGAACAGCTTCGCATCCATACACCAGAGAGAAAGGTGTACATTTAGTAGTATTACGAACTGTAGTACGGTAAGCCCACAAACATTCGTCAAGTTTCTCACTCCAATTACGTTTGTTAGTAGAAACAAACTTCTTTAAGAGTTTGATGATGGTCTTGTTGAAAGCTTCTGCTAATCCGTTAGCTGCCGGATTATATGCGGTAGAAGCCACATTGTTGATCCGATGATCGTCACAGAATCGAGTAAATTTCTGGCTGACGAACTGTGGTCCATTATCATGAATAATGCATCGAGGAACACCAAATCTGTAGATGACATGATGCTTGATAAAGTTGATGACATTGTAAGTTTTGACTTCGGATAAAGGAATGGCTTCGGCCCATTTGGAGAAATAATCGATTATTGCGAGAATAAACCGATGAACTTTTGATGACGGCGGATTGATCGGGCCAATAATGTCCATGCCCCAAGCTTCGAAGGGCCATGATACTGCCGTTGGATGTAGAAATTCAGAAGGTTGATGAATAAAATCTGCATGGATTTGGCAAGCTTTACACTTCCTTGCATATTCGATGGCATCTGATACCATAGTGGGCCAATAATAACCCATACGTCGAATACGGTCTTGAAGTTTTGGTCCAGGCTGATGCGCTCCACAAATTCCATCATGTGCTTCGTAAATAATTTGTTGAGCCTCATCACCGGCAATACATCGAAGAAGTAAACCGTCATAAGCTCGACGATATAAGGTTTTTGTAGTATGATTTTAATAGAATCTGAGTGATCGTCGTCTGATAGATGCTGCCTCACTCGGATTATCTAGAAGAATATTATACAATACAAAATCTAAGAAAGGAAGTCTCCAATCTTTATCCATATTCTGATTCTCAGCTGAATTACTGAAGAAGAATTCCATGCTAGAATCAGATGAAGATGATAATGATTTACGGCTTAACCAAAATCCTCTTGTTGCATTGACATCATGAGATGTTGATTCTTCAATGTCAACTGGAAGTCCTAAAGTTAGATTGTTCTCGAGATGAAATAATTCTCGATTGCAGACAACAATCATTTGTTGACGTCTAATTGGAATAGCTAACACCGCAGCGATATTAGCAAGAGCATCAGCTTCTGTGTTATATGCTCGCCTAACATGCTCAATGAAGAATCCTTCAAATGAAGAAGCCATAGATATAGCCGATCTATGATAAGGAACCAGATCTTGATGGCGAACTTCATAAGTACCCCTTATCTGATTGACAATGAGTTTAGAATCTCCATACGCTTCCAAATATTGAATATTCAGATGTTTAGCGAGTTGAAGACCAATAAGCAGTGCATTGTACTCAGCTACGTTGTTTGAACATGGCTGATCGAGAGAATAAGCTCTTTGGATAGCAAGACCTTCTGGCGATACAAGAACAATTCCAACTCCAGCAACAATGTCACCATTAGGACCTATTCTTGAAGCTCCGTCAAAGAATAGATGCCAAGTAGGATCTTCTTCAACGATTTGGTTTGAATCTAGGACTTCATCTGGGATTTCATCATAGAGTTTTGAATTTTCTAGAATTGAATGAGCAGCCAGAAAATCAGCTAATGCTTGTCCTTTAACTGATTTCTGGGGGATATAATGCATATCATACTGAGCAAGTAAGATTCTCCAGTTAGCCAAACGAGAATTTAAAACACTTGGTTTCTTCATCATAACCCGTATAGGATTGATCCTGGAAATGACATGAATGGTCTGGCCAATGATATAATGTCGTGTCTTTTGGACAGCGAACATCAGGGCTAGACATTCTTTTTCGACCGGTGAATATCGAGGTTCAGCTCCGGTCATAGTACGACTGAGATAGTAAATGGCTTGTTCATGACCATTTTTATTCTTTTGAGCAAGCAATGCACCCAATGAATGACTCATTGCTCGGGTATATAGGAGGAACGGTATTCTTGAGACAGGAGGTACCAATACTGGAGGGCTCATCAGATATTGTTTTATATCATCGAATGCTTTTTGACATTCATCATTCCAGACAAAAGAAACACCTTTCTTCATAAGTTTATTGAATGGTCTGCAGCGTCCTGAAAGATTAGAGATGAATCTCCTGATATAAGCAATCCTTCCTTGAAATCCTCGTAGCTCTTTTAAGGTGCGTGGAGGACGCATCTCTTGGATGGCTTTGATCTTCTCGGGATCCACGTGTATACCTTTCGAGGTAATGACGAAGCCGAGAAATTTGCTACTAGAGACGCCTAAGAAGGACTTAGTAGGGTTCATCTTTAATTGATGCTTACGCATTAGATCAAAAATAGTCTTCAAATCTTGGATGTGATCCTCTTTTTGTCGACTTTTGACTGTAATATCATCAACGTAGCATTCGACTATTTTTCGTAAATGTTCACGGAATATAGTGCTCATGGCTCGTTGATAAGTTGTTCCTGTATTCTTGAGACCGAATGGCATAACTGTATAACAGTATGTACCAATCGGCATTCTGAAAGAAGTGTGTTTCTCGTTATCTGAAAACATTTTAATCTGATTGTACCCAGAATACCCGTCCATGAATGACATCCGCTCAAATCTACAGGTATTATCGATCATAACATCAGTAATTGGTAGAGGGAATTCGTCTTTAGGACATGCCGCATTGAGATCGCGGAAGTCTATGCAAACTCCGATCTTGCCAGTCTTTTTAAGAACAGAAACTATATTAGCCATCCAATCGGGATGTTGTTCTTCTCTAATAAACCCAGAGGCCATGAGTTTATCGACTTCAGCTTCAATTGCATCCATAATGTCTGGACGAAATTATCGCTGTTGTTGTTTGACCGGTTTAGCATTTGGCATGATATTGAGTTTGTGCGTTGCAATCTGTGGATCAAGTCCTGGCATATCTTCATAACTCCAAGCGAAAACATCGATGTATTCACGAATAAGTTTGATCATGTCTTGCTTATCAGTTTCTGAAAGACTTTCACTAATGAATATTGGTTTGGGGGATCCCTCTTCACCAACATCTATTTGAACAAGTTTATCTTCAGTCGGAGGTTCTTTTTGCTCGAATCGGAACTCCCATTGATTGTCTAACCTTTGGGCCCATTATTCTGATTCAGGTGAGATTTCAAACTCGTTCTCGTTTTCATCATCTTCTTCAGAACCGTCAATGGAGACCATGTTGGAAGACAGAATGTTGTAGTGGAAGTCACCAATACTTGTGTCAGAATCCCAAGAGGTGGTACTAGAAGAATCAGATCTCTTATCTTCGTCAGACTCGGGATCTTTATGGACAGTATTGATAAACGGAGTATGAGCAATATAACCCAATCCGCATTTCGTCCTTCCATATTTCAGAGGAGGAATCCGAACAGGCATTCTTCTTCCTCTTCCATTACTAAGGCCAGTTCTAAAGTCATAGCCCATATTTTTAATGATGTCTTTAGATTGCTGACTATATCGACGTAGTTATAATCTTCCAGTATCATCGTTTTTGTCATCATCTTCTAAGTTAGAAGGATTTTGGGGCCCTTTGTAGAAGAATATTGGAATGTCTCCTGGCTTTCTACTAGGAACCAGAAAGTATGAAGTTTGTACTGATTCTAGGGATACATCTGTATGAAAAGTCTGTACAACTCCTATGGTTATTGTTCTCAAGTCATCTAACAAATACAAATAACTATGAACATGATTACACACATCAATATACTGCAAAGATGGAGACTTTTCATTAAATTTAAAAGCAGCAGTATTTACATTGGGAGAAGGCTGAGCCTTAGAAATCTTAGTCAAATCAATGACTAAAGAGGAAGAAGAAGAATGAGAGGAAGTTTTGTTTCGATTAAGATCGATAACAAATGGCTCAGAAGAGGTGAGCTCCCTTGCAGTCTGAGATGGAAGAGTAGTCCGCCCTCCAACAGGGATTACCAGAGTATCCTATTTTATATGTGAAGATACAGGAACTGTAGTACATCCACTGACAGGAATAATCAGTGTATCTTGAGTAGACGACTGAGGTAATGGAGAGATCCGTCCGCTCACTGGAATAATGAAAGAACCTTCTCCAGAGGGTTTAGGAGATTGTTGCTGAGTAGTTCGACCTTTAACAGGAATTATCAAGGTCTCACTTTGTGGATCCTCTTTCTCCATAGCTTGTATCACCCTTGTATATTCTTCTTTGTACATCCGGAAATCATTGAAATAAGCTTCAACCCCATGGAAAGGATTTATATCAGCAACTTCCTTTTGTACTCTTCCATTGCTGTCAATGTATTTAAAATACTGATGAAGAGTAGAAGGCACCACATTATTTTCATGAAGAAAGGGCCTCCCCAGAAAAAGATTATAAGACCCTACGATCTCGATCACATAGAAAGTGACTTTGGATCTGAAATCGCCTATCTGAAGTTTCAGATGAATCTTTCCCAAAGGCTCGCTTCGCCTTTGATTGAATCCCAGGATAGTAGTAACCGTCTTGGAAAGCTTGTGGAGAGGGATTTTTAGTTCATCCAACAAACTCTTTGGCATTATACTTATAGCAGATCCAGGATCAATGAGGATACGATCTATCTTCATCGTATCGATATAACCGGTGTAGTAGAGGGGCCGATCATGTCGATTATCCTCCAGTAGCATGTCGTCTTGTGTAAAGGTGATATTTGGGATAATCTCCAATACACTGTTGCAATGTAAGCAAGTGGCAGATTCTTCATTTGGCTTCTTTAATTGTGCAAGACAAGAGTCAGCCTGAAGAAGTGCCTCACTTAACGTCTCCCGAGTCTCTTTAGAAAGACGTAGAAGTTCAAAGAGAGACATTCTAGCTGGAGTATTAGCAAGTTGAGCTAGAATGTCGAAATTATAAGGCTTCTGAAGCCCAAGAGGAGGGGACTTCTTAATTGGCTTATCAAATCGAGCCTGTTGTTTGCCTTTCTCAAGATCTGTGGGCTTGGAAGGAGCAGGTTCAACCGGTGCAATTGAAGGAACATGTGCAGTGGATGATTCTTCTTCAAGAGGAACATTAGGAGCATCTTTGTCAGCAGGAGGGATATCAGGAGTATCCTCAGGACTCTTGGAATAATTCTTTAGATAAGGTTTCCCTGTTCTAGTAGCACCAGCAAGTGCTTCTTCCTTATCTTTCGGCTCTGTGTCGGAAGTAGATCCGAAAGAAGTCATATGACATGACTTAGTTTTCCCAGCCTTCTTAGATTTTCGGGAAATAGTCTTTTGAAGAGGAGGAGATTCAAAATCTGCCACTAGATCAGGGTGAATCTATATGATTTCTCCTGTTTTCATAGTGATTGGTACTAATCCTTCAGACTGTGGAGGAGGAATGTTCACTATTTCAAGAGTTGCTTTAGGAATGGGAACGATTCCACTTTCAAAGAGTTGAGGAGGGAAATCTCCGAATTGCATAGAGACGACGTTTGAGGTGACGGTCTTCTCTTTCGGAGTAAGAGAGATAGCTCCAGATTTAATCATTTCCTGGATCTTTCCTTTCAGTACATAACATGTACGAATTGTGTGACCAAACATTCTATGGTATGGACAGTATTTAGGATGATCCGTCTTACCAGCTTCATCAGGTTTCTTGATTTCAGGTAATTGTATTTTATTACCTTTCAGCAGACATTCAAAGATACCAAGGACATCGTCGTCATCAAAAGAGTATTCTTCTTTAGGGCGAGGTGCTCTTGGTTGTTGAGTCGTTGAGGCAGGGGGAGTTTGAACAGTCGATGCATCTTTACTCTGAAGATTAACTTCAAGGATTTCTTTTCCCTTGCGAGTATTGTATTTAGCATTATTGTTATTACTTTGACCTGTTTCTTTGGGAGTCATCTGTACTCCTAAACCTTTGAAGGTTTCAGCACTAATTTCTGCGGCTTTGGCACTAACTATGAAGGAAGGCCAATCTTGAAACTGAGTAGATCCTGTCCACATGCTGATGATTGGCAACAAATTTGATTTGCATGTGTCGATGGTGACAGCATCAGGAGTTCCAAGAGGCATCTTCAGAGCTTCTCTTCGAAACCGTTCAATGAATTCCTCTGTAGTTTTATTATTTTTCTGCTTGATTCTTATAAGAGCAGACATAGTCATGTCATTGAGCCCTTTATAGAATCGTTCGAGAAACATTTGTTTGAAACCGGCAAATGAGGTAATACACCCATCCGGAAGACTTCTATACCATTCATAAGCCGTTCCTTTGAGACATCCGACGAACACCCGAGTAAGGAGGGCGTCACTTGGTTGCAGCTGGTCAGTCATCACTTCAAAGTGATTAATAAATTGAGTCGGAGAAGTAGTTCCGTCATAGAATGAGATAGTAGGAGGTTTGTATTTAAGAGGATACGATACTTGCTTCCATTCTATTGGATAAGGTTGCTTGATGCCTAACCTTTGTAAACTATCCTTCTGTTTGAATGCCTCAAATTGAGTTCGAAGATTCCTCAATTCTTCAGTAACAACTCCGAAAGATTGTGGAGTTGTGGCTTGTAGAGAAAAGTTGGGAGGAGGAACAGCATTATAAGCACTACCCCCAGCTCCCGAGTGACTAGGAACTGGTTGAGCTTGCCCAGGAGTATTAGATTGTACTGCTGGAGGAACATGTACTGGGCTTACATCAGTGTTAATTGGTATGGCTTCTGGTACAGTCTGTCGATTTTGCATCTGGGTTGCCATGAGTTCATACATCGACTTCATAGTATCAGACATAGACTTCATTTACTGTTCCAAAGAAGCAATTCTTTGTTCTTGAGGAGTCATGGAAGAAGAAGGTTCATCAGTATTCCCATCGACCATATAAGTCGTGACTGTACGAGGGATTATTGATGAACTGGTGGATGTTGTATGTTCTGAATCATTGCTTTGTGTATCAAAGTCATTTGTAGGAGAACTACCCCCAGTAGGAAGAGGTGAGAAGTTGGATTCTCCAAGGAATTCAGAATAATCTTCAGAAATAGAAGTTCTTTGACTAGAGGCCAGGACTCTTGCTCTGGTACCTCTGTATACTCCATCTGGACTATCAGTTCTACCCCTAGTATCCCGAGAGGTCATGTTGACAGAAGCAAACAGAGGTTCATCTTCATCAGGCATAGGTTCACACTGAATCCGATTGAAGACAGATTGTCGTTTAGTTTGACATCTGCATTGTATTATGACTCTTGGCCGAAAGTCACATTCATCATCAGCATGGTCCTGATCCATTGATTGACATCTGCATTAAATTATGACTCTTGGCTGAAAGTCACATTCAGCATGGTCAAGATCCATTGATACAGAATTATTCCTTTTTTTCTGTTGAAGGTGTTCTCGTAAATCTGTCTGTGAAGATTGAGGTACATCAGAGAACATTCTTTGTGTATTTTTAGGAATATATTTCCGATTCTTGGGTCTTGATGGCTCTTGATTATATAGGGAGTGATTAATCTGAGCCACATAATTTTTAGCATACTCTGCATCTGTATCTCTTGCTTTTGTTCCCGATTGGTATGGTTTTTTGACACCAGAAGTGCTTCCCAAACGGATTTGATTGAGTTTTGTTCTTAGATCAGTTGGAGGTAAAACATTAGTTTTTGATACTTGGAGTTTTCTTTCCATTGATCTGGATATTTGCAGAGAAGGAAGAGTTGAACCACCCCCTTTGATTAGGAGTTGGTAACAGACCCTTTTTTATAGACAAATGATGTGCCCAATTCGAAGAAGTCGTAGAAGAAGACATTAAGGAATGTTTCTTCTTAGACTTATTCAATTTTTGAGACATAGAATGTCCAGAAGGAAGAGTAGTCAAAAGACCATCTCTTTTTCTTTGACTAACAAAATTGTCAGTCAAAGCTGTTCCTGAAGTAAACACTACAGGAGCAGAAGAAACAACTAAAGAGTTATTTCTTTTCGAAGGGACTTTGTGTGCCATTTGTGGAGGAGTTCTAGCAAGACCACCCCCAGCTCTAGTAGAACTTGGCACAGAAGAAGAGATAGCTAAAGAGCTATTCTTCTTAGAGTATGCTGGTGACAATTTGGCTAAGGAGCCAGAATTGTCTGCGTATAAAGTCTTGGCTAAAGAGCCAAATTTTGGTACGCACGCTGGGTCAGAAAGAATTGACTTGGAAATACACGCTGGAACAGTTTTGGCTAAGGAGCCAGTGTTGTTAGCGTGACTTTTGAATTTAGAAATAAACGCTGGAACAGATTTGGCTAAGGAGCCAGTGCTGTCAGTGTGACTATTGGGATTGAGATTACACGCTGGAACAGGCTTGATTAAAGAACCAGTGCTGTCAGCGTGATTTTTGACTTTGAGATTACACGCTGGAACAGGCTTGGCTAAGGAGCCAGTGCTGCCAGCGTGACTTTTGACTGCTGTCGTCTTCGAGCACCCAAGAGTGTGCGTGCTTATAGTAGAGTCCTTGCCAGTGTTAGGAGTAGACACTGTGGCAGAAACTTCACCATTGGTTGCCAACAGATTCTTAGGGACGTAGACAGATCGTCCCTTCGACTTGGCAGTGGTGATGGAGGCTGAAGTGGGCTTGCCACCCTTAGCCCGCTGTATTTCTTCGTAGGCGAGTTGATCGAATTGGATCGATATCACCTTCTTCGTCGAGCCGACTGACGAAGTGTCGCATTGAGTTGTTGCCATCTCAGAAGAGGAGATGGTTTTCCCCAGCAGAGTCGCCAATTTGTTTTCCATAAATAAATTTACTTTATTTATTGTGTTTCTGGGAAAATTTACAACTGTAGGAATCCGATCTAGAAGACGATCGCTTTATCCCTTGGATGATGCGAAGAAGAAAAGCTCTCAAAATTTCAACAGCGATTTAGATATCTGTGTATCTGTCCAATGAATGAAAAAAAGAACTATATTTATAGAGTCAAAAATAACTGAAAAGATAACTGTCTTCACAACCTGTGCATAGTTGAAAATCACGCAGGATCTAACATACGTAAGGTTATGAGCAGTTACTGGACGTGGCCTGTAACTGTCGGACACATGGCAATCATGCATGAGTCGTGTGCAAGTTACAGGACACGCGGGTGAGAGATCAGTGGCATGGCTGCCACGTACTCCAATTTGATGAAATCCACGCAGACTTGTTGGAGACGAAATCCACGCACACTTGGGTCAGAAAGCTTCAAAATCCACGCAGACTTGGGGCATGAAGCTTCAGAATGCACGCAGACTTGAGGCAAAAAGCTTCAGAATCCACGCAGACTTGGGGGAAAAAGGCTCAAAATACACGCAGACTTGAGGTAGAAGGCTCAAAATATACGCAAGCATGAGGCAGGAACATAGAAGTTCAAAATACACGCAGACTTGAGTCAGGACTGCCAGCTGTCTTGATTCGACGTACCTCGACTGACACAAAATCTCTGACCGTGATTACCTTGTCAGTCGTATTAAATGACAATAAGCTCTTTTGGTACGCCAAGTTGACGAAGGCTGAGTCTTGCTGAAGAAGATTTCAAAAATCACGCAATAGTCGGCTGTGATCTCTCGAGTTCCGTGCATACGTGGCATGCGAGGAGACATTCTTCGACTGTCGTGCTGTCAGTCATAATGACACTCTGACAAATGATGAGCTGTCTCCCAGCGTAACTTTTAAATATTGTCCTGATCAACTCAGCGTGACTTTTAGACTCTGTCTTGATCAACTCAGCGTGACTTTTAGACTTTGTCCTGATCAACTCAGCGTGACTTTCATTTTTAAGGTCTACAAATACCACTAGGCTTTATAAAACTTATTCTTCCATTACCAATCAACCTTTATATTTCCTTCGTCATACACCTTCAATTATTAATCATCTCAATTAATAAATTATATTCACAAAATCTCTTCTTTCCCTTTTTTTGACTCAAATCCTCGTGTTCTCTATCCTCTTACCAATGCCTTGTCCAGTTTCTTACCATATCTACGAAATATAAACCTTCATACCATTAATGTATATCCTATTGTCCTTCTTATTTGAAATCCTTGAACTTGCTCTCCAAGTAATTCATCCTCGAAATACCCTAGTAACTCATTTCTAAACTGATTATGTTGACCCCTTGGTTTCAGTTCCAACCTCAATCATACTCCTATCTCAAATTTCTACACTAGATCCAACATCCCATATTCCTACCAAGATACCACTTGATAATAAATTCGCCTTCCGAACGAGATGATTTACGATACTTCCTTAACCTTTCCAAGGTGAAAAAAATACAAAATTTTAAATGACTTCGCAGTGTAGTTGACAGGAATGGATAAAAGACAGGTGATTGGTGTAATCAAGACATAATTAATCAAGATGAAGGGAGTAATGACAAGATAGAAAAATCATCATATGATGAGAAGAGAAATGACGGAACAAGAAATAATTAATGGTAGAAATTTTTCTTGATCAATAGGTCAAAAGAAGTAAATCAACGTAAGATATGACCTGATAACCATACACATCTATCCAAAATCATGTTGCCAGAATTTATGCCACGCCAGTAAACATAGCTGCAATAAACGATAGAGTCCATAACTAAGGTATACACCCTACAATCATGTCATCTAGATTCCTTGCCACGCCAACCGGTATGGCTGCAAGAGAATCTAAATGCCATAACTAGGATAGTATATCCAAAATCAGGCTCCATGTCCTTGTCAGGCTAGCTAATATAACTGCGATAAATTCTAAACTCTATAAATAAAGTAGACATTTATCGTTCTCATCGTCCTCATAAAATATGTTTATCAGAATATCTTAACTCAATCCAGAGAAACTTATCTTCAAACAAAATCAAAATCGAAGTTAACAACGAACATCAAGATTCAAAATTTTTAACAACGAATCAAGGATAAGTAGATGGAAACTAACGAAAACAGATTCCGAGATAGGGTTTTAGAAGAAAATTCTCAGGAGATGTCCAAAGGTACTATCTAGGTCAAGATAAAAGGAAATCATTGGAATATAATCTAAAACAATCTCAACCTGATATGAGACTGGTAAATCATATTCTCGTCTCAACCTAGAAGATATATAAGTTCAACTTATACCTTTCCTCTGGGTCCACAACTCATTCCAATAAAGAATAAAGTTGATAACGGACAGATGTTTCAGAAATCAGGACGGACAAGAACAAATTGGAAAAGTTTCGAAAAAGTTTGAAATAAGATTCCCAGGGGTCATTCCTGGAATCTACCAAAAGTTCCTAATATGTGACTGAGTACCAAAATCCTAAAATATTCTATGACTCAACCTTAATCCTAGGGCAGGCTCGTAGTAGTGCAGATAAGCTCAAGCACTACCACGACTTCGCATTAACTGCAAAGACTGACCTGCATGGACCACCACTAAAAATGTATCACGACCCGTACCCGGATATACGGGTACGAATACGTAGGCCACGCCCAGCCTACGCCGCAGTATCGGCGGTAGAGTGCTGTCAAGTATTCTAAACTAACTACAACTTCTAATGATCCATAACTAGAAATGTACTCATGTCACATCACAAAAACTAAGAAAGATAAGACAAGAAATAATAACAATATCACTGGAACAACCAGAATCTACTATGATCATAAGACAGGAAATAAAGAAGGAACAACAAGAATAACTAAGGATAACTACCAGGCAACTCATATAGAAGAATAGTGAGATTCCTTCAGCTAGCAACATCATGAAATCCAATACTGAGGGCACAACTACTCCTAAAATTTTGTCAACATATCCGGTCAGGATGGAACGAGTACATATATCTCATAACAGTTCTCAAGATAGAATAAAAGCCATAAGACTGTAAATAGAGCATATACAATAAAAATCATGGAGTGTACATATATGTGTCATGGCATGGTAAGCTGTAGAGCTAGAGCTAGAACAGAAAAATAGAACTGATCATGGTATGTACACAAATTAGGGTAAGCCATCTATCCAATGTGTATGAGTAGTAGTTTCAGCTTGTGACCGGCTTGGGAACCTGTAAGAACTGGCCTGGCTAGTCATAAGTGCGGTATATGACTAACACTATTCAAGAATGCAAGATGGATTTAATCACAGGCATACGCTACTACTCCTCTACCCCCAACTGGTAGAATGGATCCAAACAGGACACGTCACTACACGGGATTCTATGAGAAGGAAGCAAGTCTTCTCTAGAATCAGTGACCACATATTGCGCAAGAGCTACAAGGGAGCTTGCACAATACATCCCAAGCTAACAAGGAGTAACATCTCTCGTCGAGATCCAGGAATACCAATTCGTGAGAACCATGTGTCAGGAATAAGCATATCTACACTAAGTACATGAATCATAACAGTTATCATAAATTGGGAAAAGTTATCAGAGAATGTACTCGCCTGTAATATGATATAATATGCCAACTGGATCCAATGCAGCGCCTCGAGGACCTATAGATAACAAGGCGTATCAATACTATGTTTAGGAAGTAAAGTCAAATCAATTTAAATCCTATTAAGTCATTCTAGGTCAAGACACGTCTAGCAAGTCAAACTAGGCTAATGTTGACTAACAGTTGACTTTTGGTCAACTGGTCAACTCTAGGTCAATGGTGACTAACAGTTGACTTTGGTCAACTGTTCAACTATAATGGAATTTGGGACTAAATTGGGTAAAGTGTTGACCCATGGTTGACTTTTTGTCTAAAAAGTCAACCGTGGTCAACCAAGGTCAATACTAGGTCTAGGCAACTATTTCTAACCATTACCAACCCTTACAACCTATATCCAAGTCCATCTTGAACTCCGAAACCCATATCTTGGCCGTAGGCCAATATCTTAAATTTACCCTTTCACTAAATTCGACTCATTCACAAACCCTCTCTAATTTGATTTCCTACATTCCTTTCTCCTTCTCCTTCTTCTTCTCTTATTTCCTTCCCTTCTCCTTATTCTTATTCTCCGTCTTATTCTTCTTCTTATTCTCCTTCTCCTCATTCTCCTTCTCCTTCTCTTTATTCTCCGTCTCCTTCTCCTTATTCTCCGTCTTATTCTTCTTATTATTCTCCTTCTCCTCATTCTCCTTTTCCTTCTCTTTATTTTCCGTCTCCTTCTCCTTATTCTCCGTCTCATTCTTCTTATTCTCCGTCTTATTCTTCTTCTTATTCTCCTTCTCCTCATTCTCCTTCTTTTTTTCTTTATTCTCCGTCTCCTTCTCCTTATTCTCCGTCTCATTCTTCTTATTCTCCGTCTTATTCTTCTTCTTATTCTCCTTCTCCTCATTCTCCTTCTCTTTCTCTTTATTCTCCGTCTCCTTCTCCTTATTCTCCATCTCATTCTTCTTATTCTCTGTCTTATTCTTCTTCTTATTCTCCTTCTTCTCATTCTCCTTCTCCTTCTCTTTATTCTCCGTCTCCTTCTCCTTATTCTCTGTCTCATTCTTCTTACCACTGCTGCTCCTAATGCCTAAACTGCTGCTGCTGCTAATGCCACAGCTACTGCTGCTCTACTTCCTACTGCTGCTGCTACTACTTCTTATTCCTTCTTCTTCTACTTCTATTCCTCTCTCCCAAACTCTCATTCTCTTCCTCTAAAATCACACACACACATCCATATCTATATATATATATATATATAAACTCACAAACACACATATAGAAATATATATACACATATATATATTTCTCTCTAAAAAGGAAAACCCCTAATAAATCCTTAAACTAGGTTTTAGGAAAACCTATTAAAAGCTATGGTCAAAATATGGAGAATGATCTCCTCTACATTTATTGTGAAAGAATAAATGATAAAGAGGGAAATTATGAGGGTTAATGAGCATACCTAGAATTGGTTTCCTTGAGGAAGAAGAAGCTTCAAAAGAAAGAATGAAATGAAGAGAGAGAGAGAGTTGTGTGTGTGGGTGTTTGTATGGAGAGGAAGAGAGAGAGTGATATATGTATATATAATATATATAAAGAGAGAGAGAGAGAGAGATATTTGAGAGGGAGAGAGAGTGTGAAGTCGGTCCAAAAAGAGGGGTTGTTGGCTGTAAAGGAAGGGATGGGGTGGTGGAGTGCTTGTGTTAGTAAGGAGAGAGAGAGAGATATTTTTAAATAGGAAAAAAAGGAAAAAACTTAAGGAGGGTATTTGGATAGTCATGGGAGAATAATATGGAGCTGGGGTTCGGGTTCGGTCGAGCCGGGTCGAAATCGGACAGGGGGCAATAATTGAATTAAAATAGGTATTTATGATCATGGGTAAATAAGTAGTATGTGGGGCTCAATTAAATGGGACAAAAGTGCCATTCGGGTAGTAGGCTTCGTGTGGACCAGGTCCCTATTTGGGGTCGACTAGGTTGGGTCGATGTCGGGTCCCGAAATTAAATTGGAAATTAAATCAGGTTTCACGGTAGATAATTAATTGCCCTAAATTGAACCGAAAGTTGTGCGAAGAAAATAAAGCACAAAATGGAGTGTCTGAGTGGGACACGAAGGTCATGGGTGAAGAGCATCTCGAGTAGATCATTCATGAGAAGTTGGTTCTGAGAAAACGATTGGTCTGGTGCTCCTAAATCAAAAGTCACGGTAAAGAGCATTTAAAGATCAAAATTAATTAGAATGAAATGAATTATCCAGAATAAATTATTTAGAAAATTCGAAAATAAATCCCGAAAATTCAGGGGGCTTACAATCCATGTACAAAGTCTCACTTTGTCCTCCTTGTCCAGTGAGTAGATTGCCTTAGGCCGCAAAAGCTTTCCCTTCCCGTTGTCTATCATGTGCAATGTAGGGCGTCTGTATATTTCGGCTAAGTCCAATCTAGCCTTCTGATTGTCTTTTGTCTTTCCCTTGACGTCCATTACAGTATTAATTATGATATCAAACACGTTCTTCTCGATATGCATGACGTCAAGGTTATGTCTAATCTGATTTGTGCTCCAATATGGCAGATCCCAGAATATACTCCTTTTGGTCTAGTTATGATCTTCGCCAAATCCCTCGCAACGGCTGCTCGTTGTAGGATCTTCAATAGCACTTGGGATTTCTTTTACTTGCTCCCATGTGTCCTCTCCGGACCACATTAGGGGTGGATCGCCCTTCTCCATAGCTCCGGCACGGAATGCAGTTCTGTTCCTACGGTACGGATGGTCTTTCGGCAAGAACTGTCGGTGACAATCAAAGAAGCATGGCTTTCCTCCGTGTCTCAAACGAAAAGCCTTAGTACGGTCCATGCAATACGGACATGAAAGTCGACCATGAGTGCTCCATCCAGATAACATTCCATAAGCCGAAAAGTCGTTGATTGTCCACATTAGTGTTGCCCGCATCTGAAAATTCTGTTTTTTTGAAGCATCATACTTGTACGCCCCTGTTTCCCATAGCTGCTTCAGCTCATCTATAAACGGCTGTAAGTACACGTCGATGTTCCTCTTTGGGTTGTTCGGACCGGGGATGATAATAGTTAAGAACATGTAATGTGTCTTCATGCACATCCAAGGTGGTAGGTTGTACGGAGTGAGGATTACCGGCCAGCATGAATATTGGGAGCCTGAAAGACCAAATGGAGTAAAACCATCAGAGCAGAGCCCCAACTTTACATTACGCGCATCAAAAGCGAAATTAGGATATGCTCGATCGAAGTGCTTCCACGCTTCTCCATCAGATGGGTGATCCAACACTCCTTCGGTCTGTTGTCGCTTGTGCCAACTTATATTTTCGGCAGTCTCTTTCACCATGAATAATCTCTGCAACCGCGGCATCAACGGCAAGTAGTACATTGAAGCAGTCGGTCTTCTAGACTTGCCTGCAGCAGTTGGCTTATAGAGATCAGCACCACAGAATCCGCACACTTCTGCATCCTTGTGATCTTTGTAGTAAAGCATGCATCCGTTCTGACATCAATCGATCTTGTCGTATCCCATCCAGAGGGATCTCACCATCCTCTTAGAGCGGTAGAAGTCTTTCGGTAACTTGGCACCCTCCGGCAAGATATCGGTAATCAACTCGAGCACTCTATTGTAGCATTTTTGTGACATGTTAAAGTTAGACTTTATGCTCAAGAGCCGAGTGATCACCTCTAACGGTGAATGGTCCTCACAGCCAGGGTATAAAGGAGTCCTTGCATTCTCCAGCAACTCCATGAACTTCGCGGCATCGACATTCGGTGCCTCCTCAGCTGCGTCACGATTGTATGGATCAAAACTAGGCCCCGCAGCGTCGAATACCATGTTCACGTACTCGTTGTCGACACCAGTTTGGTTGTGGACATTCATATAAGGCTCCACAAAAGGCTCCACATAAGGCTCCACATAAGGCTCCGCTTGGAATGCTAAAGGTACAAGCTCTCCGTGTGCAGTCCATTGGTAGTAATTCGGAAGGAAACCCTTTGTGTATAAGTGATACGACACATCCAATTCTAGTTGAAACTTCATGTTCCGACATTTTGCACACGGGCACTTAATGTCCGTGCCGTCCATGGATTGAGGAAACGCCTTCGCGAATTGGAGGAATTGTTCTACTCTGGCGATGTATTTATCTCGCACACCGTACCTGTCATCTCGAATGCGGTTGTACATCCACGAACGGTCTAGCAGATACGTGGATATAGCCATTTCTAGATATCTGCAAATATGAATAAATTTCAAAACTAAAACGAATATACTACATACTACACACTACCGCCGTGACTCGGGACCATTCCTACTACATACTACATACTAAAACGAATAAACTTCAAAACTAAAACTTCAAAACTAAAATGAATATACTACAAAATAAAACGAATATACTACATACTACGGCCGTGACTCGAAACCATTCCTATGAGTATCGGGATCAAGGAAACTACGTGATACAAATATCGGCACTATCGGTATGTGTTACAAATATCGGCACTATCGTGTTACAAATTAACCAAGCAACAAAACTACATGTTACAAATATCGTCACTATCGGTACGTGGTTTCGAATTGGAGTATCACATTTTTCGGTGTCGAAAAACAAATAACTATTACTAAATTATCAGATTTTTTGGCACTATCGGTGCCCCTGACCCAGCCCCCCTGCACCCCTCCCCCCTCCCCCCTACATCACCCCTAACCCTAACCCCTCCCCCACCAGCCCCCCTCCCCTCCCCAGCCCCCCAACCCCTACACCACCCCTAACCCTAACCCGAACCCTATCCCCAACCCCTCCCCCACCATCCCCCTCCCCTCCCAAGCCCCCCCGCCCTCACCCCCCAGCCGCCCTCACCCCCCCCCCCCCCGCCCCTCCTCCTAACCCGAACCCTAACCCTCCCCTTCCCCCAGCCCCCCTCCTCACCCCCAGCCGCCCTCACCCCCCTGCCCCACCCCCCAGCCACCCCCCAACCATTCCTCACCTCCAACCACCCGTACCCCCCCTGCCCCTCCCCCCGAGCCACCAGCACCCCCCTAACCACCAACAACAAATAGAGAGAGAGAGAGGGAGGGAGTCACGTACCAGAGGAGAGTCGTCGGAGAGAGTGAAGTCGCCGGAGAGAGTGAGAGCGAGAGCGAGAGCGCCGGAGAGAGTGAGAGCGAGAGCGCCGGAGAAAGAGAGAGAGAGAGTAAAATGGATGGGGGGAAATGAATCGGGGGGGGGGGGGGAGGAATTTAATTTAATTAGAATTTAGCGACGTTATTATTAACGTCGCTAAATCAGTCGCAATTAGCGACGTTGTAGCGACGTTTCGCGACGACTAGCTTACGCAACTTATATACATCGTTGTCACGTCGCTATTTGCGTCGCTAGTAGCGACGTTTACCGACGTTTCATTTATACGTCGCTAATGTCCACAATTTAGCGACGTTTTGGTAACGTCGCTAAATTTACGTCGCCAATTAAGCAGATTTTAGTAGTGAACACTCGCAAAATTTTTGTTTTGGTCACCTATTTTGTGCAGCCATACAGTAGAAGCCTGATTAAATGATATTCAGATTTTCTTGAATACGCTTTAATGTTAAATGAATAAATAATATTGAGATTAGATTAACCATGCTTTAATATTTTTCTTAATAGGATAGTGGGTTCATGATATTCATTAAAAGTCAAAATTATGATATTTGCTTAAATTTTCGATAAATGATATTAAAATTAACGTAAAAATTCGAACATACTTTGGAAAATAATATTAAAAATACTGTAAATATTAGAAAGATGGTTAATATGACGACATGTCACAATAATTTTTTTTTTTGTTCTCTTCGAAAATATTATCATTAGAAAAATAAAAATATTATCGTTAAAAAATCAAAACAGATTTTTTTAAAAAAAAATAAGTGAGCAGTAGGTGTTTAATACAACTTAAAAAAATTTAATGAGTGAAATATGTGTTAAAAAATTAATAAATTAGTGAGCAACGTGCATTAAAAAACTAAAAATAAATAAATTAATTAGTAAGCAACATGCGTTTAAAATTCCAAAAAAATTTACTGAACAGCAAAAGGCGTTAAAAATCAAAAAAAAAAATAGTGAGTGAGCATCAGACGTTAAAAAAGAAAAAAAAATGTAGTAAATATGAGTTAAATTAGGGTGTTCATTGAAAAAAATGAAGTCAAGAATGACTTACACTAGCAAGTTACCAAGAGGGTAAAAGTCAAAAATTGCATTAAATGATGTTCCTTACTCTATTAATAGTCCAAGAAAACTGCATTGAATGAAATTTTTTCCATATTATATATATATATATATATATAAATATATACTCCCCCAATTGCTAATCATATCTTCACATTTTTTTTATATTTTAATTAGTGTTATCCCTATTCATTCGTAACCCATTAAATGTAATTTTAGTCACCCAAAAAAATTTGTCTAAATTTTGAAAATTGGAAGGATAATGCCAATTAAAATAAAAATAAGAGATAGTAAAGATACGATTAGCAATTAGGAAGATAAATACAAAACTCATATATATATTGTTGGGTTTATAGCCTTTTGTTTTGGTTTTTAGTCCCACATCGGCTACAAAGGAATGTGTATCTCCATATATATGAGTCTTTACTCTTTATGGAGATGCACATGTAGTGCACATGGGTGTGTGCCATGTGGGATTAATTATTAATGGTATAAAGGCTTAATCAATAATTAATAAGCTGTAAGCTTTTTGCTCTTGGGAAATTTATTTCCATAGGAGCTAAGCCCCGTTGGGGCTTAGCGACTCGGACTCGGACTCGGACTCGGACTCAGACTCGGACTCAGACTCAGACTCGGACTCGGACTCGGACTCGGGCTCGGGCTCAAGGGCTCATGAGGCGTAATGTGGCGTTTTGTTGGCGCACTTTGCACTTAGCACGTCAGCATCGTCGCTAGGCGCATAGTGCGCTTAAGTTGCGCTCGTTGCGCGAGCCACTTGCGCGACCACGTTGCGTGGCCCGTTACGTGAGCCCAGTTACGCTGGCCAAGTTACGCAGCCCAGTGCGCGCAGCGTGTGCAGCGTACGTAGAGTGCGCAGTGTGCACAGCGTGCGCAGCGTACGTAGAGTGCGCAGTGTGCACAGCGTGCACAGCGTACGCAGTGTGCGTAGAGTGCGTATGTGCGTATGGCTGGCTGCATATTAGAGCGGGAACGGTTGCAGCAGTTGCTGCATGTTCAGGAGTGGTTCTGCCACTACCCTGAAGTGCAGGCAACTGCTTGGCAACCGCCCCGTGGGCTATATATGCAGGTTCTCTCCTCTCTCTCTGTTGGCAGTAGTAATCAGAATTCCAGAGAGAAAACTCTAAGTGTTCTTTAACACAACAGAGTAGTGAGCGTGTTGTTTAACACAAACACTAGTACTTTTTAGTACGCGTGAGTTCTGTTACTTCAAACAGAGAGAGAAGAGTACCATTGCCAGAGGAGTTCGCCGTCTTCCGAGGAGTCAGAAGAGCAGGAGTCTTCCAAGGTTTTCCGTCAACCTTGCTGGTTCCTGGAAGCTGTTCGCAGAGGGCGAATAAAGCTTTGAGCAACGGTGATAATTTACCCCAGCAATTCCATCTCTCGCCTGTCATCCTTCTGTTGCCTTTAGCAGTTCTGTCAGTATCTTCTTTTTAGAAGGCACTACTGCCAGTTTGCTACGATCACGAAAATCTCTTTAGATTATTCGTGTATTACGATATCTTTTTAGATTTTGTAATTTGCAGAATCCTTCTGGATCTCTGTTGCAAAACCTTCTTTAAGGAGTTGCATTAGAAACGTTGTCTTTACAACTGTTTCATTTTCTCAGTTTTCCATCGAAAAATTGTGCCCCGGCGTTCCCGGCAATAACAATCTCAAAGCTTTATTGCTACGATGGAAAACATTAATGCTTCACTCCTCAACACTGACTTCTGTAAGTTAGAAAAGTTTGATGGAGAGCATTATCAAGTCTGGAAGAGGAAGGTTTATCTCACTCTTCAACTCAGAGATGTTGATCACGTGCTGCTTGAAGAGGAACCTACTGTTCCAGATACTGGGTCTGCTGCTGCAATATCTGCGGCTACTAAACTTCAGGCCAAGTGGAGAAGAGAAAATAGCATTTGCAGGCTCCTTATCCTGAATGCTATGGAGGATTCCCTTGCAGAATCCTATTCTAAGAAGAATATCGCTAGAGACATATGGGAGTCTCTAGATAAACTCTACGAAGAAGACAAGAACCGCGTAAAATATTTGTGGTTGAAAAATATCACAAGTGGTTCTTTGAGGACGAAAAGTCTATGCTGCCGCAGGTGAAGGAGTTCCTGAAACTGCGACAGAAGTTGGAAGACGAGGCGATGCCCCTCCCCGACAAGTTTGTTGTTGGAGGGATTGTCTCAAAGCTCCCTGCTGGGTGGAGCAAGTTCTATGCAAACATGCATAGGAAGAAGTTGGAGATCACCCTTGAAGATCTCCTACAGGAAATCTATGTTGAGGACCAGATGCGGGCTCAACTGAAGGTGGACACACTGTCCAAGCAATTGGCTAACGCCAATCTGGTTCAGACCAAGGGACCAAAGGGAAAGCAGGCGGCTTTCTACAGCAAGAAGAAGAACCCTGACAATCTAAAAGTCAAGGGAACTTCTATCAAGAAAAAGAAGCCAAAGTCAGAAATGCCTTGCTTCAAGTGTGGCAAGAAGGGCCACTTTAAGAATGAGTGTAAAGAAAAGACCAAGCAATCAGAGCAAGGAGAGCCTAGTAAGGTATCTATGATCACTGACGTAGTTGCTATGATTGCACAGGTTGATGCAGTAAGGACTGACTCTGACTGGTGGGTAGACACTGGAGCCTCCTGCCATGTATGCTCCAGTAAGGAGTGGTTCACCACCTATACACCTACTTCTGAAGTGGTTATGATGGCGAACCAGGCACAAGCTGAAGTGCTCGAGATCGGGACGGTGGTGTTGAAGCTGACTTCGGGCAAGTCTCTGACGCTTCAAGGCGTGAAGCACGTTCCTGCTATCGCCAAGAACCTGATCTCGGGAGGCCTACTCTGCAATGCAGGCCTCAGGATGGACATCAATGCTGGCCAGATGGTGATGTCTATCAAGGGACCATATTTTGAAAAAGCTTTTTATACCGAAGGAATGTTCAAGATTCAGCTTGTAAATCAGTCCAATGTAATTAATATTATTAATGAAGTCACTCATTCTGCTTATACTCTTGAGTTGTGGCATAATAGGCTAGGACATGTTCATTGTAAAAGAATAAACAGAATGTCTAGTCCAGGACTTATCTCCAAATGTGGGGTAAGGTAGAGAAATGTGAAGTTTGTGCTCAAACAAAGATCACAAGGAAACCCTTTCCTCGGGTTAATCGAAGTACAGATCTTCTGGAGTTGGTTCACTCCGATATCTGTGACTTCAAACAGTTCTCTACAAAGGCCGGGATGAAGTATTTCATAACCTTCATCGATGACTTCTCAAAGTATGCGTTCGTCTACTTGCTGAAGGCTAAAGACGAAGCATTCGAGAAGTTCAAGGAGTTCAGAGCTGAAGCTGAGCGACCGACTGGACAACAACTCAAAAGGATAAGAAGTGATCGAGGTGGGGAGTACAGGTCTCATGAATTCGTATCGTTCTGTAAGGAACATGGAATTGTCAATGAGACTATGGCTCCGTACTCTCCTCAATCAAACGGAGTAGCTGAGAGGAAGAACAGGACATTGACAGAAATGATAAATTCAATGTTGTTGACTGCTGGCCTTCCTAAGTGCTACTGAGGAGAAGCTGCATTGACGGCCACTTTTATTCTAAATAGAGTGCCTCATGCAACTTCTGATATTACTCCTCATGAACTCTGGTTCAAAGTCAGACCTAACTTGAATATTATTCGAGTGTGGGGGTGTCTGGCATATGTCAAGCTTCCAAATCTGAAGATTCAGAAGCTTGGGACAAGGACTACAAAGACGATCTTCTTGGGGTATGCCGAGAAGAGTGATGCTCGGAGATTTCCTGATATTGAGTCAAATCATATCATTGAATCTCGCAATGCAGAATATTTTGAAGACAAGTTTGCTAGGCACAAGAATATTGTTCTTCCGGATGTTCCGGAGAATAATGAGGGTGCACAAGAGACTGAAGTCTTCAATAAAGATGTGGTCCAAGAAGATGTTGTTGTTGAAACAACGGTTGAACCAGAACAAGCTGAACCGTCAGCTAAGCGTGTGAGGAGGCCGAAGGACTTCGGAAGTGACTTTGTCACCTATCATGTGGAAGCAGATCCACTTACCTATGATGAGGCGATGAAGAACAGAGACGCGGTTTTCTGGAAGGAGGCGATTGACAATGAGATTGATTCCATCACCTCAAATAATATTTGGGTGTTGGTTGATCTTCCTGAAGGAGCGAAACCCATCGGATACAAATGGATCTTCAAGAAGAAGATGAAAGCAGACGGAACTATTGACAAGTTCAAGGCTAGGTTGGTAGCCAAGGGGTTTTCTCAGAAGCAGGGGATTGACTACTTTGACACATATGCTCCAGTAGCCCGGATGACCACCATCAGAATGTTGATTACTCTCACAGCAATAAATAAGATGGTGATACATCAGATGGATGTGAATACGGCTTTCCTAAATGGCGAGCTGACCGAAGAGATTTACATGCAACAGCCAGAGGGATTTGTCATCAGAGGTCTTGAAGACAAAGTCTGCAAGTTGGTAAAATCCTTGTACGGTCTTAAACAGGCTCCCAAGATGTGGCATGAGAAATTTGACAAAGTTATAAGGTCAAATGGCTACATGGTTAGCGATACGGACAAGTGTGTTTACACGAAGTTCGCTGATAGAAGATGTGTGATCGTTTGTCTGTACGTGAACGACATGCTTATCCTAGGTACGGATATTAGATGTGTCACGGAGACAAAGAAATTCATCTCAAGCAAGTTCAGTATGAAGGACTTGGGGGAAGCTGATGTGATCTTAGGGATCAAGATCATCCGGACAGACACTGGACTAGCGCTGTCACAGTCTCATTATATTGAGAAAATGATCACTCGTTATGGGTATCGGGATCTTCCAGGGATCGATACGCCGTACAGGTATGATCTGAAGCTGAAGCCTAATTCAAGGGAAAGCGTCAGGTAGCTGGAGTATGCAAGCGTAATCGGGAGTTTGATGTATGCTACTACTGCCACAAGGCCTGACATAGCTTTCGCCGTGGGAATGCTGAGTCATTTTACGAGCAATCCAGGTGTTGAACACTGGAAAGCTGTGGAACGGGTTATGAGATATCTTAAGAAGACTCAGACATATGCACTGTTCTACAGCGGAGATCCGTCGGTAGTGGAAGGCTTCAGTGATGTCAGTTGGTGCTCAGAGGTGGAGAGCGAGAGGTCCACAGGTGGATACATTTTCACAATGGGTGGAGCTGCTATATCGTGGAAGTCGAAGAAGCAGACTATGCTCTCGCGGTCATCCATGGAATCTGAGTTCTTTGCACTTGATACCGCAGTCGAGGAAGCAGAATGGCTTCAGGAGCTCATGTATGATCTTCTAGTGGTTGGGTCGCAAATACCGGCGATACCGATATACTGCGACAACCAGGCGACTGCGGCGGTGGCATCAAATGACCTCTTCAACGGGAAGAAGAGGACTGTGCGGTTGAAGCACAGGGCAGTACACGATCTTATCAAAAGAGGTGTTATTACAGTAATTGATGTTCGGAGTCAGGAGAACCTGGCGGATCCGTTCACCAAGGGCCTCAAGCGCTAGCTGGTCGATGACACAGCTTGTAAAATAGGCTTGAAGGCATTCTGATATTGTATTATTGTATTCCTACCATAAAGTTTTATGCTATTAGTTCAAAGATTTATCTACTAGGCATCTAGCTTTTGGTTCAAGGGAGGACCACTAATCGAAAGAATATCAGGAACGGTGGGTACATGTTCTATTGGGCATGGAGAGGTTACGGACCTATAACCACTGTTGTCTACTGTTGTTTTCTGCGGAAAACAGGTCCTGTGGGAGGTTGGCTTAAATACCTTAATGAGTTCTCAGGCATTTGGAATGTCTGGTATGCTTTACAGGAAGCATGGTAGCACAGCACTACAAGGAGTGTGACTCCATGCTATGTGTGGCGGTGACTCCACCATGAGGTTCTCGAAGGAGGTAAAGCCTCGGCTATGTTAGCCAAGTCACAGCGGCGTAGCACCGCAAATAGGCAGTTGGCCTAATGTTGTATATTGAATTAAAGAGGGATGTAGTCAGCACAACAAAGAGGAGGTGTTCCTCATGTTACGGGTGGCACGACACCACAATGAGGTAAACCCGGCTAGGGATATAGCCTCGGCCTTGCAAGCCATGTCGTAGCGGCGTAACACCGCACAGAAGCGTAAGGCTTCATGCTGGATAGTTTGGCACTACAAAGGGGCTAGTCCTCATGCTACGGGTAGTATGACAATACGATGAGGTTCCCGGTGATTCGGGGTAAGGTCCTCGGCTTAAGGCCATGTCATAGCGGCGTAGCACCGCAAAGGAAGCGTTGGACGTTTCATGCTATGTCTCTTTAATAAAGAACTCACCTATAGTGTATGGACAAAGAGATATCAGGCCGTCTCTTGAGGGTAAACTTGTAGACACCCAATATTATACACTGAAACCAGGCTGGCACACGGCCTTAAATGTGCAGCCAGAAGCACATGTAACTACATTATGTGAGTGGAAAGAATTTCAGCTATGATGCAGAATTCAAGGCTTAGTCCATTCTTGTATTATAGTTTGATTTTTGACTCACGTGGGAAGATTCAAGTCTTAAGTGGCATCTATCCTAAAAGCATAATGGACAGTTACTGTGGGGAACACTCGTACTCATATATAGAGATATGTGGGGGATTATTGGATTTATAGCCTTTTGTTTTGGTTTTTAGTCCCACATCGGCTAGAAAGGAATGTGTATCTCCATATATATGAGTCTTTACTCTTTATGGAGATGCACATGTAGTGCACATGGTTGTGTGCCATGTGGGATTAATTATTAATGGTATAAAGGCTTAATCAACAATTAATAAGCTGTAAGCTTTTTGCTCTTGGGAAATTTATTTCCATAGGAGCTAAGCCCCGTTGGGGCTTAGCGACTCGGACTCGGACTCGGACTCGGGCTCGGGCTCGGGCTCGGACTCGGGCTCAAGGGCTCATGAGGCGTAATGTGGCATTTTGTTGGCGCACTTTGCACTTAGCACGTCAGCATCGTCGCTAGGCGCATAGTGCGCTTAAGTTGCACTCGTTGCGCGAGCCACTTGCGCGACCACGTTGCGCGGCCCGTTACGCGAGCCCAGTTACGCTGGCCCAGTTACGCAGCCCAGTACGCAGCCCAGTGCGCGCAGTGTGCGCAGCGTACGCAGCGTACGTAGAGTGCGCAGTGTGCGCAGCGTACGCAGCGTACGCAGTGTGCGTAGAGTGCGTATGTGCGTATGGCTGGCTGCATATTAGAGCGGGAACGGTTGCAGCAGTTGCTGCATGTTCAGGAGTGGTTCTGCCACTACCCTGAAGTGCAGGCAACTGCTTGGCAACCGCCCCGTGGGCTATATATGCAGGTTCTCTCCTCTCTCTCTGTTGGCAGTAGTAATCAGAATTCCAGAGAGAAAACTCTAAGTGTTCTTTAACACAACAGAGTAGTGAGCGTGTTGTTTAACACAAACACTAGTACTTTTTAGTACGCGTGAGTTCTGTTACTTCAAACAGAGAGAGAAGAGTACCATTGCCAGAGGAGTTCGTCGTCTTCCGAGGAGTCAGAAGAGCAGGAGTGTTCCAAGGTTTCCGTCAACCTTGCTGGTTCCTGGAAGCTGTTCGCAGAGGGCGAATAAAGCTTTGAGCAACGGTGATAATTCACCCCAGCAATTCCATCTCAAGCCTGTCATCCTTCTGTTGCCTTTAGCAGTTCTGTCAGTATCTTCTTTTTAGAAGGCACTACTGCCAGTTTGCTACGATCACGAAAATCTCTTTAGATTATTCGTGTATTACGATATCTTTTTAGATTTCGTACTTTGCAGAATCCTTCTGGATCTCTGTTGCAAAACCTTCTTTAAGGAGTTGCATTAGACACGTTGTCTTTACAACTGTTTCATTTTCTCAGTTTTCCATCGAAAAATTGTGTCCCGACGTTTCCGGCAATAACATATATATATATATATATATATATATATATATATATATATATATATATATATATTATTTTTCCATGCAGCGCGTGAAGTTTGCAAAAAATCTTGTCAACCCACCCCAGTATCGATTTATGGCAACCAAACACGTGCGTGCAGTGTAGTTAATTACTAAGAGTAGCTAGCTACTAGGAAGGTAAACAGTTCCTAACAGTAGCAAGTCCAGATTAATCTGAACAAAATTAATGTTGGTGGAAGTGTTATGAAGAAACAGTAGAATAGCTGAGCCAAGAACAGTGGTGGCAACATCAATTTAATTGCAGTTTTGCATGTGTCCTGGCAATGAAAAAGAACAGGTGGATTGAAAAATATTGTATCAGCAATAATCGTGGGAGTGGGGTGTATGGAAGTACGTAGACAGGGTGTAGGCGAGGAGCTAGGAGGATCCAATTGGTGGAGCAGACGCGTGGGGGATGAGAAAAGGATGTGCGGGAACGAACGAGTGAGCGAGTGGTGGGGAGTTCATGCATGTGGATGGTGAATGGATAAGCAACTGCAGTAGTACTCGATATCTATTAAATGATGCCCGTGTGTGTAGGAATTTCGTTCGATGACTTCACACAAATGTATGTACACACGTGAAAGGTGGTCAAAGTCAAAATATAGCTACCTAGCTAGCTAGGAGAAAAAAGCAAGGAATTTGTCTTTCTCGTCCTTTTTCTATTCACCATGGTACTAAAAAAAAATTGAATAACAATAACGATTAAAAATACAAACTGGTAATATTTGCCTAACCATCATTTATATTAGCATTATTTTATTATGAAAAAAATAACAGTTCAGTACATGTTATTTTATTTACCAAAGGATAACTTTTATACGTTATCATTATTTAAAAAAATAACTTATTTGTGTTATCTTTATTTACAAAAATAATTTTTATTGTAAAATAATAATGACAGCTTAACACATGTCATCTTTCTTTATAAAATCATCCATTGTAGTATGTTTTTTCCCTGAGTTTTCAACAAACAAGTATATAACACTACCAAAATATCTCATATTAGCGACGCCAAACGACGTCGCTAAACAGCCACAAAACGTCGCTAAATGAAAACAGTAACGTATTTAGCGACGTTTCGGTCATGTCGTGTTATTCATAGTCGCTATTAGGGAAAACGTCGCTATTCGTCGCCAGAGCGACGTAGATCGGCGACGCATTACGTCGCTTGTATTAGCAACTTTTACCGACTACAACGTTGCTAATTAGCGACGTAACCTTTCGTTGCTGATTTTCGCTGTCCGTTCAGATTTTAGCGACGTTAAATTAGTGATTAGCGACGTTGTCTGACTCCATATCTGAGAATTTTTTGGTTGCTACGTCAATATTTTAGCGACGTTTAGCGACGTTATGATACTTGAATACCAACGTCCAAATACTAGATTAGATGACCTGTACAGTTTGCCACGTCAACGCATCTGCGACGTTCTGCAATGATTAGTGACGTTTTGTTCTCAGGTTTGCGACGTTCTAGCGACGTAAGTGTGCGTTGCAGACCGTCGCTGAACGTCGCTGAACATCGCTAATTTCAAAAAAATTGTAAAAAAAAAAACAGCAGGCAGTATGCATTTCACATAAATAACTGTTACATTAAAAATATTGTACCTGCATTTAGAGTTTCAGTTTGCAAATAATAGACCCGGAGCAACCCTCCATAGAATTCTCTGGGTTCGCCGACCCCTTCGGTGGAACACTCAACACTGGTAAACCAATATAGAGACAAATAATAATAATGCACTACCAATAATCAAATAAATAGAATCGAATGGTCATAAAGACAAGAAAAAGCGAGTGGATACAAATCCACTACAAAACGGCTATAAAAATGTGTCCGATAATATTCAACATAACATAACACAAATAGTCATACCCGAGATAAAATAAATACATAAAGGCCCAACAATGGGTCACCAACACAACAAATGGAAACAAGTCCAATAAAGGACTACGCCTGGTCAGGATGAGGAGAAGGAGGAGGAGTAGGCAGTGCTTGCACCTGGGACACCAGGAACCTATACTGCTCCGGGGTCAGCATCACCGGTGACGACCCATCAGTAGGAGAAAGAGGGGGCAGTGGAGCCGCTGCAGTCGGTGTGGATACCGAAGCATGACCAGGAAGTGTCCGCTCTATGGCCAACAGTCTGGAGTTGGTGGACGCCATAACAGCCGTCAGCCTCGAAACCTGCTCGCCAATGGCTGTCTGCGTCCCCTGCACCGCCGGAACGGCACGACCCGTCCTTTCGTCCGTCTTCCTAATGGTGGACTTGAGCATATCAAATTATGCGGTGAGGACCGCATCGTCTGTCTGCGGCTGAGACTGGGGTTGCACCATCCTCCGTAACAGCTCGTCACGCAGCTCAGTAAGCTGGCGACAGAGTTCCCCCACTCGGACCGACTCCTCTGAGGGATGTGGGGAATGCACACTAGCAGAGGAGGCTCTGGATGACTGCATCGCCACAAAGGCGCCGTAGGATCCGGTACCGTAGTACGTACCTCTCTGAAGACCACCAACGGCGGTCATTCAGAGCTCATCCATCGTCCGAGCCGGAGGGGGCTGCACGGAAGTACCAGCCCCTCCCTCCGCAGATGCACTAGTAAGCTCACGCTCTAGCCTAAGATACTCATCCTAGAAAAGTATGCATCTCGATAAGCATAATATTTACTACCAACCTAGTTGTTCCACGTCTATGGATATATTTACATATTTCTTAAGTTATAATAAAGTTAGTGACACGTAAAGTAATACTTACATGGCTCTGGGTGGCCCGATCATCGATGAGCCTTCCATCCTTCCGATGGGTAGCCAGGAAGACCGTCACCATGTTGGGGTTCGCATCATTCTTTACCTGTTATAATAAAATGTTTGTTATTGAAATTAAACATTTTATTACTACTTTCATTAAAATAATATATTACAGTAAAATACGTACCAGGCGACGAAAATGTTTCGTCATGGGAATCGAGCCACCACACCACTTTCCTGCCTTCGTCCTAGCCACCTTTGCCTTCTCCGACCGTTCCTTGTATCTAGGAGCGTCGAATCTAGCCTTCATGGCAGTCCACTACTCGGACGTGATCCAACCTTGGATCCCTTTTTCGGAACGATCTCGAGCCTTCTGGTCGTCGATCGCATCCCGGATCAACTTGGCGACAATGGCAGAAAATTGCTTCTCAATCGTCTCAGCCCGGTGTGGTGGATAAAAATATGTTTTCTACAAGAATAAATTAGTTAGCTATACAATAAGTAGTGAAGTAAACTAGTTGAGCCTGACTTGCTAGGACAAATGGTTCGTATCCTTGATATCGACGACGGTAGTTAATATCCACAAGACCATGCTTGTCCTTGATCTTGGATCAGATCGAACCAAGCACACCTAAACAACACGATCTTAGCCGGCTCTACGCCATAGTTATATGTTAACTCTACAATCTCCCGTAAGATGCCATAAAAATTATTGCCCGGATCTACATCTTTGTAGTTTGTAGATCGGATACACAAACAACTATTTTTGGTCGAATCAAGATCTGGAAAGTTCTCTCTGATCGGAGCATTTGTTGACTTGAACCTAAACCCATTCACACAATAGCTTGGCCATATTTTGACGGAATAAATGGGCCCAGTAGCTAGAGTTCCAATAGACTCATTCTCTAGTATTGCGTCCGGACGATCGACCTAAATACCACAAGATAAGAAATTTAATTCAGCGTTCCGTTAATTACTGTGGAAAGTGCATATATGAGAAGTAATTACTATGTCATCTTACATATGCACTCAACCATGAAGGGAAATGATGTCTCATTTCTTGTTCCAGTTCTTCATCCGTTATGTACTGTCTACTCGACCTCACCTCATCATTAAATGTGCTAAAAATAACAACACATATACCAATTAGTGTAATAATAATATTGGATACTATTACATGCATAGATGACGTAAATGTGGACATGTTAGTTACTTACCCCTCGAGCTTCTCTACTTCATCCTCGTCGCAGTTGAGCAATATATATAACTGAGTCGCCCTTAGTTCCTCGTCATTCAGATATCTTTTCTTCATTTTCCCGGAAGGCTTTCCGAAAGCATTGAAGACTTTCAGTATTGCATTATTAGATTCAAGATATCCATTGTTGTTCCTGGGAGCTCTTGTTCTATTAGTAGCAACATGTGGCTTGAAATACATCGAGCAGAAGTTTGTAATCTCCTCGAGAACATAGGCTTCACAAATAGAACCCTCGACCCGAGCCTTGTTTTTCACCTTTCTCTTTAGGTGGTTCAAATTTTGCTCAAACGGGTACATCCATCGATAACCGACGAGCCCACCAACACGTGCCTCGTAGGATAGATGAATTGGCAAATGTTCCATGGAGTCGAAGAACCCAGGAGGGAATACCTTCTCAAGCTTGCACATCGTTACTGCAATGTCCTTCGCTTGCTTTTCTAGACGATCGACAAGCAACTTAGTAGAACAAAGATCTCTAAATAATATGCTCAACTCTGTCAACGGATCCAAACGACCAACGATAATAATTTCCGAAATGCTATCAGAATTAATCTCTCCATAAATACATGACAATCGTGGCTCTTCATATCCGTCAGTTTGTTGTCCTTCGGGTCGACGCATCTTCTTAAATTTTGTACGTATCCGTCAGGAAATTTTAGGCCCTGAATCCACCTACAAAGTCTTACTTTATCCTCCCTGTCTAGTGAGAAAATTGCCTTAGGCAGCTTATACTTTCCATTGCCTTCCTTTATCAAATGCAACGCAGGACTTCTGCATATATCTTCCAAGTCCAACCTAGCCTTGGGATTGTCTTTGGTCTTTTCTTTTACGTCTATCACAGTATTGATTATGTTGTCAAACACATTCTTCTCGATATGCATGACATCAAGGTTATGTCTGATCAGATTGGTACTCCAATAAGGCAGGTCCCAAAATGTCACGCCCCAGAACTAGAATACTGGAGAGCGGAGGCAGACATAGCCAGCTACGTATATTGAAATGGATTCCATCTCGCTATACGGTCACGGCTGTCTAGGATATATGAGGGTTTAACTACAAGCCAGCAGTCTCTTAAGGTCATAAATAAGCCTATTGTCTCAATCACAAGCAAGTAAGTAAAAATTACAAGATGTATGATCATTAAATATACAATAATAAGGCGTCCCAAATATTACATATTCAGCTGATCATGAAGCTAGTCGTACAAAATGTCAGGACTAGCAAGAGTTTAGTCATACATGATCAACCCTAGGATCTGTTAATCATATTACAGCCCGTAGGCAGACAGTAAGTAAAGTGCAATCGAGCTAAAAAGGTGCTCGTCGGCTAAACGCCTCAAAAGAATATTTTTACAATAGAGTGGAAGAGCCAAAAATAATCCACTCGTTGCCAGAGTTCCGTCTAGTGGCCACCATCTGGCTGGAAGGTCGGTAGATCCTCTGGAGCAGCTCCGAAATCTGGCCACACAAAACCAGCTGGGTCAGACCCCAGAAAGAGCAAGTGCCACAAAGGAGGCTTCACTTAAGAACTAAAACCAGCAATCAGCACAAGATGTAAATAAAATTAAGAACCGAAAATAAAGAAAATACACCAGGATGATATACGACGAGATAACCATGGAACTATTCAGATAACCAGGTTACAACCCGTAAACCAAACAAGGACCAGGGTTGTAATCCCTTCGTCTGAACAGAACTTGGAATTCTCACCATTTATCGGTAAAATAAATATAAGCATTCTGGTCATTCAATAGTCTGGAACAGGATCAGGGCAAGACTAGACTGGTTAGACTCCATCCAATCATTTCACGGCCAAGCAAGAATTACGGCTTGATACTTTAACTAACTAGGGTTGTCACAAGCCTAATTACTAACAAGATGCAGTGAGATTATTCCACAGCCACAAGCCCTGCAGACCATCCAGGTTACCCGGGTTAAAAGAATTAGAGTTGAATTCAGGTGGGTACACCGTCCAGGAAACGAATGTACCGATAGGTAGCTTAAAGGGTGCAACACATGACAGTGTGCTGGAAATGTGTCCTACTCGACGGCAGGCTACAGATCCCAAGGCGTGCCCAGGTAACGGGATTGCCTGTAGCTGGGAAATCTCTTCATGACTAATGTATTAATCTAGTTATTAGTCCTTAGTTCATTTCAATAGGTACCCCTGACCGTGGTACTCAGGAGTCCCCTCATAGACATGATGCAAGACAGGACTGGTTTATTTATACAAGCACAATCGCCCACGGTGTCCAGGTTATTATACAGGTCATGTCATGTCAAGTAGCCGTCGCAACAGCTTATCAAATATATCATGTCAGGTAATCATGTCAAGAGTTCTTGTCAAAAGTGCGCCACGACGGGCCACTATCAGGTCAGGCCATGTTTACTTGTCAAGAGTGCACCACTACGGGTCACTGTCGTGTCAGGCTCAATTATCAATTCCAAACATATCAAGTAAATTCACAATTATCAAGTTCAGGACAAAAGACGTAAGGATATAAAATGGGCGTAAAATATCTAATAAAATATCAATATACAGGGCTATAGAAGAGCCAAGCTTAAGGAAAATAAAACCAATTCTGACACGCTGACATAAGACCAAGTCAGCCAAAGGCCATACGCTCAGTGCAAGAGTCATACGCTCAGGTCAGGCTACGCTCAGGTCAAGCTACGCTCGGGTCAGCGTACGCAAGTCATACGCTTCCGAAAGGCAGCGTATGTACTCAATACGACTCCTCGTCAAGCAAGCGAGCGTATGCGAGTCATACGCCTCCAAAAGGCAGCGTATGGGGTCCATACGACTCCTTGTCAAGCAAGCGAGCGTATATGAGTCATACGCTCCCAAAAGGCAGCGTATGGGGTCGATACGACTCCTTGTCAAGCAAGCGAGCGTATGCGAGTCATACGCTCCCAAAAGGCAGTGTATGGGGACTGCGCTGCGCTAAAGAGCACACGCAGCTCAGTGGCACAAGCTAAAAAGCTCGTGCACTGCTCACTGTCTTCTCCAAACAGCAAGAACTCCATGGTTGAACCCAAAGCTTCAAAAGTCCATAACTTGGTCAAAATAAGTCTAAATCCAACTTTACAAAGTTCTATCTTGGGTGAAATTCAATCCTCTCCAACATAAGAACATCAAAACCCATAAAAATACAACTTAAATAGATCAAAACCATGCAAAACCGAAAATAGAAGAAACTTAGATCTAGAACAATAGAAACTCCAAATCACAAAATGTCAAGTTCTAATGTTGATCACCATGGCCTATTCTAGCTAATGGACAAATAAAAAGTGGTTCTCAAGTGGTGGCAAGGTGCACTTGCCTAGATCTCTCTCTTCTCTCTTGGGTAGGTGAAGGGAGTAAATGAGGAAGAAGAAGATGAATAATAAAGAGAGAGAATGAAGAGGGCTAATAAATACAAATGGTGGTGGTAGGTAGGGGTTCACCTTGGGTTCATCATGAACCCAATCAAAACCAAGCCAAGCCGAACCAACCAACCCGAACCAGGAATAAACCAAGCCAAGAAGGAAATGCCAAACTAGAAAAATCATGCAATACAAGAATAAATACGTACAAGTATTCCAGAAATACGTAATACGAACCACAGGCATTACACAAAATATACTTATTTTCGTCTAATTATGAGTGCGGCCAAATTTATCACACTTGTATCCCTTTGTAGGATCTTCGATAGCACTTGAAAAATTCTTGACCTCCTCCCATATCGTGCCTCCGCTCCACCTTGGCGGTGGATTGGCCTTCTCTACAACGTCGGCACGAGATGCATTCCTGTTCCTCCGGAACGGATGGTCCTTCGGCAAGAACTGTCGATGACAATCGAAGAAGCACAGTTTTCCTACATGTTTTAAATGGAAAGCCTTCGTACAGTCCATGCAATACGGACATAAGAGACGACCATGAGTGCTCCATCCAGATAACATTCCATATGCCGCAAAGTCGTTGATGGTCCACATCAGTGCGGCCTTCATCTGAAAATTTTGCTTTCTAGAAATATCGTAGGTGTTGGCACCTACTTCCTATAGCTGATTTAACTCATCTATCAATGGCTGTAAATACACATCGATGTTCCTATTTGGATTGTTCGTACCCGAGATAATAACGGTGAGAAACATATACGGAGTCTTCATACACATCCAAGGCGGTAGATTGTACGGAGTGACGATCACAGGCCAATACGAAAACTGGGAGCCTGAAAGTACAAATGGGGTTAAACCATCGGAGGAGAGACCCAATCTGATATTACGCAAATCCGAAGCAAAATCTGGATACTCTCGATCAAAGTGCTTCTATGCTTCCCCATCAGATGGGTGATCCAATACTCCTTCGATCTATTTTTGTCTGTGCCAGCTCATATTTTCTGCAGTCTTCTTCACCATAAATAACCTCTGCAACCGCGACGTCAACGGCAAGTAGTGCATCGAATCGGTAGGCTTCCTTGCACCGGGAGTCCTACTTGAACTTGTTGCCTTGTAGCGATCAGCACCACAAAATCTGCATACGTCTTCATCCTTATCGTCTTTGTAGTACAACATGACCCCGTTGCGACATGCATCAATTTTTTCGTATCCCATCCATAGGGATCTCACCATCCTCTTAGACCGGTAGAAGTCTGTAGGTAACTTTGCACCTACCGGCAAGATCTCTATAATCAACTCGATGATTCGGTTATAGCATTCTTGAGACATATTAAAATCAAACTTGATGTTCAACAGTCTTGTAACCACCTCCAACGGTGAATGATCCTCACAACCAGGATACAAAGGAGTCCTTGCATTCTCCAACAACTCGATGAACTTTGCAGCATCGGCATTTGGTACCTCCTCTGCCGCATCATGATTGTCTGGATCGAAACTATGCCCCGCAGCATCAAAAACCATGTTCACGCACCCTTCGTTGTAACCAGCGTGGTCATGGACATCCATATACGAGAAATTAAGCTCCAGGTTCGATGCTAAAGGCACAAGTTCTCCGTGTGACGTCCACTGGTAGTAATTCGGCATAAAACCTTTCGAGTACAAATGATATGTCACATCCACTTCTGGATGATATTTTATGTTGCGACATCTCACACATGGATACTTAATTTTAGTACGGTCCATATACTGAGGGAACGCCTTGTTGAACTGCAAAAATTGCTCTACCCCATGTATAAATTCATCCCGCACATCGCACATGTCATCAGAATGACGATTATACATCCATAAATGATGCCGTAGATAGTAATTCATATCCATTTGACAATAATTCTGCAAAGATAGATACACTTATTCGAGTATACTATACACACTAGAGGATACTTTATAGATACTAGGATACTTGTCAATAATTCATATCCATTTGCTCTAGAGGATACATTATTCGAGTACACTATACACTCTAGACAATAATTCCCCAATATCTTAGGATACTCTATACATTCTAGGTACTAGGATACTCTATACACTCTAGAGGATACTTTATAGGTACTAGGATACTCTCTACACTCTAGCTATTAGGATACTCTATACACTTCTTAGGATACTCTATACAATCTGGGTACTAGGATACTCTATACAATAGATTGATTTTCTTCTTTTACATGCTTTAACAACCTTATTATGTTTTAAACCCTTGATGATTTGTATGTTTTAAACCTTATTATGAATGTGTATAAATCCATTAGTAGCACACAAATATGAATGTGCATTTCATATATGAATATAAGGTATTACAATTCTTTTTTTAGGCATTACATATAGATATTTGTATAAATCACATAGTAGTACACAAAAATATCATAAACATATTAACTATCAAATAAATGATATTTTGTGTCATAGTGTGCACAGTGTGTGTGTCCATGTGTCCGGAAGAATCAAAGTGACAAAGTGTCAATGTGTTGTCCTCTGTGTGTCATATCCGGATCCACGTGTGTGTCAAAGTGTGTGTGTCAAAGTGTCCACATGTTGTCAAAGTGTCCATGTGTCAAAGTGTCGTGTCCTATGTCAAAGTATCATGTCCGAAAGAGGGTTAGGGTTTACCTAGTCGGGGTACAAAAGAAGGAGGAGGAGGACGACTTGAGGGAGGGGTCGACGACGGAGCACGTCGGAGGAGGAGGGCTTGCCGGGGTCGCCGGGGGGTCGCAGGGTCGGGGGGCTCGTCGGGGTTCGATTGGGGGGGGTAGGCGATCATGGGGCTCGCAGACGAAGTGGTCGGGAGAGAAGAAGGGGCGACAAAGAATTTTTTTTTGGGGAACAATAAAAACTCGAACCAGCGCCCAGAACCCTATTATCAAATAATTTAGCGACGAAGAAGGCGGACATTGCTAAATGTCGCTATTGTATAATATATTGCGACATATTATGAGACATGAGTCGCTAAACATCGTTATTTTTAATATTTTACCGATGTTTACCGACAACTCCGCGACTTCTTGTTTTCATAAAATTAAGGTAGTCGTGAAATGTTGCTGGACGTCGCAAACAGTGACGTCTTGAGACGTTTTTCTGTAACATCGCTAATATGCAAAATATTGGCGACGTTTCTTGCTTTTGTCGCTAATGTCATCGCTGATTTAGCTTATTTTGATAGTGTAATATGTTATCATAAAGGGACTTTATTTTACTGAGGAGAAGCTCAACACTATAGTAAATATAACTATTTTTAATTATATAGGCAGAGTGAGAATACATGAAACAAAAAATCAATAATATTAATTTTATTATTGAATGATGTAAAATGTAATATATATATATATATATATATATATATATATATATGGAGAAAGAATCTATATCCGTATAGGAGATAGGAATCTGAATAGGCGAATCTAAATCTTAATTATAACTAATTATATTTTAAAACTCTCCTTCAAACTCATAACGGGTCAAACGATATGAGTTTGCCCAATAGAAATTGAAATCGCGATTTGGGGTGTGACTTTGTAAAGAAATATGTCAACTGATCAACATAGGTCACATATGGTAGAGAAATGGTGCCTGCCAAAAAATGTTCATGGACAAAATGACAATTACTCTCAGTGTGCTTTGTTCGTTCATGAATAACCGAATTATTTGCAATTTGTATATCACTCTTATTAGCATAGTGAAGCAACGTAGGTTTTGTAGGAGCAATGCCTATATTAGAAAGCAATCTTCGTACACGAACGATGTCCCTGGTGGTGGAAGTCATAGCTCCATACTCTGCCTTAGTAGAAGAATACATAATAAGAGAGCACGAACAGTCTCAAGAATATGACGAATTTTGTGCTCGGCTACCATACTCCGTTCACGAGTGTAAAGAAATGAATGATGAAAAAGAGTATCGTAAGATTGTAAGATAGATCTCATTGTAGTGACGAGATACTTACGTGCACAATTAGAGCAAAATCTTAATTCTAGCATTGAATTGAGTATGATCATAGTAGTAAACTTCCTATAATTAATAATAGGGAGTTCAAAATAGTGACGCATAAGATAGACCGAAGAAAAATAAGTGTACTCATTAATAAAGCTCACGTAGTAGAAAAAACCTGTCATAGAAGGGATAGAAGTCGGTCCACATATGTCAGAATGAACTAATTCAAAAATACTACTGAATTTAGATTAAACTTTTAGGAAAATATAAGTCTAAATATTTTGCCAAATTACAGCCCATACATGTTGATAAAGAAGAGAAAGAACCTCGTCCAAGAGCTTCACTGAAATAAATTCTTTAGACGAGGCATTGAAATATGATCTAAGTATCTGTGTCACAAGTCGATAGCAGACGTGACGATAGCAGCATGACTAGAACTTAAATGTCGAGATGATGGAAGATGAAAAAATTCAATGTAGTACAACTGCCCCTTCCTATAAGCACGACCAATTGTCTAGCTTGTAATGCCTCGCACCGCAAGGTGCATTACGCTGAGTCATTTAATTTGAAGAGGCATGAGTTTGATTCGAGGAAGCATGAATTCAATTCAAAGAGGTATTAATTTGGTTGATTTTATGTGCAGGTATCATGCAGAGTTCTTTGCGATCAAATATTACCTCGTAATGAGTTAAAGCGTGGATACGATAGGTCTAATCAGTCGATTAATGTGAAGAAGCATGAAGTGCTCGAACGGTTAAGTCAGACGAGGGAATCGTGTAATGCACCGATTCAGGGTTACGGAGCCGGGCTGCATCGACTCGGCAAAGCGATAGCCGAATCGACTTAAGTTGAGTGGGCTCTGTCCTTTCTTTCCTAATCCTGTACCATATCATGCTTGTGACTTTGTCGATTCATGTACGTGGCTCGGATAGATAGAAGTCGTAGTGTGTATCGAACACTACGACATGACAATGAATAATTTAAGCGAAACGTGCATCAAGTGCACGAGTCGTAATAGAACATTGAATAACTATGTCAAGACATGCATCAAGAGCACAAATCGTGTTAGAATATTAAAATCTTATCGAAGCTTGCATAGAATACACGAATCGGAGAACATTGAACGTAGAACATCGAAAGACTATATTGTGGCATGCATCGAGTGCTCGACCTATAGAATATTGAATATTAAGTCTTAGAACATCATAGGTATGGTTTCATGCGCGAAGTGGGCAGTTATGGCACCACACCATAAACTATCGATACACGAAAGGTATGCTTCATCAGTGAAGCGAGCAGTTGTGGCACAATTGCCGCAGAACTATTGTAATAGGGTATAGTGCCCTTGAATTTATCAGATGTGGCATATTGCCTCAAAATATTTGGACCTAGGGTCGTTGATTGGAGCATTGAGTTGGCATACGTACCGGTTGGAAGTACTGATCAAATATATTGTGATCGCATGAGATGCTGGCTTGTTGTGAGGAGATACATAAATTTCTTTACTTTTGTTTCGATACGATGCCTGTGATTTATAGTTAACTGTTCATGCGTATTGCATGGTCATAGACATTGCCTGTGCACAAGGCTTGGGTTCCTCGAACGAGTTTGTCGGGCCACCGGGACCATTCGACCTAGGAGGAACATTATGAATTCTTTATGTCAATGGATCGACACGGGGTATTGCTGGACCACCAGTTGGGATTGCGACCCAAATGGTGGGTGTTACATTAATACGGCTAGATGATGCCTTCGGTGGGGCTCGCAACCCGCACGCAATGTGGTAATCATCTATCCAGGGATATAGTCCTAAATGACGGCACCAATGGCCTTCATATAGATAGGTGCTGTGGGCTGAGATTATGTTGGGTGCAGAGATAGATCCGGGCACCCTTATAGTACAATATTACCTTTAACATGACAGGGAAGGATGTAAGCATTTACCTTGCACCAGTGTAAGTGTGAGTGCCACAACATTGGTAAAAGTCGTTCTGATTCAACACATTTATGATAGATCTACTGCTTACTTCTATCACTGAATATAACATGAACATTCTCACATGCCTTACTGCTTTCAATATACTATAAAACTGATCCTAAGAAAAATATAAAGATCATAAAATAAATATGCATGCTTCAACAATTACTTATGTCGGTTTAGACGAGTGCATTACCTCAATCTTTAGTACACGAAAATGTACTGACCCACGTTGTTGGCATCATTTCAGGTGTTTATGCTTGGGAGTCGTTTGATCAGTGTCGCGAAGGCGATGAGTCAAATGGTGTAGAAGCTCTTCTTACAAGACGATATCATTTGCTATAAGAGACATGCATGATGTATGGAACGACGAGATCCTTTATGAGCTAGAGAGATCACAAGGGTTGTAAGCCACTTGACATATTCATTTGGGCTATTCAAAGCCTTTGTATTCCAATGTGTTATCAATAAAGTAATTCTTTTGTATACTCTGATATGTCTCAGCCTTTTTTTACTGCAAATATTTCAAATTTTGAGACAAGCATTTATGATTTCCTCCTCTTGTGCAACTCCATACACATGTGGCATCACTCCCTAGCGAAGGAGACAGATTCGACAGAAAATGATGCAAGGACAAACGATTTCACGGGTCGGGGCATGACAAAGTGGTATCAGAGCTTTCAGTCCATTTTTTCGGACATTTGTTTTATTGCAGCCCAAAGTTGCTTTCCTGCTTTCTACGATTGCATGACTCTTGACTATACATGATGCCATATTGGATGTTCCATATAATAAGTCTAAATAATTGTGTGTGTTCTGAAGTAACGTGTAGGAAACTCTAGAGGGGGTGAATAGAGTTTGTGTCTATAATGACCAGTTAAAAAATTAACTCTATGCTAAGTCCAGAAGCAACTACTGAGAGAATATATAATCAGAGAGTAATAATGCGGAAAGTATAAGAGTTTAGAAGAGCACACGCAAACACAGCGATATAACCTGGTTTTCCTTGTGGAGGACTAGTCCAGGCCTGAGAACTCTTGTCCAGGAATGAAATCCACCATTTGTGAAATAAGGTACATACGTGCCTTTAGTCAGAAGAGCATGCCAACTTCTTACAGACACGAGCCTTGGAAGTGCTCACTACTTTGACTTCACAGATGCGAAACTTAAAATTTTCCAAGTGACTTCTTTTCAAACTCTTGCATAGAACTTCTAGCTGAATCGCACTGAGCACCTTGGGGCTTAGGAAGTTTTGTAGCCAGGGGATTGGAAGAGTAAGGCTTAGAGCATATAAGGCTTAGAAGATGAGAGTGAGAGATGATGTGAAATGAGAGGAATCAAGCCCTATTTATACTAGTTTGGGGAGGCAGAGTTTGGCCAGAATTCTGTCCTAAATATTCAAAAATTTGAACGTTGGACAACTCGTAGCAAGGTGTTCCTAAAAATCAGGTTGCTGATTTTAAGGGGGCAAAGTTCCGCCCGAGTTCTGCCTTAGGCAGAGTTCGGCGTGAATTCTGTTTACCTTAGGCCAGAAGCCCTATATGGGTGAGGGTGGTTTGGTTTGGTTCAGGAATTGGTTTGTTTTGTTTGGTGGAGCTTGGAGAAGTATGTCTAGGTGTTAAGATGACACAGTACGACTCAACGTATATTCTCCCAGACTCAATAAATTAAAAAATTATAGATTTGAGAACAAATACATTTATAGTTTAACAGCTTGTAGATGACGTCTTTCTTGAACTTGATGCGTTGAATTAAATCATAGATGATGTTCTGTCTTGAACTTGATGTGTCATATTGGATCATATCAGATATGAGTTTGTTAATTATCTAAATCAGGTTGACTGTGATCCAGTTTGGGTCAACAATCTCCCCCATTTTGATAATTGACAAAACAATATTTGTATGTCTAAATATTCATACATGGACACATGTTGAAAGAGAGAAGATAATTTGCACATATGACGTGGCTCCCCCGCAACTAAATATTTTTGTCCTGATACAAAGCTCTATCCAAGCACAACATAATGCATATACAATATCACATCAAATATCACATAGTATGCTATTTCTCTCCCCCTTTGTCATTTAGCAAAATAGCGCATAGCTCCCCCATTACGGGTTAAAAAATAGACAAAGTGAAGAGAGCAAACACACAACATAACCAAACTTTAATAGAGAAATCCAGCAGGTTTGATAATCCATCATGAGAAACTAGCAGTCATACATATGAAATGAAATAAAACATAGTAGAATCATGAAACTACAAAGCAAAATCATAACTAAGATGCATCAGCAGCAGCATCAAGTAGTCAGCAACAACCATCATGGAGCAGGAGGATGGGATGGACTGGCAGAGTCCGACGGTTCGCTGGTAGTGCGACATGGATCGACAAAAGCAACATCATGATCCAAATACCTCATGGCCGAAGGGTCATCAATCCGGTAGCCTTCGCGAGAAGGGTCTCGACCCGTAGGAAAAGGCATAGTGGGATGCCTGGCCATGTTGTATTGGATGTCATGAAGCGTGTTGCTAATGGCGCTCATCTGAAGAGTGGTCGGATAATCCAGCTGAGTATAGCGGTCGTCTTCTAATCAGAAGCGGTCGCACAATATGTCTCTGATGGAGTCCAGGATGGCAGGTGGTTCTGGTTGAGGGGCATCAGAATCAGATGATGCTTCCTCAACAAAAGCAGGAGGTACAAGTGCAGGAACTGTCCTACGAGCCTTAGAGAGATATACAGGAGCTCCTAAGAACTGACATTCATCCAATAGAATGTTGAAGGCGAAAAAGATACATAGCATAGACAAGTGCTTTGGGCGGCTTCCTAGCACGAGTCATCCAGTCCATCATCGTGTATGGAAAGTTGAAAGGGATGGTGAAATGTAGATAATAAAGTGTCGTAATCTCTAGGTAAGTGACTTCATCAGTAGATCCGACTTTTGGCGGGATATAAGAGAATATGGTACGATGAAGTTCATAAAAAATGTTGGTTGAGATATTTGGCATAAAGTTTACGAGGAAGAATATTGGGTTCACACACCATGTCCTTAAAGCATTCTAGGGTGATATCGCTAACAAATTTAAAGTCACGAGCATCGACAAGGCGTTCCCAAGTATTGGGGTCAGGGAGTTGCAAATACTCAGCCAAATCGAAGTCATCGAACACATTGTTGATACCGGCCACCCGTGAATAAATTTTATTGTCATCATGAGTGAGATTACAATAAAACATTTGTATGGCATTAAGATAAATTCGTGAAGAAGTATAGACTAGTTCATCCAGACAAAGATCTCTAAAGTTAGGTACAAATTCATGAAAGATGGTAAAATTGATAGGATGACCCGGCTCCACACTTCGTGCACAAAAATTCGAATACCATTGGTTAGAAGCTTCTAACAAAATAAATATGTGCTCATTGTAGGTGTCGGCATTGAGAGGAGGAGGTTGATTAAATAAAAGGTGAGGGGGATTGACATTAGGAGGAGGAGGATTGGATGAAGATGCTTCATTTCTACTCTTTTTTCCTCTAGAAAATAGTCTAGGTGCCATGGAAAAAATAAGGAGAGTAGAGAGGAGAAGCTACAAGAGATATACCTCAAAGAGAACTGATGAAGATGAAAGAGAATCCCCCAAAAGCTTCAAATCTTGTGTTTAGAGAGGAAAGAGCACCAAAATTAAGAAATCTAGGGTTAGGGTTTTAAGAAAAGTGGATGGAGAAAGGTGGAAGATGAAGAGAAATGTTCAATTTTTGGGTATATAATATGTAGGGCCGGCTGCCATAAGAAACAATTGGTCTTGATCAAGGCAGATCGGACATCCAGCATTTGCTGAAGGTTCTGGAACCCAGCAGACCGAGTTCGGCCTAATTCTGCCATAGGCATAGTTCAGCCCGAGTTCGGTCCCGATGGATCCAGAACTTTAAACAGTGTAAAGATGGGCAAAAAAACGTTGAAAAGGTGGTCTCGAATTAAAAATAGTACATTTTATTGGCCAAAAATAAGTAAAACATGCGACAGACTTGTGAATCATTATTCAGTATATGTGAATCGTCTCTGGTTAGCTGTAGGGGCGGGATCCCAGCTAGCAATTGTCCGAAGACACTTGGCACCGTGTCGCTTAGGCTTTTACGCCTTGTGGACAGAAGGACCCTTTCGGCTTGTACCTAAAATAATGAAACATATATGAATTTGATTTAACAAGTATTTGTGTAGGTAAGGCTTATGGTATGACATTTTCATCTAAGATCTCCAATTCTCGATGAAGAAAGTTGAAACGCTCTTCGGCAAGTGGTTTAGTGAAAAAGTCTGCTAGCTGATTATCAAGGTCAATGAATTCTAGATTAATAGTGCCTTACAATTGATGATCTCTTAAAAAGTGGTGTCGTACGTATTTCTATATGCTTAGTGCATGAGTGAGATATAAGATTCTTAGTCAAGTTAATAGAACTAGTATTATCATAGAATATAAGAATATGCTTAAATGATAAATTATAGTCGGCTAGGGTTTGCTTCATCTACAAAATCTAAGCACAACAACATCCTGCAGCTATGTATTCAGCTTCTGTTGTGGATAGTGCGACAGAGTTTTGTTTCTTGCTAAACCAAGAGACTAGAGCTTTGCCTAATAAATGACACGTGCCACTGGTACTCTTACGGTCGACTTTGCATCCAACAAAATCAGCATCCGAATAACCGATTAGGTCAAATGATATGGTTTTGGGATACCACAAGCCTACTGTAATAGTGCCTTTAAGTTATCGAAAGATACGCTTAACTGCGCTCATGTGTAATTCCTTAGGGTTGGCTTGATAACGAACACATAAGCAAACACTAAACATTATATCAGGGCGACTAGCAGTTAAATAGAGTAAACTACCGAGCATACCTCGATACTTACGTTGGTCGACTGGTTTGCCACTTTCATCAGGTTCTAATTTTATTGTTGTAACCATCGGAGTACTGATTGGTTTGATGTTGTCAAGATCAAATTTCTTTAGCATGTCCTTTGTATACTCTATTGACTGATAAAAACCCCTTGAGTTTTGTTTGACTTACAATCTAAGGAAGTAGTTAAGCTCCCCCACCATGCTCATCTCGAACTCATTTTGCATATACTTGGCAAATTCTTGGCATAATACCTATTAGTAGACCCAATGATGAGGTCATCTACATAAATTTGCACTAATAGAATTGTGTCATCAATTGATTTTATAAAAAGTGTCGTATCAATCTTTCCTTTTAAAAAACCTTTTTTTAGTAAGATAGTGCTTAGACATTCATACCAAGCGCAAGGGCTTGTTTGAGGCCATAAAAAGCATTCTTAAGCTTGAAAACATGATCAAGAAATTTATAGTTTTTAAAACCAGGTGGTTTCTTTACGAAAACTTCTTCTTTAATAAAACCATTTAGAAAAGAACTTTTAACATCCATTTGAAAGAGTTTGAAATTTTGGAAATTTGCAAAGGCACAAAGCATGCAGATTGAATCTAGTCGTGCAACAGGAGCATACGTCTCACCGTAGTCGATACCTTCCTCTTGGTTGTATCCTTGGGCTACGAGACGTGCTTTGTTACGTGTGACTTTACCATCTTCATTAACTTTGTTATGAAAGACCCATCTACTACCAATGATCGAATGTTTAGCAGGTTTAGGTACAAGTTCCCAAACCTGATTTCTTTCGAATTGGTTGAGTTTTTCTTGCATTGCAGAAATCCAAAATTCATAAAAAAAGCTTCTAAAACATTTTGGGTTCTATTTGTGATATAAAGGCAGTGCTAGCTGTAGAATCTCTAACAGATGAACGCGAACTTACTCCTCTTGATACCTCACCTATTACCAAATTTTTCAGATGTTCTGGTGTGAAGGGGAACTTCTTTGGTAAGCTGTCTAGAGAACTCGTTTCAGATGTTGTATTCTCAGGGGTAGGAGTTATTGATTTGATTTGTAAGTCATAGTCGTCATCAGGAACAGCTGTTGTACTGCTATTCTCATCAAAAGTAACATTACTAGATTATTCGACAATCATGGAGCGTTTGTTAAACACTCTGTATCCTTTACTCTTGGAAGCATATCCAAGAAAAATACCTTCGTCAGTTTTGGCAACAAACTTGCGTAAGTTGTCTTTGGTATTCAGGATAAAGTAGCGACAACCGAACACTCTAAAATAAAAAATAGTTGGGGTTCTACCAAACCAAAGTTCATAGGGATTTTCTTCGAAATAGGTCGAATCAAAACCTTATTCAAGACATGGCATGCTGTACTTACAGCTTCTGCCCAAAAATATTTTGGAAGTGAAAATTGATTCAACATGACCCTGGCCATATCGCCAAGAGTTCTATTCTTCCGCTTCACAACACCATTTTGTTAGGGAGTTCTAGGACAAGAAAATTCATGATTAAAACCATTTAAATCATAAAACTTTTTGAAATCAGAATTTTCAAATTCACTGCCATGATCACTTCGGATTCGAGTAATTATGAAGCTTTTTTCATTTTGTACCTTTTTAGCAAAAAATTCGAAAACGAAAATAGTATCACTTTTGTTTGAAAGAAAGAAAACCCAAGTAAAGCGAGAAAAGTCATCAACAATCACAAAGGCGTAGAGTTTTCTGCCAAGACTGGCTACTATATTAGGACCAAACAAATCTATATGAAGAAGTTGCAAAGGTCTAGTAGTACTTATAGAGTTGATGGATTTAAATAAAGATTTTATCGCCTTATTTTTCTCACATTCGGCACATATCGTATCCTTTTTGAATGTGATATCCGGTAGTCCTCTTACTAGCTTCTTGGTTGAAAGTCTTGATATGTTATCCATATTTTTATGTCCAAGACGCATATGCCATAGTAATCATTCATCCTTGTGAGCATAGAGGCATCTTTCTGTATTGTTAGTATTTTTCGAGAGATAGGATATATAAATGTTATCTTCCCTTATCCCTTCAAAAATGATGTCTCCAGATGATCTATCATATATAGAGCATTTATTTTTTCTAAAGTTAATATCATATCCATTGTCAGCAAAATGACTAATACTGAGCAAGTTATGCTTTAACTCTGTTACTAAACAGACACCTTTAATGACAAGAAAAGGAGGATTACCAATATTACCGTTACCTATAATATAATCTTCTAGATTATTGTCGAAGGATACATATCCTTCCCTTTTCATCGATAGTGTTGCAAAAAGATTTACATTTCCGGTCATATGTCGCAGCACCCACTATCAAGAATCCATTTACTTCTAGAAGATGAAGGAAGGTCCACCTTGTCGGACGTTGCCATTAGGCAGAAGTTTGTAGTATCTTGGGAAGTATCCTCTTCTTCTTCTGAGTCACTGATTTGTTTTTCTCTTAGTGAATCCCGTATCATGACGTGACATGTCCGGATCTATTATACTACTCGAGGATGGGGAGTTATTAGAGGTTATGTGATCATACCCCACCATTCATGTTTCATGTGTGCTAATCATACAACCCATGTATGATTAGCCAAGTGTTAGTCATACATTTGACGTATGACTAGTCAGGCCATATTCTTTTGCAAGTTCCTAAGACGATCACATAACGCTTTAATATCTCAAGGCACGATTTTATGTTTATATTATACATCAGATACTTCTGTACTGTTCTACATTCCTATATTTCATACCCTGACATGATATCCAGTTTTACATACCCTGTTTATATTCCAGTCTTGATATTTTATTTTGTATTTCATTATAATTGTCTCTTATAGAATTTGTCAATTCACATGGAACTGCTGTTAGTTTATGTACTCATTTCCATCCTAACTGGATACGTTGATAATATTTTTAGGAGTTGTTATACCCTCATTATTGGACTAAGGATGATGCTAGCTGAGGCAGATCTCGATATTCTTTCACCATGAGTTTTCTCCCAGGAGTTCTAGGTCTGGTAGTTAATTTAGTTTTGTCATTGTTTTTCCTCTATTTCATTCTTGTCTCATATGATCCTTTTATAGATTCTAGTTGTTCTAGTGATATTGTTATCTTTCTTGTCTTATCTTCATTAGCATTTGTGACGTGATATGAGTACCTTTATAGTGATGGATCTTTTAGATGTTGTAGTTAGTATCAGGTACTTGACAGCGCTCTACCGTCGATACTACGGCGTAGGCTGCGTGGCTCACGTATTCGTACCCGTATATCTGGGTGTGGGTCATAACAAAATCTCATAAACTTCATGAACTTTCTTACTATGACAGCTTGATCTTCACAGTCAGAGTCACTATCATCGGAATTATCTTCGACTGTTCTTCTGTATTGAGCTTTGAAAGCGATCGACTTCTCCTTCGGAGCAACTTCTTCAAAGTCTTGAAATTCTAGCTCGTGAGTGAGTAGCTTACCCATGAGTGTTTCAAGAAACATTGTTGTGAGGTCGTTCCCTTCAATGATTTTCGTAGCCTTCGGAATCCAGTTCTTCGTGAGAGCTCGTAGAAGTTTGCGAATCTTCTCATGGCTACTGTAATCCTTGCCTAATAATGACAGAAGGTTTATAATATCCAGGAATCTCGTAAACATCTGAGTGACAGATTCATTTGGCTTCATCTTGAACGCCTTATACTCCTGAGTAAGTCTGCTGATCTTTGACTCTTTGACTTGCGTCGTGCCTTCGTGGGTTACTTGGAGAAGTTTCCATACTTCACTTGATGTTGTGCACGTAGACACCCTGTTAAATTCAGTCATATTTAAAGCACAAAATAAAGCGTTAATAGCACGTGCGTCAAGACTGGTCTATTTCTTTTCAGCTTCAGTATACTTGTCATGGGGTTTCTCAACTAACTCCCCTTCAACAACAATACGAGCAGGCTTTTTATAGCCATCAAAAACAATAGAGATTTTAAGAAGAAACCCATTCGTATTTTCCAGTATGTATAATTTGTACCATCAAACAATAGGGGTCTGTTTGTGGGTTGGCCTTTACTTGTGAATTTCACAGTTACCAGGTGTTATACTGTGATCTATGTAATAGCTAAAATAATTAAGAATATAATAGCAGTGTTACCTCACTTTACCTGTATAACCAACTCTGATACCAATTGTAGGAACGAATTGTAAAGCGTAATACTGTAGAGGGGGTGAATAGAGTAGGCATCAGAATTTAGCTAATTAAAAATGTTAGCAATAAGATCACAAATAGTATATCACAAGTATGTAAAATGTAAAGGCAGAGATCAGAAAGCAAACGCAAAGACAACAATTTATACTGGTTTCCCTCTTATGAGGACCATTCCAGTCGGAAGAACTCTAGCTTCCATTTGAATCTACCAATGAAAAATACTGCAAGTTTTCATACGAAGTCCTTGCAACTTCTACAACACGAGCTTTGATAGGAAGTACTCGACCAAGTTCAATTGTGAAGTGCCTTTCTTTAGTCAAGCCTCTGATTACAATCTCTCTGAAACTTCTAGACCGTACCGTACTGACAAATCGACTAGAGGATTGTAACTAGCTTGGATTTGAAAATGAAAGCCTTTAGAACACTTTGGAAGACGTTTAAGCTTAGAGAGAAGAGATAAGAAAGTGAATGAGTGAGTTGAAATAATTGAAATCCTTCTCTATTTATAGGATTTCCAAAGTCAGAATTCTGACAGAATTTATGCAAAATTCGGGCAGAACTCTTTGAGATAATCTCGGCAAATAGCCGTTACATCCGAAACTGCAGGAGGACCAAGTTCAAAAAACAAAACGGCACTAAACAAATTCTGGCCGAACTCTGGCCGAATTCCCCCAGGGCTAATTTTGATTTTTGGGATGTTTTATAAAACAAATTTTGGTTTTGGCTTATTTGAAAAATTTAAGCAGTTAGGAGCTTTTGTAAAATGGGCTATTTTTAAAACATAGGATACTTTTGAAAATATTTTGGGATAGCCTATTTCCCAGTACGACTCAATGTACAAAGTATTCCTAGACTCGATAAATATGAAAATTATATTGAATATGAATTACAGACTCATACAACAAAAACGGCTTCAGTCTTGATGAGATAGGTAGCAATTCTTTAGCAGTTGTCCAAGTAGTCCAAGTAGCCCTTATATCGAGATAGGATTAAATCAATTATTAAAATCAGGTTTGACCATGACCAATGGGCCAACACAAGTGTGTATATACACTATTCATGGGATTTCCTAATCGATGTGGGCCTATTAATAGGAACATGAACTTTTGCTATGTGAGTACAAACACATACTCACAGCCAACAATCTTTCCCAAAAGGTCATGTTCCAAAGTAATAGAAGGAAAGTAAATAAGAAAAAATAAGAATTTCTAGACAATTATATAGTATGCATAGATGAGATGGACTACAGCCTTGAATCTCACTTAGTGATTATTGTCTTTGTCTGAAGAAGTGCTTGATGGACTATGCCTTGAATCAGTCTTCTTGAACCAGATTCAGCAAATAGCACACATAGTACGCTAAAGGTACTTGGGTCTATCAGATGGCACGTTTGGTTGGCCATGCGCACGTTTCCATATTCATGAGAGTTGTTGAGGATCATCCTGTCCTATAGTTGCAGCCTTCAGGATTGTTAGGGTTATATACTAAAAGCATCACTTTTGTAGTAACCTTATTTCCTTAAATTTTGAATAGGAATCATATGGGCAAATGTTTGCATATTTTATTTGTTGCAAGTATTAATGCAAATGTCTGATATTCTATATTGTAGATAATATAGTGTGTGGTGTCACACAGAAGATCATATTATCAGTTCCCTATGGAGTATATACATAGTTCACAACCTAGATGGACTTGGACAATCTATTGGAAAGGTTATAGTATAATCTGGTATTAGTCTATCTTGACTATAGGTTTATACTAGTACACTTTGTGTGTATTGAACATGACCACTTGAGGTTGTTCTCTTTGTACTGACTACATAAGTGAACAAACACCGCTGTTATTATGGATGCTTGTGCTCTTAATCCGGATATACTAATAGACATGTATATGCAGTGTGCATTACTTTGACTCATGAAAGAGTGAGATTCATTATGGATCAACAACCTCTATGAATTGGGTAATAACATTGTATGTATGATGGGCTGTTGATTATAAATGGAATCCATGTTCCGATACATCGGGTTGATGATGTCCCCCTTAAGGAGCTCATTAGGATTGTCATGTAAACCCTGCAGTTGGATTATATCCGACATGACAAATAAAGTTGAGCGGTACTACTTAAGGATAAAAGATGTCGAATCAATATAGTTGTCAGTAACTTAATTTGATCGACGGACATACGATATCTTAACATGGGGAGCCAAACGAGCATATAATAAAAGGAGCCCACAAACATAATTTGGGATTAGGGAGGTAGTGCAACAATAGCTCATTAGTAGACCGAGCTATTGTTAATGGGCCTGGATTGAGTGTTCGGGTTGAACACGGGATATCCAGATCCGTTAGGAGGCCTAACCCTAATTTCTCCTCATGGTCCCTGCCGTAGCCTATATATATCCTCTATTCTCTGGCCGCCATATTACTGATCAAAAATTTGAAGCTTTTTGTAAATTCGTGATTCGCGTAAGGAGAGAAAGAGAGGGCTGTCAAGGAGACGAAAAGGTTGGGAGATCGTCGTCCACACGACGTCCAACTCGAGGAAGGAATACGTGCAGAATATCTTGGGGTCATCCGTTCGAGATTGCTAGGAATTAGTTGTCTTCTTTCCGCCGCAGGTATAATTCGTGAACCCTAGTTTCCGCCTATGAAGGGTTAGAACACGTATTAAATCTGTTTAGCTTTCTATCGATCAATACGCACACCAAAGTAAGGGTCCTAGGTATCCCCAGTTCCATAATGGATCTCTCATATAGGTAAGTCCTCCAGGGTTGGTGCTAGGAATCAACCCTGCATATCATGCTTGGACTTATTAAGAGTTTAAACTCATCCTAACCATCTTATACCGGAACACTGTCACCATAGGAATGGGGTATCCATGTACACATGTACAGCCTATTGGACATTTATTTTAAGAGAATTTAATCTTAACATCAGTATTCCATAATAGTCACCGAGAACAGCTTGTTCCTACCCATTGAATCGGCCTCTTGGGATCTCCAGTCAAATTCGGTTAGGTTGCCACCGTTGGTGACTAACTTATGGGCTTAACCCCATCCCCCTCGATGATTATAGGATCAATGTCCTAGACAAACTCTTCATCAAGAGTAAACAGACTATTCATCAAGAGGTTTGTAAAGTTCTTTTATGACTTTTATAGTCAAGAACCACATTTTTGCCTTTTAAGCTCTTTTAATGTCCTAAAATACAGCTGCAGATACCTGCTCATCTTCGAATTCACAAGATCAAGCTTTACTAGTTCTTTAGCATAATTTATAAAAATAACAGGTACATAAATATCTAGATCATGTATACGCATAATAAGATGCTCAGTTTCAATATATCATGAAGTCATAGCACGAGTAAAATTGGCCTTGATCTATTTGATATATACATAGTAAGATGCGTGAGCCATTCAACTTCAGCACAAAATATATTAAATATACTATTTCAAATTCTTTGATACTCCTAGCTATGCTAGTTTGTCACAAGAACCTATCAACTTATGAGTATCTAAGTTATTCTACTAGTGAAACCTTACACTGGATCTTAGTGACCTTAGTATTTTTATATCTGAAAAAATGTCAAATAATAGATTCAAAAATACTTTAAATTCTGTAAAACCAGTTGTAGTCCATTTCTTTATGAACTTTTGGTTTGACTAAGCCAAATGTTTGGATTACTCATAAATCATACTCGTATCATCAGAATCCATTTAACAAAATGTATGATTCCACTAATTGTTGATATAAGCCTTAGGATAGTAGGTCAAAGATTAGCTGACTTTGTCACCTCTTAAAGTAAGACACAGTATCTTTCATCCATGGCTCTAAAGATTTATTTTACTAGCTATGTTTGCAAAAATAGCAGTTTAAAGTACTAGAATAATAGTTTAAGTGATATTGCTAATCAACCTTAAAAATTATTTAGTCTATCAAGTGTCGATTAACTTGGATTAGTTGTAGGGGCCAGTTTCCATCTAGTGGAGGTCCACAGGGGGATGATTAAGTTCCGTGTCGCTTAAGGCTATTTATGTTCGGTTGACAGAAGGACCATTTCGGCTTGTACCCAAAATAATCTCAACTTTTAAAACTATAGATTTAAGAGAATTTACAATTTCACTAACTATTTTCTTGTGACTAAATTATTTTTAATAAGTCAAAAGAATTATAGTGTCATAAAATATAAGCAAAGACAAAGTTTGTCTAAATATTGTGATAGAACAATATTGTGATTTCTTTCTGACTATAAATTCTAATATTGTGATATATAGTCATTTAAGGTTCAAACAAGTAAACAGATCAAGGAAAGAATATCATCCATTATCACCATATTCTACATAAAAAAAAACCAATAATGATGGCTCACAGACTTTCATATATTTGTCCAACTAAACTTAGTAATCAAAATGAATTGAATATGTGAATTATAAATGTAAAAAAGTTATATTTTCACATGTTCGGAGCAATTTGTACTTCTGGCCTTGATTTGTCTTAGTAGTTATAATGAGATAGTTCCATTATTTTGCTAAACATCCATCATCCAAGAATTTGGAAAAAAGATTTACAAATATCAAGTTTAGAATAATAGAGGGAAGGACTTTTGTATTACTAACCTTTATCCTTAGCAGGTTTGAGCATTTTCTAATAAGTGATCATAATCTCTAATGCTTCTGAATTGAAGAGATAACATTACAAAGATCATGTTAAGAATAAGTGAGTACAAAAAAATGTGTATTATCGTCACCATTAACAAGATGCCCCTTTCCTAAAAGTTAAAATATTTATAATGATCATGTCTTCAAGAAAATAGAAGTTACTTTGTATATTAACAAGAAATGTAATGATGCACAAACTTTTCCAACCATAATTTTTTTTCCACAGTTTTAATCATGCATCATTTATAAAGAAAAATCAACAACAACATATATTTATATTTTGACAAAATGTCAATGATGTATTGTATTGGACTAATAGCTAGACTAAGAAAGGAAGGGCTTTCCTGTTTGTATAAAGTGTTCTACTTAATAGTACAAGTCCAACTAAATATCCACCAAGGGTTAGGATGTTAAGATAAAAAACTATTAATGGATTTAATAAATTTCTTTTATCAATTTGATTTCATATAAATAGATATCGAGTTTAATGCACGATTATTCTTCTACCGTTTCTCCATTTGATAATCAATTGAATGCTTGGTTTTCTTATATGAAGAGAATTCATGGTTATTAAATTTAAACTATTGAATTCTCAACCAGGTGGAGAATTAAAAGCACTCAATTGGTAAATATTTGTCACATTTAAATAATCCAAAACATTCAAGAGGTAGCCATTGGCTAATGCCACAACATTAAAGAACATTGATGTGCTTAAGAGCTATAAATACTTATAAATGATGGCAGCGATTCAAAATTTATTCAAATTTTGCAAGAGCACACAAAGCCGGTAGAAATGAATATCATTTATGTACTAAAACATAATAATTTATATTGAAGTTTATAAGAAGAATGTTAACATACTATATTACTTATAAATTAAAAAATTGTATATTATTAATTAGAAATTGTAAATTAAAAATGTGATAACAAGAAAATACAATATAGAATGCTGGTAGCTTATTCACCATAAGAGATGAAAGAGATTTAAAAAAACATTTAACATTGTAACGAAACTAACATATTGCTCCATCAAACTAACATAGTTCTCTACTAGTAAGACTAGCAGTGTCAGTTATAAGACGAGTATGGTTAAAATAAAAAATGTTTGAATATAAAATTATAATACTGTCATTAGAAAATTTGCAGCCATAACCTATAATAATAGGCAGATTTCATAATACATTATGAAACATTTTTCTTCTTAGTAATCACAATACTATCATTGCAAATGTTGCACAGAACATTAAATGGCTGGATGATAAAATAATTTTGTATATACCATTGAGAAGTCAACATAGTAAATTTATTTGCTCGAATATTCTCAACACCAATGTTGCACTTAGCAACGTACAGTAGGAATATATATTCTAATAGCAATATTATTGTGTCAAGTAACATGTTTGTGTCTGTTGTTCCATAGCATTCTTTCTTTCCTAGCATTTTGTCTTCTGACAAATTAAGCATATGGATGAAAAAATTGTTGATAAATTAACTAAGTAAAGCTCATAATTAATCTCATATGTATTTGTCAACAAGATTGAGCATATTACCAATATTTCTACTAGAACAAAGTTAACCTTGTGTGTCTTTGTATTGAGTCAATAACTAAAGGAGGAAAAGTCGTAAATAAATCAATATGAAAGGATATAGAAACAATAGTATATAAAGTCTGCCATGCATTAGGTAAAAAATCAAAAGAAAAGAAATCTAGCATACAGATCCCAGGGTATAATAATACACTTCAACTCCATCTATGTGGACAATTTTGGTTTTAGTTTCTTTTGCAGAATTAGCTAGAAAAACATTGGCTAACACATTTAGTTAATCCATAAAAGAAAATTATGAGCCCTCATAATATCATCATTCATTCAAACAATGAGCACCTTATTAATCAGGTTAATCTTTTTTTTTTAAGTAGCATTAAATACAATTGAAATTCAACAACATCTTTGAAGTTCCACAGTTGAGAACAATATGTCTTACCGACTATTTGAATATTGCCAATTTTTAAGTAAGAAACTATAAGCCAATTTGATGCTAGATTGCTAGTATGTTCCTGGATGTATGTATGAACAAATACTTAGATATGAACAAATACCAATCTATTGTCAATGAGTCATGATAAGGCTTATAAGCAAATACAATAATAAGAAAATTCAAAAATCATATGAATAAGCCAGTACAATATATATCATATTACAAGAATTCTATAAGAATGAGTCCAATTTAATTTTTGACATTGTGCTAAGTACCTGAAGAGAAAGCAGAAAATTATTTTTCATACACAAACCACTCTTATCAATAGGAAATATATTGGAAAACATGTTGAAAATACTAAAGTACTTCCAAAGTAGAAATATGCTCTAGTCCATATTATACACATACTTTCTAAATATCAATAATCAAATTAAATACAATATTGCATATGATTATCTATAACTAAACTCCAGTGAGTCAATTATATAATGACGATTTAACTCTTAGATTTATAGATAAATATATTTTTTGTTGAAATATGCAAACACAATAAACAAAAATTAATGGTGGAAGTCGCGCACGAAGCACTGCGCTAAGAGTTAATTCGAGTCTATGTGTAGACTTTTTCGAATGCTCCTAGTGGTAAAATTCCTTCTTTACCGGTGTCTCATCGTCGCACATAACTCAAACATTGACCCTGACTTAGCTCTGCCCAGAGCAAGAATATGAGGAACAGAAAGAACTTCGGTAAGACAAGAATTTCAGAGAAAGATTCTGTATAGATATTTTCTGTATCCAAAGAGAAGAAGAAAGGCTAATTATATAGGCATAAAACTTTGTAACCTATGGCTGGACTTTAAGGACGTAATTGATGTTGGATGAAGGCACATAAAAAATATGTTGAAACGTTTGGATTAATGTGGAAAATCAATAGGTGTAACGTTTGGATTAATGTGGAAAATCAATAGGTGTAACATTTGGATTAATGTGGAAAATCAATAGGTGTTTACTGTCCAACGTTCAAATATTTATGATCCACAATTAATAGGAGCAAAAAGATTTTAAGAGTCTCAGCCCGAACCCGAAGATGAAATCGAATCGGCATTCGGTGCCCGCAGATGTGGGCACGTACTCGCACCCGTTACGCACGTCGAACCGAACCGAGCCAGGCCGGATGGCGGAGGCGGCACGTGCATGTGGCCCATAGGGCACCCACACAAGAGTTCGATAACGCAAAGAAGAGCAAGTGTATATATGTACTATTCATAGAAACTTCCAACCGATGTGAAACTATTAATGGGAACACGAACTTTTGCTATGTGAGCACAGACACACACTCATAGCCAACACAAATCATATTAAGTTCTTACGTATATCAAGATAATAAAACTACTACTTACTTTGGAGTATGACAAAAGAAAGTATAAATTCAAAAAGGCTTGACTAAATGATGAAGGCGGATATTTGGTTATTAGTTGCCAGGTTGATACATTTGAGGCTTCAGTCAGGTTTCTCCAAATCAAAACATGGTTTATCCCAAAGCATTAATGTATCAGACATTTGCTTATCCCAAGGCAAGGTACAAAGCTCTAGAACTAATAAGATCAAGCAACAAAAAATATTGCCATGGCATTAGCCTCGATATAGACAATGACATTGATATAAACAGCAATAATAGATAAGCATCCTATGATTTGGTTGAAAACAAATTCCAACTTGATAGGAAATTCCTGCTAATAATAAAAATTTAGTGACTAACTCATAGCTTTCCAAACATCTGTGGCATAATTTGAAGTGCTTTTAGTGCAACTCCAGTCATATCACATGCAAGATTTGGGAATTAGGTCATACCCTATAAATGGAGCATGGGTAGCATTTACACACGAAAAGCCTCTACAGAAAATCCTTGAAAATCTAAGCAGTATAAATAAATGGAGCATGTATAGCAAAGAGACATGAGAATAACCTTGAAACCTTCTTAAAAAATAATGCTAATTAGCGACGAAAATATTCTTCACTAAAACTTATATTTCCTTCGCTATTTGGTCTCAATGACTAATTGCCGACGGAAATGCGACGTCGTTAGGGTAAATATTGCTAACAAAATTTTGCCGCTAATTGGTCGCTGCGGCGACGAATTAGTGACTGAATTGGCTACACCAGCTCACCGACAGATTAGTTATGGTTATTTTTCGTTGGTGAAGCTAGCGACCGTTTAGCGACGGATTACTGACTGTTATTTGTGAGTCCAAATTTTTAATTTTTTCAGAAGGTTACCGACGGACTACTCGTTAGCGACGACAATTTTCGTCGGTAATCTATGAATTTCTAATTTTTTTAGTCGCTGGTTAGTTGCTAGGATGTCGGTAGCCTACAGCAATACGTCGCTATTCAGTCGCTAGTCAATCGTTGCGTTTAGTTTTATTGTCAGAATCGTTAATATATATATATATATATATATATATATATATATATATATATATATATATTGTTGGATATTTTTTCTCTAAAAATATGCAAACAAAATAAAAGAAGTTAAAGTTACCGGCTCCGGGGAAGTCGCGCACGAAGCACTGCCCTAAGAGTTAATCTGGGTCTATGTGCAGACTTTTCCGGATGCTCCTAGTGGTAAAACCTCCGCTCTACCGGTATCCCGTCGTCGCACATAACTCGGAGAGATTGATCCTGACTTAGCTCTGCCCAGAGCAACAGACAAAGAACAAAAGAGTTTCAGAGTGACAAGAATTCGAGAGAGCGAGAGAGAGTGTTTTGTAGTAATTTTCAATATGTTCAAAGTATTGAGATTGGCCTCAATATATAGGCTTTTCTCTAAGGTTAGGGAATAAAGGAGAATGAAGACAATTTAATCCAGCCAATAAATACTGAACGTTACAAAATTCAAGTGAAAAACTATGTGGTACATTGTACCTGGACATGAGTTGATGTTATAAATTAATGGGTTCATAACGATCAAAATTATTGTAAGGGAGTTGAGCTTTTGCTAGCTCATGTGTGTGTGAACACAACACACACACAACTAACAATCCCCCCCCCCCCCCCCCCCCAAAGGTCAAATTCCGAAGTAATAGAAGTAAAGAAAGTAAGACAAGAATAAGAGAATGTCTGGGCAGTTGTATACTATGCATAAATGAGATGGACTACAGCCTTGAATCTCACGTAGTGACTATTGTCTTTGTCTGAAGAAAAGCTTGATGTACTACGCCTTGAATCAGTCTTCTTGAACCAGACTCGAAAATAGCACACATAGTACGCTAGAGGTACTTGGGTCTATCGGGTGGCGCGTTTGGTTGGCCATGCGCACTTTTACACATTCATGAGAGTTGTCTAGGATCGTCCTGTCCTATAGTCACGGCCCTCACGACCTCTCATATAGATAAGTCCTTAAGGGTTGGTGATAGAAATCAACCCTGCATATCATGCTTGGACTTATTAAGAGTTTAAACTCAACCTATCCATATCACAAAAGGAACACTGTCACCATAGGGATGGGGTATGAATGTACACATGTACAGCCTCCTGGGCTTTTATTTTAAAGAGAATTTAATCTCAGGTCAGTGTTCCATAATAGTCACCTAGTCCAGCTTGTTTCTACCTATTGAACCGGCTTCTTGGGATCTCCAGTCAGACTCGGTTGGGTTGCCACTGCTGGTGACTATACTATGGGCTTAACCCCATCCCCCACGATGATTCTAGGATCAATGTCCTAGACAAACTCTTCGTCAAGAGTAAACAGACTCTTCGTCAAGAGATCTGTAAAGTTCTTTTATGACTTTATAGTCAAGAACTATAATTTTGTTTTTTAAGGCTTTTTACATGTCTTGACACGCATCTACATGTACCTGTTCATCTTAGAGTTCACAAGATAATGCTTTTAGCATAATTTCAAAACAAATGACATGTACAAAAAAATATAGTATAAAATGTTGAGGCATACAGCTAGCTTCAGTATAAGATGCATGTGGCTGAAGATAACGTTTCAGACTATATAATAGTCTTAGCTATGATAGATTTGTTACACAAACCTCAAGAGATGACAACTTTTCATAGAGTAAGAAAAAATATATATCCATAAATGGATTAGATGTCATATGAATCAGTTACCCAGTTTGTATTTAAATGACATTTCTCTGACATAAGAGTATCTAATATGATACAATTTATAGCCTAGAATATCCTTAAAATATTTTTTTCTAATACTATATAGAATAGAATAGCTGGTTTGGCTGATTTAAAAATTAGAGTTAGTGACATCAGACTCATGTGATTTTACTAATTACTGATATAAGTCTTAGAATAGTGAGTTAAAAATCATTTGACTCTGTCACAGTATCCATGGCTCTAAAAATTTATCTTTACTAGCCATGTTTGCAAAAATGACAGTTTAAAGTATTAGAATAATAGTTTAAGTGATTTTGCTAATCAATCTTAAAAAATCTTTAGTTTATCAAGTGTTGATTAACTTGGATTAGCTATAGGGGCCGGTTCCCAGCTAGCGGAGGTCCACAGGGGGACGATTAAGTACCGTATCGCTTAGGGCTATTTATGCCCGGTTGACAGAAGGACCCTTTCGGCTTGTACCCAAAATAATCTCAACTTTTAAAATTTCAAACTTAAAGGTATTTGCAATTTCACTAACTATTTTCTTGTGACTAAATAGTTTTAATGAGTCAGAAGAATTATAGCGTCAACGAATATAAGGAAAGACAATGTTTGTCTAAATATTGTGATAGAACAATATTGTGATTTCTTTCTGACTATAAATTCTAATATTGTGACAATATAGCCATTTAAGGTTTGGATATACAAACCAATCAAAAAAAATATCATTTAAAATCATCATAATATATATACAAAAATCAAGAAAATTGGCTCACTAACTCAACAATATATATTTGTCCAACTAAACATACAAATCAGAAAATGAATAGAATATGGGAATTATAAATGTAAAAAATTATCTTTCCACTTGATCGGAGCAATTTTGTATTTCTTGATTTTGTCTTTAGTAATAACACTTCAGAAGAAATATCATTTCCTATTATTCTCACTAAATATCCATTAGTATCCAAGAATATAGAAAATGAGTTTTACAAACATCAAGTTTAGAATAATGGAACAAAGAACTTTGGTATTACTTACCTTCACCCTTAGCATGTTTGAACATTTTCTAACAAGTCATGGCTTCTAATGTTTCTGACTTAAAGAGATAACATTACAAAGATCATGTTAAGAATAGAAGAGTACAAAATACATTTATATTACCATCACCATTAACATGTTGCTTCTTTCCTAAAAAGGTAAAACGTTTCTAAATATACGGTCTTCAAGAAATAGAGGTTAGTTTGTATATTAAAAAAAAATGTATGATGCACAAATTTGTTCATTCTTGCACAACAATGCATTTCTACATAGTTTCAATCTTGCAGGATTTCGAAGACAACATATATTTGACAAAATGTCAATGATGTACTGTGTTAAAAGTAGACTAAGAAAGGAATGTTTTTCATATTTGAAATCCACTAAGGGGTATTATGTTGAGTTTAATGCACTATTATTACTCCTTCTATTTCTCCATTTGATAATCAATTTCATGCTTGTCATATATTCTGACATGAATATGATTCATGGTTGTTAAATTTGAACCATTGAATGCTCAAACATGTGGAGATTTGAAAACATTCAATTGGTGAACGTTTGGCCTGTTTGAAGAATCCAAAGGACTCAAAAAAATATTGGTTAACATACACAACATTAAAAACAAATTAATATATATCACAAGCATTTAGTGCTTCATAGGAACAATCACAATTTACGATTAAAAAAAAATTCAATAGTTGCCACAACAAAATATCCATGAACACAAATAAATACCCAACTTATATTCGATATGTACTAGATTATAAGACAAGGTTAGATGAACCAAACCAAAACTATTTAACATCGCTAGGTGGACTTGGGGTAAACTCCTAGCCACATCAAATTATGTAAGCTCTTTTGCTCCCTTAGCCACTATAGCATAGTGTAGTTCCTTTTGCCCTTTTTTTCATATATATATGTCCTTCATGAAAAATGTGTGTTGCTGAAACATGTTTTATATAATAAAAAAAAAATACTAAATGCATTAGAATATAACCGCTTTAATTGTTCAAATTATGCAAAAAACCTTAACAAGATGGAATGACTTTGTATCTCTTTTTTCCATTTCAGTTTTACGAAAAGAGTATATAATGAAGACTTCCAGAGCAAATGTCTTCTAATCGTCTTCATGTAAGCACAGATTCTCAAGCCCTAATTGTATATTAAGAATATGACCATGGAATAGAATAAGGAAAACATACAAACTCAATTACTTCCTAGACTAAGCTAACAGAAAACTGAAGTAAAACACACGAAGAACAAAATGTTGTAGGGACAACACTTATATGTACTGCAACAATTTCAATCATAAACCAATCCTACTTGGTTTTCGGTCTCATAAAATTTGATATATTTATAGAGTTGAGTAATGCAAAACAACAAATACTATAGGACAAGTATTTATGACTTAATACTACTGGTAGTCCCTTGAGCAGAATTATATAGGCTTTTCCTCTGAATCATATACTCTGAAAAGCATTATGGTATTATAGTAACAGCTCACATGTATGATAAGTTCTTTCAATAGACTAGTAATTTGTATCACAAATTAACTATATAATGAAACTCAAGGAAAAAAATTGAGAAATTTTAAATACAAGAAACATTTGTTTCCTAAAACATATTGATATCATGCAGGGGGGGTTTGTCACGCCCCGATTCGTAGAGTCATTTATTCACATAATTTATCTCTTAGAATCGATCGTCCTCGCTTGGGCGTGATGTCGTACAAGTCTGGAATTGCACTTGTATAAGGCAAAGATGATACATAATTATTAATCTTCAAATAGAAACACATCGCAGCGGCAGAAGCAGACAAATTGAAGTTAATGAGGACAATCTTTCTTATTGAATAGAAGTAAATCACTTCTTTATAGCAGCAAAGATAAAAGGACAACTTGAAGTCACACAGAGACATATAGAACTTTATTCTCTTTATTGATAATCGAAGAAAAGTACAAGACTTGTATTGAAGTACAATGTTTACAACACATCTCACTTTACAATGAAAGCCAACTGAACAATGCTATACAGCTTACATTTGATACATGGATACATTGAATTACAACTCGATACACTGACTTGGCTTACAATCTCACTGGTACAGCTGATTACAATGTTCCATACATTATGCCCTTTATAAACAGAAGACATCATCTTGTGCAAGGAGAGCTTCTGTATGCCGAATAAATCTTCGATGCCGCAGAACCAATCAAGTCAACTCTTCGTGTGTAGAATATTCCAAGCAAGAGCACCTGCCCACAAAACGTGGGTCAGTACATCATCTATGCACTGGCGAGTAGAATCCAACCCACTCGCATAAACCAACATTTAAGTGATCATTTAAGCAAGCATTTATTAGTATGATCTTTCTACTTGGGCCTAGCATCAGTTTACAGTTCATGGGTAATAATCAGAGTGAAGCATGTAAACATACTCTTAATAGCATTCATGTGGACACATCATTTTAGCATTCTTCGTGTTATCATACAAAGGCATCATTGAGGCATACTAGGTGTTATTATGAAAAGGCATCATTGAGGCATCGTTAACAGTAACATCTTAAACATGTTATGACAGTTCTCACTTCAAGCATCACTTAGCATGTATGTTGTGTTTTGAGCAGTGATTATAGCATGGCATCTTTCTAGCATACTCAATTTAACATGTTAAGCAGGATCTCATACTGAAAGGCTACATACAGCATTATTTACTTATTTGGAACGTAAGCACGCAAGTTAAACCAACACGTATATTGAATAATCACATTAAGTGATTTCTTACCGATAGCCGATTCCCTCGTACCTGCATAAAATACAAGATAATATGATATTCTTACTCTGTCTGCACAAAACATTCATTAGCATGCATCCTGACTACATGACCACTGGTGATTGTGCACCATGTCGACGTGCCATATAGGACTTCATAGGGTATGGGATGTACCCTTTACCAGGTTGCGAGCCCGAATGAGGATCCCAATACCGTGCTACCAAAGCACCAATTCCTCCTAGGCCGACTCGATCCCACCGCCGCGGGTACCGTTCGAGGAAATCCTTGTATACAAGTACGTCTATGGTCATGCGAATGCGTGTCCGACCCGATCGTGTTCGAAGTCGCATGATACAATAATAAGATAAGAAAAGGCAACAGTTCATCATCTCCTTTTTCCAATATTTCCACCTGTTCACTTGGTGATCTCAATGATCCCAAGCCTCATCATTTCTCATTGCATCAATCATTGCAACATTTCTCATATCATTCCTTTCTAAGAGGAACAAATAACATTTCATTCATACCGATAGGACCTGCATCATTTCATTCATATCATAGGGACAATATTCTTTCTTTCATTGCTTAGAAAGAAGCAAGCAACAGCAACAGTTATACAGAATATACATGATTCTAGTGTTTCATTCAATTCTTTATGTTAATAGCATAGCCAGTTCATTACTCATGTATCATTCTCGTAGCATCTCATTACTCAAGTGATTTATTCATTTCATCAAGATTAAGCATAAGAGACATTATCGATTCATTCTCAGGCATCAAGTTACATTAGCAGTTCGAATGTGATTCAATCAGCAATTCAATATTCATGTCTTATTCATTTCAATAATCCACAACATAGGCATCTCTATTATTCAGCAACTAAGACATGGAACATTTAGGGAAGATTCATAGCATCATATTATTCTATTTATTAAGCATGCAGGAATAAGGAAGAAGGAGGACAGTTCCACTTGCCTGCATAAAAGGGTCTTCCTGCTCAATTCCCGCTAAGCGTAGCTCCACCAGCGAGCCACGTTCCAATACCCATTCCGTCTAGCCAGCTAAGAGAGACTACATCAGTTTCAACTCTCTTGATCTCCAACACAGTCACGGTCCAACATTCTGATCCCATCCAACAAGCCAACCAAATGCCTCGTGCGGAGCGGGGCATTACATAATATACCACTCAGAAAAAGTTTCGTCCTCGAAACTTAAGAAAACAACTCATCTACTAGATTCACTTAATCACAATGAGTTACTCATTCAGCTTCAATTCAATATTCATTTCAGCCCACTCGGTCATTTCAAAATAGCTATCCAACAGTATCATTTTAATCAATCAACGATTCAATCCATCTTTCTTTTTTTTTCCAAATACTTGCAACTTCTCATTGATTCACCAATATTTTTCTTACATTCTATCTTGGTCGCAACACATCACTTTATTTTAGATCCATACACATATTTCAGGCGTCCCCAAAATATATGCATTTCAGCCAAAGTCTGCGCTAGTGCGATAAATTCTTCCAACAATATTATCTCAGTCGCAACCTATCACTTCGGCTGGATCCATACACATATTTTAGGCGTCCCCAAAACATATGTACTTCAGGCAACTTCCATGATAGTATAATTCAATCAGCCATGATATAACTCTCTTTCCAAATCAGACTTAGCATCCTTTCAATTGACTTATCACTTTATTCACTTGTCACAATCACTATCTTTCAGGGACAACTCTCTATCCAAGCATAATATTTTAACATTCGGTCAAGGGTCCAATCTTAGATCCAATCATATCAAGAGTTCACAATATGCAATTATATTCCTTTCCAAATCCAACAATATTTCTCACCGAGGCAATTCATCTTTTCTAAAAGATACAATCCGACATCACCAACTATCGATTATCCAGTCAGGGTATAATTCTATGCAACAGTCAAGCTTAACCCAGCTACCCGACTATAGATACCTATCCAACATTTCCATCATGAGTAGTCAATTCCATCTCATATAATAATTCACTATTCGACACATACAAATCAAGTCTTATCCTACGATTCCATTTCCCGCTATAGGCCAACATATAATCCTCAAGGTCAAACATCTCTAAGGTTCATATTGAAGCCCTACATACAACATATCATTCTTAAGTCGTACTCATCACTATCTCTCGTTCAATGCCACAAGGTCATTCTATGGGTCGCCAACGGCCATCTATTATATATTCGGTCCAGTCTCAATGGTTAGCTATACCGACAGCTATACCTAATCATTCAGGTGACTTCCCTAGAGTGGACGGCTACTAGGGATCATGCTAGTTTCTTTCTTAGGGCCAACAAGCAACCGACAGCTCTAAGGAACTCTACCCAAACCTATGGGTATCAACTCAGTCTGAATACTAATCTCTATTGTCGGCTATGCGAACAATTGGTAAGTCCTTAATTGGTCACTAGGGCCAAGTCTATCTATCCAGGGTCTTCCTCAAGGAAATAATTCCCACAGAGGCTCATTCTAGACTTACCCGACGATCGACTAAGATCGATCTATCAACATTACGGTCAATTCCCAACCCGTCATACGATTCTCATCGTTCTAATAATCCATCAAGTAAATTCCCAATGATTCAATTACTATTCCAATTCCTTTGTACCCACACGAATCCATAAACCAAGGTTAACTATTCATGGGTCATCGATTCCGATAGTCTCATCATAACTATGGAATAAAACTATTTGATCCGTATGACAGAGTCACACCACCAAGTCATAAGCCAACAATCTATCTCCCAACCAACAATCACTTATACCGACATTATCCAACACATTTGCAATTTCTCGTTCCCATTCGTTTCTCCATCATCAAACTATCTTATGGCATTCTTAAATCTCGTTCTTTTCCCAGCCGTCAAAATCTCATACGAACATTCTTAAAATTCTCTACCTCAAGGATCGAGTAGTTCATGCCATTCAATCCGACAATTTATGTATCAATTAACCATCCTCTATGCAATACAAATATTCAGGGTTGCTACTTGTCACTTTTCTGGTACAATTCAATTCCTGAGCATACATGCACATAGGCAACGATTATCCTTTGGTGATCAAGATGGATTAACATCTATTACACCTTAGGGTCAAAGCATAGATCTCTAATATTCTTTTGATTCACCGACAATATTTTCTAACACTTTCAGCTACGCAACCAACTTTGTATTAGCCACATTTAATTTACATCCAACCATTCAAAATTAACATTCAGATGTTCTAAGCCACAGCATTCTCTAGCCAAATCCATTTACCCATAGCATACTAACTGTCTTACTTGTCTGAGTCATCAATCGACTAAACAATTTCTAACTAAGCCATCCGTTACAATTTCGACAATCTCGCTACTCAACGTAACATTATCGTCAAGGGACGTTCGAGTCATCCAGCAATAATACATGACTCCCAGCTAAGTCTCAGTACTACCCAGTACCCACAGATAATCTCATTGCTATTCTATGGAAAGGGTCAACATACCTCTCGTTCTGAGGTGGTAGAGGCAATATACCACTCAGAAACGAAGCCATCCTTAAACAATACCAACCCAATTCTATTCCGGACATTCATGATCTACAATGATCATAATACTTAACCAATATCTCGGGGTCTTAATATCACAAGCCAACATTCTTAGGATCTCAAAGGTACTAGCCATCACCCCTGAGTCGACTCATCAGTTATGTCGAACTCATCCATCAATTATTCATTCCCAATTCTTTTCCAATATCACATGCATTTCTCAACTTGTTACAGCATACATAGCCATTTCCTTTATTTCCAAAATTCCAAACAGCATTCACAATATAACATACTATGGCATCGAGTCATTGTTGGGTTATTTGTGTCCAAACCAACAACAATTATTCATTCAGGGGCATCACAATGTATATAGACTTATTGTATGGAACATCCAGTGAGCAGCCAAGAGGGTCAACAAATTTTCAGACACAAGCAACATAGGATGATTGCAGAACGACGACAGCATAATCGTAGAAGCAATCTTTGATTTAATCTCGGAAGCAACGTTGAGTAATCGCGGAAGCAACTTTGGTTAATCGCCGATGTAACTTTGATTTGAAACGAATCAAAGAAGAGACCAAGGACGTAAAGTCGTGCTCTGATACCAATTTGTCACGCCCCGATTCGTAGAGTCATTTATTCACATAATTTATCTCTTGGAATCGATCGTCCTCGCTTGGGCGTGATGCCGTACAAGTCTGGAATTGCACTTGTATAAGGCAAAGATGATACATAATTATTAATCTTCAAATAGAAACACATCGCAGCGGCAGAAGCAGACAAATTGAAGTTAATGAGGACAATCTTTCTTATTGAATAGAAGTAAATCACTTCTTTATAGCAGCAAAGATAAAAGGACAACTTGAAGTCACACAGAGACATATAGAACTTTATTCTCTTTATTGATAATCGAAGAAAAGTACAAGACTTGTATTGAAGTACAATATTTACAACACATCTCACTTTACAATGAAAGCCAACTGAATAATGCTATACAGCTTACATTTGATACATGGATACATTGAATTACAATTCGATACACTGACTTGGCTTACAATCTCACTGGTACAGCTGATTACAATGTTCCATACATTATGCCCTTTATAAACAGAAGACATCATCTTGTGCAAGGAGAGCTTCTGTATGCCCAACAAATCTTCGATGCCGCAGAACCAATCAAGTCAACTCTTCGTGTGTAGAATATCCCAAGCAAGAGCACCTGCCCACAAAATGTGGGTCAGTACATCATCTATGCACTAGCGAGTAGAATCCAACCCACTCGCATAAACCAACATTTAAGTGATCATTTAAGCAAGCATTTATTAGTATGATCTTTCTACTTGGGCCTAGCATCAGTTTACAGTTCATGGGTAATAATCAGAGTGAAGCATGTAAACATATTCTTAATAGCATTCATGTGGATACATCATTTTAGCATTCTTCGTGTTATCATACAAAGGCATCATTGAGGCATACTAGGTGTTATTATGAAAAGGCATCATTGAGGCATCGTTAACAGTAACATCTTAAACATGTTATGACAGTTCTCACTTCAAGCATCACTTAGCATGTATGTTGTGTTTTGAGCAGTGATTATAGCATGGCATCTTTCTAGCATACTCAATTTAACATGTTAAGCAGGATCTCATACTGAAAGGCTACATACAGCATTATTTACTTATAGGCTACATACAGCATTATTTACTTATTTGGAACGTAAGCACGCAAGTTAAACCAACACGTATATTGAATTATCACATTAAGTGATTTCTTACCGATAGCCGATTCCTTCGTACCTGCATAAAATACAGGATAATATGATATTCTTACTCTGTCTGCACAAAACATTCATTAGCATGCATCCTGACTACATGACCACTGGTGATTGTGCACCATGTCGACGTGCCATATAGGACTTCATAGGGTATGTGATGTACCCTTCACCAGGTTGCGAGCCCGAATGAGGATCCCAATACCGTGCTACCAAAGCACCAATTCCTCCTAGGCCGACTCGATCCCACCGCCGCGGGTACCGTTCGAGGAAATCCTTGTATACAAGTACGTCTATGGTCATGCGAATGCGTGTCTGACCCGATCGTGTTCGAAGTCGCATGATACAATAATAAGATAAGAAAAGGCAACAGTACATCATCTCCTCTTTCTAATATTTCCACCTGTTCACTTGGTGATCTCAATGATCCCAAGCCTCATCATTTCTCATTGCATCAATCATTGTAACATTTCTCATATCATTCCTTTCTAAGAGGAACAAATAACATTTCATTCATACCGATAGGACCTGCATCATTTCATTCATATCATAGGGACAATATTCTTTCTTTCATTGCTTAGAAGGAAGCAAGCAACAGCAACAATTATACAGAATATACATGATTCTAGTGTTTCATTCAATTCTTTGTGTTAATAGCATAGCCAGTTCATTACTCATGTATCATTCTCGTAGCATCTCATTACTCAAGTGATTTATTCATTTCATCAAGATTAAGCATAAGAGACATTATCGATTCATTCTCAGGCATCAAGTTACATTAGCAGTTCGAGTGTGATTCAATCAGCAATTCAATATTCATGTCTTATTCATTTCAATAATCCACAACATAGGCATCTCTATTATTCAGCAACTAAGACATGGAACATTTAGGGAAGATTCATAGCATCACATTATTCTATTTATTAAGCATGCAGGAATAAGGAAGAAGGAGGACAGTTCCACTTGCCTGCATAAAAGGGTCTTCCTGCTCAATTCCCGCTAAGCGTAGCTCCACCAGCGAGCCACGTTCCAATACCCATTCCGTCTAGCCAGCTAAGAGAGACTACATCAGTCTCAACTCTCTTGATCTCCAACACAGTCACGGTCCAACATTCTGATCCCATCCAACAAGCCAACCAAATGCCTCGTGCGGAGCGGAGCATTACAAGGTTAAGGGCCAGGATAAACATGTGTTAATTTGTAGGGAAGAAAACTTCATATATGCATTTTTCCACACATATATACCCATTGGACAGTGACAACCCCATTTTTAACGACACTAAGTAAGAATCCTAATATTATATTGATAATGGGTAGTGAAAAATTACCTTCATCATTCTTGGAACGTTTATCAACACAAATCATGATACTTTAACTAACTAAAATAATCCAACAATATTCCATGTCGTTAGGGCCTTCTGATTTGATAACTACACATATAGTTGGCTATACACAATCACACACATTCAAAATCCATAATACACATTTAATTGGAATTGACTTGAGTTGCTTATAACAAATATATATATTTGTATGATAGTCTCCCCACTTTGATAGTCTAGTGTTGGTATAGACAATAATTGTAAGGGTTCCACAAATATATATATTATTTATGATAGTCTACCAAACATGCAATTCTGCAAAGTAAGAATTTTTTTTATAAAATAAATAAATAAATTATACTCTATGATATTAACATGTAAATATATACGAATTATCTTTACCAAAATGTGTGTAAAAAAAAGAAAAAATCCAACAACTATCCAATTTAGGCAAGGTGACGCAAGAAAGAATTAAAAAAATAGCTGTAACGGCTCCCAAAATAAAATAGATCATTGGATAAATATTTAACAGCATGTAACGAATTTAATGTGCATTTAACAACATATAACTGCTCTTCAATTGAGCATAGTTATGAGCATATATACGGTGTGCTCTCAAATTCAATAAATGTTTAATAACATGTAAATTTAATGATTTATTATTATTATTATTATTATTATTATTATTTTTATTATTATTGTTATTATTATTATTATTATTATTATTATTATTATTATTATTATTATTATTATTATTTACACATGACACAGAAATAATGTGTCGATTAACACAACTCATCCTCTGGTCAAGATGAGAGTTATCACAAAACCTTGATTTTCAGATCAGACTTTTGTTGGCATCATTGGTAGGCTCACATATTGATATGTCAAATTCAAAAGACTGAATGCAATATAGTTCAGAAACTTAATCTGCAACTACTGGATCAACTCGCACCCAATCTATGAGCATATTGACGGTGTGTTCCGGAATTGGATAAATAGTTAACAACGTGAAAAAATTAAGTTTTTCTTTTCTTTTCCGATTACACATAACAGAGAAAAAATAGACCCGGATTAACTCTTAGATTGTTGGATATTTTTCCTCTAAAAATCTGCAAATAAAATAAAAGAAGTTAAAGTTACCGGCCTCCGAGGAAGTCGCGCACGAAGCACTGCCCTAAGAGTTAATACGGGTCTATGTGCAGACTTTTCCGGATGCTCCAAGTGGTAAAACCTCCGCTCTACTGGTATCCCATTGTCGCACATAACTCGAGGAGATTGACCCTGACTTAGCTCTGCCCAGAGCAACAGACCAAGAATAAAAGAGTTTCGGAGTGACAAGAATTCGAGAGAGCGAGAGAGAGTGTTTTGTTGTAATTTTCAGTATGTTCAAAGTATTGAGATTAGCCTCAATATATAGGCTTTTCTCTAAGGTTAGGGAATAAAGGAGAATGACGACAATTTAATCCAGCCAATAAATACTGAACGTTACAAAATTCAAGTAAAAAACCATGTGGTACATTGTACCTGGACATGAGTTGATGTTACAAGTTTAATGGGTTCATAACGGTCAAAATTATTGTAAGGGAGTTGAGCTTTTGCTAGCTCATGTGTGTGTGAATACAACACACACACAACTAATATATATATATATATATATATATATATATATATATATATATATATATATGTTGAGAGCATAAATGGGCTTTTAGACCCACATCGGGTAGAATAATAGGGAGATGAGTTAACCTCTCCTATATATGTGTAGCTCCACCACAATAATAAACAAGCCAAGTATTCTACTAAATTTCTATTTGGTATCAGAGCCTCCACAAAATCCTAACCCTAGCCGCCATCCTTCTCTATTAAACCCTAACCCTAGTCTGCTTCCAAACACAGCTGCCGAACCCCCAACCCTTCTCCCTCTTTCCCTTCTCCCGTCGCTGACCCCTCCTCTACCCACCGTCGACCCCTCCTCCTCCCACTGCCTTCCTCCCACTGATCGGCAGTAGCCCCCTTCCTTTCGTCGTCAGCAACAGCCCCACCTCTGCCAATGCTCCCACCTCCTCTCCGGCCAGCCCCCCTTTTCGTGCCGGACTCAGTCCCCGTTTTTGTGCCAGACTCCGCCCACCTTTCCATCATCGCCAGCGTTGGCCCTCGTTCCCCTTCTCCGGTCACAACCATGCATGGGACATGAGCAGCGGTACTCGAGGATGCCGCTACCGCTGAAGGAGAAACAGTAGACGTGGAGAGAAAGATAACAGACGGTCTCGATCTACCATCACCTTGCTGATGGAAGAGGAGAAAAAGAAGATGATGGAGACGATCTACGACGAGCTAACGGCCAAAGAGATGAAGGCTTTGGCAGACGATCTCTTCTCTAGAAGGCTAACCGAGACTAGTTCCCATCCTGCACACGCAGACGTGGATCCTTCACAATACAAAGTGGCAAAGTTGGAGAAATTAGAAGTAAAGTTGGAGGGTACTTCCAACTATTTGAAGTGGTTGTGTCAGGTGATGCAAACTCTAAAGACAAGTGGCATGGTGGGCTATGTGAATGGCCAAACTAATACACCTGATGATCACTACTCACGAGAGTTTGCTGTGTAGGAAATTGTCAACAATGTTTTAACTGGATGGCTGACAGCTTCCTTGATCGACCAAGTATCGGGCAACGTGGAAGTAATGGGCGGAGCTGATAATATTTGGATGACGCTAAAAGACATGTACTCAGGGACGGACAATCCTATAAGGGTCTTCCAACTACAAGATGAACTTGATATGGTGGTCCAAGAAGATCACACCATCTCTGAGTATGCGGCTCTGCTAAAAAACTATTGGTCAGATCTCGACCACTATGATCCCATTGGGGTGGAAGATAAGCAAGTGGAACCGGCATTTGTGAAACATTACCAGAAGTTCATGGAGTATATCTCGCGACAAATGATGATGAAGTTCCTAAAGGGGCTCAACCTAGCATTCGAGCAAGGGAGGAATGTGTTATTCGTATAACCCAGACTGCCATCACTAGAGGAGGCAATTGCTACTATGGCACATGAAGAAGTGTAGTTGAAGCTGATGCCTAGCACCACTAGCTCTCTGGAGGAGAAATTAGCTTTAGCAGTTTTTAACCCAAACCCTTCAAGAGGGGGAGGGTGCTAAAACTGTGGAGATCCATGACACTTCATCAGATTCTGTACGAAGCCAATGAGAGGTCAGTCCAGCGGCCGTGGACGTAGCCATGGAGGGCATAGGGGTGGCAGAGGAGACTATGCCGGTGGCATAGGTAATTATTCTGGAAGGCACAAGGCAAACCTGGCAGAAGAGGAAAATGAAAATCAGTCATCCAATATGACCCCTAGTGAGAGGAAAATGTTAGAAATATGAAGGAATATGAAACTTGGAACCAGCGACAGTCGAGCCAACACCGTTGGGACATCGACTCTAACTACCTACGGGGGTAACATCACATACTATGCCAATATAAGTACAGGTATACCTTCTCATGCCCTTGCATCTACCCACAACCAAGAAGTCTAAATTAGATAATTGACTCTGGGGCATCGTGCTATGTCACGGGTGCCGGTGATGAGTTCCAAGATTACACTCACCTGATGACGCCTGAAAACATTCAGACTACTAATGGTACTGCTAGACCCATTGTGGATAAAGGTACCATTGAATTCATCCCTTCTATTAGTCTTACTGATGTCTTACATGCTCCATCTTTTTCTGTTAATCTATTGTCCATTAGTGCCAATGTTTTTTAACTTAATTGTGTTATTTTCTTTGACATTTCGAAGGTTATTTTTCAAGAGAAGAGATCGGAGAGAGTACAGTTGGGGACTGCCACTTGGCATAAAAGGTATAGTACTTGGATAGGGGTGGGCTAGATATAGCACTGACAGAACTGGTAGATGAAGCACAACTAGAGGAGCCACGAAGTCCTGTGGAAGAAGAATTATTACTCCAACATCAGTGCATGGGACACTCTTCATTCAGTCTACTGAGTTGGATGTCATCCTCTATGTATCAAAAGGCTAATAAGCAAAAGTTGGTTTGTAATGCTTGTGAACTTGGAAAATATACCAGAAGCTCTTATGTGAGTTCTGAAAATAAAAGTTTAGCTGCTTTTAATATGATACACTCTGATGTGTGGGGACCTTGTCCTACAACCGCTGTTAATAGTTTTAAATAGTTTATTACCTTTATTGACTGGCATACTCGTATTACCTAGGTATACCTAATAAAGAGTAAGAGTGATTTCTTTGCATACTTTCAAGACTTTCATCACAGGGTTACAACACAGTACGCTACTAAAGAGAAATTTTTGAGGTCTGACAATAGGACAGAATACACCAACATGGCTATTGAAGAGTATTTATCAGCCAATGGGATTCATCATCAGACTTCATATGCCTACACACCAGCAGAAAATGGCATGGCAGAGCGAAAGAACATGCACCTGTTGGAAGTGGCAAGGTCAATGATGTTTGCGATGAATGTTACTAAATACTTCTTGGGACATGCCGTGTTGACTGTTGCTTCGTTAGACACCACCTCTTTACCTAAGTGTTGGCAGGAAGCAAAGGAAGATCCGAGGTAGAAAGCTATAATGTTGAAACTTGGGGTACTGGAAAGAAATAGGATATGGAAACTTGTTCCATTATCTGAAGAAAAGAGAGCAGTTGGATGCAAATGGGTCTTCACGGTAAAGGAGATGCTAGAAAGAAAGATGGAGCGATACAAGGCAAGATCGGTTGCAAAGGGATTCACTCAATCCTATGGCATCGACTATGATGAGACGTTTGCTCCTGTAGCAAAGATGAGCACTGTGAGAGCCCTGATCTCTTTTACAGCAAATTGTGGGTGGTAGCTTCATCAATTAGATGTGAAGAATGCCTTTCTTCATAGAAATTTATAGAAGGAAGTATACATGGAGATTCCTCCTGGATTTTGCACGAAGCAGTCAACAAGAAAGGTGTGCAAGCTAAAAAATTATTGTATGGACTCAAGCAATCTCCTCGGACATGGTTTGAAAGATTCAGAAAAGCTATCACGGGCATGGGGTACAGCCAGAAAAATACAGATCATACAGTCTTCTTCTGACATACGAGAGGCAACGTCACCATCATTACTGTGTATATAGATGACATAGTGATCACAGGTTATGTTGAGGAGGAGATTACCCAGCTGAAGTCGAAGCTTGCCAAGGAATTTAAAGTAAAAGACTTGGGAATGATGAGATATTTTCTCGGGATCAAGGTAGCTGGAGAAAGAGATGGGATCGTCCTCTCTCAGAGAAAGTATGTACTAGACTTGCTCGCAGAAACTAGTATACTAGGATGTCGTCCGACATTCACTCAAATTGATCAGAATGATAAGTTGGGGGCAGAGGCAGGAGAGCCGGTTGATCGTAAGAGATATCAGAGACTTGTAGGCAGATTGATTTATCTGGGCCACACTCGTCCTGATATCTTATTTGCTGTGAGTGTAGTGAGTCGCTACATGCATGATCCAAGGAAGGGCTACATGGATGCAGTTTTTCATATTCTGAGATATATGAAGGGGGCCCCCGGAAAAAGGGATATGGTCAAGAACAATGGACATATTAGCATTAAGGGATACTGCGATACAGAATGGACAAGTTGTATGGATGACAGAAGGTCTACCTCAGGTATTGTGTATTTATGGGGGGTAACCTAATCTCATGGAGAAGAAAGAAACAGTCTGTGGTAGCCCGATCGACCGCTGAAGTAGAATATAGAGCTATGGCTGTAGGAGTGTCAGAATTGTTATAGGTAAAAGCATTGTTGACAGAGTTAAAACTAGATCAGAGACATCATTTCGTCTTCTGAGTGACAGTTAAGCAGCACAGAGTACAGCTAACAATCCAGTTCAGCATGACAGAATGAAGCCACATCGAGATTGATCGGTTCTTCACCAAGGAGAAGCTAAAGAAAGGGATCTAAAGCTCGATCATGTTCGCTCAGAAGAACAAGTCACAGATTGTCTTACTAAGGGACTTAATTCATTAAGTCTTTCTAAACTATGTAACAAGATGGGAATGATTGATATCTATCGTCTATCTTGAGGGGAAGTGTTGAGAGCATTAATGGGCTTTTAGTTCCACATCAGGTAGAATAATAGGGAGAGGAGTTAACCTCTCCTATATATGTGTAGCTCCACCACAATAATAAACAAGCCAATTATTCTACTAAATTTCTATTATATATATATATATATATATATATATATATATATATATATATATATATATACACACACAAATGACCATTGTATTTGTACAATACACTTATACTACTTATTCAATAAACTCAAACATAAATATAAATAACATTGTATTCAACAAACTCAAACACAAATATTTATACAATCAAACATTTTCATAAACTCTAAAGTAAACGTCAAACACAAATACATATATACAAATAGTCACTGTCTGTACATAATGATAAAACAACATAAAATTATCCAAAAACTTCAACAAATCCAGTCGATGGTGGAGGAGGTGGCGGAGGCGGCCGTTGGCCCACTAAGTACTGGGCCATCACCATTGTAAGGTTATGCCTTACTCTTTTCCATACATATCGGATAAGACATAATACCATGAGTATTCCATCCCGATAACATTCCGTATGATGGAAAATAGTTCATGGTCCACATGAGCATCGCTCTCGTCTGAAAGTTATGCTTAATCGATATATCATACGGACCATAATTGTTTCTACTCGTCCACCAATGGCTGTAAGTAGATATTGATGTTCTTCTTTGAATTTTGGACCGGGTATGATAGGTGTTAAGAACATGTAAGGAGTCTTCATGCACATCCATAGTGGTAGATTATAATGGGTCAAAATCACAGGCCAACAAGAGTACTGAGATCCCGACTACTGTTCGAAAGGATTGAATCCATCAGAATATAAAGTCAACCAAACATTCCTAGGCTACACAACAAATTCAGGATGACATAAATCAAAATGCTTTCATGTCTCTCCATCAGAAGGATAATTCTCCTTCATCCATCTTTCGTCTTAGATATGTCATGTCATATGTTGTGCAGTATTTGTGGACATATACATCCTCTACAATCTCTTTGTGATCGGCAAAAAGTGCATGTATTATGGGGTCACAACCTTGCTCGGACAATTAATTTTTCTTTGCCCTGAATTGGCTTGTACCGGTTCACTTGACAGTAAGTGCATCTATCTTTATCATTGTTCTCCGTGTAGTACAAATGCAACCGTTTCGATAATAATCTATCTTTTCATAGCCTAATCTGAATTTTCGTATCATCATCTTCGTCTTGTAAAAGTTTTCTGGCAAGTCCTTCGATCCTTTTGGAAGCAACTTAATTATCCGATCATAACATTACTGTGGTAAGTTAAAAACAGACTTGACGTTCAAGAGCCGCATCACTAGCGACAGAACATAATGAGTATCATAATCCAGATATAACGTAGTATCGGCATGCTTGCACATATCATAGAACTCCTTTTCATCAAGAGACGGATCCTCCAAATCAAAACTTGGACCTGTCAAATACCAACTCACATGCCAAATTTTGATGCCGATATTCGAAGTGATATCCGAGAGTGGGTTCTTCCATCTCCGTATTGAAGGAGAACTGATATTGCGGAGCCAAAGTTTCTCCTTGAGTCGTTCACTCGTTGTAGTTCGGTATGAAACCTCTCTTGTAGAGGTGCTCTCACGAAATCAACCTCTTTAAATGATATATTATTACATTTGACACAAATGCACTTTATGAGCCTTCCATCCATGAAATAAGGTTGGTGTACAAGAGTTCTTTTGAGACAGGAGAGGCGACAGGGAGCGTTTCAGAAGTTCTCGTGTGAACTTATTGGTTCATGGGAGCGGATCGTGTAACGGCGAATATTGCTTTCAGCACAGTTATCCTCATCACCCCAGCAAGCCGAAAGTTTTTGTTCTTCTCTTCACCTTCCTTCTTCTATTTGTACACGTTTTGTCTCCATTGCAATTGCATTTGCAAGGAAGAACGTATTCTGATTCTTGAGAGCTTGTAATCTAAAAAGTTGCAGTCATAATTTATTATAGTATTTGATCGGAATCGAGTTCAGAGAACAAATTCGTTTGTGTTAATTTCTGAGTCTCGACTACAATCTCAGAATCAAACATAATGTAGATGGAAAAGTTTACGTAAACCTCTTGGGGAATAACAAGAACTACACATGCTCTATTGCCTACTCTTTTATAAGACGATGCGTTTGACTTCCTAACAATATGCATAATGTTCTTTTCATTTATTTGCTTGGTTGTGCTACAGCTGCTATTTTCCTTCTCAATTTCTGTATGAAAGTTCTTTGGTACTATTTGTTTGTTTGGACGTTTCGAAAGCATGTGCTTTGTTTTCCAAAGTGTAGTACTAATTCTTAGTCTCATTAAGCACGATATGATGATATGATGAGGATTTGTTGGCACTGCCTGCCCTTGACCAGACGAGTTCCATAAGCAATCATATCAAAGGAGCAGAGCCATGAAAATATATTTCTTTTTCCCCCTCTGTGACTTCTGCTTGCTCAATTGAATGAGGAAATGGCAATGGAGGGTGCACTGACTTGTCTGCTTTGTTGGAGCTGCTTTATAATGGGTGATTCACTCATCACTCACTCTAATTTGCCTTCCCCAATGGATGTTAGCTGGGCTTGAGTAACTGTTGCATTGGCTTCCACTCCTCCATTATGTGCCTTTGCTTCACCTTTTTCTTCTTCCTTCTTCTGAAAAGACTAGCCCATAATGTCGACAGAAAGACAGTGATTTGATTGAAGTTCTTCCCCACTATGCATGAACCCTCTCTAGCTCCTCTCTTGTGTACTCTTTTAAGTTGAGCACTCCTGTTGACTTATGATAGTGTTGTTTCTTGGTATATTTGGTGGACCCTTGAAGTTGTCTTAGTTTCTGAATCTGAATGTAGTAGGTTGTGTCGAGCTAAAGTAAGATTATAGTTACCAACATTAATATTTGGTCATTGTGCAAAGGAGACTGGGTTACCAAACTGGGGATGAGAATAGAGCAAGCACAAAATGGTGCTGTTATTACTGCACGGAAGACGGAGTCAGAATTTTAGTTTATTTTGAAATAAACTTAAAATATTCTGAATTTTTTAACATAAAAAATTATTTATTTAATAATAAGTTAAACTAAACATTCAACATCTAACTTTTTTAGAATGCAATCATATATCGAAGTGGTCTAGTGGACTAAGTATACGAAATCATGTTCAAAACATCATATACAAAAAAATTATTTACTCAGTAATAAGTTAATACAATATATAGTATTAGTGGTCTAATGGACTAAGTATCCTGGTGGGTCAAGTATATAGTATTCATTTTGTTTTTCACCTGAACTGCAGTCCACCTTAGCCAACTAGTAGCTCCACCTTGACTGCACGGCCGATACATAGTGTCTAGTATCCATTGCTTACGACTAATGGGGTAGCTAGTCGCATTTGCTCTCCTAACTTTTGTTTTCTCGGACCAGCACAGTGCTTTTATCTTTGGTGTTCTTTTTTGATCGATCTCTATGCATTTAGCCTCTCCATCGAAAATTTCCTCCGCACTTAACTGTACTGTAGCTAGGCACCTAGGCATATACAAGGAAAGTTGATGTAGGCTTACTTTTGTTCTCAGTAGAAGTGGAAAAAAGGGCGAACTGTTTTCCTAATAGTCCCTTTACTTCCTCGGAAGCTAGATTGTTACATCTCCAAACTGGAGAGAAAAAAGAAAGTACATCCAAGTGCTAATTGTGTACGTTCTAACATGTAGATGAAAATCAAGAATTCAGCCCTTTGCACGTTGTCAGCTGCATCTGCGACAGTGAAGGACGAAGATTGCTCTCTGCTATATTTCTATTTGCGAGAGAGAAACCAAGACAACTGTAGAAAATAATGGTTGGATAATTTTATTGATGGACTACTTCACTACTTATAGGGAGCCTAGCTCCTCTACATACTACATATTCCGATGTGGGACTAAAAGTCCCTTATTGATTCTCAACACTCCCCCTCAAGATGGGCGATAGATATTGATCATCCCCATCTTGTTACATAGCTTCGACAGACTTAATGAACTAAGACCCTTAGTCAGACAGTCTGCAACTTGTTCTTCTGAGCGGACATGGTCAATCTTCAGTATCCCTTGTTCCAGCTTCTCCTTGATAAAGAATCGATCAATCTCGATGTGCTTCGTTCTGTCGTGCTGAACTGGATTGTTAGCTATACTTATTGCAGCTTGACTATCGCTCAGAAGACGCAATGGTGCTCCCTTATCCAGCTTCAACTCTGTCAGCAATGCTTTCACCCATAGCAACTCTGACACTCCCAGAGCCATTGCTCTGTATTCTGCTTCAGCTGTCGACCGTGCTACTGTTTCTTGCTTCTCCATGAGACCAGATTTCCTCCTACAAAAACACAGTATCCCGTGGTAGACCTTCTGTCGTCTATGCAGCTCGCCCAGTCTGCATCACAGTATCCCTCAACTTCTATGCGCCCATTCTTCTTGAACTATAGCCCCTTTCCCGGCGTTCCTTTCAGATACCTCAAGATCTAAAATACTGCTTCCATATGACCCTTTCTTGGATCATGCATGTAGCGACTCACTACACTTACCGCAAATGAGATATCAGGACGAGTGTGTCCCAGATAAATCAATCTCCCTACAAGTCGTTGATATCTTTCACGATCAACGGGCTCTCCTGCTTCTGCTCCCAACTTGCACTTCTGGTCAATTGGAGTGACCGCTGCTTTGCATTCCAGCATCCCTGTCTCCTTTAGCAGATCTAGTGTGTATTTTCTCTGTGAGAGAACAATTCCTTGTTCGCCTTCACACACCTCGATACCTAGAAAGTACCTCATCGCTCCTAAATCTTTCACTTCAAACTCCTTCGCGAGTTTTGACTTCAGTTTAGTGATCTCGACTTCATCATCACCTGTGATCACTATATCATTCACATATACAGCAAGTATAGTGATGTGGCCTCTTGCATGCTGAAGGAAGACCGTATGATCTGTATTTGTTTGACGGTATCCCATGCCTGTAACAGCCTTTCTGAATCTGTCAAACCAGGCTCGAGGGGATTGCTTGAGCGTATAGTGACTTCTTCAGTTTACACACCTTTCCTTACGACGTCCCTCCTTTTGATTCCGTCGCATAGCACCCAGGCGGGAGCTCCATGTATACTTCTTCTTGCAGGTCCCCATGAAGAAAGGCATTCTTCACATCCAACTGGTACAGCTTTCACCCATAGTTCGCTGCAATGGAGACCAGCGTTCTTACGGTGCTCATTTTTGCTACTGGGGCAAAAGTCTCATCATAGTCTATTCCATATGACTGTGTGAATTCTTTTGCAACCAACCTCGCCTTGTACCGCTCTACTTTTCCTTCTGGCGTCTCTTTCACTGTGTACACCCATTTGCATCCCACAGCTTTCTTCTCTTTGGGTAATGGAACCAGCTCCCATGTCTTATTTTTCTCCAGTGCTCCAAGTTCTTCCATCATTGTAGCTTTCCACCTTGGATCTTTCTTTGCTTCCTGCCAACACTTGGGCAACGAAGTAGAGTCTAACGATGCAATGAAGGCTCGATAATTCAAAGAAATGTTAGAATAAGACAAGAAGTTGGCAATGACATGTTCGTAATCATCAAAACGAGCAGGAGCCTTACCCGCATTAATGCGAGAAGATCTCCTTAAGGGAGCAATAGGTGGTGTAGAGATCGTACCATCTGAGTCGGAGAGATCCGCATCAGAATCCGAGTGATTCAGTACGGGGGTAACATCTTCAGGAGTTGGAGCAGGAGTAGACAAGGGACTTGGTACAGTAGGCACAGGGCATGGCATAGGCACAGTACTGGACTTCTGTTGTCTTCTTTTGTAGACTTGGAGCTCCTTTTTCTTTGTCTGCTTCTCCCCCTGCGTAACATATGGATCTTCTTCTTCACTTTCTGTATCTGAGTCACTGTGCTCTCCCCCTTTCGTCCAGTTTTCTACAACCGGACACGGAACCGATCCAACGACCACATTTGGGCTTATTATCTCCCCCTCACATCGAACACCATCTGTGTTAGGTGTGTCACCAAATGCGAAACCTTCATCCGAACCATAGTATGGCTCGAGTTCTCTGAAAGTAACGTCCATGCTGACAAACATCTTCCGCTCGACTGGACTCCAACAGGCATAACCCTTCTGAGTCGCCGTGTAACCGACAAAGACATATTTAACAGCCCGAGGATCCAGTTTGCCAACGCCTGGCCGATTATCCTGGACAAAGCATACACATCCAAAAACTTTTGGTGGAACAGTGTATGTATTAGCTCCAGTAAGCATCTCTAATGGTGTCTTCCAGTCCAATACCTGAGATGGAATTCTGTTGATGAGATAAGAGGCCGTCAATATAGCCTGCCCCCATAAGTGCTTCGGGACATTCATAGCCAGCATCATCGTCCGTGCAACTTCCAGCAAGTGTCTGTTCTTTCGTTCCGCCACACCATTTTGAGCCAGAGTATAAGCACATGAAGTTTGATGAAGTATTCCATGAGTTGAAAAATATTCAGCAATCCGCTTATTTGTATACTTCGTCCCATTGTCGGATCGAAAACACTTAATTTTAGCGCCATATTGTGTTCCCACTCGTCGATGAAAGTCCTGAAAGGCCTCAAGGACGTCACTTATATTCTTCAGAAGGTAGACCCATGTCACACGGGTATAACAATCAATAAAGGTGACGAACCATCTAAAGCCGTTAATCCCGGTTGTAGGACAAGGGCCCCATACGTCTGAATGGATCATGTCAAAAGCAGCTGAACTCCTATTCCCTGTGCTCACATACGAGCTTCTGGTATGTTTTCCCAAAGCACATGCATTACAAAATAACTTCTCTTTATTAGCCCTTTGATATAAGGACGGATACATTCGACCAATAACCGGAAAAGAGGAATGACCGACACGCTGGTGGTGGAGTAGCAAGTCGGCTTCAACACTGCGACAGGAAGCTTCTGGTGGTGCGTCTGCTACCAAGGATGCCAATGCTTTGTCCAGTCCAGTCCTGTCTAAATACCACAGCCCCTTATGCCATGTGCCAGTCCCAAGTCGTCGTCCTGTCCCTTTCTCCTGAAAAGTTACCTGAGGAATGTCAAAGAAAACAGTACAGTTAAAATCAAGTATAATGGCACTAATGGATAGAAAATTGACAGGAAAAGATGGAGCATGAAGGACATTGGTTAGAGTGATGGAAGGGGTGCATGCGACAGTGCCTTTACCCATTACAGGACTGGATGTACCATCAGCGGTCTGAATACTCTCCGGCAACGGTAGGGGAGTATATTCCCGAAATGCACCACGGGACCCCATGACATGGCGAGATGCCCCAGAGTCCATAATCCATCCTGGCTGATGGATAGATGCAAGAGCACGTGCAGAATCATCGTTGCTCGTTTGGGCAAAGCAAGTGAAGTGATCTCCCGAGGTGGAAGATGCCCCAGGACTGTCGGCTGAACCCAGCTTCGTGCCACGCAACCTCTCAAGGAACTCCCGCTCAAGCGGGGTTATTTCAGCCAGGTGATGCTCTCCCCCTTCTTCCGCCAGATTTGCTTTGTGGCCGTCCCTTCGACCAGCATAACCTCCTCTACCACCACGTCGGCCTCCACGACCCCGTCCTCGATCAGTATACTGATTACGCAAGAGTTTTGGACAAAATCGGATGTAATGTCCGGAGTCACCACAATTGTGACAAACACCACCCATAGATGGAGGTTGATTGACGGCAGCAAGGGCAGACTTTTCAACCGCAGCTGGCTCCCCCTGGGAGGAGCCCTTGTTGGGCATCAACTTTAGTCGAGCTTCTTCCTGTGTCATAACAGCTATAGCTTCTTCCAAGGTTGGGAGCGTGGGTTGGGAAAGGAGGATATTTCGTCGCTGCTCAAATATAGGGTGTAGTCCCTTCAGGAATTTCATCATACGCTGCCGGAAAATATAAGCCAGGAACGTCTGAAAGTACTTTGCGAAGGCAGGTTCGACTTGTGCATCTTCCATCCCAAGAGGATCATAATGATCCAGATCAGACCAATACTTCTTCAACAGGGCCGCGTACTCAGAGATGGTACGGTCGTCTTGGGCCACCCTATTGAGTTCATCTTGCAGTTGAAAGACTCGCATAGGGTTGTCGGAGCCGGAGTACATATCTTTGAGAATCTGCCATATATCAGCAGCAGCCTCCATAGCCTCGACATTGCCCGACACCTGGTCGGTTAAAGAGGCAGTCAACCACCCAGCCACGACGTTGTTGACAATCTCCCACACAGCAAACTCCTTGGTGGAGTGATCGGCTGGCGCCTTGGCTTGGCCAGTGACATAGCCAACCAAGCCACGTCCCTTCAGTGTCCGCATCGCCTGCCGCGACCACTTCAAGTAGTTGGAAGTTCCTTCCAACTTCGTCTCCAGTTTTTCCAGCTTCCCCATTTTGTAAGGCGACGGATCCACATCAGTATGGATCACACGTGGGGTTACCTCGGTTAATCTCTTGGATAAGATATCATCAACCAAGGCCTTCATCTCATCGGCCGTCAGTTTGCCACTGATCGAATCCATGGCGTCTTCAACGGTGAACTCAATTCGTCGTCTTCTTCGTCGTCGTCGGAGGCTGCAACTGACCCAACGACGTCGTCTTCGTCGTCTTCTTCAACGCCAGAGACTTTACTAATGCGCTACTAACTTGGCCAGCACCGGCGCGCGCATGTAAAGTGAACACGTCAGGACACCAAGAAGACATGATCAGTCTCTGCATAGATCCCAATGTGAAGAAGGAATAACAAATAAAGCATTTGTTAGTTCCAAACGGCGTAAGCACGGAACAGAGTTGGTGCAAATAAAGATTTGACAGCCGTCTCTATTCGAAATACGTCGTTTTTTTTTGTTTGTTTTTTTGTTTTTTTTTTTTTTTTTTTTTGTTAAAAGCTAGGGTTAGGGTTTGATGGGGCTGCTAGGTCTAGGGTTAGGGTTTCCATGACAAAAAGCTAGGGTTAGGGTTAGGGTTTGATGGGCGGCTGTTGGTGGGGGGGGGGGGCGTCCGCGGGAGAGGGGGCTCGGGGGTTCTAGTCGGGGGGGGGGGGGGGGGGAGGCGGGGGGGTTCTGGTCGGGGGGGGGGTGGGGGGGACGGTGGGGGGGTCGGGGGTGTTCTGGTCGGGGGGGGGGGGGGGGGGGGTTCTGGTCGGGGGGGGGATGGGGGTTCGGCAGGTGGGGTCGGGGGGGGGAGGGGGCAACTGCGGGAGAGGGGGGCGTTGGGTATGAATTGCAGAGGGGGGGTCGGGGGGTTGGTTGGTCTGCAAGGGGTCGACTAGTGAAGGGGGGGGGGGGGGGGGGGGGGCGGCTAGGGAAGGGGAGGGGGGGGGGGGTTTGGCTAGTGGGTGGAGGCCGGGGGGGGATCGGGGGGGGGGGGGGGGGGTTGGTTGTCGAAAAAAAAAAAATTTTGTGGAGAGAGAGAGCGAGAGAGGGTTATGGCTCTGATACCATGTAGAAAATAATGGTTGGATAATTTTATTGATGGACTACTTTACTACTTATAGGGAGCCTAGCTCCTCTACATACTACATATTCCGATGTGGGACTAAAAGTCCCTTAATGATTCTCAACAACAACTCTTTGCACTACTCTTATGTTTGATGAAGATTGACATATATATGGGGTCATGTGTGAATTGTCGCAAAAATTTGTCTTTCTTTCACTCTCGGCAACGTTCGGATTTGAGATATCTACAGGTCGAGTCTTCATTTACCGAATTGCATTATACAGTGGAGTTGTTTAAGGTCTGCTAGAGATACTGGTACTTCTACCGCTCTTACTAACCGCCATCTTCCTAATGAGAAACTGCAACTACAATCAAAATATTGTTGGGTTTCTTTTACTTTGTTTTTTTTTTTTAGCAAGGAGTTGATGGCTGATTCTACCCCCTCACATATTGTTCTCAAATTTGTGATGATATAGGAGAAAACCAGCTAATTACGTCAAGCCTCCTTAGCATGAGTTCCCTGTAAACCTGTAGGACTCGTTTCTCTAAGCTAGCTAGATATACATGACATATATGAACCAAATTTGAGGGGAGTTTTAAAGAAAATTGCTAACAGCACCACCAAACGTGATAGGGGACTATTAATTGATAACAGACATCACACTTAACTTGTGTGGTAGGTACAACACATGTTAGTGCCGGGGCACAATTTTCTGATGGAAAACTGAGAATATGAAACGATTGTAAAGACAATGTTTCAAATCAACACTTCAAGGAAGGTGATTCTGAATTACGAGAATCTAAAAAGATTTCGTAATCAACAGCAATCGATCGTAGTATTTCTAAAAAGAAGATACAATAAGAATTACTGGCAGCAATGAAGAAGGTGACTGACGAAAGATGGAAGAACTCCTACTGGGGTGAATAATCACCGTTGCTCAAAGCTTTATTCGCCCTACACGAACAGCTTCCAGGAACCAGCAAGTTCGTCGGAGAACTTGGAACACTCCTGCTCTTCTGACTCCTCGGATGGACACGAACTCCTGTGCAAAAGCAATGCTGGTGCGGCGCCTTTCCTCTCTCTCGAAGGCTGTTGGAATTCGCAAGCAAATTCCGATCAGAACTGTGTTGAAGAACACTTCTGAATTCTCTGTTTACTTGTGTTAAAAAATACTTCGTAAACTTTTTGTGGTGGCTTCTATTACTTGTATATATTTTGCCTTGTGAGAGAGATGATGCCTTATATAGGCCCTGCAGCAACTGCTCGGTTGCCACAAAGTTAGGAACGTGGTAAAAACCACCCCGAACATGTAGCAACCGCTCAGAACGTGCAAACGCACGTTCTGCTGCAAGTTGCGCCAACTGCGAACCCTGCGCTCCTTGCACTCCGCACACTGAGCCACTTGCGCCAACCTGCGCCACTGCGCCACTGCGCAACCTGCGCGATCTGCGCCACCTTGCGCCACTCGCGCAACGTGCGCCACGCGCGCAGCCAGCGCACCCGGCGTAACCTGTGCGCACGCACCCTGGTCGCGCAACCTGTGGCGCGCAACGTGGCAGCGCAAGTGGCTCGCGCAACGAGTGCAACTAAAGCGCACTATGCGCCTAGCGACGATGCTGACGTGCTAAGTGCAAAGTGTGCCAACAAAATGCCACATTACGTCTCATAAGCCCATGAGCCCGAGCCCGAGTCCGAGTCCGAGTTCGAGTCCGAGTCCGAGTCGCTAAGCCCCTACGGGGCTTAGCTCCTATGGAAATAAATTTCCCAAGAGCAAAAAGCATGAATGCTTTCAATTGTTGATTTAGCCTTTTTCCCTTTAAAAAAATAACCCCACATGGCACACCCATGTGCACCTCCACACCACATGTGCATATCTAAACTAGCAAAGCTAATATATAGAGTTACAAGTCCTTTGGTCTAGCCGATGTGGGACTAAAATTCACTTTGAAAAAGACCAAAACCCAACAATCCCCCAGATATCTCTATATATGAGTATAAGTGTTCCCCACAGTAACTGTCCATCATGCATTAGGAGAGATGTCGCTGACGACTTGAATCTTTCCGCATGGTTCAAACAACAGACTATAATACAAGAATGGACTAAGCCATAAATTCTGCATCATAGCTGAAATTCTTTCCACTCACATAATGTAGTTACATGTGTTTTTGGCTACATATTAAAGGCCCTGTGCCAGCCTGGTTTCAGTGTATAATTTTGGGCGTCTACAAGTTTACCCTCAAGAGACGGCCTGATATCTCTTTGTCCATACACTATAGGTGAGTTCATTATAAAGAGACATGGCATAAAGCGCTTTGCGCTTCCTTTGCGGTGCTACGCCGCTATGAAATGGCTTAAAGCCGAGGCCTTACCCCATACCGGGAACCTCATCGTAGTGTCATACTACTGTAGCATGAGGCAACCGCCTCTTTGTAGTGCCAAACTACCCAGCATGAAGCCTTAGGCTCCTTTGCGGTATTACGCCGCAACGACATGGCTTGTAAGGCCGAGGCTTTATCCCTAACCGAGTACCTCATCGTGGTGTCGTGCCACTGTAACATGAGGAACTCCTCCTCTTTGTAGTGCTGACTACACCCCTCTTTATTTTAACATACATTATTAGGCTAACTGCCTATTTGCGGTGCTACGCCGCTGTGACTTGGCTAGCAAAGTCGAGGCATTACCCCATGCCTGGGAACCTCATGGTGGAGTCACCCCATAGTAGCATAGAGTTTCACTCCTTGTAGTGCTGTTCTACCGTGCTTCTTGTAAAGCACACCAGGCATTCACTATGCCGAAGAACTCATTAAGGCATTTAAGCCAACCTTCCCACAGGATCTGTTTTCTGCAGAAAACAACAGTAGACAACAATAGTTGTAGGTCCGTAACCTCTCCATGCCCAATAGAACATGTATCCACCGTTCCTGATATTCTTTCGATTAGTGGTCCTCCCTTGAACCAAAAGCTAGATGCCTAGTAGATTTTTCTTTGAACTATTAGCATAAAACTTTATGGTAGGAATACAAAAATACAATATCAGAATGCCTTCAAACCCATTTTACAAGCTGTGTCATCGACCAGCTGGCTCTTGAGGCCCTTGGTGAACGGATCCGCCAGGTTCTCCTGACTCCGAACATCAACCACTGCAATAACACCTCTCTTGATAAGATCGTGTACTATCTTGTGCTTCAACCGCACAGTCCTCTTCTTCCCGTTGAAGAGGTCATTTGATGCCACAGTCGCAGTCGCCTGGTTGTCGCAGTATATCGGTATCGCCGATATTTGCGCCCCAACCACTGGAAGATCATACATGAGCTCCCGAAGCCAATCTGTTTCCTCGGCTGCGGTATCAAGTGCAAAGAACTCAGATTCCATGGATGACCGCGAGAGCTTAGTCTGCTTCTTCGACTTCCATGATATAGCAGCTCCACCCATTGTAAAAATGAATCCACCTGTGGACCTCTCGCTCTCCACCTCTGAGCACCAGCTGGCATCACTGAAGCCTTTCACTACCGGCAGATCTTCGTTGTAGTACAGTGCATATGTCTAAGTCTTCTTGAGATATCTCATAACCCGTTTCACAGCTTTCCAGTGTTCAGCACCTGGGTTGCTCGTGAAACGACACAGCATTCCCACGGCGAAAGCTATGTCAGGCCTTGTGGCAGTAGTAGCATACATCAAACTCCCGATTATGCTTGCATACTCCAGCTGCCTGACGCTTTCCCCTGAATTAGGCTTCAGTTTCAGATCACACCTGTACGGCGTATCGATCCCTGGAAGATCTCGATACCCATAATGAGTGATCATTTTCTCAATATAATGAGACTGTGACAGTGCTAGTCCAGGGTCTGTCCAGATGATCTTGATCCCTAAGATCACATCAGCTTCCCCCAAGTCCTTCATACTGAACTTGCTCGAGATGAATTTCTTTGTCTCCGTGACATAGCTCACATCCGTACCTAGGATAAGCATGTCGTCCACGTACAGACAAATGATCACACCTCTTCCATCAACGAACTTCGTGTAAACACACTTGTCTGTCTCGCTGACCATGTAGCCATTTGACCTTATAACTTTGTCAAATTTCTCATGCCACATCTTGGGAGCCTGTTTAAGATCGTACAAAGATTTTACCAACTTGCAGACTTTGTCTTCAAAACCCTTGACGACAAATCCCTCTGGCTGTTGCATATAAATCTCTTCGGTCAACTCGCCATTTAGGTAAGACATTTTCACATCCATCTGATGTATCACCATCTTATGCATCGTTGCGAGAGCAATCAACATTCTGATGGTAGTCATTCGGGCTACTGGAGCATACGTGTCAATGTAGTCGATTCTCTGTTTCTGAGAAAACCCCTTGGCTACTAGCCTAGCCTTGAACTTGTCAATAGTTCCGTCTGCTTTCATCTTCTTCTTGAAGATCCATTTGCATCCGATGGGTTTCGCTCCTTCAGGAATATCAACAAACACCCAAGTGTTATTATAGATGATGTATTCAATTTTATTATCAATCGCCTCCCTCTAGAAAATCGCGTCTCTGGTCTTCATTGCCTCATCATAGGTAAGCGGATCTGCTTCCACATGATAGGTGACAAAGTCACTTCTGAAGTCCTTCGGCCTCCTCATACGTTTAGCTGACGGCTCAGCTTGTTCTGGTTCAATCGTTATTTCAACAACAACATCTTCTTGGACCACATCTTCATTGAAGACTTCAGTCTCTGGCGCACCCTCGTTGTTCTCCGGTACATCCGTAAGAACAATATTCTTGTGCCTTGCAAATTTGTCTTCAAAATATTTTGCATCTCGAGATTCAATGATATGATTTGACTCAATATCAAGAAATCTCCGAGCATCACTCTTCTCAGCATACCCCAAGAAGATTGTCTTAGTAGTCCTTGTCCCAAGCTTCTGAATCTTCAGATCAGGAAGCTTGACATATGCCAGACACCCCCACACTCGAATGACATTCAAGTTAGGTCTGACCTTGAACCAGAGTTCATGAGGAGTAACATCTGAAGTTGCATGAGGCACTCAATTTAGAATAAAAGTGGCCGTCAATGTAGCTTCTCCCCAGTAGCACTTAGGAAGTCCAGCGGTCAACAACATTGAGTTAATCATTTCTGTTAACGTTCTGTTCTTCAACTCTGCTACTTCGTTTGATTGATGAGAGTACGGAGATGTAGTCTCATTGACAATTCCATGTTCTTTGCAGAACAATACGAATTCATGAGACCTGTACTCCCCACCTCGATTACTTCTTATTCTTTTGAGTTGTTGTCCAGTCTGCCGCTCAGCTTCGGCTCTGAACTCCTTGAACTTCTCGAATGCTTCGTCTTTAGCCTTCAGCAAGTAGACGAACACATACTTTGAGAAGTCATCGATAAAGGTTATGAAATACTTTATCCCGGCCTTTGTAGAGAACTGTTTGAAGTCACAAATATCGGAGTGTACCAACTCCAGAAGATCTGTACTTCGATTAACCCGAGGAAAGGGTTTCCTTGTGATCTTTGTTTGAGCACAAACTTCACATTTCTCTACCTTACCCCCACACTTGGAGATAAGTCCTAGACTAGACATTCTGTTTATTCGTTTACAATAAACATGTCATAGCCTATTATGCCACAACTCAAGAGTATAAGCGGAAGGAGTGATTGTATTAATTATATTAATTACATTGGACTGATTTACAAGCTGAATTTTGAACATTTTTTCGGTATAAAAAGCTTTTCCGAAATATGTTCCCTTGATAGACATCACCATATGGCTAGCATTGATGTCCATCATGAGGCCTGCGTTGCAGAGTAGGCCTCCTGAGATCAGGTTCTTGGCGATAGCAGGTACGTGCTTCACGCCTTGAAGTATCAGAGACTTCCCCGAAGTCAGCTTTAACACCACCGTCCCGATCCCGAGCACTTCAGCTTGTGCCTGGTTCACCATTATAACTACTTCAGAAGTACGTGTATAGGTGGTGAACCACTCCTTACTGGAGAAGACATGGTAGGAGGCTCCAGTGTCTACCCACCGGTCATAGTAAGTCCTTACCGCATCAACCTGTGCAATCATAGCAACAACATCAGTGACCATAGATACCTTACTAGGCTCTCTTTGCTCTGATTGCTTGGTCTTTGCTTTGCATTCACTTTTGAATTGGCCCTTCTTGCCACACTTGAAACAAGGCATCTGAGACTTTGCCTTCTTTCGCTTGAAGGAAGTCCCCTTCACGTTCAAATTGTTAGGATCCTTCTTTTTGCTTTGGGAAGCTGCCTGCTTTTCCTTTGGTTCCATGGTATGAACCAGATTGGCGTTAGCCAATTGCTTGGACAGTGTGTCCACCTTCAGTTGAGCCCGCATCTGGTCCTCAACATAGATTTCCTGCAAGAGATCTTCAAGGCTGATCTCAAGCTTCTTCCTATGCATGTTTGCATAGAACTTACTCTACCCAGCGGGGAGCTTTGAGACAATCCCTCCAACAACAAACTTGTCAGGGAGGGGCATTGCCTCGTCTTCCAACTTCTGTCGCAGCTTCAAAAATTCTTTTACCTGCGACAACATGGACTTCTCGTCCTCAAAGAGCCATTTGTGATATTTTTCAACCACAAATATCTTGCTCCTGTTCTTGTCTTCTTCGCACAGTTTCTCCAGAGACTCCCATATGTCTCTGGAAATTGGTTTCTTACTGTAGGATTCTGCTAGGGAATCCTCCATAGCATTCAGGATAAGCAACCTGCAAATGATATTCTCCCTTCTCCACTTGGCCTGAAGTTTAGTAGCCGCAGCAATTGCAACAGCAGACCCAGTATCTGGAATAGTAGGTTCCTCTTCAAGAAGCACGTGATCAACGTCTCTGAGTTGAAGAGTGAGATAAACCTTCCTCTTCTAGACTTGATAATGCTCTCCATCAAACTTTTCTAACTAACAGAAGTCAGTATTGAGGAGTGAAGCATTAAAGTTTTCTATCGTAGCAATAAAGCTTTGAGATTGTTAGTGCCAGGGAATAATTTTTCGATGGAAAATTGAGAATATGAAACGATTGTAAAGACAATGTTTCAAATCAACACTTCAAGGATGGTGATTCTGAATTACGAGAATCTAAAAAGATTTCGTAATCAATAGCAATCAATCGTAGTACTTCTAAAAAGAAGATACAATCAGAATTACTGGCAGCAATGAAGAAGGTGACTGGCAAAAGATGAAAGAACTCCTACTGGGGTGAATAATCACCGTTGCTCAAAGCTTTATTCGCCCTACACGAACAGCTTCCAGGAACCAGCAAGTTCGTCGGAGAACTTGGAACACTCCTGCTCTTCTGACTCCTCGGATGGACACGAACTCCTGTGCAAAAGCAATGGTAGTGCGGCGCCTTTCCTCTCTCTCGAAGGCTGCTGGAATTCGCAAGCAAATTCCGATCAGAACTGTGTTGAAGAACACTTCTGAATTCTCTGTTCACTTGTGTTAAAAAAACACTTTGTAAACATTCTTTGGTGGCTTCTATTACTTGTATATATTTTGCCTTGTGAGAGAGAGGATGCCTTATATAGGCCCTGCAGCAACTGCTCGGTTGCCACAAAGTTAGGGACGTGGTAAAAACCACCCCGAACATGTAGCAACCGCCCAGAACGTACAAACGCACGTTCTGCTGCAAGTTGCGCCAACTGCGCGCACCCTGCGCTCCTTGTACTCCGCACACTGAGCCACTTGCGCCAACCAGCACCACTGCGCGCAATGCGCCACTACGCAACCTGTGCAACCTGTGATCTGCGCCACCTTGCGCCACTCGCGCAACGTGCGACACGCGTGCAGCCAGTGCACCCGACGCAACCTGTGCGCAACCTGGCGCGCACCCTGGCACGCATCCTGGTCGCACAAACTGTGGCGCACAACGTGGCAGCGCAAGTGGCTCGCGCAACGAGCGCAACTAAAGCGCACTATGCGCCTAGCGACGATGCTGACGTGCTACATGCAAAGTGCGCCAACAAAATGCCACATTATGCCTCATAAGCCCATGAGCCCGAGTCCGAGTCGCTAAGCCCCTACGGGGCTGAGCTCCCATGGAAATAAATTTCCCAAGAGCAAAAAGCATGAATGTTTCAATTGTTGATTTAGCCTTTTTCCCTTTAGAAAAATAACCCCACATGGCACACCCATGTGCACCTCCACACCACATGTGCATCTCTAAACTAGCAAAACTAATATATAGAGATAGAAGTCCTTTGGTCTAGCCGATGTGGGACTAAAATTCACTTTGAAAAAGACCAAAACCCAACAACACACAGTTTGTTAGGGGGTAACGCATTATTTCAATCACTCAAATTCTTTATCTCACACAACTCTCTTCCTCTTCATCTTTCGAAGACCATTATTGGTGGTTTCCCAATATAGGGATTTTGAAGCTTTAGAAATTGTAGCAGTCGGATTGGGAATGACATAACAATTCCTCTTCCTCTTCATCCTTTCAAACATCATTATTGTTGGCTTCGAACCCTATTATAATAATTTGAAACTTTAGAAATTGTGACAATCGGAATAGAAACGATAAATGACTGTTATGATTCTGGCAGTCAAAAATACAACACAACCTCCACTTCATCTTTCGAGCACCATTGTTGGTGGCTTCAAACCTCATTATAACGATTTGGAAGATTTAGAAATTATGACGGTCGGAATGGAAACGACAAAAGATTGTCACGATTTTTGCAATCCTAACTGTAGTTAGGACTGTCAGAATTCTGACAGTCCTTGTAGGATGAACACCATTATTGGTGGCTTCGAAAATTGTGACAATATAGTTAGGACCGCCTGCCAGAATTTCGACAGTCCTAATAATAGTCAGGATTGTTAGAATTATGGTAGGATGAACATCATTATTGGTGGCTTCGAAAATTGTGATAAGACAGTTATGATCGCCAAAATTATGATAGTCCTAAGATTGGTCAAGACTGTCAGAATCCTGGTAGTCCTAACAATAGTCAGGACTACACACACACACACACACACACACACACACACACACACACACATATATATATATATATATATATATATATATATATATATGGATGACACGTCCTAAGGGATTTGGGCATCGAGACGGATTTAGTATGCCATTGTTGTTGCACGAGGGGAGAAGAGGAATCCATATCCCATGTTCCTTCGGAAGGAGACACATCTAGAGTGACTTGGGATCATTTTGGAGAGCTATGGGGCCTGGCTCATGCTAGATTGACCCTCATGGAGAGAATTAGGCTTTGGTGGAGCCTCCCTAGACCCGGTGAGGCAAGAAGAACGACGGCGACAAAGATCTAGGTACTTTAGAAGGACATGAACAAATTTAGATATGAGCACTACGCATTTTTGCAAAGCAAAGTGATATTCGAAGTGTATATACAATACGATAAGGTGGAGAGGGTATAGATTGGGGTTTCGGTCTTCATTTTTTATCCTTTCCTTTTGGAGGGGTGTATACTTTGTGTTCATTTTGGGGTATACTTAGCTTTTTTCTTTCTCTTCTTTTGGCCCATGTTAGACGGAGAGTGCGGGTGGCGGATCATTTTGTATTGCTGTTGCCATTATCGGTTTAATAAATTTTGGGGGTTTAATACATCCATACATATATATATATATATATATATATATATATATATATATATATATATATATATATATATATATATATATATATATATATATATATATGAAGCGGATCAAAAGACCCCTTAGAAAACCCATAAAAACCTTCTCACTCTCAGCCGTAATTTAATGTTAATATTAATGTTAATATTAATGTTAATGTTAATATTAACATTAAATACTAAAATTAACATTAAACTTAACATTAAAATTGATATTAACATTAACATTAATATTAATATTAACATTAACATTAACATTAACATTAACATTAACATTAACATTAACATTAACATTAAATAAAAATAAAAATTAATATTAACATTAACATTAATATTAACATTAACATTAAATTACGGATGAGAGTGAGGGGGGTTTTAGGGGGTTTTCTAAGGGGGGCTTTTGATCCGCTTATATATATATATATATATATATATATATATATATATATATATATATATATATATATATATATATTTTATATATATATATATATCGGAAAAAAAAATAAAAATATATATATATATGTATATATCGGGAGCCCCGTTGCCCTTCATTGTTGGATCGACCAGACGCACACATGGACTCTGCGTGGGCCCCCCCGGTCCGATGGTGCAAGGGAGGGGGGCTTGGCGGGTCTCCGCAGACGAGTTTTTTGATTCGCGCCCATATATATATGTATGTATATATATATATATATTAAAATATATATATATATATATATATATATATATATATATATATATATATATATATATATATATATAAATATAATATATCATATAATATACAACTATCGAGATGAATCCGCTCTCCCCAGCTCTTTCCTCCGCATCGTCCCCGACATGGTGCCCCCTCCGCCGCCGCTGAAGGTCAACCGCATTCCCTCCCCCCTCGACCATGCCACCCTCCCGTCCTCCGGCCCGTTCTCCTGGCCTCTTCGCTGAGGAGGCCCTCTGCCACAGGATAGCGGCCGCCCTCTTTCCCTATCGCCCTCTTCCTCGTCGCCACTGACGCCCCCCTTGCCGACCCCCCCTAGCGGCGCTCGCCTACCGTCAGTCCGTGGGGCACCTTCCTCCCTAGCTTGGACCCCCGTGCAGCAGTTGCTCGTCGGTCGCAGCTTTGCAGCGATGGCCGTATCCCCCGACATTGGGCAGGCTGTCGCTCCAGCCCCTCAGTCCTCGTCGACGCTAGAGCACAGTTACGGAGTAGCTGCGCCCCCCCATCTTGCCATCTCGAGCGTCCCGCCCGTCCCTCCCTGTTCGCCCCGTCATTTCCCGCTCTCCTCCGTCTAGTCGGCCGTCGTCGCCTCCCCCACCACCCTACCACCCCACCCCCAAACCCCTCCACCACCCTCGCCTCCGAGCCTTGCTGCCGGTCCGGATCCATCACCTCGGAGCCACTAGTGCGGAGTAGCCCCCACCCTCCCTCGGTCCCCAAGCACCCTTCCCGTCCACCAGCACTTCCTACTTCGAATTTGCATCGGGACGTGCCCCCTTGGTTTCCTAGCTCCTGTTGGCGGACGTGCGCCCCGTTGGTACTCCGCCTCTGCTGGGGGACGTGGCTCCCTTTGGCGCAGTTAAACATTCGCGGGTGGGATCGTTGGCGCAATCCAACCACGCTCTCTTGAGCTAGCCCCCCTTGAAACTCCCACCCCTGTTGGAGGACGTGGCTCCCTTTGGCGCAGTCTATCATCCGCAGGTGGGCTCGTGGCCCCCTTGGGACACCCGCCCCTGTTGGGGGACGTGCCCGCCTTTGGCGCAGTCCATCCCCGGTCTCCCCCTACCCAGGCGGTGTCCCCCTTTGGCGTAGTCCAACCTGGTCACCCCTAGCCACGTGGAAGCTCCAGGTTGCTGCGCTTCTGGTGGTGGGGTTTCAGCAGCCACCTTGGGCGCCTTTTTCGGAGCTCATGGTGTTCTTCCTTATGTTGCACCGTATGGGAGCACATCTCAGCCGCTCATTGGAGGTTCCCATTCGTCCGCCGGTGGGCTCGAGGCCCCCTCAGTTCCTGCACCCCTGTTGGGGGTCATGCTCCCCTATGGCGCGGTTAACCCCTAGCCTTCCCATGGCCACGTGGCCCAGGGTTCTGCAGCCCCTTTGGGCGACTATTCCCGTGCGCCCGGCGCCCTTCCTCCTGTTACGCCGTATGGGGGCACATCCCAACCCCACTCCACGCTCTCTGGAGCTAGCCCCTACTTCGCTTGAGTCCGCACAAGCCGCTGTAAAGGCTTCCCCTCTCCCCCTTGTGCCTTCCGCGGGCGCAAGAGAGGGCGCAACCCATTTCCTTACTTCCCATCATCCCTCTCATGCCTCGCCTTCGCCTGATCTGACGGACAGCCCAATGCTGCCTTCCGATGCGGTCGAGCTCTAGGGCCCCCCTCTTGTGGCCACATTGGGTGCGAGCCTCCTCTCCCTCCATTCGGTTGCACCGGGTGTGGGCGCAACCCGACCGTTCCATTCGCCTACTTCTTTTGTGCCTCCTGTGGTGGCCCCATTGGGCACAGCGCACCCCTCCCACTCCGCGGGTTTGGACTTTCCCCTCTCTTCCTCTTTGCAGTTTCCACCTGTCGATGTGATGTTGCTTCCCGATACGGCTGGACTGATGGGCGCTTTCCCCCTTTCTGGCGCTTCCCAACCAAAGCCCCCTCCCAAACCCCCTAGGGTTTCGACAAGCGCACTTCTGGGGCCCGTTGGGGGTCAGCCCCCCTATCCGGATGCAAGCCTTCCTCTACCGGGCTCTGTGCCTTCGGGCGTAACCCCTCCTCCGGCCATCCCTGTCACGGGCCCTTTTCTTCACCCGCCTACATCCTTCGTCGACATCCTTCGCCCGGACAGGGCCCACAAGCCGGGACTCCTGTTCCCGGACATCACCCTTCCAGATATTGAGTACCCGCAGGCATCTCCCATGCCGATTGTACCGTTCACCAACCAGGAGCTCTCTTCCCTGGCCACCTTATTCTCCTTCTCCTTCGTCCTCAAATTCTCAGCAGGCTGTCCGAAGCTCGCAAGGGTAGCAGAGGTTATTGCTGGCAGGCTACTTACGACGGAGTACAGGATAGCCCCCCTAGACCTGAGGCACATTCTGCTACACCTATCCTCTGACATGGACCACAGGACGGTGTGGTCCAAAGGCACCGGGAGGGTTGACTCCCAACAGATGAAAATAATCAAGTGGTCACCCAACTTTAACACCAAGGAAGACTCAGCGATGGTTGCCGTCTGGGTTACCTTATCCAATCTTCCCCTTATTTGCTTTATTCCGGTGGCTCTTAAGCGTATTGCCAACTCTTTCGGGACTTACGTGGCCACCGTCGCCAAAACCAGTAATCTGACAAAAGCTCACTACGCTAAGATATGTGTATGGAACTCGACCTCACCTCAGACCCCCCAACCATATCCTCATTGAACTCGGCAACCAAACACACACTCAGCAAATTATCTACGATAACCACATTATCTTCTGCACTCACTGCCATTTACGCGGTCACCTATCGAAGCATTGCCTCCGTCTACACCCGGAGCAGAGGAAGAAACCGGAGAGGTCAAAACCCATTCCCAAAGGAAGCTAGATTCACCAATTGGCTCAATCACCCCTTCTTCCCCCCCCGAACTCCCAGACCAGATTCAACTCCAGCGAAGGCAAATCCTGCAGAGGCAACTCAGCAGAAAAAACTATGATCCCCTACCACCCACCTAACCTCTCTCTGTCCAATCAATTCAGCACCCTCGTGTCAGAATCTATTGGCTCCTCCCTCAAGTCAGACGTCGACCAGGCCCCAGGACCGGACCCTAAGGAACTCAGAGCCCCCATGAGAAGACAGAAGAGTCCGCTCCAGCACCTCTGATTGCTGCTGAACTGCTTACTCCGATCGGCAACTCCGTCGTCGATGCTCTGGCCATCTTGGGGCTAGAGCAGGCCTTTAGAGGTCTTCAGTGTAGTACCCCGTCCCGTAAAGTCAATCGGAGGAATCAAAATGCCGACGGCGTTCGGTCTTAGTCTTGCAACGGCTGCTCAAAGGCTCGCTCGGTCGAGGCGACTCCTCGCTCAGGTAGGGTAGTTTCGATGAACTCGTCTCATCTTAGCCTTCACTTAATAATTCGCATGTTTTCAACTTGCACAGGTTAGGCTTGATAATAAAAAGAGACGCATCCACATAGCTAAGAAAATAATCCCGACGAGTCGAAATGTCTTAGAACATGGAAAATGGTCCCACGGTCTGCTTAGAAGTCGGCTTAGCATGCTTTCAAATGACACTCGATCCTTCATTCCCGTGGCTTGGGAGAAGGAAGTTTGCCTAAGTTGCTAAGTTGCCATGACACTCGAATTAGCCTAAGTCATAGGCGTCGCCCGCTTGAATGCTTGATAAAGCATGCATGGTCCCGTCATTTTGCTCCAACACTCGAAATAACCTAAGTCATAGGTGTCGCCCGCATGAATGCATGAAAATTCATGTACGGTCCCGTCGTCCAAGGTTTGGCATAGCCTTCGCATGTCCCGTGAGTTAAGTCATCTTGTACGGCTTGTTGGCTTAAGTTTAGGCACCCGAGAACTTGGTTGTTCAAGTCGAACGCGTGCACGGTCCGTCCTCTCGATGCAAAGTTTGGCGTAGCCTTTGGTCGTCGAGTCGTTACTGAATAAGTTAGACAAGAGTTGTGCTGGACTATCGAAGCCATTTCTAGCACTGTTCCGCTCTATCTGCGGTTGTCAAGTCGGGTAGTCCCTTGAGAACAAGGCTCGTCATATAAAGTATATGACTTGAGCGATAGCATCGCCTAGAGAACAAGGTCTGTCTAAGGTACGAGCCACGGTTGGTTTAGTGAAAAGCATGCTACGAACAAAAGAAGTCAACGCGATTGGTTGTCACCGAGATCGATCCCGCTACTTGGGAGTCTCGCTAAGTCTCGATAAGTCCCGCATACGAGATCGGTCCTGCTACTTGGGAGTCTCGTTATGTCTCGACAAGGAAACACACGAGATCGGTCCCGCAACTTAGGAGTCTCGATAAGTCTCGCATATGAGATCGGTCCCGCTACTTGGGTGTCTCGATAGAAAGTTGGAAAGCATGGTCATGAATAAGGAAGGACTTGGTAGATCGAGTTGAGTTTGCATGGTCATTGGACAACTTGTCGACAAGGTGTAGTCTTCTCGAATGATCGCCGGGGCGTTGGGATCATGTCGGCCCAGGGGAAGCGAGACGGCTCAAAGCAGGATGTCGGATAACCGTATGGGAGATTCGGCGCTTCCGGGGCTAGCTACTCGTGGAAGGGCTGACCGAATTCCCTGAGCCGAGTCCAAGATAGCTTGACATTGCTAGTGACCACTCATATAGATGGGTCGACAGAATAGCGGCAAACCGCGTGTATGTCTTTGGATTGAGTCTAGAGCTTGAATGCAAGTCCAGTCGGTAACATAATGTTTGGGCCTAAGATTGGGCTGCAGCATAGGCACCGTGCTAGGCACGATACTTGGCATCGGGATGTTCATGAAATCAATACTAGGTTTGACAAGTCTTGTCTAAGTTGGTTGGTATATCGAACAGAAAGACCGCAAGGCGGTAGCATGGATAAGTCTTGATAAGTTAGCGAGGCACGGCCTCAATCTTGAAGCACGAATAAGTTCTAAGCAAGGTCTAGAGGCACGACCAGCACGAGTCGTCCCCTTGAGGTCGTTGGCACGAGAATTGGTCTAGAGGCACTTGAGTTTAAAGGAAAGTTTTGTCACGGCCGAGTTCGCATAAGTTGCTCCTCGGCGAAGCACTATCTCGAGTATGTTGAAGTCATGAATAGAGTATGGCACGACCCTGCCATCCCGAGTTGAAGTTTGGTCAAGTACATAAGCGATAAGGCACTGCCTCGATCGAAATACACGTTGGCATTATAGTACGACCATGTCAAAGCACATCGATTTAGTCAGGCATCGTGGTCTTAAAATTGATCCTAAGGCAAGACTAGAAAGATAATCGAAAGGGATTAAGCCGCACAAAGTAAATGAACGTGTCAGTTTTGTATGGGTGGGCGAGGAGCTCACTCCACCAGTACCGTTGAGTATTGACACCCACACAGTTTTCATGTGCAGGCACAGGTAGAAGCTCGTGGCACGGAGCTCGCTTAGATACATCGAGGCACGGAGTCCCTTGGCGATTTGAAGCATGTGGCCGCATAAACTCAAGACTTATACGAAACATAATGTATGGACATTGCCTTCCAAAGCTTCCGCTGGCTCTAGCATTGAAATCGAGAGATATAAGAGAGCAGAGTGACTTGTATAATGAGAGAAAAGTGAGCACGAGAGACTTGTAATCATGGCTTTGCGCTTATTGTAATCTGATTGTTCAATATCAATAAAAGTGTTTTTTTGAATAACTTGTGTTTGCCTTTAAATTTCTGCTGCATGTTTCAATGTTTCTGCTTGGGACTTCGGTGTGACGACCCCGTCGTCGTCGCTGAAATAGGCCGTTATGGAACCCGCCTTGCATGAGCGCAATCTCGGCTCATGCGGTATCACGCCTTAGTGAGGACGATCGCTCCTATGGGAGCGGGGCGTGACATAATGGTATCAAAGCACGGCTTTACGTCCTTAGACTTCAAGTCGACTTTCTCAGTTTTGAAAGCTCATCATTGTTAAAGAAGTGTGCGCTCTCTCTCAAATGTCCCTCGGCATGTCCATACAATAAGTCTAAATATTTTCAAAATCTCGTACAAGCGTTCAATCGAACGCATCGATAGCCATCGCCGAACGCATTAGTAGGCCTTTGTGCCGAACGGTGTCAACTTGACTTGATAGGAAAACATGTGCTAAAGTTAGCAAGTCGCGTGCGTGCCCAACTAGTCCTACGTCAACATTAGCAAGTGAACGTGGAAACTCGAATATAGTCCACATGGGATGGCTATGCACACGGCCTTTTGGCTAAGTTGTGCCGTGCGTCGCGTACCCCGACTTTTTGGTACAAACGAGTCGCGAGTGATATCAAGTAATGCTCCATCGGGAACGGAGGTAACACTTAGAGTGTATATCGATAGGAACGCAATCGGGCTAACGCTTAGGCGTGCACGAAAGATTGGTTTGGATTTTGAGGAATTATGCGAACGACTTAGTGCGTCGATACGACGTGAGCAATTACGCTAGAGATTCGTCGAACGAATCAGAAAGATGGTTTAGCGAATAATACGAACGTGATTGAGGACTAGATTGGATGGCTTAAATCCTGAGTGGTGTATGGTTTGTCTTGGAAATCATTCGAGCAAAATCAAGGATTAGAAGTAATGACGAGTATGTCGGCGAGGAGATGCGATCGCGCAAAGCCTTAGAACGCGTCATGCTTAGTTGGTCGTGACTTCGTATGTCCCGAACGAGATGTCGTTTGGACAACTTTTGAATGGGCAACTTGAGTTAGAAAACGATTCAGAACGATCAAACGAGTGAATGTCTTGATCGAGGAAATCTAGTAAATCACACGGATTTTGGACTGAGTCAAATGAAATATGACTTGAGTTTTGGACAACGATCTTGATACTAGATTGAGGAATAGCAATCGAACTTGATCTTGAATATCGAGGAGATTATGGAATATCCAACTCGGATAACAGCAATAGTACACGATTCGGAGTTCGTTACAAAAGGAAGATCGTCAGGTTACGTACATCATCGATGGTATTGAGGCGTATCAAAGATCGATGTGCGATAACTCGGAGGTACTCTGATTCGAGGAATAACGATGTATTAAATGTCATTGTTCTGCTGGATGCTATCCTCGAGATGTTGGAACACGTCAAAAAAAAAGAAAGACTTGGCTCGAGGATTTTCTAGTTGAACGAATGATAAACGGACTATCGAACTGAGAACTTGGCTTGGATGAAAATGAAATATTTGGATTACTTCAACGATAACCTCAATATTGACGTTCTTGTCTTATACGAGCGTAACTCCAGCCTCGGACATACGTCATGTCTATTAGGGCGATCACTCCGTGTGAGCGCTGGTATGGTAATTCATACAGCTAGGATGGTCGAACTTACACGGCATGGCAATTCGTGTGCATCGACTTGTGGTTTGACACGAAGGTAGACTAGAGAATGGCTCTGTGTGCTTGACAACTTAAGGATTGAGTAGGTCCAATCCGTGCATCAAGAATAAATTAGTCTAGACTCAAACAAGAGCTACGCCTCGATGTGAATGATTATTCTGCGGGAGCGTTGCATGGTAATTCATGAACCACCATGGATAATCGGACTCACGTGAGATTGGGGTGCAACATATTCTCGAGCTAGACGACCTCGTGATCGAATACATGAATTAGTTAGAATTGCTGATTGAACGAATTCAAATTGGCGCAACGAATGCATTGATACGAATAGGTGATCGTGCTCGATGTTTAGAAATCTGAGTGATACGAGCTTGGGTAGAAAATCTCGTGTTTTTGACTTGGTTTGACCCTAAGATTGGGGTCAGTGTTAGCATTATTGTTGGAGAACTATGATTTCAATCCTGACATTGACTTAGCCTTAAAAAATGACCTAGCAGTTAGGCAAGACGCCCCTGTTTCAAGAGTTAGAAATCGAAAGATTGATCTTGAGGATTGACATGGATGGATAGTGTGAATCACAAATATAGGAATGCCCCTCACGAGATTCGGCTGACATATATACATTTCAGGGACGCCTGAGTATGTGCACGATGCAACTCGAGTGAGAATGATGAATTCTCTATCATGCGGCTAGGCTGAATACCTGTATTTTGGGGACGCCTAGAATTCGTGCATGATCCAACCAAGTGATACGTTGAGTTCAAACAAGACTTGAGGAATGGAAGAGTGTTGAGAATTTAAATCGTATAAAGAGAAAGATTGAGTCGTATAAGCGTGGCTCGGAATCGAAGAAAAGCGTAGGCGGGAGTGCGTACGATAAATTATGGTGTACCTCACACGACTGTTATAAGTTCTGTGTCTAGACACGATTAAGTCTTGGCCATAGAAATAGAAGGATGGCTTACCTTCAGGAAAGTCTCGAGGACGAGACTTGTTCTGAGTGGTGTATGTTGTAGTGCCCCGTCCAGTAAAGTCAATCGGAGGAATCAAAATGCCGACGACGTTCGGTCTTAGTCCTGCAACGGCTGCTCGAAGGCTCGCTCGGTCGAGGCGACTCCTCGCTCAGGTGGGGTAGTTTCGGTGAACTCGTCTCATCTTATCCTTCACTTAATAACTCTCATGTTTTCAACTTGCACAGGTTAGGCTTGATAATAAAAAGAGACGCATCCACATAGCTAAGAGAATAATCTCGACAATTCAGAATGTCTTAGAACATAGAAAATGGTCCCACGGTCTGCTTAGAAGTTGGCTCAGCGTTCAAATGACACTCGATCCTTCATTCCCGTGGCTTGGAAGAAGGAAGTTGGCCTAAGTTGCTAAGTTGCCACGACACTCGAGTTAGCCTAAGCCACAGGCGTCGCCCGCTTGAATGCTTGATAAAGCATACACGGTCCTGTCGTTTTGCCCCAACACTCGAAATAGCCTAATTCATAGGTGTCGCCCGCTGTTTGCCATTAAAATCTTTTGATTGCAATTTCAATTATAAATAAAATAGTGTTACAATGTAGGACATAAATGTAGTCCTAGGAGTACACTTTTGTTTATCTGGGTCCCTGTGTCGATGGAGCGAGTGGTAATGCGTTGACTCCGTTGACGATCTAACGACGGTTTTTCATTCTTTGAAGGTCTGAGTTGTTCTGGGTGCTGGAGCTTGCGGAAAGAAAGAAGACATTGAGTGTCTATGTATTTCTGTCCCTCTGTGTATGGAGGAAGGAGATAATCCCTCTATTTATAAGCAGCAGGTTGGGCTGCTCATGCGCACATATATAGGATGTACCTGTATGTGGGGACGCCACGTGGTTGGAGCTGCAGGAGGCACATAGATGATGTACCATTATTTATCGGTTGAATCCTTCATGCTGCATTTGTGGGCTGGCACGTAGCAGGGGAGAGGATCTTTCAGTTGCTGAGATCTTGGGTGATTAGCACCCCTTCATAGGCTGAATTGAGTCAAAGGACACGTGGCGCATATCCGTAGCTCAAAGATCTTGGATTTGGTGGAGAGTAATCTGATAGGATATGCCTGGGATTGGGCGCATGAGGAGACTTTGGCTCGCAACCTTCAGGAGTTATGAACCAGTCTGGACGCGTGGCTTTTGAGGCGCATGCGAGGCTTCAGCTTGACCTTTGTCTTTAGGGATCAAAGGAAGGTCTGAGGCGCATGGCTCTTGAAGTGTATACAGAGGTTTGGGTGCATGGCTGCGGAGGCGCATGCGAATGGTTGGGCGGCCACGTGGCTTGTAACCGTCAGAAGAGAGTAATGTTGACGTTGATGTCAGCGATGCTTCATTTTTTGCAAAAGCTGTTGCTGCTCTGTCATCGAGGTATGGCTGCTGTCGTGTCAGACTTCAGCATTTAATGTTCTTTGACGGGTGATGGACTTTTGAGTGGGCGCATTGATCTGCATTCCACTAGGCGTATGGGGACGCGTGGGGCGCGTCCTTATGAGGCACTTGGTGCTGATGGGTGCGTCTGTATGATGTGCGGTCTGACCGACGCATCCGTTTGCATAACGCATCTTCATTGGTCCGACTGTTGCGTTCTTCGAGTCCTTTAAATAGCCGTTTTGACTTGACCAAATTTGAAGGGTCAGGTTCATCACCATAAATGCAAATTTATTGTACGGGATTCGGAGAACCCGCCACTTGGCGCATGGGTTTGATTTGCCCGGCCTATAAATAGCAGCAAGGAGAGAGTTTGCTTCTTATTCTCTCACGTCTTCCCGAATGAACTTATTTGCTCGAGTACATTATGTTGACAAGAATCTACCGAGGGTGAAGATGCGACGAGTTGTCTTCGTATGCACTCGTGAAGGTGACTGTTACATCCAAAAGTCGGGGTCGCAGGCTTTTGAAGCAGGCGGAAGGTGCCTGTTGCATCCAAAGATCGGGATGCTCGAGCCCCGTCTCCGTTATGCCGGAAGAGCTACAGATCAAAATTGCGGTGCTCTCCTCTTCCTTGGTCTTTGGAGAGCTCTTCCTCCAGCTAGAGTGGGGTTGGCTGCCCACTCTGGTTCTGCCCAAAGCTGCTCCTTTAGCCGAAGCAAGTGTTCGGGTCAAAGTGGAGCGCATAGGCTGAGATAATGCGCCTAACTGAGACGCTGAAATAGATACGCCTGACTGAGATGCTGAAGATACGCGCCTAACTGAGACACTGAAGAGAATGCGCCTGGCAGATGATGCGCCTAGCAGGAGGCGCATGGCAGTTTGTTGCCCATGGCTGTAGTCTTAGGATCTTTCTTTTTGTAGAAATTCTCCTTTATAAAGCCTTTTTTAGACATGTACTTCTTTTGATGTCTTATACTTTTTGCTTTCTTCTGCTATGCCAAGTACTTCGTTTGAGCTCCCTAGCGCATGTAATGTTAGGCGTATAGGAATTTTGGCCTTTAGATGCGCCTGAAATTCCATGCTTCTACAAGACCCCCTTCAAAGTTTTTAAAACATTTCGTTAAGTTTTAGAATACTTTGAATAAGACGCATGGTGTTGACTTCAATGGGGCGCATGACTGTTCGGGGCGCATGATTGCTCTGCGCATCTGTGATGAGGCGCATACTCCTCTTCAGTTTTAAATGCAAATGATAACACTTCGTAATAAACAAAGAGATTAATGATGATCATTTTGTATATCTACTGTTATCATTTTATAGAACCCCAGGTGGCGGCTGACGTCACCCTTCATCGGTTCACGTGTGTGACCAAGCCTATAAATAGGCGTCTGATGGAGAGAGAGAGAGTTCTCCCTCTCTTTGCTTTCTTCTTCATTAGAGCTCTTCTTCCAAAACCCTAACTTCTTTTTACGAAATGGCTTCCAAGACTCCTCACGGTGGTGCTGGCCGAGGGCGAGGCAAAGGAAAAGAGCCTACAGAGGCCGATGTTGATGCTGTCCCCTGGACAACCGTCGATGTTCGGCCGACGGTAATTGGTGGGTTTGTCATCCTTGTCGTACCTTTTGTATTTTGAGAAACAAAAAATCTTTTTAGAACTCACATACGCTGACGCACATAGACCTTGAGTCATGATGATGTGCTGAAGCTTCTTGCCGACGTACATGAACTTCGAGTCCTGATGATGCGCTGAAGCCTCTTGCTGACGCGCATGGACTTCGAGTCCTAATGATGCTCTGAAGCCTCTTGCTGACGCACATGGACTTCGAGTCCTGATGATGCGCTGAAGCTTCTTTGCTGACATGCATGGACTTCGAGTCTTGATAATATGCCGAAGCTTTCTTTCAGATGCGCCTGAGCTTGGGTTCAGTGTGTGCGCTTCTGATGAGAACTCAGCTCAGACATATATTGCTTTGTTGTTTTAACATATATGAGTTTTTATCTTCTTTCCCTGACCGCCAGTTTCGATGACCGTCCCACTTTTAAACGAAGTACTTCTGGACGCTGCTCTCTGTCAGATGGGAGTTGATTATAACGAGGAGGTAATAAATCCTACCTAAGCTGCCATCATGCTGGATCAGTCTCCCGAGAGAATGACTCAAATCAAGGAACAACAGTATGCGTTCCTCCAACGAATGATAGAGCATGGCAGTTTGTAATCTGCCGTTCCTGGCAATGAGACTTTCCTGAAGCCTGAGTTCCTGTTCGGGGAACGCCTCACTTCTACTAAAGCGAAGGTGCTGAGGATCAAGAAAGATTGGTTCTTCTCAGCCAAAGGGGTGCACATGTTCATGAAGCAGTTCGAGCGTCACTGGCCTTTGACGGCTTTCTGCCGTCTTACTTCCAAGAGGAGGATGTCATGGGAGCTAACCCCATCTCAGGGGAGAGCGATGGCGGGCACCATCAGGATCGATGCCACCTCGAACCAGAGGGATACTTTGGCCGCCATGCAGGCCTGACACTCTGGGTTCTGACGAAGTTTTGAACCGAACTCAGAGAGATTGGGCTGACTACCGCTATCCGTGCCACCCAGGCGGGCGTCGACATCAACAGGCATATGTTCCTTGCACTTTTGGAGATGTTTAACACCCAGACCGGGACCTTCTTCACTCCGGTGGGGGAGCTAGAACTTGCACTTCATGAAATATATGAGGTGTCGAGGCTTCCTTGGGGATCATAACCCAATGAGGAGTACTTCCCAACTAACGAAGAATTCCAAGTCCTGGGGGACAAAGAAGAAGCGATGATGGCTGTCTTTAAAGAAGTGGCGAGTCACCACTATTATATGCAGAAGAAGGACAAGGGTGGGGCGCAGCCCCACGTAACTGCTTGGAGGGATTACGTCTTTGCGTAAGACAAGGAGGATCCCTCTCAGTTTACGACTCCATCGGCTCTTTTCAGTACTAAGGTGCTCTCTGAAATGAGTAGATTGAATGAGAAGAGTCCCCAGGAAAACGCGGACCAGGAATCGGACGAGCACTTCTATAGCTGTTTTTGGCACCTCACTCATCGGATGTCGTCCAAAGCAGTGTTGGCTGCTTATCTGATGATCTGGCTTTGGGATCACGTCTTTTCAGGCGGGTCAGGCTCTATGGAGAGGGTGACCCAGAACCTGATCCTGCCAACTGTGAAATTAGTTTTTGGACATCCCTTGGCTTTACTCTCCGCAATAGTATGCAACCTGCTGCGAGGTCTACAAGAATTCACAGGTGACGTTGTTCCCGAGCGAGGTAAGAACGACAACTTTTTTCGTGCCGAATTGCCGTTTCACTATCTGATAGGGTGGTTGATTTTTCACCATCCCAACGTGATGAGTCCGGGCCAGGAAGAAGACCATGTAGCCGGAGACGCATTCCTTCTCCGTTTTTACCAGAGGAAACGGCTACATACGGGCGTTCCTGTTTGTAGGAAGGTTTTATCCTACCTTCAGGGATGTGAGATCACTAAAGTTGGTCCCATTTTATCAGCTTCGAAGCAAATGATGATTTAGCCGATTTGGGTGAAGATGCAACAACTTTGTCTCCGTGGGGATTCCGTTGGTTGCAAAGCATCCGGCCATCTCATTTGGTGTACAGGAATAAAAACCATTGTTACTTGGAGCCGTACTTGCCGAGCCGTTTTGCACGTCAATTCGGCTATGCCCAGTTGATGTTGGGGAACCCCAGTACCAGCCTGGGGTATATTGGGAGTCTGCTAGACGGGGCACGAACTTGGCAATACTACAATGCCGAATGTACCGGAGCTGACTTTAACATGCCGGTTCTGAATCTGCAGCCGCCGATTATTTTCTCAGCCGCCAAATTTTATTATGCGATGAACACCGTATCCCCTGGATATGATAGGGAGACCAGTTTCATTGTCGGCACCCAATTGGAGGCAACTGGGAATATGTTGGCGAAGGCTCGATCGTACCGTCTGCTAGAGGTTGGTTATCGAGATACCCCTACCGTATCCTCGGAGGGTACTCAGGCAGAGCCCTCGACTGATCGCCCGAAGAGACGTGCCGGCACAGAGATCGGTTCTTCTGTGCCGAAGAGGCCGAGGAAACCAATGTCACCTGAGGTGTCAACATAATCGGCTTCTACGGAGGTAAGGATGTCACGACCTGCACCCACTGTGAGGGTACGAGAACGTAACAACGCCCAGCCTACGCCACAGTGTCGGCGGTAGAACGCTGTCCTAGGTCAATCATCTAACAATAAAAAGGTACCTGTATAGTATATACACTCCGAATGGTGGTGACATAGCAATATACAGTCTCAATCACATCTAAGGCAGAATGATAAAATAGAAAGATAGATAGAGAAATAAATACTGAAATAAGGAAATCCACATAAATATAACCAGAGAGTCTAAGTGTCTACTGACATAACAAATCAGAACATCCAGCTCAATACAAGTCTCTAATACTGAATATGAAAGAATATATACAATCTAGACCTCAAATGACAGAAATAGTAAACCTAGACTAGGTAGCCTCAGTCTCTATAGATAGTGGATCCAACTGAAAATTTGGGTCATAAGAGCCATCTACATCTGTCCCATAGAAGGTGTCTACGCAGGCCTCATCCTCTTTAATATTTTTAACAGGTCCAGTCAGGTCAGGAGCGAGCACAAAACATCTCACGCAGTTCATATCAAGTTAGGAAATATAAACCATGCAATAGAGTAAGGTACATGAAACGCTGAAAGAAGAATGTATATGAAAAACAGTAGAGATTTGATAACAGGAAATATCTATATATGATAAGTAAGAACTGTAAGCAATGTGTGATTTAGAGTACAATATGGTTATGTAAACGGTCTAGGACAATGCAATGGTAACTCCATTGTACGTGAGTATACAATAGACATATATAATAGTTATACAATATTGTACAATAGGATTTGAGTACATAACCAATTCTACTCCCCCTCCCCAATCAATACACAAGGATCCACTCCAGTTATGTTATCTTGTACAATAGTGTACAATGTTATACAATAGATGCACAACGTTATACAATAGATGTACAATGTTATACAATATTTGTACAATGTTATACAATAGTTGTACAATGGTCTATCCCTGGAACTCATTTGATAATGATAGTACAATATACACAATGAGTATACAAGGATAAAGGTATTCAATAAATATAATATGTAAGTGAAACGCACATCACAATATGTATTTAGTGAATATAAGGGGATAACATCTCAAAAGAAGATCCATATAGTACCAATCCGTGATAACAATCGTGTAAGCATCAAGTGCAGTAATCTAGAGCAAGAATATAAATTCAGATAAGTATGAAACGGTCAAGGAATGTACTCGCCTGATATCCTGAGTGTCTGAAGAGAATATACTGTCCGAGGAGTGGTGTCTGTCTCCTATAGAACAGTACAAGTCACTATGAGTCTAAAATGATAATAAGATGCAATTCAATACATTCTATATGAATCTAAGTCAATCTAGGTCAAACCTAAGTCACACCAAGCTAAATTAGGTCATACTAGGTCATACTAAGCCAAACTGGGTCACACTAGGACAACCAAGGTCACAGGAAATCAATCCAAGTCAAACTAGGTCAATTTGGGTCAAGGGTTGACTTACAATTGACGTTTGGTCAAAAAGTCAACTCTGGTCAACACTGAGTCAACCCTAGGTCAAATAAGTTACATGTTGACCAACTGTTGACTTTCAGTCAACTGGTCAACTCTGGTTTGGTTTCGGTCAAATCTAGTCGCTTAAAGGCTAAGTTTGACTCTTGGTTGACTTTTGTTGACTTTTGGTCAAAATGGTCAACCGACGTCAAAACTAGTCTATGAGCACTATATTTGATCATTACCAACCAAGGGAACCAAGTTCTAACCATATCTAGACTCCAAACTCAAATACCCTATTTCTAGGGATTACCTACATTACCCTTACCAAGGTAAATATCTATACCTTGCACATACCACTCTAACCTAGGAATACTAGCCTAGGTTTCCTAGGATAGCTAGATACTATCCTATACTAACATTACCTACCAATAAATCCTAGTATCTAGGTCATCTAAATCATCCTATGACACATATTAATCATTTATCCATTACCTTACCTCATATACCATTCCCACCATTTAACTAACACTCACACACACTCTAACTAAGCTCACTCACACACAAGATATGGTCACATATAGGTTCACACACACACACACACAAACACTAGGCTCACATATAGGCTGATTTGTGGGCATGTTAAGGGCTGGTTGGGGGCTGTCCATGTATGGGCTAATATAGGCTAAATGAGAGCTGTCCATGGGACTGTATTTTGGGACACTTGGGGACTGATATGGACTAGAATTTAGAGGCTAATGACAGATTTTAGATGGGGGTTTTAATGGGACTGATATGGGCTGCAATGTGACTTGCTAAGGGGGCTGATATTGGATTGCAATGTGGACTGAATTAGTGATGGTTTAGTGGATTGTTTTAGGACATGTTAGGGACTGGTTTGAGGCTGTGTTGGGAGCTGTTGTTTAGGGGCTAACCCATGGCTATTATAGGGTAGTTGAGAGCTGCTATGAAGGCTGAACATGGGGCATGTGTAGGCTGCTATGAGGGTGAAATGGGGACTGCTAGATGGCTGTGTTAATGGGCTAATGGGGGCTGGATATGGGGGTCTCTTGGCTGTCCAAGTGGACTGCAATGTGACTGATTTTGGACAGGTTAAGCACAAGTAAAGGGACTGCCATTGGGGGTTTTAGGAGCTGGAATTTGGGACTGCTCTAAGGCTGAACAAAGGGCAGGTTAATAGCTGCTAATGAGGTTGCTTAGGACTGAAATATAGTGGCTATGGGGACTGCTTTGGAGGGATGCCAAGAGGCTGAATTATGTGGACAATCAAGGGGTTTTGGGACAGGTAACTAGCTGCTGGTTTTGCAGCTGGGTATGGGTCTAATGGACTGAAATGTATGGGTTTAAGGACAGCCAAGAAGGGACAGCCATATGGCTTAGTTTTAGGCACTGTTGGGGACAGTCCAAGGGACTGATTTGTAGTGTCAAATGGGCTGTCCAACAAGGCTGAAAATGGGCATATCAAGGACAGGTTTTAGGCTGTATGGACTGAAAATATGGGGGGCTAAATGGGGTGTTTAGGGACCTGTTTTGTCCTGCTACTGCTGCTGATTTCAGTTGGTTTCCTACCCCTTTCAACTCCACTCAACACTACTCAAAATCCATTCTAACTCTCTCTATTACCCACTCCCAACCAATTACTCAAACACCTCTCCTACACACTCTTAACCAACACAAACACACACACTAACTCTCCCTATTGGCCGACCCTTGTTGCCCCCATTCAAACACCAAGTATCACAATCACACCACCATAATATATCCACATATATATGAGCCAATATATACATATATATATATATATATATATATATATATATATATATATATATATATATATATATATATATATATATATATAAACGACACACACACACACACACACACACACACACACACACACACACATATATATATATATATATATATATATATATATATATATATATATATATATATATATATATATATATATTAGATATTATGATACATAGAAAAAAAAATATATAGATATTAGATATTATGATACATTAAGATACATAGGAAAACTCATCCTAAACACATAGTAAAATTTGGAATAAATATTAGAGCAACATTAAATCTATATACAAATAATACCACATGTGTCCAAATAGAGTTTTCCCTATTAGGACACGATCCTACTCTTAGGACACCTCTACAAATGTCCAATGGACATGAAATGGACACAAATGGGCACAAAACCATAGGGGTCATTCCTATGGGTCAAAACCGTCCTAATGCATGAGAGAAATGAGAAAGAGAAGGGGGTTTATACCTCCCGGTAGATCGAATCGAAGAAAAGCCTTCCCGAAGCGACACCGACATGTAGAGATTCCAAAAGGACACGAACGAGCTCCGAATCCTCCCAAACTTGGGTAGTTCCCTCCTTGGCTTGAATGGAGAAGGAAGGAAGAAGATTTGGTGGAGAAATGGAAGGATTTGGTGGAGAAATGATAGGGATTGCTCTCTAGAAATTTGGGGAAGAACTAGAGAGAGAAAAATAAAGTGGAAAGAAATGACATGAGTCTCTCTCCAACCCCTAGCTAGGGCCGGCCATACATGGCTGATTTCTACCTATTTATAATATCTAAAATACCCTCCTCTAGCCTATTCTATTAGTATTAGGAAAAGGGTTTAAGTCGGGGCTAGTTTGGTCATTCCTAAAACACTAATCCAAATAATCCTAACCAAAATAAATTAGCCTAGTCACTAACTAAAATAATTAGCATGTGGGCCATGGCTAACTAGTGTGTGGGCCCACTAGAGTCAAAACTACCCCAGGTCCCCGTTTCAAGTCGGATTGAGCTGAAATTCGAACCCGACTCAAATAATCCCAAAATAATATCATAAACAATAAAATAAATTTCAAAAATATTAAAAAAATACAAAATGACAAAAATATCCCTGTTCTTGAAAACTGGGGGTGACAAATTCCTCGAAATTAAAACCAACAATAGTAAAATGTCAAAATCACCAGTCATAATTTTAAATAGTTTAAAAATGATTAAAAATCACAAAAAATCATAATATGAAATAATTATCAATAAATAATAATTATAATTACAAAAGTTTAAAATTACCCTCTTCTGGAAAACTGGGTGTCACAATCCTACCCACCTTATAAAAATTTCGTCCTCGAAATTAAGATGATCGCACCCCCTTCTAGGTCAAACATAGTCAAGGGTCAATCACTAGTCAATTTCTCAACATCCAAGTACTTGGTCATCTACTGGTCAACTCTTAGGATTTTACCTACGCTAACTATCTAGGTGTTGGCAACTAGAATTTAGCAAAAGAGAAACTCTATAATAGACTAACTCTTAACCTTCCAAATCCTATCAAGTCGCCCATAACTAAATACCCACAAGCTAAGCACACCAATCCCAAATACCACGTATAGATATGCTCAAGAACAACAATTCGTCACATATATCCTAAGTATATCATCTGCAATCTATATGTATATATATACCTCTCAGCCTTAGGTGAACTGCAACTATACTCAAGGACAGGCTCTGGTTGTGGGTGTCTCACTGGAAAAAAAAGTAAGGAATATAATAACAATCATCAAGGCTGTCAGGCATACTAGCATCCTATATGTAAACTGGTTGGTATTATAATAACAGGGAAATCATCTACAATGGGTTACTATTCTAATACCACTACTAACTACCATCTCTAGGATACAGACACTCTACAAGTCATCATATCATTATACTATGAAGGAACTACCTACGAATAAGCTTTACAAAACTAAATATCCCTACTCCTAAGCTATTTGCAACAACAGAAGGGTATGATGTTCAAAAACCTTCAAGATACAATCTGATAATCATATGCGTCTGTCCAAAATCATGTTACTCAGAGTCTTCGTCATGCTAGTGCGCAAGGCTACGATAATCACAGAGTCCTTGACTAAGGTACATACCTCTAAGTTCATGGTATTTACAATTTCTGCATTGCCGCATGCGACGACGAAAACCTTAAATTCCCACACCCGAGAAATACGTCCAAAATCTGACTATATGTCCTCACTATGCCAGCTAACACGACTATCGAAGATTCTAGATCCCATGATTGAGGTGACCTAGCCCATATGATTTTCTTAGAAGAAAACAAACATAATGAAAGAGCAATCATGACAAAATTAATCAATCAACAAGGAACAAATGGAATCGGATTTCAAGGTAGTTATAAAAGACAATTACGGGAATGGAATTGAGAAGAACGGAACTTGCAATAAGATCTCCAATGGTCTGTGCATCATCGACTGTCCTGACGATAGCTCGCCCTACTGGTTTCCCCTGGTCTGCTGCTGATGTTGCATGAACCGCTGCTGCTGAGAGAAATCGGAAATGACGGAAAAAGTCTCTGTACAGACAGAGGTGCACCTCCAATATAGAAGAAACGCCAACTTGAGTCGACACAACAGGAGCTGCGGTCTCGAGGCCCTGATGAACATGACGAGAGGTGGCCAGCCTCTCGATAGTATCCCCCGGACCGGAGCGATGAGATCGTGTCTCCATAACCATCATGAAGATAGATCAAAACAAGAAGCAATTTTTGAGAATGAAGCAAAAATTCAAAGGAGGACAGTTTATGTTCAAGGGAAAATAATATCGGCAAGAACTGAGATGGTATGAAATAGATAAGAGTTTTTCCTAATGTGATTAAGTACCTTCAAAATATCCTAATCCTACTGCAGGTTGTAGTGATACTCTAGTTCGAATACCACTACATAAACTCGACCTACATGGGCTACCACTAAAAATGTGTCACGACCCGCACCCACTGTGAGGGTACGAGAACGTAACAACGCCTAGCCTATGCCGAAATATCAGTGGTAGAACGCTGTCCTAGGTCAATCATCTAACAATATAAAGGTACCTATACAGTATATACACTCCGAATGGAGATAACATAGCAATATACAGTCTAAATCACATCTAAGGCAGAATGATAAAATAGAAAGATAGATAGAGAAATAAATACTGAAATAAGAAAATCCATATAAATACAACCAGAGAGTCTAAGTGTCTACTGACATAACAAATCAGAACATCCAGCTCAATACAAGTCTCTAATACTGAATATGAAAGAATATATACAATCCAGACCTCAAATGACAGAAATAGTAAACCTAGACTAGGGAGCCTCAGTCTCTATAGCTAGTGGATCCAACTGAAAATCTGGGTCACAAGAGCCATCTACTTCTGTTTCATAGAAGGTGTCTACGCAGGCCTCATCCTCTGTAATATTTTCAACAGGTCCAGTCAGAACAGGAGCAAGCACAAAACATCTCACGCAGTTCATATCAAGTTAGAAAATATAAAATATGCAATAGAGTAAGGTACATGAAACGCTGAAAGAAAAATATATATAAAAAATAGTAGAGATTTGATAACAGAAAATATCTATATATGATAAGTAAGAAATATAAGCAATATATGATTTAGAGTACAATATGGTTATGTAAACGGTCTAGGACAATACAATGGTAACTCCATTGTACGTGAGTGTATAATAGACATATACAATAGTTATACAATGTTGTACAATAGGATTTGAGTACATAACCAATTCTACTCCCCCTCCCCAATCAATACACAAGGATCCACTCCAGTTACGTTATCTTATACAATAGTGTACAATGTTATATAATAGATGTACAATGTTATACAATAGATGTACAATGTTATACAACAGTTGTACAATATTATACAATAGTTGTACAATGGTCTATCCCTGGAACTCATTTGATAATGAGAGTACAATATACACAATGAGTATACAAGGATAAGGGTATTCAATAAATATAATATGTAAATGAAACGCACATCACAATATGTATTTAGTGAATACAAGGGGATAACATCTCAAAAGAAGATCCATATAGTACCAATCCGTGATAACAGTCGTGTCAGCATCAAGTACCGTAATCTAGAGCAAGAATATAAATCCAGGCAAGTATGAAACGGTCAGAGAATGTACTCGCCTGATATCCTGAGTGTCTAAAGAGAATATACTGTCTGAGGAGTGGTATCTATCTCCTATAGAACAGTACAAGTCAGTATGAGTCTAAAATGATAATAAGATACAATTCAATGCATTCTATATGAATCTAAGTCAAACCTAAGTCACACCAAGCTAAACTAGGTCATACTAGGTCATACTGAGCCAAACTGGGTCACACTAGGACAACCAAGGTCAAACAAGGTCATAGGAAATCAATCCAAGTCAAATTAGGTCAATTTGGGTCAATGGTTGACTTACAGTTGACTTTTGGTCAAAAAGTCAACTCTGGTCAACTTTGGTCAATACTGAGTCAACCCTAGGTCAAACAAGTCACATGTTGACCAACTGTTGACTTTCAATCAACTGGTCAACTCTGGTTTGGTTTCGGTCAAATCTAGTCGCTTAAAGGCTAAGTTTGACTCTTGGTTGACTTTTGTGGACTTTTGGTCAAAATGGTCAACCGACGTCAAAACTAGTCTATGAGTACCATATTTGATCATTACCAACCAAGGGAACCAAGTTCTAACCATATCTAGACTCTAAACTCAAATACCCTATTTCTAGGCATTACCTATATTACCCTTACCAAGGTAAATACCTGTACCTTGCACATACCACTCTAACCTAAGAATACTAGCCTAGGTTTCCTAGGATAGCTAGATACTATCCTATACTAATATTACCTACCAAGAAATCCTAGTATCTAGGTCATCTAAATCATCCTATGACACATATTAATCATTTATCCATTACCTTACCTCATATACCATTCCCACCATTTAACTAACACTCACACACACTCTAACTAAGCTCACTCACACACAAGATATGGTCACATATAGGTTCACACACACACACAAATACTAGGCTCACATATAGGCTGATTTATGGGCATGTTAAGGGCTGGTTGGGGGCTGTCCTTGTATGGGCTAATATAGGCTAAATGAGAGCTGTCCATGGGACTGTATTTTGGGACACTTGGGGACTGATATGGACTGGAATTTAGAGGCTAATGACAGATTTTAGATGGGGGTTTTAATGGGACTGATATGGGCTGCAATGTGACTTGCTAAGGGGGCTGATATTGGATTACAATGTGGACTGAATTGGTGATGGTTTAGTGGACTGTTTTAGGACATGCTAGGGACTGGTTTGAGGCTGTGTTGGGAGCTGTTGTTTAGGGGCTAACCCATGGCTATTATAGGGTGGTTGAGAGCTGCTATGAAGGCTGAATATGGGGCATGTGTAGGCTGCTATGAGGGTAAAATGAGGACTGCTAGATGGCTGTGTTAAGGGGCTAATGGGGGCTGGATATGGGGGTCTCTTGGCTGTCCAAGAGGACTGCAATGTGACTGATTTTGGACAGGTTAAGGACAAGTAAAGGGGCTGCCATTGGGGGTTTTAGGAGCTGGAATTTGGGACTGCTCTAAGGCTGAACAAAGGGCAGGTTAATAGCTGCTAATGAGGTTTCTTAGGACTGAAATATAGTAGCTATGGGGACTGCTTTGGAGGGCTGCCAAGAGGATGAATTATGTGGACAGTCAAGGGGTTTTGGGACTTGTAACTAGCTGCTGGTTTTGCAGCTGGGTATGGGTCTAATGGACTGAAATATATGGGTTTAAGGACAGCCAAGAAGGGACAGCCATATGGCTTAGTTTTAGGCACTGTTGGGGACAGTCCAAGGGACTGATTTATAGTGTCAAATGGGCTGTCCAACAAGGCTGAAAATAGGCATATCAAGGACAGGTTTTAGGCTGTATGGACTAAAAATGTGGGGGGCTAAATGGGGTGTTTAGGGACCTGTTTTGTCCTGCTACTGCTGCTGATTTCAGTTAGTTTTCTACCCCCTTCAACTCCACTCAACACTACTCAAACTCCATTCTAACTCTCTCTATTACCCACTCCCAACCAATTACTCAAACACCTCTCCTACACATTCTTAACCAACACAAACACACACACTAACTCTCCCTCTTGGCCGACCCTTGTTGCCCCCATTCAAACGCCAAGTATCACATTCACACCACCATAATATATCCACATATATATGAGCCAATATATATATATAAACCACACACACACACATATATATATATATATATATATATATATATATATATATATATATATATATATATATATATATATATATATATAGATATTAGATATTATGATATATTAAGATACATAGGAAAACTCATCCTAAACACATAGTAAAATCTGGAATAAATATTAGAGCAACATTAAATCTATATAAAAATAATACCACATGTGTCCAAATAGGATTTTCCCCATTAGGACACGATCCTACTCTTAGGACACCTCTACAAATGTCCAATGGACACGAAATGGACACAAATGGGCACAAAACCATGGGGGTCATTCCTATGGGTCAAAACCATCCTAATGCATGAGAGAAATGAAAAAGAGAAGGGGGTTTATACCTCCCGTAGATCGAATCGAAGAAAAGTCTTCCCGAAGCGACACCGACACGTAAAGATTCCAAAAGGACACGAACGAGCTCCGAATCCTCCCAAACTTAGGTAGCTCCCTCCTTGGCTTGAATGTAGAAGGAAGGAAGAAGATTTGGTGGAGAAATGGAAGGATTTGGTGGAGAAATGATAGGGATTGCTCTCTAGAAATTTAGGGAAGAACTAGAGAGAGGAAAATAAAGTGGAAAGAAATGACATGAGTCTCTCTCCAACCCCTAGCTAGGGCCGGCCACTGATTTCTACCTATTTACAATGTCTAAAAATACCCTCCTCTAGCCTATTCTATTAGTATTAGGAAAAGGGTTTAAGTCGGGGCTAGTTTGGTAATTCCTAAAACATAATCCAAATAATCCTAACCAAAATAAATTAGCCTAGTCACTAACTAAAATAATTAGCATGTGGGCCATGGCTAACTAGTGTGTGGGTCCACTAGAGTCAAAACTACCCCGGGTCCCCGTTACAAGTCGGATTGAGCTGAAATTCGAACCCAAGTCAAATAACCCCAAAACAATATCATAAACAATAAAATAAATTTCAAAAATTTTTAGAAAATACAAAATAACAAAAATACCCCTGTTCCTGAAAATTGGGGGTGACAAATTCCTCGAAATTAAAACCAACAATAGTGAAATGCAAAATCACCAGTCATAATTTTAAATATTTTAAAAATGATTAAAAATCACCAAAAATCATAATATGAAATAATTATCAATAAATAATAATTATAATTACAAAATTTCAAAATTACCCTCATCTGGAAAGCTGGGTGTTACAAAGGACGTGCCACATAGTCTGGTTTGTTCGACCATTTTTGTGACATATGCTTTCTTTTTGTAGGAGCCGCTGAAAAGGAAATCCCAAACTCCGAAATTGGGTGCTAGAAAACCAGAGTGGGTGGTGGGCCCATCTGATGAGCGCATTCTGTCGATTGTGTTGTCTTTCGTGGAGGAGAACCCAGATGATGTGACTTCTGTAGAGATACAAGCTGCCGTGAGGGCTTCTGGTATCGAGGTCCTAGCAGAAACTGTTCTTCCAGATGAGGAAGAAGAATGGAGTTCGTCTTCTTCGGATGACGTTCCTCCAGAGGTCCCTGAGCCTGTAGGAGCAACAGGCATGGTTGTAAAAGAGGAGTGGGCTGATTCCCCTCTTCGTCATGATGAAGGAAGGTCGGCTACACCATTGTCGAGCCCTACCCCAGACCCAGCGGCGGATGCCGAGCTGGCTGCCGATCGAGAGGTACCGACAGATTCTATTCCCACAGAGGGATTCGATGAGGGAGGCGAGACTCGTCTGCCGAGCCTGACTCCAGGAGAGCCAAGTCAGGAAATAGGTGCTGATCTTGCTATTTTATCGGAGGAGGAAGGTCTTGTGCGGCCTGTTGATAGTGTTTTGGAGACGGAGGAGACAACCCCAAACGTCGGTGGTTCCTCCAAAATTGAAAAGGGTAAGGGTTTGCTGGTTGAACCCTCTGTTGCTCATTCTACTTGGGGGACGATATCGACACCCCACTCGGCTCCTTCCGCTCTCTTGGCTCCGCTGGGAGCGGCGAAGTTCAAGTCCCCGTCGAGGGGGAGTCCGCTGATGTCGAGGTTTCAGCCTCGCAAATTGAAGTCGGTGGATCTTCTTCAGGTCTGCCGTCCAAAGCAGCTCCTCCAACTCCTATTATGACGCCTCAGGTGTTGGCAGATGCGGATAAGTACGTAAAGTTTGTTGTTGAGGCAGTATACAATATGCTGCAGAGAGGTGTATCGACCGTAATAAATGTAAATAGGAGTTCTACGACGACGAAAGCCATGGCGCTCCCTTATATTGGTCTAATATGTTTCCACCAGGGCCACGATCATATGGCCGAGATTCTGGAGGCGTCGGTGGTCGAGCTTGACTAGCTTCTTTCCGAGCTTCAGAGTATCCGACGAAATAACTTTTCTGCTCTGATAGAAGCAGAAAAGGAGAGATTGGTAGCTGAAGTCGAGTCGTCGTATCAGGCCACGGTGGCTGTGTGGGACCGCGAGGTGGCCGAAGCTGAGGCTGCGGTAGAGAGGCTATCTCAATCTACGCAAGAAAATATGGAGTTGCGGGCCTCGTTGGAAGCTAGCATAGCGGAGGTCACTGCCAAGATCCGCCTCCTTGAAGACCAGCGGGCCCAACTCTTGTTAGATGCTGAGCGAGTCCAGGCTGAACATGTAGCATCTAAGGAGGAGAAAGCAGTCTTTACATGTCAGATTCTTTCCTTGATCCACCAGCAACAACAACTAGACGAGAAGTATGAGAATGATACTGCCCCTAAAGCTGTCGAGGTGATGCGTCAAGAAGCCGAACGTCGAGTCTTGGTGACCGCAGAGACTCGGGCGGAAAACTTGAAGCATCGGATTGAAGAGCTTTTTGATAATCCCAGTGATGCTTAGGGATTGTAGTCTTTTTTTGTTATTTTGTAGTTTGCAACTTCTGCTGGGGATGTAATCTTTTTAAAATAAAAAATAAAGAATTTTGTGGTGTGTTCATTTTTGCTGTCATGAACTAGTAATTTGTGTGGACCTATTATCTTTTGCGCACCTTGGTTTTTTAGATACAGATAATAAGTTTGAGAGAACCGACATGTTTGCTCAGAGGTAATTTGGACGTGGTAAATATGGGGTTCAAATGATGAAGTTTTTCTACTCAGAGGTGTTATGGACGTGGTATGAGTGACTATGGGGGGATATGCGGAACTACTCAGAGTTAATATGGACATAGAAGTTCTACGATCAATATACGGCAACGCGGGGGTTGTTTATACGGGATATTTACTCAGAGGTAATATAGACGTGGTAAACATGATAAGTAGCACAATTTTATGTAGTGTAAGATTCTGTTTTGCATGGCATAGAGGAGCAACTCAGAGGTAATATGGACGTGGTTGTTCTTCTACAGAGGATAGAATGCCACGGAACAACTGGGTTCTGAAAGCATAGGATTTTGTGAAGGGAAGATGTACGTGAGCTCTAATGATCAGGTCCACTGACTCCCTTGTTGGATAGAGATGGAAGTACATGTTTGAAAGATTTCATGAGTAGTACTTCTTTAGGAACTTGCCGTTGATGGGCATCATAAACAAGTCCCCGTTCGGTCGAGCGAGGCGGTAAGCACCGTTTGAGTATACGGTCTCTATGATGAAAGGTCTCACCCACTTGGGTTCGAACTTTCCTGGTGTTTTTTGAGTCAACACCATCGGCCTCCTGACTGCCAGGACCAGGTCGCCTACTTGGAAAGTCCTCTGCTTGACCTTTTTGTTGAAAGCCTGTAATATACGGGCTTGATAAAGTTCAATGCGCTACTGAGCTAGGAGACGTTTTTTGTCTAGTGCTTCCAATTTTTGCAGACGACGACGCTGGTTGTCTTCTTCTGTCAATTGGTTTGTGATCGCTACACGGAGTGAGGGTATCTGAATCTCGAGAGACAGTACCGCTTCGCTTCCGTAGATTAAGGAGAACGGGGTGTTGCCCGTAGGAGTCCGTACCATTGTACGGTAGGCCCAAAGACATTCGCCGAGCTTTTCATCCCAGTCGCGTTTGTTGGATGATACAACATTTTTTAGTAACTTGATGATTGTCTTGTTAAAAGCCTCGGCCAATCCGTTTGCTGCCGGATTGTAGGCGGTTGATGCCACGTTCTGAATTCGATTCTTGTCACAGAATCTGCTGAAAACATGGCTGATGAACTGAGGACCGTTGTCGTGGATAATCCTGTAGGGTACCCCGAAATGGTAGATGACATGATGCTTGATGAAGCTGATCGTCCTAGAGCTTTTCACTTTCGTCAGTGGAACTGCTTCTGCCCATTTGGAAAAGTAGCCTGGGATGGCTAGGATGAAGCGGTGTCCCTTTGATGAGAGAGGGGTGATAGGTCCTTCAATGTCCATGCCCCAAGCTTCAAAGGGCCAGGAAACAACCGTAGGATGTAGTGGTTCCGACGGTGTATGGATAAAGTCGGCATGAAGCTGGCAAGCATGGCACTATTTAGCATAGTCGACGGCGTCGGCTGCCATGGTTGGCCAGTAGAAACCCATGCGTCACAGTCGATCCTGCAACTTAGGGCCATGTTAATGAGCCCCGTAAGTCCCGTCATGAGCTTTCCGAAGGGCTTCAACTGCTTCTTCGTTGGATAGACATCGAAAGAGAAGTCCATCGAAGGAACGTCGGTACAGCGTTTTAGTAGCTGTATCATAATAAAATCGAAGGGAACGCTTTCTGACCGAGACTGTTTCTTTCGGGTCTTCTGGGAGAATTCCATAGATAGTAATGTCGATGAACGGGAACCTCCAATCTCGGACATTAACACCGGCACTTGTCGTCATGGCATGGGCCATTTGTGAGCATAGGTTATTTTTCGGACAGACCAAGTCTCGTCCAACTACCGTGACGGAGGGTTGAGTACCGAGGGGTACCGCTAATAAGGCTGCGAGGCCGGCCAGAGCGTTAGCCTCCAGGTTTTGTAACCGAGGTACGTGTTCTATGAAGAACTTGGTGAAGGTTGAAATAATATTCAATGCAGCTTCATGGTAAGGAACCAGATCTTCATGGCGAACTTCGTACTGTCCTTGGATTTGATTAACGACGAGTTTCGAGTTGCCGTAAGCTTCCAGATGATCCACCCCCTGCTGTTGCGCCAGCTGGAGTCCCATGATGAGAGCATTGTACTCGGCAACATTGTTGGAGCACGGCTTCGAAAGGGAGTAAGCACGCTGGATGACCAGCTGATCGGGGGAGACTAAGACCACCACCACTCCGGCGATGATTTGGCCTTTGGGGCCTGTTCTCGAAGTACCATCGAAAAAACCCATCAAACGGAGCTTTCTTCGGTGATGTTTGATTCTTGGACCTCATCCGGGATGTCTTCATAGAGTCTGGAGGACTCTGGGATGGGGTATGCAGCTAAAAAGTCGGCTAGAGCTTGTCCCTTGACGGCTTTTTGTGGAACGAACACCATGTTATACGACGTCAACAGAATTGCCCATGTAGCTAGTCGGGAGTTAAAAGATCCCGGCTTCGTCATGAGAACCCTGAGTGGATTGACTCTGGAGATGACATGAATTGTCTGGCTCGAAACATAATGGCGAGTCTTCTGGATGGCGAACACCAAAGCCAAACACTCATTTTCAACGGGGTTGTACCGATGTTCGGCCCCGATCATTCTTCTACTAAGGTAGTAGATAGCTTGCTCGTAGCCTGCATCATTGTTCTGGGCCAACAAAGCCCCGAGAGAATGATCTATGGCACGACGTAGAGGAGAAATGGTTTACCTGCAGCAGGTGCCACTAGGACTGGCGGGCTCGTCAGGTAAGCTTTGATATCATCGAAAGCTTTCTGGCATTCTTCTGTCCGGACGTTGGAGACTCCCTTCTTCATGAGCTTGGTGAAGGGTTAGCATTTTCCAGAAAGGTTCGCTATAAACCTTCGGATGTATGCCAGACGCGCCTGCAGGCCTCAAAGTTCTCGGAGGTTCTTCGGAGGGTTCATGTCAAGGATGGCTTTGGTTTTCTCGGGATCGACATGAATGTCTTTCGCCGTGATAATGAAGCCCAAGAACTTTCTGCTAGAAACCCCAAGGAAGGATTTAGCGGGGTTCGTCTTGAGTTGATGCGCTCGCATGAGATCGAAGACTGTCTTTAGGTCTTATAGGTGATCACCTTTGAGACAGCTCTTGACAGCGATATCATCAACATAGCACTCAACTGTTTTGTGCTGATGTTGACGAAAACTGGTACTCATAGCTCGTTGGTATGTAGCACCAGCGTTCTTCAAGCCAAAGGACATCACTGTGTAGCAGAAAACCCCCTTCGGAGTCCTGAATGACATGTGTTTTACGTCATCGGAGAATATTTTGATCTGGTTGTAGCCCGAGTACCCATCCATGAAAGACATGCGTTCGAAGCTACATATATTGTCGATCATCACGTCAGTGATTGGAAGTAGGAATTCGTCGTCCGGGCAAGCAGTATTGAGATCACAAAAGTCGATGCAGACTCGTATCTTCCCATTCTTCTTGGTGACAGAGACGACATTGGCCATCCAGTCCGGATGTTGCTCTTTACGGATAAATCCGCTGCTCAGGAGTTTGTCCACCTCCTGATCGATAGCGTTTATGATGCCAGGATGAAAACATCGTTGTTGTTGCTTTACAGGCTTAGCATCAGACAAGATGTTAAGTCTGTGCATTGCGATCTAGGGATCGAGTCCCGGCATATCTTCGTAGCTCCAGACGAAAACGTTGATATATTCTTTGGCCAATTGGACCAAACACTCCCGGTCTTCTCCCTTTAGACTCTTGCTGATGAAGATGGGTTAGGAAGGAGATCCATCCCCAAGGTCAACTTGTTCGATCTCGTCTTCAGTAGGGGGTTTACGTAATTCAAAACGAGACTCCCACTGTGCTCGTAGGCGTTGAGCCCAGGGTTTTTTCTTAAAGAATTCTGGCATTTGGTCATCGCCTTCATCCTCTTGAGTTTGTGCAGATGCCATGTCGACTGATAGCACCTTCTTGAGGACTGAGCCGATACTGGTATCGAAATCCTAAGTTGATGCTTCGGATGAATGAGAGTGTTCCATTTCTTCTGCCTGCGAACTCTCTGGAGTAGCCGGCGGCGTGACATAGCCTACCCTCCGTCGAGTACGATGATAGTAGTCTTGCGGCTTTCCTTTAGGTATTGGGAGCCGGAGGGAAAGACGCCAGCCTTTGCCGTAGTTCAGGCATTTGTTGCTTTTCAGGTCATAATCCATCTTTTGAATGAGGTACTTTACCTTGTCCGTGTACCGATAGACTTGTATTCTGCCGGTATCTGGTTCTGGCTCGAGTGGCGGGAGGTCTTGATAACGCTCGACTTTGCCGAAGATGATGGGTTATTCATCCCGATTTTGCGGTGGGACTATGAAACAGACTCCTTGGGACGGGACTACTCGATTTACATGATTGACGGTCGTTATTTGTGTTTGTAACGACCGTAAAGCATTATCTAGTGTATACATAACATTCCAATATGGAAGACTAGAATAATTGAAAGACACTCTATTATTGAAAAACACGAGATTTTGTCCCGTGGGATTACATTATCAAGAGAAGGTGCATCTATATCAGCAGATATGTACTCTCCTAACTCAATATCTGTGAGCACTGGGGCAGGTTCGGGATAGTTCGTCGCAGATTTGACCTTGGGGTCCGAGAGGGCTATGTGGGTCTTCTCTTGTAGCTTGGATGATTGCGGAGTCTTGCCTTTAAGACGCACCTTTAGGGGTGCTTCGACTGCGCCTTCGATGACATGTGCCTTTCCCTGTAGTTTTGCCACAAGGGAAGCCGACGTTTGAGGAGGTTTTCCCTTGAGCTGTATCTTCAAGGGAGCTTCAGTAGGTGCTCTACCTGGAGAAGTTAGTGCTTTTCCAGGTAGCTTTATGGTCATAGGAGGCAACATCTGAGGCGGTTTCCCTTTGAGTCGAATCTTCAAAGGAGCGTTGGGAATCATCTCTGGCTCCATGTCCGGCTCTGTCGCAGTTTCTGCTTCATCGTCGGCATCATTGTCTTCTCCTTTATCGAGCGACTTATACAAGCTAGCATCGGTGAAGTAGGCTTTGACCCCCTTGAAAGGGTCGATGTCCGCGAACTCTGTCCGGATGATGTCGTTAGTGGACACGTACTTCATACACTGGTGGAGTGTAGATGGCACCACCATATACTCGTACAGCCACGGGCGATCCAGTAGGAGGTTGTAGTTGACGTCGGCGTCCACGACATAGCAAGTCACCTTGGTTCGGAGGTTACCGATATGATATTTCAGTCGTATTTTGCCCAGCGGTTCACTTTTGCTAGCATTGAAACCGCTGATTGTAGTGTTGGAAGGCGCTAGACGGTACATCGGGATCCCCAGTGTTGACAGTAGAGTCCTAGGGATAATGCTGAGGGAAGACCCTGGATCAATCTGAATTTGCTTCACCTTGACGGAACCTACATATCCTATGTAATACAGTGGCCTGTTGTGCCGGTTATGCTTGAGCAGCATGTCTTGTTGGGTGAAGGTTATGTTGGGGATGACCTCATCCGCACAATGGTAGTACGCACATATGGTCAGAAGATCCTCAGGCTGCTTGACCTGACTGATGAAGGACTAAGCATCCTTCAAGGCTTCACAGAGAGCTTCACGGGTGTCTTTGAAAAGACGAAGAAGCTCGTACAGAGATAAGCGGGCGGGAGTACCGGCAAGTTATGCCAGTATGTCAAAGTTGTGAGGCTTGGCTAGCCCCCATGTATTTTCCCTTCGTAAAGACTAGTCGAACGGGCCTCTAAGTGCTTGTTTATTGGCTGTTGGAGGTTTGGATGGACCTCCTTCTTTGGTAGCAGGGACAGCGCAGGGCGGCACCACCTCGACGGCAGCTTCGTCAGGTTGGGCGTTCAGCTGCGAACGTGATTGTACAGGAAGTGCCTCTTCCACGGAGGAAGAGACCATGGGGTAAGATTTGATTTTCGTGCCCTTAGCTTTGAAGGCAGAGCGTACCCCCGGTTGAGTAACTTAAGAGACGAGATCTGGATGAACCCATAAGATCTTTCCCCGAGATGTGGTGAGTGGGATGAGTCCACTCACGTTGTCACGGGTAGGTAGTAGATTGACAACCTCCATTGTCGCCTTTGGGATGGGGACGATGCCATCTTGTGCTATGGTTGGCAGCAAGGTGCCGAACTGGAGCGACACCAGGTTAGCCGAGACTGTCTTCTCCTCGTAATCGACGGAGATGACATTCGCATTGATCATGCGCTGGATATAGTTCTTGAGGACGTAGTAGTCCTGAGTTGGATGTCCGTCAAACCGATGGTAGTGACAGTACCTCGGATTGTCCCCTCTCCCAACCTCGTCGGGACGCTTCGGGTCTGGCAATTTGATCTTATCACCCTGCTTCAGCATGTCGAAGAGTTGTAAGGTGTCTTCATCATTGAAGGAATAGACCTCCTTTGGCCTCGGCATAAGTTGAGGCTTCTGAGTAGGTGCTTGTGCGCCTTTGGAGGCATTGACAGTCAGCGCCTGCTTCCCCTTCGTCTCGCGTCCAGGGTTGTTGGCAGCAGGCAGCTTTCCCTTGTCTTCGAAAGCAGGGAAACTGACTCCCAGAAGGCGAACATTGCATGCCTTCTTTTCAGCTGCTTCAGCCTCAATAATCAATGAGCTCCAGTCGGAGGAAGGAGTGGAGTTGAGCCAGAGCTTGACCGCAGGAAGCATATTCATGCTGCAGGAGGAGAGGAGTACGTGTTCTGCATACCCGGGGGCAGTTTGAAGCAGTCTTGTCGAAAACGTTCGATGAATGCTCGAACTGTCTCCTTCTCCTTCTTACGCACCTCTATTAGGGACACCATTGTCATGTATTTTCCTCCGTCATAGAAACGATCGAGGAAAAGATGTGTCAAGTCGTCGAAAAAAGATATGGAGTTGTCAGGGAGACTGCAGTACCAGTCGTAAGCCACTCCTTTCAGTCCCCCGACAAACAGGCTGGTGAGTAGTGCGTCTTCCTTCGGGAGATGTCCTGTTTGAGACTGGAAGTATGTCAGATAACTGCGTGGAGAGTCCTTCCTGTCGTATGGCATCAATGTTTGTGGTTTATACTTGGGAGGATAAACCACTTTGTTCCATTCGAGGGGATATGGTTGCGGGATTCCCATCTTCTGGTGCTCCTTCTGTCTGTTCTTCGACTCGAAGCGCTCACGCAAGTCCGTGATCATCTCCACCACGTCTTTCATGGAGCTGGAAGTCGGAGAAGGTGGTACAGTCTGGAGCTTTACATTCAAAGGTTTCGACATTCGCGGTGCTTCGCGGCAATCGGTATTCAAGGATGCCCGTTGAAGGGGCACACTTAATTCTCCGTTGACTCCTGGGTCAGGATTAATGTAAGGTGCTCGGGCCAAAAATGATCGTATCTCGAACATTGCTTGAGTCAGTATTTGCATGGAGGCAGAGAGGGTTTTGAGTCCTCTCTCCAAGGTGTCCATGCGCTGAACGAGATCTGCTAGTGGCGCATCTGAGTCCGCATCACCGTCTCCCGTCATGTACACCATCAGAACGTGACTAGAAGTGGATGGATCGGTTGAAGCCTCGCTTTCGGCCTCGCTCTGATGTAGAAGAGGAACTTTCCCCGGAGCTTCGTCTTGGCTACCCCCAGCTATGTTCTAGAGGATGTCTTCGTCTTCGAGATAAAGATCCACAGGGGCTTGACTACCCCCAGCTATGTTCGGGAGGCTAACTACGTCTTCGGGATGAAGATCCACAGGGGAAGGACTACCTCCAGCTTCCTCTGAGATCTTCCTTCTCCCCCGGGTGCCCTCAAACACTCCTGAGGACAGGACGGTCGTCTTGGTCTTCCTCGGCTGGCTCTTGGATGTGGACAAGGTCGAGGAGCTGCCAGTCGCCTTTCGAATTGATGTGGAGTTAGAAACTACGTTGCAAGAGTAACCTTTAGTTCTGACTCCTCTTCAATCGATACTTTCTTCCCGAGGCGATGTTGGAGGGGCGTTGACGATTGCAGCCGCTGGAATACGGACTGTCTTGGTGGGACTGCTGTCTTGCAACAACAGTTGATGGTAACTACAGCACAGGTGTGCCATGTGAGGGGCATATTGTACTTGTCAGTCGACTCTCCTGATCGGCATTTGTGAGTGATCACGTTACGCAAATCGTTGGAGGAGAGTGCCACCTTCAAACCCCCATCAGGCGCATGGCAGGGCCAAGCGTCGGGGTGGTCAAGTGAATGCTGTACCCCCTGATCCGACGCAAAAGATGTGCCCAGATCAATATTGGGGAGCAACCTTTAGAGTGACTTGAACCAGCCTCAGACGCACAACCAATGTAGGCGCGAGGGTTCAAAACTACTGAGTTTTCCTTGCACGACTTGGTTGCGAACGTAGCAGATGCGCCCAAGTGTGACAAGGACTTTAAAGGTCGGCTCATTTTTGGCACAAAAGCACCCGAGTCAACCTTGTACAGTTTACCATTGGCATCGCGCATGATTGTGAGCGCATACCTCTGGCTCACTGCTGGCATAGCACGTTCGAGGCGCATGGCCTGTGCTGCCTTGGACTTCTTCGTACCAGCCCGCTGGGGCACATAGTACTCATAGTCCAAATTATCCTCGCCACAACAGCGAGTGAGTCTGTCAAAGACAGATGCCTTCTGTGGCACATCAGAGTTAATGTGCAGGGCGTTAGCTGTGCCCCTGCTCCGTCGACGCATTTTTCTTGTTCGAGAAGAAGAAGGTTGGGGGATGTGGTCGGCCCCACGATTCCCCGAGGGATGTGCTGCACCCGCAGGCGCATCTTGGCTGCTGAGGACGTCAGCGGGAAGGGTAGGCTGCATCGGCGCATCCCCTTCAGTGGTGGTGCCAGGGGTCTCGACCTTGCGCACCCAGGCTTAGCGAGTCTTCTTCGGCTTCGGCAGCCGCTTCGAAGGACTTACGATGCCTTTAGATATGAACTCCTCATACACCTGTTGATTGAGGCGTACGACCAGCACCTTGTAGGATGAGCCCACCTTCACGTTATCAGATTGTGATACAGCTTTCTCAACAGAGGAGAAAGAGGTCCCCAACAGAGTCGCCATCTTGTTTGCCATTAAAATCTTTTGATTACAATTTCAATTATAAATAAAACAGTGTTATAATGTAGGACTTAGATGTAGTCCTAGGAGTACACTTTTGTTTATCTAGGTCCCTGTGTCGATGGAGCGGGTGGTAATGCATTGACTCCGTTGACGATCTGACGACGATTTTTAGTTCTCTAAAGGTCTGAGTTGCTCTGGGTGCTGGAGCTTGCGGAGAGAAAGAAGACGTTGAGTGTCTATGTATTTCTGTCCCTCTGTGTGTGTGAAGAAAGGATATGATCCCTCTATTTATAAGCAACAGGTTGGGCTGCTCATGCGTGCATATGTAGGAAGCGCCTGTACGTGGGGATGCCACGTGGTTAGAGCGGCGGGAGGCGCATGGATGATGCACCATCATTTATGGGTTGAATCATTCATGTTGTATTTGTGGGCTGGCACGTAGCAGGGGAGAGGATCTTTCAGTTGCTGAGATCGTGGGTGATTAGCACCCCTTCATAGGCTGAATTGAGTCAAAGGATACGTGGCGCATGTCCGTAGCTCAAAGATCTCAAATTTGGTGGAGAGTAATCTGATAGGATGCGCCTGGGATTAGACGTATGAGGAGACTTTGGCTCGCAACCTTCAGGAGTTACGAACCAGTCTGGGCACGTGGCTTTTGAGGCGCATGCGAGGCTTCAGCTTGACCTCTGTCTTTAGGGATCAAAGGAAGGTTTCAGGCGCATGGCTCTTGAAGCGCATACAGAGGTTTGGGTGCATGGCTGCGAAGGCGCATGTGAATGGTTGGGCGGCCATGTAGCTTGTAACCACCGAAAGAGAGTAATAATGACGCTGACGTCAGCGGTGCTTCATTTTCTGTAAATGCTGTTGCTGCTCTGTCATCGAGGCATGGCTGCTGTCGTATCAGACTTCAGCATTTAATGTTCTTTGACGGGTGATGGGCTTTTGAGTGGGCGCATTGATTTGCATTCCTCTAGGCATATGGGGACGCGTGGGGCGCGTCCTTATGAGGCGCTTGGTGCTGATGGGCGCGTCTGTATGATGCACGGTCTAACCGATGCATCCGTTTGCATGACGCATCTTTATTGGTCCGACTATTGCGTTCTTCGAGTGCTTTAAATAGCCGTTTTGACTTGGCTGAATTCGAAGGGTCAGGTTCATCACCATAAATGCAAATTTATTGTATGAGATTCGGAGAACCCGCTACTTGGTGCATGGGTTTGATTTGTTCGGCCTATAAATAGCAGCAAGGAGAGAGTTTGCTTCTCATTCTCTCACGTCTTCCCGAATGAACTTATTTGCTCGAGTATATTCTGTTGACAAGATGCTTCCAAGGGTGAAGATACGACGAGTTGTCTTCGTATGCACTCAGAAAGGTGACTGTTACATCCAAAAGTCGGGGTCACGGGTTTCTGAGGCAGGCGGAAGGTGCCTGTTGCATCTAAAGATCGTGATGCTCGAGCCACGTCTCCGTTATGTCGGAAGAGCTGCAGATCAAAATTACGGTGATCTCCTCTTCCTTGGGCTTTGGAGAGCTCTTCATCCAGCTAGAGTGGGGTTGGCTGCCCACTCTGGTTCTGCCCAAAGCTGCTTCTTTAGCCGAAGCAAGTTTTTGGGTCAAAATGGAACGCATAGGCTGAGATGATGCGCCTAGCTGAGACGCTAAAATATATACGCCAGACTGAGACGCTGAAGAGAAGCGCCTAACTGAGACGCTAAAGAGAATGTGCTTGGTAGATGATGCGCCTAGTAGGAGGCGCATGGCAGTTTGCTGCGCCTGGCTGTAGCCTTAGGATATTTCTTTTTGTAGAAATTCTCCTTTGTAAAGCCTTTTTTAGACATGTAATAGACTTTTATATGAAATAAAAATATTCTTTTGATGTCTTATACATTTTGCTTTCTTCTGCTGTGCCAAGTACTTCGTTTGAGCTCCCTGGCGCATGTAATGTTAGGCGTATAAGAATTATGGCCTTTTGATGTGCCTGAAATTCCATGCTTCTACACCTGCGTGAATGCTTGAAAATGCATGCACGGTTCCGTCGTCCAAGGCTTGGCATAGCCTTCGCATGTCCCGTGAGTTAAGTCATCTTGCACGGCTTATTGGCTTAAGTTTAGGCACCCGAGAACTTGGTTGTTCAAGTCGAACGCGTGCATGGCCCGTCCTCTCGATGCGAAGCTCGGCGTAGCCTTTGCTCATCGAGTCGTTGCTGAATAAGTTAGAAAAGAGTTGTGCTGGGCTATCGAAGACATTTTTAGCACTGTCCCGCTCTATCTGCGGTTGTCAAGTCACGTAGTCCCTTGAGAACAAGGCTCGTCGTATAAAGTATATGACTTAAGCGATAGCGTCGCCTAGAGAACAAGGTCTTTCTAAGGCATGAGCCATGGTCGGTTTAGTGAAAAGCATGCCACAGACAAAAGAAGTCCACGCGACTAGTTATCGCCGAGATCGATCCTGCTACTTGGGAGTCTCGTTAAGTCTCGATAAGTCTCGCACACGAGATCGGTCCTGCTACTTGGGAGTCTCGCTATGTCTCAACAAGGAAACCCACGAGATCGGTCCTGCTACTTGGGAGTCTCGATAAGTCTCGTACATGAGATCGGTCCTGCTACTTGGGTGTCTCAATAGAAAGTTGGAAAGCATGGTCATGAATAAGAAAGGACTTGGTAGATCGAATTGAGTTTGCATGGTCATTGGACAACTTGTCGACAAGGTATTGTCTTCTCGAATGATCGCCGGGGCGTCGGGATCATGTTGGCCCAGGGGAAGCAAGGCGGCTCAAAGCAGGATGCCGGATAGCCGCATGGGAGATTCGGCGCTTCCGGGGCTAGCTACCCATGGAAGGGCGGACCAAATTCCCTGAGCCGAGTCCAAGATAGCTTGACATTGCTAGTGACCACTCACATAGATGGGTAGGCCGAATAGCGGCAAACAACGTGTATGCCTTTGGATTGAGTCTAGTGCTTGAATGCAAGTCCAGTCGGTAATACAATGTCTGGGCCTAAGATTGGGCTGCAGCATAGGCACCATGCTAGGCACGATACTTGGCATCGGGATGTTCATGAAATCGATACTAGGTTTGACAAGTCTTGTCTAAGTTGGTTGGTATGTCAAACAGGAAGACCGCAAGGCGGTAGCATGGATAAGTCTTGATAAGTTAGCGAGGCACGGCCTCAATCTTGAAGCACGAACAAGTTCTAAGCAAGGTCTATAGGCACGACCAGCACGAGTCGTCCCCTTGACGTCGTTGGCACGAGAATTGGTCTAGAGGCACTTGAGTTTAAAGGAAAGTCTTGTCACGGTCGAGTTCGCATAAGTTGCTCCTCGGCGAAGCACTATCTCGAGTATGTTGAAGTCATGAATAGAGTATGGCACGACCCTGCCGTCCCGAGTTGAAGTTTGGTCAAGTACATAAGCGATGAGGTACTGCCTCGATCGAAATACACATTGGCATTATAGCATGACCATGTCAAAGCACATCGATTTGGTCAGGCATCATGGTCTTAAAATTGATCCTAAGGCAAGACTAGAAAGACAATCGAAAGGGATTAAGCTGCACAAAGTAAATGAACGTGTCGGTTTTGTATGGGTGGGCAAGAAGCTCACTCCACCAGTATAGTTGAATACTGACACCCACACAGTTTTATGTGCAGGCACAGGTAGAAGCTCGTGGCACGGAGCTCGCTTGGATGCGTCGAGGCACGGAGTCCCTTAGTGAGTTAAAGCGTGCGGCCGCATGAACTCAAGACTTATACGGGACATAATGTATGGACATTGCCTTCCGAAGCTTCCGCTGGCTCAAGAATTGAAATCGAGAGATAAGAGAGAGCAGAGTGACTTGTATAATGAGAGAAAAGTGAGCACGAGAGAATTGTAATCATGGCTTGCGCCTATTGTAATCTGATTGTTCAATATTAATAAAAGAGTTCTTTTAAATAACTTGTATTTGTCTTTAAATTTTTGCTGCATGTTTCAATATTTCTGTTTGGGACTTCTGTGCGACGACCCCGTCTCCGCCGCTGAAATCGGCCGTTATGGAACCCGCCTTGCACGAGCGCAATGTAGGATCACATGGCATCACGCCTTAGCGAGGACAATCGCTCCTACGGGAGCGGGGCGTGACATTCAGGTCCTCGCCGTCGGTTTCCCTCTCCAAGAGGAAGGGGACCAGATTGACATCTCCGACGTCTCCCTCCTCATCCTCCCGGAGCAGCTCGACCTCGATTCAGCAGGAGAAACGACCGCACTCCCCAAACAACCCGAAGAATCTTCCCTCGATACATTCCCTAAGAAGGCGAGGGAACCATCTATCACCAACAGGAAAATGAACAAAAAAGGGACCGCCAAATCCCCGTCCATGCACACCAAGTCCGCGGCGAAGCGCTCCAACAAATCCCTACCAAAGCTCCATTTATGCTGAATATTCTCTCCTGGAATGTCCGTGGTCTAGCAAACAAACCAATGACGAGGAGAATCACCAGCCTTAAGAAAACTCACAAGATTGACATCTTGATCATCATCGAACCCAAAATCTCATACAAGTGACTCAAATCCATTTAACTGCAGTTAGGCTTTCACACAGCCATTGCCGGAAGACACGACATATGGATTCTCTGTTCCAAAGCCGTCAAAATCGGTGTCATCCAAGATTCCAGTCAAGTCCTGTCTTGCTGGATAGAACATCCTTTAATCCCCAAGCGCGCCATCCTTTTTGCAGTCCACGGCAGTTGTGACATTGCGGAACGCAGACACCTATGAACGACCTCCTGAACACCAACCACCACAACCGCAACCTCCCATGGCTTTGTATCAGATACTTCAATGCTATCACTTGCATAGAAGAGAAGATCGGAGGCCATCTTCCCCCACTATCCGCCATGCAAGACTTCAACAACTTCATCTTCAACTCCCACCTTACCTCCCTCCCGTTCACCGGCAACGCATTCACCTGGTGTAACATGCAGGAAGGCGATCGGCGACAATTCTTCCCCCATGATAGGGCATTAACGAACGCCCACTGGCTTGATACGGGGACTAATTCCAAGCTCTCTCACCTTAACACCACCGAATCCGACCATGCCCCCTGCTGGTTGGTATCACTAGGACTTCCAACCATTCCAAAAAGAGCTTTCGCTTCTTGGACTTCTGGAGCGAGCACCCCCAATTCTTAGGGGTCATCACGGAAGCGTGGAACAACACGGACTCCATAGAACCCATCAATTGCGTGGCTATTAAGCTCCAGGCTACGAGGAAAGCTCTGACAGTATGGAGCAAGCAAGCCTATGGAGACATCTTCCAAGCCATTCGCGAGGCGGAAGACGATGTAACTCGGGCTGAAGCGAAATACATGGCCGACTGCTGGCCTGAAACCAGGAAGATGCTGAATCTCACCAAAGCCATCCTCAAATTCAGGCTGAAGATTGAAACCAATTTTTGGAAGCAGAAAGCGAGGATAAAATTGGACAGCGAGGGGGACAAGAACTCTGGCTTCTTCCATGTCTGCGTCAAACGGACGAAGACAAAAACTCACCCTCCACCATCACAGATCAAAAGGGTATCCAAGAAGAGGCCGCGATGTTATATTCCAGACTTTTCTCCAAGGAGACGGTTCTTAAAGACGACACCTTCCTGAACGAGTTTCGCCCCTTATCAGCGACATAGACAATCTTCGGCTTGAACAGCCTCCCTCGAAAGAAAAAGTGAAAGAAGCAGTCTGGGCTCTCAACGAGCACAGCACCCCAGGGCTAGACGGATTTTTAGAGATTTTCTTCTGCACTTGCTAGGATATCATCAAGCCCGACATCCACAACGCGGCATCCGCCTTCCTCCAGGGAGCAACCAACCCCAGAGCCATCTCGAACACCAACCTCATCCTCATCCCAATGAAAGATAACCCCGAGACATTCTGAGACTTTCGCCCTATCAGTCTCTGCACCTTTACCAACAAAATAATATCCAAGATCATCGCCTCCGTATGGCAGGCCTTCCTAAGATTATCTCGGAGGAACAAAGTGGCTTTGTTCGGGGGAGAAACATCCAAGACAACATCATGCTGGCTCAAGAGTTAGTCACCTACATGAAATTCCCAGCAAGAGGGGGCAACATTGCTATCAAATTAGACATGGAGAAAGCCTACGACAGACTCGATTGGCAATTTATGATATGGGTCTTCAGAGCCTTCGAATTCTTCGAAAACTGGACCAACGTTGTATGGAGATCGATCAGAAACTCGTGGTTCTCCACGATTATCAATGGCCAAGCGGACGAGTTCTTTAATTCTACTCGCGGGGTCAGGCAAGGGGATCCGCTATCCTCCATCATCTTTATCATTGCGGCAGATGCGTTGAGCAGAAAGCTCAATAAGATGTCGACCAAGCCCAATTTCCAGCACTATCATACGGCTAGCGGCTGTCCGATCATCACCCACCTGTCCTTCGCTGACGATATCCTTATATTCTCATCCGCAGATGCAGGATCATTAGAAGTCGTCCACAATACTCTTCAGACCTATGAAAGGTGCTCTGGGCAGAAGATCAACCCGGACAAGAGTGTTATCTACACCCACCATAATATCAAAATAGAGCAAGCGGCTAGCATATTAACCACTACTTCATTCCCCATTAAGCACCCTCCATTCCTCTACCTCGGGTGCCCCCTGGTGTACGGGAAATCCAATGCCGGGATCTTCGAGAACCTGACCAATCGCATTAGGAAGAAGTTAGAGGGTTGGCATAATGCCACTCTATTACCTGGAGGCAAGATTATCCTCATCAACTACGTCCTCACCTCTATTCCCATCTATACCCTGGCAGCGTGCTCCCCCTCCAAGAAAGTCCTATCCTTCATTGAGTGCATCTTCAGCAATTTTCTCTGGGGTCATAACGGCTGCCACGAAAAGCACCATTGGGCTAGCCGGGACACCATGGCTCGTCCTACCAGAGAGGGGGGGTCTGGGTTTTATAAAACTTTCCCACATTGTTAACGCCTTCTCGATGAAATTGTGGTGGACGCTTCGTGCTAATAACTTATGGTCCAGATTCATGAAGGCCAGATACTTCAAGCATATCCACCCGTCCTCGGCCATCGCTAACAGCAGATCTTCAGCGGCCTGGTGCCACATCCTTCACGGGCGATCCCTCGTCGAACCGGCTATTCGCCTTAAGGTAGGCGAAGGAAAAGCATCCCCATTTCTGGAGCGCTGGGTGGGCAATTTCTTACTTTCCAACACACCAGAGGCTCCTAGAAACAGCACTATCAAGGGTCTATTAGACGCTCCTAATAACACCTAAAACTGGTTCAAAATCAGGTCATGGGTCGGGACCAAAGCGACCGATTACATTCGTCGTAGCGGCTTGAGAATCGGTTCGGACGCAGTTAAGCTCGTATGGGCACCCGACGGAGCTGGCACCTTCTCGGTTAAGTCTGTCAGAAGCGTTATACGGGAAAACGTGATGCCGTCTCCTACCTTTGACCCATTCTGGCAGACGTGCATCCCCAAGAAGTGGTCTTTCCTCATCTGGAGAGCCCTTCGCAATATCTTCCCCACCGACGACAATCTCAACACAATCGGATTAAGCCTTGCCTTTGCGTGCACTTGCTGCTCTGATTGACAATCAGAAACAGCCGACCACATCCTCAATCAGGGGGACCTACCGGTCAAGGTCTGGAAAGCTCTTTTCCAGCGCTGCAGAATGCCTTACGGAGGCGACAACTTTCACCATCTCATGGCCACCTGGGCTTCTGCGTCCCATGGCCACCAGATCGTCGCTGCGGCCACCACGTGGGTTATCTGGAAAAATCGTAACAAGGCGAGATACGAAGGCCACCAGTACAGCGCTGACCAACTTATTTGGGAGACCATTCGTCAATGCCACAAACGGAGACCCCTCTGCAGGCACGGCGAGGAGGCTTTCTGGAACTCTCTTCTATCCTCGGCTTAGCCATTTTTTTCTAGTTTCCCTCTTCTTTTGTCAGTATATGTGTACAGGCTTCGACATTTTGTCCCTCTTGGTATACTTGTGAAGGTTCGGCCTTTTCGGCCTTCTTGAATAAAATATAGATTGGATCAATTTATATATATATATATATATATATATATATATATATATAAAAATATATATATATATATATGTGTGTGTGTGTGTGTGTGTGTGTGTCCTAGGACTGTCATGATTTTAGTAGTCCTAACAATTGTCAAGACTGCCTACAATCCTTCATCGTCCCTTATCTGACTGCTACGATTTCTAAAACTTCTAAACCCCTATAATGGAATTCGAAACAACCCATAATTATGTTCGAAATAGGAATAGATTGCAAGAGGAATAAAACTTGTATGAGAGGAAAAGAGAATATGAGTTTTGGTTATTGAAATTGTGTATTGTCTATTACATTTTTTGATGAATAAATAATTTGGTATAAAAAATATTACTACTTTTAAAAAGATTTGATAGCCCTATCACTTGTGTGTTGTCTTAAACTAAGGTACAGACAAATACTAAAAGTAAACATAAAAAAGTTGCAGTAGTAGTAGTATACACACACACACACACACACACACACACACACACACACATATATATATATTTATATTATATTATATTATATTATATTATATTATATTATATTATATTATATTATATTATATTATATTATATTATATATATATATATATATATATATATATATATATAGAGAGAGAGAGAGAGAGAGAGTTATGAATGAGAATAGATTCTCCTATTCGTATTTTGATTCCTATCTCTTATTCGAAAATGGGTTCCTTCTCCCTCTATATATATTCATAGATGTATGAATTTACATCATTCAATAATCAAATCAATATTGTTGATTTACTTCATGGTATCAGTGCCATTTTCAGGATGGATGAGATATTAAGTAGAAAAAAAACTCTTCCCGAGGTCCCCGTCCGTGTCTCTGGACTCCATAATGTTTTCGTCAGCTACCACTTCTCGGTTAGAAGATTTTAGTTTGATTCCCTTTCGAAGCTCGCACGGAGACGCACTCGCTAACTGGCTTCCTCGTCTCTTAGGATCGACTAACTATGTGCAAGTGTTGTTCACATGGAACTTTTTCTTCTGTTATGCCCATCATCAGTTCGTTCTCACTACCATAAGTCTAGTCATTCGTTGTTTTCTGCTTCATCCACACAAAAATTTAATCTTTTAAGCGGATAAAGATAAATGATTCATCCTCGACACACTCTTCGATACCTCAGGCTCACATTATTGATAATACATAGACATTGAAAGATATTTAGTATCGTTTTATTTAGTTTGTGCTCCTTCTCCTGCTCCAGCGCCAGCCTAGCTATCTTTGTTGGCTCTTCTATATCGGCCTCTATTGGTATGTCTACTTCTTAGATATTAAACTCTACTACTTTTTATCATATAACTTCTGATTTTAGTCTATTATATACTATTACACCTTTACCATCCCTTTTTTTTCTCTTTATACACATCTAAAGGTTCTCAATTGGTCATCACTGAATTTGGCTTCATTATTTTTGACACTTTGAGTCGCTTTTGTTTACATGTTCCTCATCTTACTTTACACTTCATATCAATTAGTAACCTTTGTGAGAGTAGGTTTATTATTTATTTAATTGCTCACATGTCCTTTAAAGGTTTCTCGTACGAGCTATGTCACACCCCGACCAATGAAATCGTTTCCTCGTATTGATTTCTGTCAAATCGATCGTCATCGCTGGGGCTGATGCCATACGAGACTGGAGTTGTACTTGTGAAAGACAAGATGATAAAATAATAAATGGTTGTCCCAAAATTTGAAACATTTATAGCAAAAAATACTGAGACAAATCAGAGTATACAATAGAATCACTTTATTGATAATATAGCAGAATACAAAGGCTTTGAATATCCCAAATAAATATGCCAGGTGGCTTACAACACTCATGATCTCTCTAGCTAACAAAGGATCTCATCGTTCCATACATCACATCTCTTATAAAAAAGATATTATATTGTAAGAAGAGCTTCTGCACACCCATCTGACTCATTGATGCCGCTAATCAAATGACTCCCAAGCACGAGCAGTTGAAATGATGCCCATAACATGGGTCAGAACATTTTCGTATACTGAAGAGTGAGATCATCCACTTGCCTAGACCAACACTAAGTAATTGTTGAAGCATGCATATTTATTTGGTGATCTTTATATTTTGCCTTAGGATCAGTTTCATGCCATATTAAAAACAATAAAGCATGTGAGCATGCTACTCATGTTATGTTCGATTACAGAAGTAAGTAGTAGGCATATCACAAATTCGTTGTAATGGCGACTCTTACCAAAGTCATGGCACTCACCCTTGTACTGATGCAAGATATGATGAATGCTTCCATCATTCACTATTATGTTAAAGGTAATATTGTACTACAAGGGTGCCCGGATCATCCCTGCACCTAGCATAATCTCTGTCTACCGGCACCTATCTATATGAAGGTCATTGGCAGCTAGAATGCCGCCATTTAGGACTACATCCTTGGATAGATGACTAACACATCATGTGAGGGTTGCTAGCCCCACCGAAGGTATCATCTAGCCGTATTACTGTCGCACCCACCATTTTGGTCGTAATCCCAACTTGTGGTCCAGCAATATAGTACCCCATCCCAATATCGTACCCTGTTCCTCGTTCACGTGGAGCATGGCTAAGAAACACTATCGCTATCGATTGAAAGCAAGGTAAAGAAACACGGTCTCTATCGATTGATCAGGACCAATTGAATCAAGATCCTTTCCTCGTTATGGATCGGCTTCTTCGAAATGAAGTTCCATATTCAGCGGACTACATTTCGAAAAAAGACTCTGCGACTAAGTCGAAAGAGACATCTTCTTGTTCTCTTTTTTATGCCGCACTTGCTTCTTTGGCATTGGTTATATTGAATGTATTTTTGATAATGTTTTTGATGGATTTTTTGATTGTATTCTTCGAACTTTGTACTTCATATCGAATCCTAGATTAAAAGAAAAAGTATTAATCGTTTTCTTATGCGATGTCAGGTGATCGTGTAGGTGACACTCAGCACTGAAGAACTTTTTTTCTCCATATATTCAATCAATGGTGAGTGCAGTCGAAGCATGGAATCATTACAAATACCATGTTTCCTATAAGCCCTGCACTTTCCAACCTATGTACCCAACAAATCTTGCACCCAAAAAATGGCAAGGGAGTTATATGCCTAAAGACACCAATCAATAAGCCAGAAAAGAAATACGCCAAAGCATCCATTCGGTTTAGAGCATTTAATGCACCACAGACAACTGTGTCATTTGTTAGTTGATGCTTGGGATAACATACGATACGAGGTCTACAGAACACGTAGATAGTGGCTACACGATAACCAAGGGGTCATATTTTTAACATATACTACACCAAATCAGCTACAATATTAGGCGTAGGCTGCAATATCTTGGTGTAGCAGGGCCATCGCTAATAAAGCCAAAGTACTTCGAAGTACGAGCTGAAAATAGACATCAGCACTTGTATCAGCATAATGATGGAAGTTATTAGCCGTGCAGTGCCACATAGCTAGCAGTAACGGTGACTCTCATACGTCAAAGATGCTTAATATGCCATAATTTCCAAGCGTATGGTTTTCCCCTATGTTAAAGTTTTCATACGACAAAATTCCACCTCATATGCAAAATCGACAGCACATCAGAATCATTTTGTTCCAACAAAATGATACCTTCAAGCAACGAGCATGCGCCACATGTCATTGACCTGGTCATGCCTATGACGGGTACCAATAACATAAATTTTCAACAACCACCGAATCTCAACCACGACCACATGGCGGATGGTTGCTCCATATGAATGCAGTTGTAACCGAATGCCTTTCAGAACTTCATGTGCATAGCGGTCCAGCATGCCACAATCCATAAGCACAATATTTATGCACATGGATAGATTTTTCCATATTACTACAAATATGAGGAGTCTTTCTTTATCCCAGACACGATAAATTTTTGCATAAAACCAAGGGAGTAAAATTGTTGTTCTTCTTATTATTGAGCAGAGACTTGTAATTTTCTTTCACCTCGTTAGATCGTCAACGGATTAAAGAAATCAGATATAGTTTCAATCTTTATTATCAAACTTCCCCAAATTAATAATTATACTTAGATCTTCTATTTAGGAGTTACCTTGTACTTCTTCCTCGTTTGTAATACAAAAAGTTCGTACAACTTTTGTTCATGGCAAACAAGCTAGCAACTTTGCTGGGGACTTCTTTATTCTCCGACAAGAAGGAGGTGAATCAAACCGATGACAACTTGTTCGGGTCCTCTCAAAGGATCTTGGTTGTACATTTTGACCAAGAAGCCTTTGAGGATCTTCTCTCCGAGGACAATGCGAGTGCATCGAAATAGCTAGCAAAGCCAAAGAAGACTTGTCGTACTTTGGAGGCCAAGGCCGCTGCGCCTCGTCCAGGTGCTGATGAAGATGCACTCCTAAAGGCTGTCTAACAGCACGCATCATGCTCCTATACAGCTTGTCGGGGACGCACAGGAAGCCCAACTTTCTTGCTCTATAAAAAGAGCCAAGGCTGACTCCTGGTCTATGCGACTCCATGCACAACAACAAAAAGGCCTATTAATAATGCTCGACAAGACGTATTGATGACGCCTGATACATAAGCGTTATCAAAGTTTGAAATACATTTTTTCTATGACGGTTTGGGCTAATTCTGGACTTTTTATAACGTTTATAAAACAAAACGTCATTAATATTTTAGAGCGGTGGCAAACTTGTAATATTTTTTAAGTTCAATTTTTGGCAAAATCCTTCTACACCCCGCACGCGCTTCAATAAATTTTTTTATCTCCCCCAATTCTGGTCGGTCTTCTCCTTCTCCTCCCTCCTCTCCCCCAATTCCAAAATCCTAAGGATAGATCCAAAACCCTAACTCTAGTTCAGCAACACCCTCCTCTCCTCCTCTTCTTCTCCTTCCTTTTCCCCAACTCCAAAACCCTGACCCTAGAGCCCGTTCTCTTCAAAATTAGGGCTAGGGTTTTTAATTTCTTCTTCCTCCCGACAAAAAATAGGGAGCGGGTTCGTGACGTTCCTCTCCGGTGTGGAGTCGCATGTGATGCTGGGCTACACGGTGGTGGTGGCGATCTACAACGTCGGACAGGCGGAAGGGTTCTGCTCGGTGGACCGCGTCGTCGCGCTCAACCTCGGCGACCCGCGTGCCGGCTCGGCGGGCCTCACGGGCAAGCTCTCCCCTTTCCTGGGCCAGCTGTCCGCCCTCGTCGAGCTCTCCCTCGTCCCGGGCCGCGTCTTCCGCTCCATCTCCAGCGCTGTCTCCTCCTGCGCCTAGCTCCACTTCCTCGCGCTCGCCAGCAACTTCCTCTCCGGCCCCATCCCGGAGTCGCTCTCCTTGCTGCCGCGGCTGAGGACCCTCGACCTCAGCTTCAACCTGCTCTCTGGGAGCATCCCCGCGTCGATGCCGTCGGTACCATCGCTGGCGAACCTCGTGCTCTGCCACAACCGCCTCGTTATTTGCATTTCTATTGCCTTCATTTAGTAGTTTTTGCTGTATAAAGTGGAACTAATTAATTGTTTCTTAGATATTAAGCAACCCTGAAGAAATCCTCTAGGGTGAGGCTGGTGCTGAGTACATTGTGGAGTCAACTGGTGTCTTCACTTGTAAGGACAAGGATGATGCTCACTTCAAGGTAACTTGCTTATTGATCATGAATGATGTTTGCTTGTTTTTGATAATAAGCTATACCTTAATGGTGTTATATGGATATCTTTTGTACTTGTTCTTGGTAGCTCGTCTTCCGTGCTCAACTTTAAAGCTGAAAAAAATTGTGAAATGTTTTTCAATGGTCCTTGTGGCAATAGGGTGGTGCAAAGATGGTTGTGATCTCTGCTCCTAGAAAATATGCTCCTATGTTTGTTGTTAGTGTCAACGAGCAATCATATAAGTCTGATATTGATATTGTTTCTAATGCTAGCTGCACCACCAACTGGTTAGCTCCCTTGCAAAGGTATCCTCTTCGTTTCATACTCATCCACTGCATAGGATTTACTATATTTTGCGAGTCTAATTTTGAATTTCATATATTATGACAGGTTATCAATGATAGATTTGTTAATTCTAAGCTCACCTGTTTAATAAAAAAATGCTAAATAGTCACTCAATCTTGTTTCCCTCATCTCAGCAACCTAAAAGACTATTAATGTTCTATCTGCTAAGGACTGGAGAGGTAGAAGAGCCGCCAGTTTTACATTGGAGCAGATTGATTCTTCACCAATGTAGCTTTATACTGCTCCAGATCGTAAATAAGCATAGGAAATGAAGAACAACAGCTTGGCTGGGTTGTAGTTCTCATCTGCTGATGTTCATGCCTTTGCTTTATTATATAATCTTTCTATTTGTCCCCATCTCTTGTGGTTTTAGATGAGCAATAATGGAGGTTCTCAAGCAATATATCTATACAAACTCTCAAATCACAATAATCTTAAGAATATTGGAAACTGTTATTTTATAGAAAACAAGTCGACGAGGACTTGCTCCTATTGGGCATGAGAGGCAGCACAAGAAACGCTCCAGCCCATTTATCCCCAGTTCATACTTCATACAGTTTGGACAATTTTGTTGTTATTGACGATGAGGACATGCCACTGCCTATGGTCGAGGAAACAAAAGAAGTGTTCCTCAATTTATTCTTGGTTGATGAAACTAACATTATCTCTATTATTTTTTCAGGATTATTAGCTTAAGAAGGTTGAAATGGAAGACCTATCTATGGAACCACGCTGAAGCACAACAGCCTCTCCGGCCTGATCCCGGCCCTGCCGGCCAGGCTAACGGGGCTCAACTACCTCGACCTGAGCGCAAACCGGCTCAACGGGCCCGTGCCGGCCTGCGTGTTCGGCTTCCCGCTCGAGTCACTCCAGCTGCAGAGGAACGCCCTATCCGGGCATGTGGTGCCGAAGAGGGAGGTAAAATAAATATATGGTGTGATCATTTTAATTTTTTGGGCTTATAGATGATAATATGGTGTTCATATAAAATATATATATGTAAACTTGTATGGATGTAAGAATGTGGTTCCGTTCGATGATTGGGACGATCGCATGCTCGTGATCGAGGAGATCTAAGCAATGGTACACACAAGGAAAGAAGTTGCACTGAAACGAGAGAGGGCTCTCTCCTCTTCTTTCTCACATCAGGTTTTTTTTATGCTCGGTTTACTTTTTGTTCTCACGTTTAATTTCCTCTATTCTAGTAAACACTAACGAACTACGAATGTGACAAATATGGAGGTCCGATAGGAACCTCTCTCGACAAGTCCACGAAGACGAAGAGGAGAAAGAGGGAGAGGAGGTCGAGCCGCCACGGTGGTTCGACCGCTGGATTGCCTCCAGAGCCTCATTCGACAACCACCACCGCACAATCCAGGTGAGGTTTTTTTCCTTTGTTTCTATAAATTTGTCGTTATCAATCAACATCCATAAGGCCACGATATGGACTCAGGATACGAACACGGATATAGATAAGTTAAACTTACAATAGATTTTACCCAAATAAATAAAGTATATTGAACTTTGTTTTTATCTTTTTCATGATTTTGCTACATGTACTCTGTGGACAGTTTTGATGTGGCCGAGTTTTGATGTGGACAATTTTGGTAGTTGTAAATATATATATGCATTTGGATATTCAATGTAATGAAGATGTTGATATGTACTCTATTTTAAGAAATGTAATAAAGATGGTGATATATAATGTTAAGTTTTTGGAATGTAATATATACTGTGCAGTATAGAGCATTATAAATATGCTAATTTGAATAGTATAAAGTGGTATAAATGTGCTGCATTGAGCCTATACATATTATCTATTCATAACTTTTTAAAATTGTTCTGAATTGTGCACTATATATTAACTATTCATAACGCTTTTATAGAAACTATTCATGACGGTTTTTTTTATAATGCTTTTAAAAAATATTTATAACACCCGTTTTCATAACGGTTGCTTTGGAAAAAAAAGCATCATGGTTTATCATTAATGACGCTTTTTAGCCGTCATTAAAAGGGTTTCTTGTTGTAGTAATGTGAGGGGCAGCCGCCTTCCAGCACAACTGACATTCGGTACAGGAAAATAAGTCTGTCTTTGATAAAATCTCTTTCCAAATAGGTGAGAGAGATTTGGACTCTGATTAAAATACGCATTCATCGAAATCCAAATTTGGACATACGGTTGATTTTGTATCGTCAAAATGGACCCGTATACATATAACTTGATGACTTTAGAGACCATCGATATTGCCATGCTTTTCGGTTCAAAGCGGGTCAAACAACGGACATCAATTTGGCCTAAAATTATGATTTTGCCCCTACGTCCGAAATTAGGCTTATGGGTAGGCGTTCTTTGATATTTCTTTTGTCGAAAATGTTTATGATATTTATTTCAGCATCTGAGGATGTTTGTGGGGAGTTGACCTTCATTGCTCTTTGATTCTGACGATCTGAGTTACTGGACATTGCCATTCTCTACACACCACCTCCAAGCAAGATACCTTGCCACTATTTACTATTCATTTACTGTTATTTTATCCTATTATTTTATTTTATTTATTTATTTGTATAGTATATGTTTCTATCATACTGTGCATCCAAGTCGTACTTGGGTACGAACGACTATATTAGTCATTTTATTACTTTTTTTGTTTGCATGATGACTAGTAGTAGACGACTACCCCATTAAAGTAAGGTATTGATATATCTCATATGGCATTGACACTTGCTTTATCTCGAGTTGTGTGTCACATGTAGGACACGAACTCGCGTAGCCGGCTGACCACTGATATGTCTGAGACATACAACGGTTAGAAAATTAATACTAATAGAATTTGTGTGATTAGTGGACTTGGTAGTTATTAGATTTCATATGTGTTATGGAGATAACATGGATAGGCATGGGGTGGGGAGAACATTTTCTTAACTTATGGTCCAAGTATGCACTATCCATTATAACCTGTGAGCTCCGCCGGAGACGCGGGTAAGATTCCCCTTCTGTACTGATTCCCTTTGACATCAACAAAGCGTTACGGACGTAGGCCCCTGGTGCCCAATTAGGGACTATGCTAATCCTGTTGTAGCCAAAGTGCCCATGCATTGAAGGTTTGTTCTTAACTGCATATTCATAGTAGATTGGTTAGGCACCCTGTTGCATGCATCCTTCATTTTATTACACAGTTTATATGGCTTGTTTTCCTGTATCTTGTTATATCCCTCTGAGGACCTGATGATCTCTCTAGAATTAGACCAGGATTTTCTCTAAGAGTACGGTCCTGCACTGGATTCATCCTTTTTAATTGATGAGGTCTCACCTACCGAGATCTACTAGTTTTGCTTAGTAGTCATGACTTGCTACATTTATAGTAGATATCTTTAATTTTATTTTATTTTAGAAGGCCAGACTCCAATTATCTCAGACTATCTTTTATTGTTTTTGGAAGTGGATTGTCTCCATCCAGCTATATATCTTTTGACACATTTATTTTATTCTATCTAGACTATTGTTTTATTCTTGTGCTTTGTGGATGAGATATAGATTATCTGTGACTGCTTGTGGTTTAATTATTTACAGCTTATGTGTGTGTAGAAGGATTCCATATATTGGAGTATTCTTCGTATGCAGGCAGCTGGCATGTTCTGTATGCCTAGTCCTACGTATATTGGGTCTGGGGCGTTATATGTTTGTGGTGGCCCATGCAGGTCTACGAAGGTATTATTTGGTTAGATTATTGTACCAAGCAAGCTTGTATATAGGAATAAGAATAGCATCTTGTCCATAACTTACTACCTCCTTTGACTTTAAAACTTATCAAACTCTCCTTTGATTGCTTGAATTGTTTCATGCTTGAATCTGTCCTAAAATATCCTTACTTTCGTGCCAACAAAATGCACCTTTGAAGCAGACCTGTTTCCACCCTTGCTATCATATCTGGTGATGCAACCATTCAAGAGGAGGATGTCCCACCCCAGACTTCGGTGACTCCATACCAGCAAGGATAATAGTAGACTACTATGATCCCATCGACGAAATAGCAGGAAACCCAGACTCAAGTACTACCAGTCGGCCAGACTGGATAAGCTATTACAGTACCACCAGGTGGAAATATACCACCTCCTCTATCGTTTCTTCAATAATTTCTAACTCAGTCCGGACTATAGATACCTCCGCCACCGGCTGATGGAAATCCAACTACCCAGTTCATGTATGCCATGATACAGGCTCAGCGGTAGCAGACTAAGCTGGTAAGACATAGCATGATGGCTTCATTGGCTAGACCCTCCCTCCACCTTTGTACCCTAGTACCAGCACCGGTACTACACCTCCACCTTCGTGCCCTAGTACCAGCACCGGCACTATAACCTTATAAGGGCTTTATTAAGAATTTCATCGAGATGAAGTCCAAGACCTTCAAGGGTACCATGGGAATACTAGAGGTCTCTGTATGGCTTATCAGCATGGAGAAGCTGCTGAAGGCGTCACAGTTTCCAGCAAACTTATGGATGACAACAGTGGACTTACTCCCAAAGGACAATTCTTACTACTAGTGGAAGGCGACATTGAGGAGACTGTCACCCTCATTTCCCGTATTTCGTATTTATACTCGTTAATCGGATTTTGGCATATATTTTATTTTCTCGACTTGTGGAATTTTGAGTTTTCTCGTATTTTGGGTTTCAACTCGGCTCGGTTTTAGTTGGCTTGGTTTTATTTTGTAGAGTAGGATTGGTTTGGTTTGGTTTATTATGCCATGGAACACCTTAACCTATACTCCACCCTCATTCTACTACAACCCACCCCATTAAATCCTACCTAACTTTTCTCTCTCCTCTTTACTTTCTATTAATTTTTCCATCTTCTTCTTCCTCCTTCCTCCACACAACACCATAGGCAAGTGCACCTTGCCACCATATAAGGACCCAATTTTATTTGTCCATTAGCTAGATTAGGTCATAGAGAGCAACATTAGAACTTGGCATTCTGTAAATTGGAGTCTCCATTGTTCTAGATCTAAGTTTTAAATATTTTCCGAATTTCTTGGTTTTGATCTATCAAACTTTGATTTTTGCTTGTTTTGATGCTTCTATGTGGAAGAGAATTCAATTTTACACAAGATATAACTTTGAAAATCCAGATTTCATTTTGATTTGGCCAAGTTATGAAGATTGAAGCTTTGGTGTTTTTGAGGTGTTCCTCTCGGCCTGGAGAAGAAGACCTCAGTCTGCGCTCTTTAGCGCAGTACTGAACCGCGCATTCTCCCCCGCGCTGCGCTCTTTAGCGCTGGTCGCTGACCGCGCAGCCCTGGCCGTTTCCCGATTGCGCGTACGCCCTGCACCATCGGCCCTGCGCCATCGGCCTTGCGCCATCGGTCCTGCGCCATTGGCCCTGCGCCACCAGCCTCTGCGCCACCAGCCCCTGCGCCCTTGGCCTTTGCGCCATCCAACCTAGTGCAATTGACCCCCTGCGCCATTGGCCCTGCGCCACCAGCCTCTGTGCCACCAGCCCCTGCGCCCTTGGCCTCTGCGCCATCCAACCTAGCGCAATTGACCCCCTGCGCCATCTGACCCTGCGCACTTGACGCCCTGCGCAACCCAACCCCTTGGAACCCTGCGCAACCCAATGGCTTATGGAGAATTGAATTGGTTTTATTTTCCTTAAGCTTGGCTTCTCCTTTGTGGATTGGGTTTTGAGATCTTGTTCCACACAACACGACTAACATAACCCAACACAACCTGGCATGATTTTCAGTAATTGTTATGACTAGTATGGTTTTCGTGATTTCTTGTCACGACCCGCACCCTAGAGTAAGGGCACGAGACGTGGGTACGTCCAGCCTACGCCGCAGTATCGGCGGTAGAACGCTGTCCTAGGTCACAACATCTAACAATATATCTATAACAGTTTATACTCCCCGAATGGGGGTGACATAGCAATAATAAACTAAATCACAACTAAGGAAGAGATAGCACGATATGAAATAGAAATCAAGGAAATAAATGGATGAAATAGCAGTAGTCTAAGATAATCCCAGCAATATCCAACAGTACAAGTCTCAGATGAAAGAATATATACAACTCATAAATCCAAATAAGTCTAACTAAGACATGTCTCAAGACTGCAAAAGTAAGATAAGCCTAACTAGTCTAGTCTAGGCAATCAGGGTGATCTCCTCAGCTAGAGCTGGGTCCTCCTGAGGGTCCAGCTCGCAGGTGTCATCTAAGGCTGCCCCGTAGTAAGTGTCCAGGCAAGCCTCCTCCTCGTCCTCTGTAATATTTTCAACCGGTCCAGTCAGGACAGGAGCGAGCACAGTACATCTCAACAATTCATAGCAGGTTAGAAAATATAAACATGCAGTAAAGTAAGATACAAGTACCGAAAGAAGTGCAGTATAAAAACAGAGAGAGAACTATAATAGAAATATCTACTATAAATTAAGAGCTAACATGTGGCTTGTGAGTCAGAGTACAACATGAACATGTAAATGGCCTAGGATGATTCTGTGAAGACACTACGGAATGATTCAATGAAGATACTACTGGTGTATTATTCACATGTCCACTTCTACTCCCCCGTACCCCCAATCAATACACAAGGATCCAGCCAGGTTATGTTATATGATTCCATGTACGACCGCCGAAGGGTGATACATGGATGTCCTATAAATGGGGATTCTGGAGGTTACCCAACAGTGTAAGATTCAAGAGACTCTGTGATCATGAGGGTACATGTCACAAGTAATCAAGTGAACCAAGAAGCATAGTGATACGCCATGTAAGTGAAACGCACAGAACATAGAGTACTCGATGCTCCCTAAGGATAGCATCTCAAGAAAGGATCCATATAGTACCAATCCGTATGACCATCGTGACAGTACAAGTAAAGTAATCTACTGCAGTAAATAATTCTAAGCAGGATATGAAATAATCAGAGAATGTACTCGTCTGGTATCTGAGTGTCCAACTGGAAAGTACTGTCCGAGGAGTGGTGTCTGGCTCCTATTCAGAACAGCACAAGTCACAACAAGTCCAAAATGATAAAATGAAGCTCTACCATGCATTCTACCTGAATCTAGGTCAAACTAGGCCAAAGTCAACTCTTGGTCAACTCTGGTCAACCTTAGAAGTCAAACTAGGTCAACTATGGTCAAACTAGGTCAAACAAGTCCACACTAGGTCAAACTAGTCTACACTAGTCTAGTAAGTCTATTCTAGGTCTAATAAAGCTGTACAAGCCAAACTAGGCTCATATACAGGCCATAGGCTATTTATCCTAGGCCAAACTAACATATACACCATGCTAAACTATATCTAACAATACACTATAGGTATACTTGTAATCTAATCATAACCCACCTATATATATAATACATATCTATAGTGCACACACACACAAGCCACATATATATACATGAGACACATACACACTACATAACCTATAAACTCATTGGAAAAATACCTACATTAGATATCCACATGATACACAAACTATACATATACACATATTACCTTATATGCATATACACTACATTATATATATATATATATATATATATATATATATATATATATATATATATATATATATATATATATATATATATACATTACATTATATGGATATACACATATAATATATATACATGCATGTATATATAGAGAGAGGGAAGCAAGGTGTGTGTGTGAGGGTGTACAGTGGTATGAGTGTGCAGGAAATAAAAAAAATAGTGAATATGTGTCCCTGTGTGTGTGTAGGTGAGAGATGAAGACAGTTTCAGAATTTGTGTAAGTGAGCAATGAGGGAAAACATGCGGGTGAGTGAGATAGCACAGTTTAGTTTAGCAATTAAGTGTGTGAAGAGAAGAGGGTATGTGGAAAAAGGTGAACATGCAAATTCTGAAACAGTGGAGTGCATAGAGTGCCACATAAATGCTAAAGTGAAAACTGTGAAGGCAAACATATAGGTGTGTGACTACAGGATAATGTGGTAGTTCAAATGGGTAGGAAATAAAATATACATTAGGGTGTGGTCAATCCCTGAAATCCAGTGAGCATCTAATAAACTCAGTTAAACTCATAGGAAGAACCCCCTGCCCATAGATTCCCAGTTAACTCAATCCTTTAAATACCCTGTAGGTCAGATTTCAATAGGAAATCTCAAGTTTTTGGTTCCAGTTTCTGTGAACCGTATAGAAACAGTCAACAAAAAGAGTAACTCCAAATTGAGATCAAAACACCACCATAGGCACCAAAAATTGACATACTAGAAGAATTTATATAGGGGAACATGTTAGGGTTTAAATATGTGGCAAAACACCCCTCAAATTAGCCAAAATGTATGGCACAGTTCACAAATGAAATCTGAAAACAAACTGTGGGATGGACAGTTTCAGAGATTGAAAAGTAAAGGAAAAATGATGGACAAACAACTAAAATGAAATTAGAAAGGTAGGTAATTATACTAGGGTTTGGGCTCGTGTCCAGCAATGTGTTTGTGTCCACCTAAGTGGACACAAACGTGTCCAAACATAATTTAACCAAATCCAATACACAGGACACGGACAACAGTGTACTGTCTCGTGCACAGGTGCACCTAGGTCTAGGACACGACACAAGTGTCCAAGTGTCTCGTGGTCGTGTCAGCAGCTAGGTAGGGTGTCAGGGTAGGTGTCTAAGTGCCTGAGTCGTGTCCACGAAGTGTCCAGCTCCGTGTCCAAACCCGTGTCAGTGGCCGACTGTGCGCGTGTGCGTGTGTATGTAAAACCAATGTACTGGGGATTTCTTCCTCGACACGCCACGTGGTCATCTGAAACTTGACACGTGGCGTGTCAGTCAGTGTCCCGTGGTGTGTGTCGAGTTTCGTGTCCGCTAGCCGCGTGTCGTGTCCGGTGCAGCCCCCGCACAGCAGGACAGTGCAGCCCCAAGTGCGCGCGGATGTGTCCATGTGTCCAAAATGACCCGACACGTGTACGAATTCATCTCAGTGCACAAGAAACGTGTAAGCGATACTGAAAACCAAATTTACATTAAAAAACATTTTGAAAATAATACAAAAAGTTCTACTGTGGCATTTTATCAAACACAAAGAAATAGGCATTGATACGTGTCCAGTTTGGACACGAAAACCTAGGGTTTCCTATTCCTACTGTTAGGTTAGGTCTAGGGCTCCCTATTGATGCAAAAATCTTAGGATACTATGGTGAGAATAAGAAGTTACCTCTATGTATCAAAACTCTCAAAAAGCTTTAATGAGTGATGTTCTCTTTGATGGTGAAACTCCTCCAAATTGTTAGAAAACTGAGAACAACCAATTCCAACAGCAAGAAAACAATAATTATAACCTATTGCAACTTGTTTGGATTAAAAAGGAGAAAAAATGGATTTTCTAAGGATTTTTTAACATGGGGACTCACCTCTTTCTTCTCTTGCAATAAATTCCTAAAGAAGAGGCTAGCCCTAGATTTTAGGAGAGATTAAATAGTGGGAGAATCCCTAGATTGGCTGGACGAAATGTTAGGGTTGCTAATTTGGGCTTTGGGCCAAGTCCTATAGGCTATGGCTAAGTTGTTTTATTAAATGGTTAGAACCATAAGTCATGACTTATGAAGTCTTAAGCCATATTAGCCTAAACAACTCCAAATTACTCCTAACTAGTTCCAATGACTTAAACCTCATTAAATTAGGTCAAACCAAGGTTACTTAGCCTAACTAAGTGGCCATAACCTAGATTAGTCACTAGGTTAGTCTTCTAGTCAACACAAGTCGAAGTCAACTTTAGGCCCAAAATCAATTATCCTAAAAATCACCAAAAATCATATTAATTCTAATAAATCATAATAATACATAATAATTCCAAAAATTCCCAAAATTTGAAAAATGACCAAAATACCCCCAAGCTAGAAAAGTGGTAGTGACAAATCTACCCTCCTTAAAATAATTTCGTCCTCGAAATTAAAGGTAAAACTAAACTGCTGAGAAGGATAGGAAAGTATACCTCACGGTCCAAAAAGATAAGGGTAGCGCTCGCGCATCTCATCCTCCCGCTCTCAGGTAGACTCTCCTGGAGAATGATGCCTCCATGCGACGCGTACCAAGGGTATCACCTGGTTCCTCAGAACTTTCTTCCGTCGTTCCAGAATCTCCACTGGCTGCTCTGGATAGCTGAGAGAAGGCCCAACCTCAATCTCTGAATGATCGAGCACATGGCTAGGGTCAGCCACGTACCGCCTCAACTGTGATACATGAAATACGTTGTGGACCCCTACTAGTACAGGCGGCAAGTCTAGCCTGTATGCAACGTCACCGACTCTTCCGCTGATAACGAAAGGGCCGATGAAGCGCGGGCTAAGCTTCCCGCCTCCACCAAAATGTATCGTACCACGAGTCGGAGATATCCTCAAGAAAACCTGGTCTCCGACCTAATCACAAGCAAGGTCTCAATTAATTATAATAAACAACATGATCAAAAACACAAACAAACAACCTAAATCTAATCCTACTCTAATCTTTACCTCAAACTCCAAGGGCCTCCGGTGGCTATCGGCCCAGTGCCGATGTCTGTCCTGCGCCACGTGAAGTCTGTCCCTGATGAGCTTCACCTTCTCGGCCGCATCAACAACCATCTCTGGCCCCAGTAAAGCTCGCTCACCAACATCATCCCAGGATAAGGGTGTACGGCACCTACGCCCGTACAGAGCCTCGAAAGGTGACATCTCAATGCTGCCCTGGAAACTATTGTTGTAGGCAAACTCCACCAAATGAAGATGATCCTCCCAGGAGCCTTCAAAGTCTAGGACGTACGTCCGCAGCATATCCTCAAGGGTCTGAATAGTCTGCTCTGACTGTCCGTCCGTCTGAGGGTGGTATGCAGTACTAAACTTGAGCTGAGTGCCCAAGCTGGTCTGCAGACTCCTCCAAAAATGGAAAGTAAAATTGCTATCCCGATCTGAGACGATGCTGACCGGAACTCCGTGGATCCTGACTATCTGCCGTATATACATCTCCGCCAGCCTCTCTGTAGACGTACCCACCTTGAATGGCAAGAAGTGGGCCGATTTGGTCAACCTATCAATGATGACCCAAATCGCGTCTTTCCCTCCTGGAGTACGCGGCAATCCTGAAACGAAGTCCATCGTGATATGCTCCTATTTCCACTCGGGAATGGGCAGCGGCTGCAACAATCCACCGGGCCTCTGTCTCTCTGCCTTGACCTGCTGACAGACCAAGCACCTAGCCACGAAGCGAGCCACCTCCCGCTTTATTCTTGACCACCAAACATGCTCCCTCAGATCTCGGTACATCTTGTTGGCACCCGGGTGTATAGAGTACTGAGATCTGTGGGCCTCCTGCATAACCTGCTCTCTGAGCTCCCCGCTAGGCACACATAACCTGGCACCGTGCCTCAGGACACCATCCTCTGCAAGTGAAAACTTCGCATCCCCCACTCCCATACTGATCTGCTTTCTGATACACTGCAGAGCCACATCCTCGAACTGGGCCGCCTTGATCCTGTCTATCAAGTCCGACTGTACCTGCATCCCCCATAGCTGCATCTGCACTCCGGGCACGATTACCTCAATCCCAAGGCTCTCCAAGTCGGCAAGCAAATGCCGATCCATGGTCAAACACATGGCTGTCGGATACCTGCTCAAGGCATCGGCAACCACGTTGGCCTTCCCTGGATGATACTGCAGTGCAATGTCGAAGTCCTTCATCAACTCCAACCATCTGCGCTGCCTCATGTTCAACTCCTTCTGAGTGAACACATACTTTAGGCTCTTGTGATCTGTGAAGATCTCCACCCTCTCACCATACAGATAATGCTTCCACAGCTTCAGAGCAAATATCACTGCTGCCAGCTCTAGGTCGTGGGTAGGGTAGTTCTTCTCATGGGGACGCAATTGCCTGGAAGCATAGGCAATCACCTTTCCGTGCTGTTGTAACACACAACCCAGCCCCTTTTCTGAAGCATCACTATAAATAGTGAAACCACCCGATCCTGAAGGCAATGTCAAAATCGGAGCTGTCGTAAGCCGCTTCTTCAACTCATCAAAAGCTACCTGACACTCCTCTGACCAAACAAACTCAGTATCCTTCTGGGTCAACCGAGTCAACGGCTCTGCAACCCGGGAGAAATCCTGTACGAATCTCCGATAATATCCTGCCAGCCCCAGGAAACTCCTGATTTCTGCAACTGAAGTCGGCGCTGCCCATGCATCGACTGCTACAATCTTCTTGGGGTCAACTGAGATACCATCTACAGTCACAACGTGCCCCAAGAAGTCCACCCGGTCCAAGAAAAACTCATACTTGGAGAGTTTTCCATAAAGCTGCTCCTTCCTGAGAATCTCTAGCACTATCCTCAAATGCTCCTCGTGCTCCTCCTCAGTCTTGGAATATATCAAGATATCATCAATAAACACCACTACAAACTGATCTAGATACTGATGGAATACCTCGTTCATAAGGTTCATAAACACTGCTGGTGCATTGGTTAGCCCAAACGGCATAACCAAAAACTTGAACTGTCCATACTGCGTCCTGAAAGCGGTCTTGGGAATATCCTCCCCCTTCACCTTGACCTGGTGATATCCCGACCTCAGATCAATCTTGGAAAATACCCGGGCTCCGCTCAACTGGTCAAATAGATCGTCGATCCGCGGCAGTGGGTATTTGTTCTTGATCGTGAGGTTGTTGAGTGCCCTATAGTCAATACACATGCGTACTGACCCATCCTTCTTCGGCACGAACAACACTGGTGTACCCCATGGCGACGAACTCGAGCGGATGAAGCCCTTGTCCTGTAGCTCATCCACCTGCTTCTTCAGTTCCACCAGCTCGCTGTTGTTCACCCGATAGACATACTGAAGATGGGTTCCGCTCCTGGAACTAGGTCTATCGATAACTCAATGTCTCTGTCTGGTGGCAATCCCAGCAACTCCTCTGGGAAAACATCCATAAAATCTGCTATCAAGGGGTGTGGAATTGTCTGCTCCTCGACCGAGACTCCACAGAAGACTCCGCTGCTCTGCTCTGCCTGACGTCTGGAGTACTCAAACTCTGGCTCCCCCGGCACTCTGAAGAGAACTCTACCCCCTCTGCAATCAATACTGGCGTGGTGCCTGCTCAACCAATCCATGCCTAGTACTATATCGTAATTCGGCAATGGCATTACGAGCAGGCTCACCTCCAACTCACGGCCTCCCAAAACTACTCTTCGAACCTTACAAATATCACTCACGAGGAAAATACCACCCCCGGTCGTGATCTTGTAAGTCCTAGGCAATGATTCAGCTACGATATCGTGTCTAATCGCAAAAGATACTGATATAAAGCTATGCGAAGCACCGAAATCGAATAAGGCAAATGCTGGACTGGAGTCAAGAAGAATCGAACATGCAATCAGCTCCCCGATGACCTCCGCATCCTCTGCTGCCATGGCGAATCCTTGCCCCTGCTGGCCTCTACTGGCCTGCTGCTGGTGCTGAACAAATCTCTGCTGCTGCATCGGCAAGGCTGGTCCCCGCTGCTGACCTGCTGGAGCCCTGGCTTCTCCTCCCGGGCCTGCTCGTACTAAGCGGCACTCTCTCATCTGGTGGTCTGTTGAACCACACTTTAGGCACTGGCCCAGCCTCCTCCGACACTCATTGGCGACATGCCCGGGCTTCTTATAATAGGCACAAGTAACACTCTGCCTCTGTCCCTGCTGGTGCTGCCTCGGCTACTGCTGCTGAGGGGCTGGCCTCTGCTGAATCGGCTGTGGCTGAAACTGCCTCAGCTGCTGATGCTGAAAGTGCGGCCTCTTGGCCGGTCCTCCGCTGCTACTGCCTCCCTGGAAGTCTCGCCCCCTCTTGAGCCTAAGCTCAAGATCATCCTCTGCAGCTAGTGCGTCCACCAGGATCTCCTTAAATGTAGTACTACGAGCGTTCTTGGTGTAGGACTTGACCTCTTTTACCAAGCCCTTCCGGAACCTCCGGGCCTTCGTCGTCTCTGACAAGTCCTCTACAAATCTGCCCAGGCGGCAGAACTCTCCTGCATACTCCTCCGCAGACTGACTCCCCTGGACTAGGGCCTCGAACTGAGTCTCGAGGGCTCCCAGCACTGTCTCCGGGAAGAACTTCTCCTTGAACAGCTTCTTGAATGCTGCCCAAGTCTGTCCTGCTGTGCCGACCCTCGGGTCGGTCTGGTACTATGTACGGGCCAGATCCTGCATCATACTGGCCGCTGCCTCTATCTGGAGCCTCGTCGGAATCTCTGCCAGCCTGAAGATCTCCTTCATATGCTCGATCCACTCATCGGCATACAGGATCCCCTCTGTCCCTCGGAAGTCTCTCGGGTGCATCTTCTAGAAGTCCTGGATGCCTTTCTCCCGTGGCTGGTACGGCTGCTGGACTGCTGCTGGCTGAGCCACGACTCTCTCCACTGCTGTCACTGCCAGCTCAATGCCTCGAGTGAGCTCTGCCGTCTGCCTCTGCTGACCCTCCATGTACTGCCTGAAGAAGGCCAACAGCTGAACGGCATCAACTGTACCTGCAGGTGGCTGCTGATAAGGATCCTCTGGGAAAACCGGGTCCTACCTCCGAGCCGGTAGATACATGTCCCCTACTGCGGCTGCCGAGGTCTCAACACGAGCTGAGGTGGCAGGAGCTGCAGTCCCCTGGCCTCGCCGTGCTGGCTGGGAGGTAGCAGTCCCCTCCACAGCATCCCCATGGGTGGTACGCTGCGATCTAGTCTCTACCATCCTGAAGATAGACAAACAAGAGTATCAATTTCTGAGAAAGAAGCGAAATAACAAAGGCGGACAATTATAATTCAAAGGATCAGCTGACAATAAGAATTTAGATGGCAATAAAGAAATTTTCCTAATGTGATTGAGTACCTTAAAAATTTATATCCTATATCCTATAGAAGGCTGTAGTGATACTCTAGTTCGAGTACCACCACACTTCTAGTCTAGACCTGCATGAGCCACCACTAAAAACGTGTTACGACCCGCACCCTAGAGTAAGGGCACGAGACGTGGGTACGTCCAGCCTACGCCGCAGTGTCGACGGTAGAACGTTGTCCTAGGTCACAACATCTAAAAATATATCTATAACAGTTTATACTCCCTGAATGGGGGTGACATAGCAATAATAAACTCAATCACAACTAAGGAAGAGATAGCACGATATGAAATAGAACTCAAGGAAATAAATGGATGAAATAGCAGTAGTCTAAGATAATCCCAGCAATATCCAACAGTACAAGTCTGAGATGAAAGAATATATAAAACTCATAACTCCAAATAAGTCTAACTAAGACATGTCTCAAGACTGCAAAAGTAAGATAAGCCTAACTAGTCTAGTCTAGGCAATTGGAGTGATCTCCTCAGCTAGAGCTGGGTCCTCCTGAGGGTCCAGCTCGCAGGTGTCATCTAAGGCTGCCCCGTAGTAAGTATCCAGGCAAGCCTCCTCCCCGTCCTCTGTAATAATTTCAACAGGTCCAGTCAGGACAGGAGCGAGCACAGTACATCTTAATAATTCATAGCAGGTTAGAAAATATAAACATACAGTAAAGTAAGATACAAGTACCGAAAGAAGTGCAGTATAAAAACAGAGAGAGAACTGTAATAGAAATATCTACTATAAATAGAGAGCTAACATGTGGCTAGTGAGTCAGAGTACAACATGAACATGTAAATGGCCTGGGATGATTCTGTGAAGACACTACTGAATGATTCAATGAAGATACTACTGGTATATTATTCACATGTCCACTTCTACTCCTCCGTACCCCCAATCAATACACAAGGATCCAGCCAGGTTATGTTATATGATTCAATGCACGGCCCCCGAAGGGTGATACATGGATGCCCTATAAATAGGGATTCTGGGGATTACCCAACAGTGTAAGATTCAAGAGACTCTGTGATCATGAGGGTACATGTCACAAGTAATCAAGTGAACCAAGAAGCATAATGCCATGTAAGTGAAACGCACAGAACGTAGAGTACCCGATGCTCCCTAAGGATAACATCTCAAGAAAGGATCCATATAGTACCAATCCGTGTGACCATCGTGACAGTACAAGTAAAGTAATCTATTGCAGGAAATAATTCTAAGCAGGATATAAAATGATCAGAGAATGTACTCGCCTGGTATCTGAGTGTCCAACTGGAAAGTACTGTCCGAGGAGTGGTGTCTGGCTCCTATTCAGAACAGCATAAGTCACAACAAGTCCAAAATGATAAAATGAAGCTCTACCATGCATTCTACATGAATCTAGGTCAAACTAGGCCAAAGTCAACTCTTGGTCAACTCTGGTCAACCTTAGAAGTCAAACTAGGTCAACTATGGTCAAACTAGGTCAACTATGGTCAAACTAGGTCAAACAAGTCCACACTAGGTCAAACTATTCTACACTAGTCTAGTAAGTCTATTCTAGGTCTAATAAAGCTGTACAAGCCAAACTAGGCTCATATACAGGCCATAGGCTATTTATCCTAGGCCAAACTAACACATACACCATGCTAAACTATATCTAACAATACACTATAGGTATACTTGTAATCTAATCATAACCCACCTATATATATAATACATATCTATAGTGCACACACACACAAGCCACATATATATACATGAGACACATACACACTACATAACCTATAAACTCATTGGAAAAATACCTACATTAGATATCCACATGATACACAAACTATACATATACACATATTACCTTATATGCATATACACTACATTATATATATATATATATATATATATATATATATATATAATATATATATATATATATATATATATATATATATATATATATATATATATATATATATATATATATTACATTATATGGATATACACATATAATATATATACATGCATGTATATATAGAGAGAGGGAAGCAAGGTGTGTGTGTGTGAGGGTGTACAGTGGTATGAGTGTGCAGGAAATAAAAAAAAATAGTGAATATGTGTCCCTGTGTGTGTAGGTGAGAGATGAAGACAGTTTCAGAATGTGTGTAAGTGAGCAATGAGGGAAAACATGTGGGTGAGTGAGATAGCACAGTTTAGTTTAGCAATTAAGTGTGTGAAGAGAATAGGGTATGTGGAAAAAGGTGAACATGCAAATTCTGAAACAGTGGAGTGCATAGAGTGCCACATAAATGCTAAAGTGAAAACTATGAAGGCAAACATATAGGTGTGTGACTACAGGATAATGTGGAAGTTCAAATGGGTAGGAAACAAAATATACATTAGGGTGTGGTCAATCCCTGAAATCCAGTGAGCATCTAATAAACTCAGTTAAACTCATAGGAAGAACCCCCTGCCCATAGATTCCCAGTTAACTCAATCCTTTAAATACCCTGTAGGTCAGATTTCAATAGGAAATCTCAGGTTTTTGGTTCCAGTTTCTGTGAACCGTATAGAAACAGTCAACAAAAACAGTAACTCCAAATTGAGATCAAAACACCACAATAGGCACCCAAAATTGACATACTTGAAGAATTTATATAGGGAAACATGTTAGGGTTTAAATATGTGGCTAAACACCCCCCAAATTAGCCAAAATGTATGGCAAAGTTCAAAAATGAAATCTGAAAACAAACTGTGGGATGGACAGTTTCAGAGATTGAAAAGTAAAGGAAAAATGATGGACAAACAACTAAAATAAAATTAGAAAGGTAGGTAATTATACTAGGGTTTGGGCTCGTGTCCAGCAATGTGTTTGTGTCCACCCAAGTGGACACAAACGTGTCCAAACATAATTTAACCAAATCCAATACACAGGACACGGACAGCAGTGTACTGTCTCGTGCACAGGTGCACCTAGGTCTAGGATACGACACAAGTGTCCAAGTGTCTCGTGGTTGTGTCAGCAGCTAGGTGGGGTATCAGGGTAGGTGTCTAAGTGCCTGAGTCGTGTCCACGAAGTATCCAGCTCCGTGTCCAAACCCGTGTCAGTGGCCGACTGTACGCGTGTGCGTGTGTGTGTAAAACCAATGCACTGGGGATTTCTTCCTCGACACGCCACGTGGTCATCTAAAACTTGACACGTGGCATGTCAGTCAGTGCCCCGTGGTGTATGTCGAGTTTCGTGTCCGCTAGCCGCGTGTCGTGTCCGGTACAGACCCCGTACAGCAGGACAGTGCAGCCCCAAGCGCGCGCGGATGTGTCCATGTGTCCAAAATGACCCGACACGTGCACGAATTCATCTCAGTGCACAAGAAACGTGTAAGCGATACTGAAAAGCAAATTTACATTCAAAAACATTTCGAAAATAATACAAAAAGTCCCACTGTGGTATTTCATCAAACACAAAGAAATAGGCATTGATACGTGTCCAGTTTGGACACGAAATGACACGAAAATCTAGGGTTTCCTATTCCTACTGTTAGGTTAGGTCTAGGGCTCCCTATTGATGCAAAAATCTCAGGATTCTATGGTGAGAATAAGAAGTTACCTCTATGTATCAAAACTCTCAAAAAGCTTTAATGAGTGATGTTCTCTTTGATGGTGAAACTCCTCCAAATTGTTAAAAAACTGAGAACAACCAATTCTAACAGCAAAAAAACAATAATTAGAACCTATTGCAACTTGTTGGATTAAAAAAGAGAAAAAATGGATTTTCTAAGGATTTTTGAACATGGGGACTCACCTCTTTCTTCTCTTGCAATAAATTTCTAAGGAAGAGGCTAGCCCTAGATTTTAGGAGAGATTAAATAGTGGGAGGTTGGCTGGACAAAATGTTAGGGTTGCTAATTTGGGCTTTGGGCCAAGTCCTATAGGCTATGGCTAAGTTGTTTTATTAAATGGTTAGAACCATAAGTCATGACTTATGAAGTCTTAAGCCATATTAGCCTAAACAACTCCAAATCACTTCTAACTAGTTCCAATGACTTAAACCTCATTAAATTAGGTCAAACCATGGTTACTTAGCCTAACTATGTGGCCATAACCTAGATTAGTCACTAGGTTAGTCTTCTAGTCAACACAAGTCAAAGTCAACTTTAGGCCCAAAATCAATTATCCTAAAAATTACCAAAAATCACCAAAAATCATATTAATTCTAATAAATCATAATAATACATAATAATTCCAAAAATTCCCAAAATTTGAAAAATGACCAAAATACCCCCAAGCTAGAAAAGTGGTAGTGACATTTCTGTTATTTATGATCCCAGTACTTTCTGATCTCCCTGATAGTGACCTGATGGGGTGCACGCTTGACTTGTAACCTGATAACTTGATAGTGGTCCGTGGCGGCGCACTCTTGACTTGTAACTTGCAACTTGACTGGTAGCTTGTAACTTGACTTGACTTGATGCCGTTGCGGTGGCTAACCTGACTCTTGTAACCAACTCTGACACCGTGGGTGTTCTTGCTTGCTTGCTTGTGCAATCCACTTGTCTTGTCTTGTATCATGTCTAGGACGTGACTCTCTGGTTCCTACGGTCAGGGATTCGCACTGAATATGGATTAGGCTAATGACTAGATCTAACTATAGTTCATGGAGAATTTCCAGTCACAGGCAGTCTCGTTATCTGGGCACTTTAATTCGACTTATAGCTTGCCGACGAGTAGAGCACATTTCCAGCACACTGTCATGTGTTGCACCCTCTAAGTCACCTAAGGGTATATCTTCTCCTGGCGATGTACCCAACCATACTCTCAACCCGCGGAAGAATAACTGGATAGTCTGCAGGGCTTGGGACTGGAAAATTCTCACTTGCATCTTGTTAGTAATTAGGCTTGTGATAACCCTAGTTAGTTAAGTAGTAAGCCGTAGTAATTTCTTGGCCGTTTGTGAATGGATGGTGTCCAGCCCTGTCTAAGTCTCGTCTAGTCCCGGTACCTGGTACTCCTGAACATGATTGTTTTACTTATCTTTAATAATAAATGGGTAGAGACAAGGTGCTATTCAGGCGAAGGGTTACAACCCCGGTCCTTGTTTGGTTTACGGGTTGTGACCTGGCTTCCGGAATGGTTCCACGTCCCTAGTCATTTATTATCTTGTTGTACTCTTATTTACTAGTACTTCTTCTATTTTCTTATGTTTTAATATGCTGGCTTTTGTTCTTATTTCGTGGCCTCCCTTGTGGCACTTGCTCTTTCTGGGGTTTGACCCAGCTGGTTTTGTGTGGCCAAATTTCGGAGCAGCACCCGAGGATCTACCGAACCTCCAGCCCGATGGTGGCGACTAGAAGAAACCCGGGCTACGAGTGGGTTTTTTTTTCTATTTTGTTTCGCTCACTCTACTGTAAATTTATTCTTTTGAGGCGTTTAGCCGACGAGCACCTGTTAGCTCGATGCACATTTACTTACTGTCTGCCTACGGGCTGTAAACATGATTAACAAATCCTAGGGTTGATCATGTATGACTTAACTCTTGCTAGTCCTTACATTTTGTACGACTAGCTTCATGATCAGCTGATATGTAATATTTGGGACGCCTTTTATTGTATATTTGGTGGTCAAATATCTTGTAACTATACTACTTGCTTGAGATTGAGATAATAGGCTTGACCTTAAGAGACCATTGGCTTGTAGTAAACTCTCATATCTAGGCAGCCGTGACCGTATAGTGAGGTGGATTCCATTTCAATATACGTAGCTGGCTATGTTCGCCCCCGCTCTCCAGTATTCTGGTTTCGGGGCGTGATATGGTTTAAGTGGTGGCCCATGCAGGTCTTGGTATTCAAGATATGTGAGGGTTTACCAGATAGATGTCTCAATCAGTACTCGTCCTTGATCTCCTTTCATATCCTCTGAATCTCTGGAATCTTGACCTGATCACATGCTTGTATCGTTGATCTATCCTGGTCCTTCCTTATTGTTTTCTATGTCATTTTCTTCAGCGGCATTGTTCATGAACCAGCCGATCAGCAAGGCGGAGCAACTCCCACGGACCAGCAGCCCGGAGATCAAGCCCAACACTCCGGAGTAGCCTTCAGAGTTGTACCTACTGGAGGAGAGCCCCCAGTTCAGCCCATTCAGCCTGCTGAACCTGACGATGGCACCTTGGTCGGTCTCATCAGGACCTTGATAGCTTCCCAGGATCGTCGAGGAGACGCCTTGTACCAGGTAGTGGCGGATGCTTTGACCAGAGGCGGTCATCCAGGGAACAGCACGGCCAACAGCTTCAAGCGCTTGAACCCTCCGTTCTTCGACGACAGTGGAGATACGATTGCCGCGGACGCTTGGCTTCAGGATTCCGAGGTGGTTATGGAAGCAGCTAGGACACCTGAGAATGAGAAGGTGGCGGTGGTACACCTACAGTTGCTGGACTTGGCTCGCAGTTGGTGGGCAGCACAAGCCATGGGGTTAGTGGCACCCATTGCTTGGGCAGTATTTAGAGAAAGATTCCAGACGAAGTATTTTGATGCTGTAGCTCGGTACGACCTACAGACGAGGTTTACCAACTTGAAGCAAGGAGGCAGAACGGTCGACAGTTATGCATCTGAGTTTTCTAGACTCAGTAGGTTTGCCCCGACCTTGGTGGCAACCGAGTTTGATAGGGCCCAGCGGTTCCAGCAGGGACTGCATTTGGAGATCTTGTTAGCAGTCGAGCAGTTCGAGCACCAGACGTTCGATGCAGTATTGAGAGCAGCTAGGAGGCATGAGTACACCTCCCAGAGGATCGTAGATAGGACCGGAGGTAGGAAGCGGTCCTACAGTCAGATGCACCAATCATCAGCTCCAGCCCCGGTAGCTAGGAGTTTGACCATTGGAACTCCGAGAAGGGCAACCTTAGTGACGTTGGTTCAGCATTCGACCCCGACGTACCCGCAGCAGCAGAAGCAGAAGCAGACTTCCACGATGGGATGTTCTCATTGCGAGAAGCCAGGCCATATGGTGGCAGATTGTCGTAGGGCGCAAGGATTGTGTCTAGCTTGTGGAGCAGCAGATCACAAGATAGGAGCCTGCCCAAATAGGGGTAGTTTGTCCTCTTCCGACCTAACCAGTCCATCGGTTAGGGGACCAGCACCTATGCAGCAGCCGCAGTACCCGAGGCCATTGTTGCCTCAGGCCCAGGCGTTTCATCAACAGATCCAGCAGCAGTATACCCAAGCCCAAGTACAGAGCAGGCAGAGAGGTTTCTAGCAGAGGGGACCCGCAGCTAGAGGTCAGGCCATGATGATGGCTATGGATGAAGAAGTTACACCAGGTGAGGTAGTGGCAGGTACTATTCTCGTCAACTCTTCTCCAGCATTGGTATTATTTAATACTGGTGCATCGTATTCATTCATGTCTGCACGATTCGCGACACGGATAGGATTGGAGCCAGAGTCATTATCAGTGAGGCTCAATATACTTACTGGTAATGGTCTTGTGGGTGTAGATCGAGTGATTTCCTCGTGTCGGATCGTAGTTAGCGGTAGAGAGTTCCCTGCTAGATTTATAGAATTCCCTATGGCAGACTATGATGTAGTCTTAGGCATGGATAGGTTAAGGAACCAGTATGCTAGGATAGACTGCCATGTTGGCAGGGTTATCTTTAGTATTCCAGGCGAGCTAGAGTTTTCATTTTCCAGAGGCACAGTAGAACCATCATCCCCAGTATTGCGGATGGCCGTAGCAGCAGTACAGTTACCCAGGATAGTTGAAGAGTTTCCAGATGTCTTCCCAGAAGAACTTCCAGGAATGCCGCTAGAGCGGGAGATCGAGTTGACTATAGACTTGATCCCCGGGACAAAACCAGTATCAGAGCGAGTCTACAGGATGACGCCTTCATAGTTAGAGATTTTGTACAAGATGATCGAAGAACTTAGGACCAAAAGATTCATTCGTGCAAGTAGATCGCCTTGGGGAGCCCCGATACTTCTTGTGAAAAAGAAGGATGGTACGTCCAGGTTATGTGTGGATTATCGTACCTTGAATACAGTGACCATCAAGAACAGATACCCTCTCCCGAGGATAGATGACTTGTTTGATCAACTTAGAGGGGCTTCAGTATTCTCGAAGATAGACTTGCGGTCAGGATACCACCAGATCAGAGTCAGAGAGCTGGACATCCCAAAGACAGCGTTTAGATCGAGATATGGGCATTGGGAGTTCCTTGTTATGCCCTTTGGAGCGACCAATACGCCGGCTGTATTCATGGACCTCATGAATCGCATTTTCATGCCTTACTTGGATCAGTTCGTGATCGTGTTCCTAGATAATATCCTGGTCTACAGTAAGAGCGAAGCAGAGCACGAGCAGTATCTCAGAATCGTCCTTCAGACGCTTAGAGAGCATCAGTTGTACGCCAAGTTCAGTAAATACGAGTTCTGGCTCGATCGTATTTCATACTTGGGTCACATCATTACCCGAGGAGGAGTGGAAGTGGATCCCCAGAAGATTGTGGCTATCGAGTCATAGCCAGTACCTAGTTCAGCGGCAGAGGTTCACAGCTTCCTTGGATTGGCCGGATACTACTGGTGATTCGTTTCAGATTTTGCAAGGATTTCGGCGCCGATGACCCAGTTGACCCACAAGGATGTGCAGTTCGCTTGGACAGCAGAGTGTCAGGAATCATTTGAGAAGTTGAAGCGAGGGTTGATAACGGCTCCCATTCTTATACTTCCAGATGGGACCGGAGGATTCATAGTTTATTGCGACGCTTCAGGCAGAGGATTGTGGTGTGTCTTGATGCAGCATAGGAAGGTAATATCTTATGCATCACGTCAACTTCGTGATCATGAGAAGAATTACCCGACCCACGACTTGGAACTGGCAGTAGTAGTGTTTGCACTCAAGCTTTGGCGGCACTACTTGTACGGAGATAGAGTGGAGATATTTACAGATCACAAGAGCCTGAAGTATGTTTTTACCCAGAAGGACCTTAATATGCGGCAGAGAAGATGGTTCGAGCTATTGGTAGACTACGATGTGGACTTGCAGTATCACCCAGGGAAGGCCAACGTTGTAGCAGATGCGTTGAGCCGGAGAGCCGGAGTTTACTTCCTAATGGCGCAGCCAGAATTATTGGCAGATTTTTAGAAGATGGGAATTGAAGTGGTTCTTCCTACCAGTATGGCATTGATGGCCAGTCTACAGGTTCAATCCAGCATAGTTGAGAGGATCCATATGGCGCAATCTACAGATTCCAAGATTCAGTGACTCAGAGCAGAGTGTGAGGCAGAAAGAAGACTAGAGTTGTGCATTCATGAAGATGATACACTACGGCACGGCACTCGTCTTTGTGTACCTAGTGGAGATATCAGACAGGAAGTTATGTCAGAAGCTCACAGTTCGCAGTATTCTATTCATCCTGGTGGTACGAAGATGTACCATGATATTTGTCAGCATTTCTGGTAGAATGGCATGAAGAGGGAGATAGCCCGGTTTGTCTCTCGGTGTTTGGTTTACCAGCAGGTTAAAGCTGAACATCAGAGGCCCGCTGGACTTCTTCAGCCCTTGCCGATTCCAGAATGGAAGTGGAAGCATGTGACCATAGATTTTGTGACTGGATTGCCTAGATCTCCAGCTGGTCGAGATGCTATTTGGGTTATAGTTGACCGGCTCACGAAGGTGGCTCATTTTCTTCCATTCAGAGTTGGGCAGTCAACGGCTCAGTTGGCGGAGATGTATCTCAGGCAGATTGTCAGGCTTCACGGTGTGCCCGTCAGTATCACCTCGGACCGAGATTCAAGGTTTACATCACACTTTTGGCGTAGCTTGCAAGAGAGTTTGGGAACTCATCTCCAGTTTAGCTCAGCTTATCATCCGCAGACAGATGGTCAGTCAGAGCGTACAATCCAGACTCTTGAAGACATGTTGAGATCTTGTACACTTGACTTCGGTGGTTCGTGGGAAGATCACCTGCACCTGGTGGAGTTCTCGTACAACAATAGTTTCCAGACCAGCATCCAGATGGCACCATTCGAGACACTGTATAGCAGGAAGTGCAGGTCCCCGCTAGCATGGGACGATGTCGGAGAGAGGCAGATACTCGGTCCAGAAATAATTTCCCAGACAGTTGAAGTAGTCAGAAAAGTCAGAAATCATCTTCGAGTTGCCCAAGATCGCCAGCGGCATTGGGCCGATGCCTATCGACGTCCCTTAGAGTTTGCTATCGGCGACCATGTATTCCTTAGGATCTCGCCTAACCGTGGTGTCATTCGCTTTGGCGTGCGGGGAAAGCTTAGTCCTAGGTATATAGGGCCGTTCGATATCCTGGAGCGAGTAGGAGAAGTATCCTATCGTCTTGCTCTTCCGCCGTCGCTAAGTGAGGTGCATGATGTATTCCATGTGTCCCAATTACGACGGTATATCCCGGACCCGAGCCATATCCTAGACCATTCGGAATTGGTTGTTGGTACCAACCTTTCGTATGAGGAGAGGCCCGTGTCTATTTTGGACCGGAGGGAGAAGATACTCAAGAACAAGACTATTAGCTTAGTCCGTGTTGCTTGGGGTCATCACTCTCTAGGTGAGTCAACGTGGGAGCGTGAGGATGATATCCGATCGCGATATCCCTATCTGTTTGACTCGTAAGGTATAATGTCTTTCTTATGCCTTATGCTTTTTATTCCTTGATTGCATGTATGATTGTATGATTGAACTGCTTAGTGTAAATTGTTGGTGCTTAGTGTAACTTGCCGTGGCAGTCTCTAGCTCCTTGATTAAATTTCGAGGACGAAATTCTTTTAAGGTAGGTAGAGTTGTCACCCTCATTTCCCGTATTTCGTATTTATACTTGTAAATCAGATTTTGGCATGTATTTTATTTTCTCGACATATGGAATTTTGAGTTTTCTCGTATTTTGGGTTTCGACTCGGCTCGGTTTTAGTTGGCTTGGTTTTATTTTGTAGAGTAGGATTGGTTTGGTATGGTTTATTATGCCATGGAACACTTTAACCTATACTCCACCCTCATTCCACCACAACCCACCCCATTAAATCCCACCTAACTTTTCTCTCTCCTCTTCACTTTCCATTAATTTCTCCATCTTCTTCTTCCTCCTTCCTCCACACAACACCATAGGCAAGTGCACCTTGCCACCATATAAGGACCCAATTTTATTTATCCACTAGCTAGATTAGGGCATAGAGAGCAACATTAGAACTTGGCATTTTGTGAATTGGAGTCTCCATTGTTCTAGATCTAAGTTTTAAATATTTTCGGAATTTCTTAGTTTTGATCTATCAAACTTTGATTTTTCCTTGTTTTGATGCTTCTATGTGGAAGAGAATTCAATTTTACAGAAGATATAACTTTGAAAATCCAGATTTTGTTTTGATTTGGCCAAGTTATGAAGATTGAAGCTTTGGTGTTTTTGAGGTGTTCCTCTCGGCCTGGAGAAGAAGACCTCAGTCTGCGCTCTTTAGCGCAGTACTGAACCGTGCATTCTCCCCCGTGCCGCGCTCTTTAGCGCTGGTCGCTGACCGTGCAGTCCTGGCCATTGCCCGATTGCGCGTGCGCCCTGCGCCATCGGCCCTGCGCTACCAGCCTCTGCGCCACCAGCCCCTGCGCCCTTGGCCTCTGCGCCATCCAACCTAGCGCAATTGACCCCCTGCGCCATTGGCCCTGTGCCACCAGCCTCTGTGCCACCAGCCCCTGCGCCATCAAACCTAGTGCAATTGACCCCCTGCGCCATCTGACCCTGCGCACTTGACACCCTGCGCAACCCAACCCCTTGGCACCCTGCGCAACCCAATGGCTTATGGAGAATTGAATTGGTTTTATTTTTCTTAAGCTTGGCTTCTTCTTTGTGGATTGGGTTTTGAGATCTTGTTCCACACAACACGACTAACTTGACCCAACACAACCTGGCACGATTTTCAGTAATTGTTATGACTAGTATGGTTTTCGTAATTTCTGTGATTTATGATCCCAGTACTTTCTGATCTCCCTGATAGTGACCCGATGGGGTGCACGCTTGACTTGTAACCTGATAACTTGAAAGTGGCCCGTGGCGGCGCACTCTTGACTTGTAACTTGCAACATGACTGGTAACTTGTAACTTGACTTGACTTGATGCCATTGCGGTAGCTAACCTGACTCTTGTAACCAACTTTGACACTGTAGGTGTTCTTGCTTGCTTGCTTGTGCAATCCACTTGTCTTGTCTTGCATCATGTCTAGGACGTGACTCCCTGGTTCCTATGGTCAGGGATTTGCACTGAATATGGATTAGGCTAATGACTAGATCTAACTATAGTTCATGGAGAATTTCCAGTCACAGGCAGTCTCGTTATCTGGACGCTTTAATTGGACTTGTAGCTTGCCGACGAGTAGAGCACAATTCCAGCACACTGTCATGTGTTGCACCCTCTAAGTCACCTAAGGGTATAACGTCTCCTGGCGATGTACCCAACCATACTCTCAACCCGCGGAATGATAACTGGATAGTGTGCAGGGCTTGGGACTGGAAAATTCTCACTTACATCTTGTTAGTAATTAGGCTTGTGATAACCCTAGTTAGTTAAGTAGTAAGCCATAGTAATTGCTTGGCCGTTTGTGAATTGATGGTGTCCAGCCCTATCTAAGTCTCGTCTAGTCCCGGTACCTGGTACTCCTGAACATGATTGTTTTACTTATCTTTAGCAATAAATGGGTAAAGACAAGGTGCTATTCAGGCGAAGGGTTACAAGTCCGGTCCTTGTTTGGTTTACGGGTTGTGACCTGGCTTCCGGAATGGTTCCATGTCCCTAGTCGTTTATTGTCTTGTTGTACTCTTATTTACTTGTACTTCTTCCATTTTCTTATGTTCTGATATGCTGGCTTTTGTTCTTATTTCGTGGCCTCCCTTGTGGCACTTGCTCTTTCTGGGGTTTGACCCAGCTGGTTTTGTGTGGCCAGATTTCGGAGCAGCACCCGAGGATCTACCGAACCTCCAGCCCGATGGTGGCGACTAGAAGGAACCCGGGCTACGAGTGGGTTTTTTCTATTTTGTTTCGCTCACTCTACTGTAAATTTATTCTTTTGATGCGTTTAGCCGACGAGCACCTGTTAGCTCGATGCACATTTACTTACTGTCTGCCTACGGGCTGTAAACATGATTAACAAATCCTAGGGTTGATCATGTATGACTTAACTTTTGCTAGTCCTTACATTTTGTACGACTAGCTTTATGATCAGCTGATATGTAATATTTGGGACGCCTTTTATTGTATATTTGGTGGTCAAACATCTTGTAACTATATTACTTGCTTAAGATTGAGACAATAGGCTTGACCTTAAGAGACCACTGGCTTGTAGTAAACCCTCATATCTAGGCAGCCGTGACCGTATAGTGAGGTGGATTCCATTTCAATATACGTAGCTGGCTATGTTCACCCCCGCTCTCCAGTATTCTGGTTCCGGGGCGTGACATAGACTAGGCACTTAGTAGACATGAAAGGATTTCTAAGATCTATTTAACAAGAGGTTATGTTTCATACATGTTCGAGACGTCCTCTACGACCATTCCTCCATTTGAAACAAGGGAACATGTCGATGGACGAATATGATGCAGAGTTTAGCCGCTTAAGTAGATTCGGTGCATCATCAATTCTGACTAAGCGGGATAGAATGAATAGATTCCACCAGGGGCTAGCACCAGAGCTCAAGACTTATACTACCACACAGTCTAGAGTCTCTCATGCAGCTGTTCTAGAAGAGGCTCGAAGCTAGGAGCTCCTTCGTAAGTAGTTGTTGCAGCAACCATAGAGATGCCGCACTCCAATAGTTGCACTAGCTAGAGTGACCCAAGATGGACCTATTATAAGGCCCATAGTACAGCAGCAGGAAAGGTACACACTCAACCAGAAGCCTATTTACCGTTACTACAGGAAACAAGGACATATCTATAACGACTACCGGATTCGTCTTGGATTGTGCTTGAGGTGTGGTTCAGGCCATCGTATGGTCAAGGAGTATCCTGAACAGCAGGCAATAAAATATGCCCAACAGACCCCAAGGACGACAGCTCCAGCACTTCCAGTACCCCAACCAGGACAGTAGGTGCCGAGGCTTATGGCACTAACAGCGGGAGCACCTTGCCCACCATTACCTCCGCACTCAGTGCAGTTCGACGCGGCTAGAGCTTAGGGCCCCGGTCAAAAGTACGAACATGCTTTCCTACTAGCAGTAGAGGATGCAGAAGCAAAAAGGGAAGTCTTTGTAGGTATGCTTTTAGTTGCTACGTTTCCTGTTATTACGTTATTTGACACTGAAGTCACGCACTCATTCATAGCCACTACTTTTATAACTAGACATAGTATTCCCACAACACCACAATCTAAGAAAATTAGAATCCTCACTAAGGGAGGAATAGCACTATAAGTAGCATTTATAGACTTTGTCCTGTAGTGATTTGTGGTAGAGAGATGAAGGTAGCATTTTTTTTCCATGCCAAATTTTGATGTAGTTCTTAGGATGGATATGTTGAGGCAGTATTATGCCTTCCTTGACTGTCATAGAGGTAGCATTATTTTTAGACCACCAAATGAGTCAGATTAGAGTTTGTTAGAGGAGCGGAAGAAAGGATTGATCCACCTGCATTAGGGACTCATATGGAGATGGATGACATTCCTCAACCTCCTATCATCACCGAGTTCTAATATATATTCCCAAAAGAGTTGTCAGGATTGCCACCTGACAGAGACAACGAGTTTTCTATATAGCTCATTCCGGGAGCCGAACCTATTTTATCTCGCGTATACCGGTTAGCACCCAAGGAGTTAGTAGAAATGAAGACCCATATAGACGAATTGCTAGAGAAGGGCTTTATCCATGCTAGTGCGTCGCCATAGGGAGCGTCCGTCTTGTTCGTGCCAAAGAAGGACAAGATAGTGCACAGGTGCATTGATTACAGAGCTTTGAATACGGTGATGGTAAAAAACAAGTACCCCTTACCACACATCGACGATCTATTCGATCAGTTGAGTGGAGCAATGGTATTTTCCAAAATCGACTTGTGATTGGGCTATCACCAGTTGAAGGTCTGGAAGGAAGATATTCTGAAGACGGCACTTAGATCGAGATATAGGCACTGCAAGTTTTTGGTCATGTCATTTGGTTTGACTAATGCTCCAGTGGTCTTGATGAATCTCATAAAAAAATATTCCATCAGTACTTGGACAAATCCGTGTTTGTCTTTATAGACGATATCTTGATATACTCGAATAGCCACGAAGAGCACGAGAAGCATTTGAGGATAGTCTTGGGAACTTTGATGAAGGAGCAGCTCTATGCCAAGCTTAGTAAATGTGGCTTCTTTTTGGAGAAGAACTAATTTTTTGTACATATCGTCACAGGAGATGGCATATCGATAGATCCGAAGAAAATCTCAGTAGTTAAGGCATGGCTTGTACCCACCTCAGCCTTCGAGATGAGAACTTTCCTCGGACGTGTGGGTTATTATCGATGGTTCGTAGAAGTTTTCTCACGGATAGCTGGACCTATGACTCGGTTGGGTTGCAAAGACCAAGAGTTTATATGGACAAACGAGTGTCAAGTGGCTTTTGATTAGTTAAAGAAGCGCTTGACCACTGCACCCATATTGGTCGTTCCATCAGGACCAGGAGGATTCGTGATTTATAGCGATGCATCCGGAAAGGGATTGGGATGCGTCTTTATGCAGCATGGCCGAGTAGTAGCATATGCATCTAGACCGTTGATAGTACACGAGAAGATCTATCCAACCCATGATCTAGAGCTCGCAGCAGTCATCTTCGCTCAAAAAATTTGGAGGTATTACTTGTATGGCGAAAAGATAGATATCTATACCGATCATAAAAGCCTCAAGTATGTATTCACACAGAAAGAGCTAAACATGAGACAGAGACGATGGTTGGAGCTGATGAAGGACTATGAGATTGAGTTGCACTACCATCCAGGCAAGGCTAACGTTATAGTAGATGTGTCAAGCCGTAAGCCCATGGCTCATTTCTTGACCACTTAGAAGATGATATTGGAAGACTTGTAGAAGCTTAGAATAGAAGTCATATCGCCCGAAGTTGATGGCATAATAGCCAATCTTCAAGTACAATCATCGTTAATACATAGAATCAAGGCAATATTACCTATATACGCTAGATTCTGAAGACTTAGAGAGAGGACCGAAGCATGAGAGCAGACGAGATTAAGGATCCAGTCGGATGGGATACTACGATATGGAGATCATATCTCATAGCTCAATTTACTATATACACCCCGGAGGAACCAAGGTGTACTAGGATTTTCGACAACCCTATTAGTGGCACGGAATGAAGCAAAATATAGCTCGTATCGTGGCCAAGTGTTTTGTATGTCAACAAATGAAGGCGGAGCACCAGAGATCAGTTGGATTATTACAACCGCTATCCATTTCTAAGTGGAAGTGGGAGCACATTACCATATATTTTGCCATAGGATTTCTTTAGAGTCCTAGTGGATGAGACACAGTATGGGTGATCTTGGATAGGCTTACTAAGTCAGTCCACGAAAGTCTTAGCTAACATGTACATGAAGCAAATGGTGAAGCTATACAGTATTCCAGTTAGCATTCTATCAGACCGGGAATCGAGATTCACATCTCATTTCTGGAGGACCATACAAGAAAGCTTGGGCACCAGTCTGAAGTTTAGCATGACTTATCATCCGCAGACCAACGGACTATCAGAGCATACTATTCAAACGCTAGAAGATATGTTGAGAGCGTGTATGCTTGACTTTGGTGGATCATGGGAAGACTACCTCCATCTTGTGGAGTTTTTTCAATATGATAGCTACAAAGTAAGCATATAGATGGCTCCGTTTGAAACATTGTACGGTAGGAAGTGTCGATCTTTCGTTTGTTGGAGTCATGTAGGAGAGCGACAAATATTGGGTTCTGAATTGGTCGTGAGGACAGTAGAGAAATTGAAGAAGATACAAGGTCATTTGCGAGCAGCACATGACAGACAAAAGTAGTAGTCAAATCACCATTGTCGACCTTTGGAATTTAAGGAAGACGACCATATTTTCTTGAAAATATCACCCACTAGAGGTATGATCTGATTCGAAGGACATAACAAGTTGAGTCCAAGAAACATCAGTATTTTCAATTCCTTAGAGCAAGTTGGAGAAGTTTCCTACAGGTTGGCATTGCCACCGTCACTAGATGTAGAGCATGACATATTCCATGTGTCTCAGTTGAAAAGATACATGGAAGATAGCAGTCATGTGGTTGATCACTCCAAAATCACGGTTGGACCGAGCTTGTCATACTAAGAGCAACCTGTTGGGATCTTGATCGTCGAGTGATGGTGTTGCAGAATCAGTCTATACCATTGGTTCGGGTAGCATGGAAGCATCACTCGCCATGAGAGTCAACTTGGGAGCACAATGATGACATCCGCAATCGCTTCCCTCATTTGTTCCAAAATTAAGGTACAATTTTCATATTCTAAATTCCCTTCATTGTATTTCATCATATTACATTCACCCTGCATTAGCTTTAATTTTGAGGACAAAATTTTTACAAGTTGGGTAGGATGTAAACCCCTAATTTTTTGAAGAAATATTATTTTTAATTAATATATTATATAGTATTTTTAATTTATTTAAATAAGCTTGATTTTAAATTAAGATTTTGTTAATATGAAAGGCAGCAAGTATTGCTACATTATATGTACATCTAGGTAAATTGGTACAAGATTTTGTACTAAAATACTTTAGATAATATTTTTGAATTTTAGTAATTTTTAGTATTTTATTTATTTTTATTACTATTATAAATTGAAATATTCTTGATAACTCAATAGCTTGTCATTAGTTTATGATTTTGTACTAGTGACACAAGTGGCAAGTAATTGCTATTTTCTATATACTACAAGTTTTTAGTAGAAATACATTATAAGTTACTTTTGAGTTTAAAATTTTTTAGAATTTTTATTGAATTTTTTTGGTGTATTCATATATGGGTATATATATTCGCACACACAAAAAAATATAAAAGAAAAAATACAAATATTTCAATTTCATGAGATTTTACCAAAATCTCATAAGTAGATAAACCGTTTACTTACCCGACCCTAAACAGAGTATGAAATACTCATCAATTTTTTTTTTGATCCTATTTAAATCCTGCACCAAATCCTTTCGAATTCGTTCCTATTAATTCCTTACTAGATTCTCTTATGGAAAATCCACAAATCTGGCCTAGAAACTAAGTTAAAAACCCAACTAAATTAGTATTAAAACAATCGGGTATATACAATAGTCAGGAGTTAGAAAACCTAAAACAAATACTCCAACCCTTGAGAATCAAACCCTAACAAATTCCAGAGCGACCCAGCCTTAGACATACCTCTAACCAACCTGTCGCCGCTAACCAACCTGTTGCCGCTACCAAATCGTTGTTGACTGCCTGTAATTGCTGGAGAACCGCCAGCACGCCAAAAAATAGAGCACATTTCTCAGTTAGAGAACAACGACGTACCCTTTTTTAATCGAATTTCTTCTTCGATACGTGATCGTTTCAATTTTGTAAACTCCTCTGGAAATCCTATATGACCCTTAGTAATTAAGTATAGGTGTAGTCGAACAATATGTCCGAGAAATTGACACAAAGTCGAAGAAAAACTGCATCAAGGCAGCACAAAAATCACTCTACGTAGCCATGTTTGAAGACCAATCCTTGTAAACATGTTAATAATTATTTAGAACCAATTGAAGATAGTCCTAGACAGCCTATAGGGCTTCAAAACCCTTTTTTTATTTAGATTTCGTCGACTATGCGTCGAGAAATCAATTTACCAAAAATGACAAAAATTACTTTTAAAATAGTAAAAAAATAAGTAATTTTACCGAAACGGCGTTCGCACCGACAAACTAGGCGACGTGGTTTCGAACCGAAAGCATCGAAAGGTGCATATAGACTTCATGGACGTGTGAGATTCGATGGAACTCGATTTCGTTGTATGTGCGTGACGAAATCGAGGCCTATCGATCGAGATACCCTGTATCAGCCTTTAACTAGATTATAACTTCATGTTCGTTCGTCATATCGAGACGAAACTTACGTCGCTAGACTCGTATCATTTTTTTGGTCTTGTGAGCCAAGTTTGGTCTGATTCTGAGAAGGTCGACTGAAATGCTATTTTGACGGGCCTACAACCCGATCCATGGGGCAAAATTGTATACGGTTCACCGAAATCCAACTTTGTACATAAGGTTGAGTTTGTATTGTCAAACCTATCCCGTAGACAAATAACTTGATGACTTTAGAGATCGTAAGTATTGGCATGCTTTTTGGTGCAAAACGGATTCAACAGCGGACACCGATTTGACCCAAAATTGCTAGATCAATGTTAGTAAATAACTAGAGTGAGTATGAGAGGTTTATAGAAAGCCTAGCTAGGCCACCTAAGGCATCGCAAACTGTCTTACACTAGCATTGGGAGACATCCAGCATGACAGGGCTTTTGCGATAACAGTCAAGGGACCGATGCTACCAAAGTTTGGTTAGTAGGTTTAGAGCCTTTCCTCCATTCCATCTGGTTGCTTGCTGGTACAGAGTAACTGGGGATGTCACCAGAGACTGCAGTGGAATCAGTTCCTCTTAAGTTGCTGAATCACCAGTTGTGATACCAAGGGTAAAAACTTGGCCGCAGTGAAGGTGCATTTTACTGCATGGAGGTAAGGATACGTTAGAACAGATGCAAGCAAAAGGCAATTCAAGCAATCAAATGAGAGTTTGAAAAATTGGAATCAAAGTAGGTGAATAATCAACAAGTTGTGGATGAGATACTATTTTCTAATCCAATAGGCAGGCTCATACCAACACAATTACTTAGACGATACGATATTTTCTGACCTGCATGGGCCACCACAAAAAATATAACGCCCAGTCCTAATATACGTTGGACTAGGTATATATAACATGCCAATTGTATGTAGACAAAGAATACTCCAATATATAAAATCACCAGAAACACACATAAGCTGTAAATAACTAAACCACAGATAGTCAGAGGTAAATCTATATCTCATCCACACAGACAAGTAAAAGAAATAGTCCAATAATGAAATAAATGTCAAACAAAAATATATAGCCAGGTGGAGACAAATCTACTGCCAAACAACTATGAAAAAGAGTCTGAAAACACTAGAGTCTGACCTCCTAAAATAAATAAAATAAAAGAAAAATAGTATAGCAAACTAAAATATAGCAAATGTCAGGTCAACTAAAGCAAAAGATAACTAGAACTCGGAAGGTGAAACCTCCTTAACTGAGAACAAAGGATCAAAGCTAAGTCATGCTCCTGAGGGTAGTCTTGGCTGTCTAATCCTAGAGAGATCATTAGGTCCTCAGAAGGACGTAATAAGATACACAAAAACATCTCATATAAACTAAATATATAATAGATGAATGCAACAGGGCACCTAACCATTCTACTTTGAATATGTAGTTAAGAACAAACCTTCAACGCATGGGCCATCTAGTTATAATAGGATTGGTATAGTCCCCTCTCTAGGAAACAGGGGCCTGAAAGCATGACATTCCTCAAACGTCAGAGGCCAGCAGGAATAGTAAAGGAGGGGGGGGGGGGGGTAATCGGGCCCGTATCTCCAGCGGAGCTTACGGGTACAAAAACGAAGTGCATACTTGGCCCATACGTTAAAAAACTATCCTTCACACTCCATGCTTAGCTATGTTATCTCCATAACACGTATGACCCTCTAATAACTAGTAAGTCCACTAACATGCAAATTCTATTAGTAGTTATCCCAAACCGTCGTATATCCCATACGTACCGGTGGCCAGCCGACTACGCGAGTACGTGTCCTACATGTGATTACAACTCGTGGAACTCAAGTGTCAATGCCATAAGAGACACACCAATATCTCACAATAATGAGGTGATCCTCTAGTACTAAGCCATCATGCATAAAATAAGAAAAAATAATAGAAATGACTAACTTAGTCGTCTGCACCCATGTATGACTTGAATGCACAGTTAAATAAAAAATAAATAGACAACAAAATAATAAACAGAAAATAACATGCTAGAATGATATTAAATAAAAAGTAAATAGTGTCAAGGTATCTTACCTAGACGTGGTATGCAAAATTGCAATATCAAGTAACTCAAACGGTCATATCAGTAAAGCATTAAAAGTAGAACTTCCACAAACGTCCTCAGATACTGAAACATACATCACCATTTTTTTTGGAATAAGATAAATATCTAATATCGCCACCCATAAGTCCAATTCTGGATACAGTAGTAAAATCTTAATTTTGGGTTAAATCAGTGTCCGCCGTTGGACACGCTTTGTACCGAAAAGCATGCCAAATCCTACGATATCTTAGGTCATAAAGTTATATGTCTATAGGTCCGATTAGACGATATGAACTCAACTGTATATTCAATTTCGTTCGTTGGATCGAGTCGTGGGCCCGCTAAAATACCGTTCCCGTCGACCTTCTCAGAATCGGACCAAACTTGGCTCACAGGACCAAAAAAATGATATGAATCCAGTGACGCAAGTTTCGTCTCAATGTGACGAACATACACAAAGTTATGAGCTAGTTTAGAAAAAGGACCGATACGGGGTACCTCGACCGATACGCTTCGATTTCGTTGTGCATAAGCAATCAAATTGAGTTCAGTCGAATCCCACATGTCGACAAAGTTGATATGCACCTTTCGATGCGTTCAGTTCATGACCATATCACCCGGTTTGTCGAAACGAATGCAGTATCGATAAATTTATCAAATTTTTACTATTTAAAAACTGTTTTTCTTGATTTTGGAAAAAAAATTTCTCGATGCACAGTAGATGAATTCAAAAACTTCAAAAAGGGTTTTGAAGCCTACAGGTTGTCTACAAGGTTGTTCAAATATTTTCTTGAGTTTCTCATTGGATGACCAAAATTGGCCTTCCAAGTTAGGGTTTGGACTGCCCTATAAACTGTTTACGAAGCATTTTTTATATTGATTTCGATCATTTTTTTGGACAGGTTGCTCAACTATACCCAAATCTACTTGCTGGGGATTCAAAACGGTCATGTAGGCTTTCCATAGGAATTTACAGACACTACCAGAATATCATCTTTTAGTGACGCCCAAAAATGTTGCTAAAATTGATGGAAACGTCGCTAAATTCATTTTTTGACGTATTTTGCGACATATTATTGTGGTCGCAGAAAGCCTGGTCGCTAACAGGGAAAACGTCGCTAATCGTCGCTCTTACCGATGCACAAATACGTCGGTAATCCTGGAACATTTACCGATGTTCACCGGCATATCATCAGCAATATAGCGACGTTTATTACGTCGATAAACGTCGGTAGATCCTAAAATATTTAGCGACGTTCTTACAATGCTTACCGGCATTTACCGATTCTGTAAACGAAGGAAAATCCAGGAACATTTAGCGACATGTAGCGACGTTTACCGATGCTACATTACGTCGGTAGGCGTCGGTATACCTGCTGACTTACCGACGTTTACCGATGTTTTCCTGCATCGCTAAATTGCCAAAAAATAAAAATAAATAAATTACAGAATGTCATTTTATCCATAGAATCACGTTTTCTTCCTACAGTTTAATAATAACAATAAATACACAGAAGCACATTTTCTCCCTGGGCTCGCCGACCCCTTCGGTGGAACACTTAACACTGATAAATCATAAATAATACTAAAAGTCTACAACCAATATCCAAAGTGTACAACCAACACAAACAATACTCAAAGTTTATAACCAACCAATATCCAAAGTTTACACAATCAGTGAAATTGTCATGGATGGAAGTCTACAACCAATATCCAAAGTGTAAACCAACACAATCAATACTCAAAGTATACAAACACTAAAATATTATCTCATCAAACAGTCCTAACTTGGACTATTACGGATCTGGAGGAGGAGGGGCACCGCCGTGCCTCATGGATAGAAACATATCGTACTTCTCTCGTGAAATCGTCACCGATGAAGAAGGTAGTGACGTCGGTGGAGTCGGTGTCGATAAAGGTAGTGACGCCGGCGGAGTCGACGACGATGAAGACGCACCCGGAGGACAATAACGCTCCAACGCTGCTAGTCGCTGGTGGTATGAATCCATGGTACATAACAGCCTCATACTGCTATCAACCATCGAATCATTCATCAATGTCAGCCTCTCGCCCATGGACAGCTGTGATGCCTGCAGATCCGTCATGTCGCTCTCTGTCGATGCTCTAAGATCAGTGACGCCCCGCTCTGTCCTCTTAGTCATATACCTGAGCTCCATAATGCTGTGGTCGAGCGTATCCAATCGTGCTATGAGCACATCATCGTCCGTATGGTGCTGCTCCTGGATTCGTTATTGCAGCTTATCACGGACAGACTCCACCATCTGCTGGACTCAGACAGACTTTTGGAAGGGCTGTAGGCCATGCACACTAGCAGGGGAGGTCCTAGAGGACTGTGTCGTAACTAGGGAGCCATAGAATCCCGTACCGTAGTACATATCCCTGTGGAGACTACCAGCGGCGGTCACCCACAGCTCGTCCTCCGACGGAGCTAGAACGGGCTGCGAGGAAGTACCGGCCTCTCCCACAGCTGGTGCACTAGCAGCCGCCCGCTCCTTAAGCCATTGAAACTCGGCCTAGAAAGCATGGATACTCTGTAACATCTAATGTCTAATGTACTTATTATTACTAACTACATGAATATTTATTTGTATACATATCTACTAAGTTATATCAAAACTAACACGAAGTATTAAAATTAATAAATATAATTGTAGTACTTACATAGGCCTTCTCGGCCCTCTCATCAATAAGCTTTCCGCCCTTCCGATGTATTGCCAGGAAGACGGTTACCATATTGGCGTCACCACCCCTATTTACCTATAATTAAATATATCACCTTTTACTAATTTATCGGACTTACATTAAAATAATATTTCTAAAATAAAAAGACATACCAAACGACAGAAATGTTCTGTGATTGTAATCGACCCACCGTACCACTTTGATCCCTGCTTCCTAGCCGCCTTGGCCTTCTCAGACTTTTTCTTGTACCTTGGCTTGTTGAATCGAGCCTTCATCGCAGTCCACTGATCAGGAGTGATCCAACCTTGGATCGTCTTTCTGGCACGATCACGAGTCTTCTGATCATTAATAGCGTCGTAGTTCAGCTTAGCAGCGACGGCAGAAAACATCCCCTCGATCAGCTCGGCCCGATGCGGTGGATAGAAAAACATAGCCTAGAAGAGTTCAAACCAAATATTTATCAGTTATATATAATATGCATAAATTATATGATTCATGTTAAACGCAAATATATTTTAACCATGAAGCGCGCAAACCAGTAGGCCTTCCTATCGTCCGGAACATCAGAGTAGTTTATCCAAAGACCACCATAATTATTCATCATTAAGTGGTCTAGGCGTCTCTGTACCGACGGGGGATGATATCTATACAGATATATTGTATTCATGAGAAATGTTAATTTATGATAAACACAGAAAAAATGATAAACCAAAACACTTACTTTGTACCATTGGCCCAGATCTCCTTCCTCATCTCCTCCGGAGGTACGCACGCATCAACTACCTGGTACTGGTCGGCCGTCGGCTCAGCCTTCTCCATTTGCTCATATGTCTCCATCGTCGTATCAATAGGAGGAATGCTAGACTCGAGAGCAGTCTCAGGCCTGGAAATATACGTCCCAGGAGATACGCCATGTAGCATCGTGGCAGGCGGAGGTACTGTCCGATACATAGGAGTACTCGACGACAAAGATCCAGAGCCGGTACCAGTAGGAGGTACCGAAAGAAAACCTCGTCCTCTGCCAGTACCAGTAGGAGGTACCGAAGGAGAACCCCGTCCTTCCCTACGTCAGGACGTGCGAAACGATCCACGACGACCTGTCATACCTGATAACAACATATGATGATACAACAAATAATGGAGACTCGAAATATGAAAGTACAACAAAGGCAAGATAATAACCAAGATAACATATGATAATACATTTTACAAGAAACATCTAAGTCCAGATAGTATATTCTACAAGAAAGATCTAAGTTCAGATAATAACCAAGACTAGATAGTAACCAACTCTACATAATAAGAAAATGGAAGTACATCTCTCTCAATCATCTTCAGAATATTCATCTTGTCCGTCTTCCTTGACCTCATCTTCTTCTTCCTCCTCATCTTCACTTTCATCTTCGCCTTCGTCGACTTCGCCTTCCGCCTTCCTTTAGCTTTAGTCTTGCATACTGCCCATCAGTCAGACTTCGTTGCTCCCCGTCTCGGATAAGCTGTGAAGTACACGAGCTGAGCCTGAGTTGATAGGATAAATGGTTCGTAGCCTTGATATCTACGCTTGTAGTTTATATCCACAAGACCATGCTTGTCAATTTTTTAACCTTGATTTTCAATCGGATTGAACCATTCATACTTGAACAACACGATCTTTGCAGGTTCTCTGCCATAATTATATGTCAACTCCACAATCTCTCGTAAGATGCCAAAAAAATCATTTCCTGGATCGACGTCTTTGTAGTTCGAAGATTTGATACACAAATAACTGTTTTTCGTGGAATCAAGATCCAGGAAGCTGTCTCTGATCGGAGCATTTGTCAACTTGAACATAAAGCCATTCATACAGTAACTTGGCCATATTTTAACGACAATAATTGGTCCCTTGGCAAGAGTTCTAATTAATTCAATCTCGGGTAAAATTAGACGATCGACCTGAATACCAAAAAAGAGATAGTAAGTTATTTATTGCGTAGTTGCATTATAAGAGACCAGTAATTATCGAGCTGCTTCCATATTCGCTCAACCAAGAAGGAAAATGATGTCTTATTTCTTGTTCTAATGCTTCGTCTGTTAGGTAGGGTCTAACCGACCTCAACTCATCATTATATGTGCTGAAAAACGATGAAGCAACCGTCGATTAGTACAATAATATTAGCTTATACTATTACATTGAGATGACCTAAACTCATCATTAATTACTTACCCCTCTAGCTTCTCCACTTCATCCTCATCGTAATTGAGTAATATATACAACTGAGCAGCCCTTAGGTCTTCGCCATTCAAATATCTCTTCTTCATTTTCCCCGAAGGCTTTTCGGACGTATTGAATAGTTTCAGTATTCCATCATTAGATTCTTGATATCCGTCGATGTTTTCCGGAGCCCTCGTTCTATTCGTAGCAACATGAGGTTTGAAATACGTCGAGCAGAAGTTTGTAATCTTCTCGAGAATATAGGCTTCACAAATAGAACCCTCGACCCGAGCCTTATTTTTCACCTTCCTCTTTAGGTGGTTCAAATATCGCTCAAATGGGTACATCCATCGATAACCGATGGGCCCACCAAAATGTGCCTCGTATGAAAGATGAATTGGTAAATTCTCATTGGATTCGAAGAATCCAGGATGAAATACCTTCTCGAGCTTGCATAGTGTTACCACAATATAGTTCTCCTGCTTTTCTAGACGATCGACGAGCAACTTAGTAGAACAAAGATCTCTGAAGAATATGCTAAGCTCGGTCAATGGATCCTAAACAACCTGGGGTAAAAATTCTTGAAATACAATCAAAATTAACCTCTCTATGAAAATGTGACAATCATGGCTCTTCATACCTGTCAGTTTGTTTTTCTTGAGGTCGACGCATCTTCTCAAGTTCGAAATATACTCGTCTAGGAATTTTAGACCTTGAATCCACCTACAAAGTCTCACTTTATCCTCCTTCTCTAGTGAAAAAATTATCATATACTGCTTCAACTTTCCATTCCCCTCCTCTATCAAATACAATACAAGACGTCTACATATTTCTTCCAAGTCCAATCTAGCCTTTGGATTGTCTTTCGTCTTCCCCGTTACATCTATTACAGTATTAATTATGTTGTCAAACACATTTTTCTTGATATGTATGACATCAAGGTTATGTCTAATCAGATTGGTGCTCCAATATAGCAGATCCCAGAATATACTCCTCTTCGTCTAGTTATGAGTGCGACCAAATCTGTCACACTTGTAGCCCTTAGCAGGCTCATTAATTGCTCTTGGTAAATCTTTTACCTCTCCCCATATCGTGTATCCGGGCCACCTTGGCGGTGGATTAGCCTTCTCCACAATGCCAACACAAAAAGCATTCATGTTCCTCCGGTACGGATGATCCTTCGGCAGGAATTGTTGATGACAATCGAAGAAGCACGGTTTGCCTCCGTGTTTCAAACAGAAAGCCTTAGTGCGTTCCATGCAATACGGACATGAAAGACGACCATGCGTGCTCCATCCAGATAACATTCCATAAGTCAAAAAATCGTTGATCGTCCATATAAGTGATGCCCGTATCTAAAAATTTTGTTTTCTAGAAACATCGTATGTGTTGGATCCTACTTCCCACAGCTGATTCAACTCATCAATTAATGGCTGTAAATACTCATCGATGTTCCTTTTTTAATTGTTCAAACCTGGGATAATAACGGTGAGGAACATATACGGAGTCTTCATTCTCATCCAAGGCGGTAGATTGTACGGAGTGACGATCACATTCCAACACGAATACTGGGATCCCAAAAGTCCGAATGGGGAAAGCCATCGGAGCAGAAACCCAATCTGACATTACGCGGATCAGAAGCAAAATCTGGATAATTTTTATCAATGTGCTTCCAAGCTTCTCCATCGGATGGGTGATCCAACACTCCTTCGGTCTGTTCCCGCTTATGCTAACTCATGTTTTCTGCACTTTCCTTCACCATAAACAACCGCTGCAACCACGGCGTCAACGGCAAGTAGTGCATCGAATAGGTAGGCTTCCTTGTGCCGACAGACTTTCCTCTACCGCTGCCCTTGTAGCGATCAGCACCACAAAATCTGCAGGCATCTTCATCATTGTCGTCTTTGTAGTACAACATGCACCCGTTGCGACATGCATCAATTTTTTTGTATCCCATCCAGAACGATCTCACCATCCTCTTAGACCGATAAAAGTCTTTAGGCAATTTAGCACCCTCAGGCAATATTTCTATAATCAACTCCATAAGTTGGTTGTAGCAATCTTGTGACATATTAAAATTGGACTTGATGCTCAACAATCTTGTAACCACCTCCAACGGTGAATGATCCTCACAACCAGGATATAATGGAGTCCTTGCATTCTCTAACAACTCCATGAACTTTGAAGCATCGGCGTTCGGTGTCTCTTCAGGTGCAACATGATTGTCCGGATCAAAACTAGGCCCCGCCGCGTCAAAAACCATGTTCACCAACCCATCGTCGTAAGCAGCGTAGTTGTGGACATCCATAAAAGGCTCATACTCCGATGCTAAAGATACAAGTTCTCCGTGTGCACTCCACTGATAGTAATTCGGTGTAAAACCCTTCGAGTATAAATGATATGTGACTTCCACTTCTGGATGATATTTCAAATTGTGATATCTCACACACGGACACTTAATTTTGGTACTGTCCATGTACCGATGGAACGCCTTGGCAAACTGTAGGAACTGCTGTACACTCTCTATGAATTCATCCGCACATCGCACATGTCATCAGGATGACGATTGTACATCCATGAATGATTCTGTAAGTAGTAATTTATATCCATTTGAAGATAATTCTGCAAAGATAGATACACTTATTCGATTATATTGTCCAAATGGATGAATAGACAAATGAGTATTAAATGAATGTTGTAACGTGTTCAATGTCAGCCCTTCTCTTCGAAGAAAGTTTACTTCTGCAAGCCTTTTAAGGCTTTCAGAATTCTATGCATATGTTGTAAATAAAATGTGTATATTTTGAAAACAACTCCTCTGTTTTGAAAACAACATTGGTAATTTAACAACTAGTAACTTTGGACGCAAATACAATCAATTTGTGTATAAAAATTTGTAATTTTTAATGTCATTTAATCACGATTTCAACTTTGGACCCTATCCATTATACAATAGAAATAGTCCAACCGAGCAAACCGGAGAAACCAAATTGTTATTCAGTTATAGATGACATCGAGTCCTTGAATTATTTTCCTTCCCCTACTTTTTGTCCATCCAAACAAAGGAAGAAAAATTAACTTTACCTTCATTTTACCCTCCTCCATTTTTCTTCCCCTCAAATTTTTCTTTCCCTTCCCACATAAGTTCCCAAACACAGTGTAAGAAACATATTTTCACTGACACTGGAATCCCCCTCCCACTCACTAGTACACTAATACAAAGACACTCAAAACACTCAATAACTTAGCACACTAGCACAAGATACTCACTAAATATGGACTGTAGCATAGGTATACAGTTCACCCTCACTCATAAACCAGTTCACAACCATGGTTGATATCCTAAAGCCAAGGTAATGGCCGAAGGCCAACTCTTGAACAGTGGTTCACTACAGAACCTAGCCTCTTCTTCAAACATGACCAAGTGCCTCTCTTGTTGCCACTGCATACATGGCCAAGTACAGTGAGCTATTGGCCCAAAGCAATGAGTGCCTTGCTGCCTGCTTGCTATGGCTTGCATAGCAATGCAAAATGTTGCCATATGCTGCCCCCTTCACTCATACTCTAACAAATAAAATCCTTATATATATATATATATTTTATATAAATCCTTATATATATATATATATATATATATATATATATATATATATATATATATGTATGTATATATATATCCTAAGGTTACAAACACAAAATACAAACCATGGCCACCCTCCACTTGACTTCATGATATATTCTAACTTATCGATACACCCCCATTGACTTCACATTAATGATCAGTACAATATCTGTGACTGATATCTCAAATTAATCACTGATACCTAAAATCAATGACTGGTACTTCGACAATATGGACTGCACACTTTCAAAGTTGGATGTAAAATTAAAGGGATAATGTCAAAATTTGAACCAATGGGTATTAGGATAGTAATAACTAATGAATACAATATGTCCTTGAAGGACAGGGCAAAGAGCAAGACTTGAGTCTTTATAGAGGCAGAACAAGGAGGTATCAAGTGTCAATGTGTAAATGTAGTATCAGAACATTGTCGAACCAACAGAGAATATGAAGTGCAATAGTGTCTAGTGTGCAGTGATGTGTGTCGATAAATTAATGAGTGCAAGCATTGAAGTGAGTAATGTGGGCATGTGTCAATATGCAGTAATGTAACCTATGGAGTCATGTGTGTGTGCGTGTGTTTGTAGAGATATGCACAACTATGTATATGTCAGGAGTAAGGTGAAAGTGTCAAACTGGTGAGGTGAAAGTGTTAAACCAGTGTGTCAATACGTGTCAACATGGTATCATAGGGTGTCTCAAATAGTGTGAACGTGTTAGGGTGTGTGTGTCAAAGTGTTGTGTCCTGTGTCAAAGTGTCGTATCCAAAAGAGGGTTAGGGCCGAGTTTACCTAGTCGGGGCCGGAGGAGCGGGTCATCGAGGTGGCAGGGGGTCGTCGGTAGTGAGGTGGAGACAGAGGGGAGCGGGTCGTTGAGGGTGAGCGAGGTCGGCGAGGGGGAGCGGGGTCACCGATGGGAGCAGGGTCACCGAGCGGGGTCGCGGAGGATCGGGGGCCGAGGAGGGAGGGTCGCCGAGGGGGGAGGGGGTCACCGAGGGCCGGAGGAAGATGGTCGCCGATGGCTTGGGGGAAGGGGTTTCGATGGGAATCGATCAAAATAATGGGGGGGGGGGAATAAAAACTCAAATGCCCTATATTTTCAATTTAGCGATGTCACTATGATACGTCGGTAAACATCGCTATTATTAGTCATATTAGCGACATCATTATGATACGTCGGTAAACGTCTCTATTATCAGTCATATTAGCGATGTTCACCGACTTATCTGCGACATACATTTTTTAATACAAAACGTAGTCACAATACGTCGCTGATAGTCGCTAATAGTGACGTATTGCGACGTTTCATAGTTGTCGCTAAATTTGTAAATTATAGTGACAGTTTTGTTAAGCGTCGCTAATTACGTCGCTAATGTGACTTATTCTGGTAGTGAGAATCCGGAACGATCAAGTATAGCTTGAGAAATTTAGATGGAAAGGGAGGCACCTCGACTGTGTGCGCCGAGCCCCCATCAACGTTGCCGCCACGATCACGGCTACTCCCAGATCTAGTTTCGACCTGATCGTCAATACTCGGCCCCGCCGCTTCCGTACCGTGAGTGCCGTTTGTAGACACTCCGGTGCTGAGCCGCATCGTGCATACACGAAGAACCCACGGTGAAAAACCCTCTTCACTCCTCCCTTTCTTTCTTTTGCTCCTCTGCTTCTTCTTCTCTCGCTTTGTTTTTGAGAAGAGGAACGAATGTTCCTTCCTCTCTTCATTTAATCCCAAAAATCTCTCTCTCCAACGCTCTCAAGTTCTCTAACTCTTACTCTGTCATTATTAATGACAGTGTGCATTATTAATGAGTATGAGGGTCAGTGAAGGGAAACACTGCCTCTTCATTTATTATTATTTATTAAACTAATGTATATTGTTGTCAGTATACACACACACACACACACACACACACACACACACACACACACACACACACACACACACACACACATATATATATATATAAAATTAAAGGAAGTATTGTTAAAATTATTATCATTGTATTATTAATATTAGTACTGCCATTAGTTTTATTATTTACTATTAATATTTTTTATCAAACATGTAATTAATATTTCCAAAATTTTGATGTAACAAAAATATTGTTTTGGGGCTTGGCCATATATCTATTTCAAGGTTGGATGTAGAAACCCTATAGATATTATTATAGTAATTTTTTTATTTATTTAAAATATAGTTTTTGTTCTAAAATTGTATTTTTACAAATTGGGTCTTTTAGTTTTAAATTGATTTTCTAGATTTAAAAGTATTTTCCAAAATATTTTGACAAATAAAAATACAGTTTTTTAAATTTTATAAATATTTTTTAAAATAGTTATATGTATTATTTATGTAAATTCCTTTGATTATAAAATTTAATTATGACTAATCATATTCCTATTTCTTTTGTGAATTTCAAAAATTTTTATATCTACCCAAGTCAATTGGACTATTCTGGACCCAATAGGATTACCTGTTTCACTAGCAAAGGATCTCAGGCGAGTACACTTATTGTTTATCTCTAATATTGTTAATTACTATAATTGCATGATTAGTGATAATTATACTTGATTTTTTGACACGTTCGTTACACAGATTAGTAGCATATGAATTTTAGTCATAATACCATATTGTTATGTTTTATCATGTTGCTCATGATCATCATGCTTGTTTTACCATTATCGTGACTTGATCTATGTGTTGTAGTCAGGCAGAGAAGTACTAAGTAGATATGTGATCAGACCCATAAACCGTGCTTTATTTTATATTTCATGCATATAAGACCTTAGGGATGCAAATCCTATGTAGACCGTGCGGTGTAGTGTCCCAACATGATCACATATTGAAAAATGTACTTCAAATCACTTAGATGGTTATGTTTCCTTGTTTCGTGTTTTACTTGTATTTGTAGTCGTGGTTAACTGTTTCCTTTATTTTCTATGTCATGATTTCAGTTTATTTATTTTATCATGTATGTCATTTCTGTCACTCCTATTTTCCGTTATACGTATTTTTAGTATACGTGTACGGATTTTCAACTCGTACTTTAACTTGTCGATCATGGTTTGGTCTTGGTTTAGCTTGGCTTGGTTTATTTTGGTTTGGTTTGGGTCAAGATGGTTCATCATGTTGGACTATCTATATAACTCAACCCCTTTCTCTCTCCTCCTTTACTTTTTATTTATTTCTGCATCTACTTTTCTTCTTCATTTATTTTCTCTCAAAACCTTAGGCAAATGTAATCTTGCTTCATGAGAGATCTCATGTTTTTTGTTCCAATGTCTTCCTTACATAATTTTATGACTCTTTAGTACTTGGTTTTTTTGGTTTTGGTAGATAAAATCTTGTAGATCTAAGTTCACTCAAATCTTGGTTTTTTGGGTTTTGATCTATCAAATTTCATTATTTTCAAGTTTTGATTGCTCCATGTTGTAGAGAATTTCGTTCTACCCAATTTAGACCTTTAAAAGTCCCAATTTCGAGTTGTTTTGAGGTATTTATGAACTTGGGAAGTTCATGGTTTCCATGAACTCATGCTCTCGGCTTGGAGAAGAAGAACAGTGTTGGGCGCATAGCTCTTTTTATGCGCCCACAGCAGCCTTTCCTTTGGGCGCATAGCCCTATATATGCGCCCAAAGCACCATACTTCCTTTAGCTTGGGCACATGGCCATTTGTATGCGCCCATGGTCTTCTGCTTGGGCGCATAGCTCTTGATATGTGCCCAAAGCTTTTCCACCTGCCTGGACGCATAGTCTCTGATATGTGTCTGAGGCATTATGTTTCATATTATGCTTGGACGCATAGCTCTTGGTATGTGCCCACTTATCAATGGAGGCTAGTCTCCAGGCTTGTCTTCCAGTGCACCCTGTCTCCATCATGTGGCCGCATGCATCCCTGAGCGCATGCCTTCCCTAGTACATGCTCTCCATGATACGTTTAGTCCTAGGCGCATGCCCTTGGGCACATAGCCTGTAGGCGCATAGTCTTGGGCAAATGCCAATTTTTGGGCGTATGCCATTCCCAGTGCAGGCTATCCTTGGCACATGCTCTCCTTGGAGCATGTCGACCTTGGGCGCATGCTATCCATTACACCATATTTGACCCTTGGCACCCTTTCTGGCAAGGATAATTCGTGTTACCTTATCCATGTTTGTTCCTATAGAAGCAAGGAATTTCAGGGCACATTTATGTGCCAGAATTCCTATGCGCTCAAATACTACTCAGAACATGCGCCAGGGAACTCAAATGAAGTACTTGGCACAGCAAGATAGCATAAGTATAGACAGCAAAAGAAGATTTTTTATTTTTATATAAAAGTCTATTACATGTCTAAAGAAGGGGCTTTACAAAGGAGAATTTCTACAAAAAGAAAGATCCTAAGACTATAGCCAGGCGCAGCAAACTGCCATGCACCCCCCACCAGGCGCATCATCAGTTAGGCGCATCACTTCAGCGTCTCAGTCAGGCGTGTCTCTTCAGCGTCTCAGTTAGGCGCGGCCTTCAGCGTTTCAGTCAGGCACATCTCTTCAGCGTCTCAGTTATGCACATCATGAAGTCTCAGCATATGTGCCTTACTTCGACCCGATCAAATGCTTCGACTAATGAAGCATTTTTTGAGCAGAACAGGAGTGGGCGATCAACCCACTCTTGCAGGAGGAAGAGCTCTCCAAAGCCCAAGAAAGAGGAGGGCACCGCAATAGATCCGCGGCTAAAGGAGCAGCTTTCAACACAACCAGAATGGGCAACACCCACTCTGGCAGGAGAAAGATCTCTCCAAAGTCGGAAGCACCACAATTTCGATCTGTGGCTCTTTCAGCATCACGGAGACAGGGCCCGACCATCCCGATCTTTGGATACAACAGGCACCTTCTGCCTGCCTCAGAAGCCCTCGACTCCGAATTTTGGATGTAACAGAAACCTTCACAAGTGCATGAACGAAGACAATACGTCCCATCTTCACCCTCAGGAGCACCTCGTCAACAGAATGTGCTCGAGTAAACAAGTTCATTCGAGAAGACGTGAGAGAACGGGAAGCAAACTCTCTCCTTGCCACTATTTATAGGCCGGGCAAATCAAACCCATGCGCCAAGTGGCGGGCTCTCCGAATCCCGTACAATGAATCTGCATTCATCGTGATGAACCTGACGCTGCGAATTCAGCCAAGTCAAAACGGCTATTTAAAGCACCTAAAGAACACAAAAGTTGGACCAATAAAGGCACGTCATGCAAAAGGATGCGCCGGTCAGACACCGCGCATCGTACAGACGCGCCTGTCGGTTCCAAAGTGCCTCGTATGGATGCGCCCAACAGAGCACGGATCTATGCGTCCTAATCAACATGGACCCATTTGCCAATTTTGGCTCGTCACCCATCAAACAATTAATGCTCAAGTGACAGAGTTGGCAGCACGTCCCCCGAGGACTGGACAGTTAGCAGCTTTTTCAGAAGACGAAGCATTGCTGACATCAGCATCATCATTACTTTTGTCCGACGGTTACGACCCACGTGGCCGACCAATCACTCGCATGTGCCTCAGCGGCCATGCGCCTGAAGAATTGCATGCGCCTCAAAAGTCGTACGCCCAGACTGGTCCACGACTCCTGAAGGTTGTGAGACAAAGTCTTCTCATGCACCCAATTCCAGGCGCATCCCATCAGATCACTTTCCACCAAATTCGAGATCTTTGAGCAACGGGCATGCGCCACGTGTCCTTTGACTCAATTCAGCCTATAAAGGGGTGCTAATCACCCAAGATCTCAGCAACAGAAAGATTCTCTCCCCTTCTACGTGTCAAACTCACAAATGCAGCATGAAGGATTTAACCCACAAATGATGGTGCATCACCATGCGCCTCCTGCAGCTTCAACCATATGGCGTCCCCACGTACAGGCGCATCCAACATATACGCGCATGAGCAGCCAGCCTACAAATTATAAATAGAGGGATCATTTTCTTCGTACGGACCACGTAATATACATATGTACACAGACAAAAAAAGGCATCAGAGTTATCATCCACCAAGATCATAAGAGACACTCAACGTTTTCTTTCCATCTGTAAACTCCAGCACGCAGAGCAACTCAGACCTTCAGAGAACCGAGAACCGTCATCAGATCATCAACGGAGTCAACGCATTACCACTCGCTCCATCGACACAGGGACCCAGATAAACAAAAATGTTCTCCTAGGACTACATCTAAGTCCTATATTGTAACACTGTTCTGTTTGTAATTGAAATTGCAATAAAAAGATTTTAATGGCAAACAAGCTGGCGACTCTGCTTGGGACCTTTTTCTCCTCTACCGAAAAAGCTGTGTCGCAATCCGACGACGTGAAGGTGGCTTTCTCCCACAAGACGCTAGTCGTACGCCTCAATCAACAGGCGTATGAGGATTTCATCTCTGAAGGCATCACAAGTCCTTCAAAGTGGCTGCCAAAGCCGAAGAAAGCTCGCCAAGTCTGGGTGCGCAAGGTCGAGGCCCCTGGCACCACCACTGAAGGGGATGTGCCGATGCAGTCCACCCTTCACGCTGACATCCTCAGCAACCAGGATGCGCCTACCGGTGCAGCACATCTCTCGAGAAAGCATGGTGCTGACCACATTCCCAGTCCCCAGCCATCTCCTTCTCAGACAAGGAATATACGCCGACGGAGCATGGGCACATCTAACGCCCTGTGCAGTAACTCTGATGCCCCACAGAAGGCTTCTGTCTTTGACAGACACACTCACTGTCATGGCGAGAAGAATTTGGACTCTGAGTACTATGTACCCCAGCAGGCTGGTACGAAAAAGTCTAAGGCAGTACGAGCCATGCGCCTCAAACATGCTATGCCAGCGACAAACCAGAAGCATGCACTCACAATCAGGCGCGCTGCTGATGGTAAGCTGTATAAGGTCGACTCCGGTGCTTCTGTGCCAGAAACAAGCTGACCTTCAAAGTCCTTGCCTCACTTGGGCGCATCTGTTACGTTCACAACCAAGTCGAGCAAGGCAAACACTATGGTCTTGAACCCCAGCGCCTACATAGGATGTGCGTCTATGGCTGGTTTAAGTCACTATGAATGTTGTACCCCAACTACTGATCTGAGCGCATCTTCTGCGTTGGTTCAGGGGGCACAGCATTCACCTGACCACCCCGACGCTTGGCCTTGCCAAGCACCTGATAGGGGTATGAAGGTGGCACTCTTACTTGACCACCCCGGTGCTTGGCCTTGTCATGCGCCTGATGGGGGTGCAAAGGTGGTACTCTCCTCCAATGATTTGTGTAATATGATCAGTCACAAGTGCCGATCAGGAGAGTCAACTGACAAGCACAATGTACCCCCTCACAGGGCACACCTGTGCTGTAGTCACCATCAACTGTTGTTGCAAAATAGCAGTCCCACCACCAAGGCAGTCGGTGTTCCAGCGGCTGCAATTATCAACACCTCTCCAACATCGCCTCGGGAAGAAGGTGTCAACTGAAGTGGAGCCAGAACTACATGTTGCTTCTTGCAACGTAGTCTCCAACTCCCCATCAATTTCGAAGATGACTGGCAGCTCCTCAACTTTGTCCTCATCCAAGAGCCAGCCGAGGAAAACCAAGACGATTGTCCCGTCCTCAGGAGTGTTTGAGGGCACTCGGGGGAGAAAGAAGAACTCAGAAGAAGCTGGGGGTAGTCAAGCCCCTGTGGATCTTCATCCTGGAGACTAAGTCAGCCTCCCGGACTTAGCTAGGGTTAGTCAAGCCCCTGTGGATCTACATCTCGAAGACGAAGAAGTCCTCCAAGACAGAACTGGGGGTAGTCAGGCCCTTGCTGATACTTCTTCCGAAGATGAAGGTGTCCTCCAGAATATAGCTGGGGGTAGCCAAGACGAAGCTCCGGAGGAAGTTCCTCTTCTGTAAGAGAGCGAGGCAGAAAGTGAAGCCTCAACCAATCCATCCACTTCCAATCGCGTCATGACGGTGTACATGACGGTAGATGGTGATACGGAGTCAGATGCGCCGCCAGCAGATTCGTCCAGCACATGGATACCTTGGAGGGAGGACTCAAAACTCTTTCTGTCTCCATACAGACACTGACTCAAGCAGTATTTAGGATACGGTCAGCCTTGGCCAGGGCACCTTCTACCGATCCTGACCCAAGGGCCAATGGAGAATCAAGTGTACCCCTTCAACGGGTATCCTTGGATACAGATCGTCGCGAGGCAGCTCGGACGACGGAGCCATCAAATGCTCAACTCCAGGCTGTACCACCTTTCCTAACTCCCAGCTCCACGGAAGACGTGGTTGATATGATCATAGACTTTCGTGAGTGCTTCGAGTCCAATAACAGACATGAGGAGCGCCAAAAAATGGGGATTCCACAACCATACCCCCTCGAATGGAACAAAGTGGTTTATCCTTCCAAGTATAAACCACAAAAATTGACGCCATACGACAGGAAGGACTCTCCACGCCGCTATCTGACGTTCTTCCAGTCTCAAACGGAACATCCCTCGAAAGAAGACGCGCTACTCACCAGCATATTTGTCGAGGCATTGAAAGGAGTGGCTTACGACTGGTACTGCAGTCTCCCCGACAACTCCATATCTTCCATCGACGACTTGACATATCTTTTCCTCGATCATTTCTACGATGGAGGGAAGGACATGACAATGGCATCCCTCATAGAGATACGTCAGAAGGAGAAGGAAACAGTTCGAACATTCATCGAACGGTTCCGACAAGCCTGCTTCAGACTGCCCCCGGGCATGCCAGAACATGCGCTCCTCTCCTCCTGCAGCATAAACATGCTGCCTGCATTCAAGCTCTGGCTCAACTCTACTCCTCCTCCCAACTGGAGTTCATTGATCATCGAGGCCGAAGTAGCAGAAAAGAAGGCATCCAATGCTCGTCTTCTGGGAGTCAATTTTCCTACCTTTAAGGACAAGAGAAAACGGCCTGCAACCAACAACCCTGGACGAGAGACGAAGGGGAAGCAGGCATTGACTGTCAATGCCTCCAAAGGTGCACCAGCACCTACTAAGAAGCCTCCACTTGCACCAAGGCCAAAGGAGGTTTATTCATTCAACGATGAAGACACCTTGCAACTCTTCGAGATATTGAAGCAGGGTGACAAGATCAAGTTACCGGACCCAAAGCATCCTGACGAGGTTAGGAGAGTGGACAACCCGAGGTACTGTCACTACCATCGGTTTGTCGGACATCCAACTAAGGACTGCTACGTCTCAAGAACTACATCCAGCCATGATCAATGCGGATGTCATCTCCGTCGACTACGAGGAAAAAATGGACTCGGCCAACCTGGTATCACTCCAATTTAGCACCTTTCTGCCAACCACAACACAAGATGGCGTCGTCCCCATCCCAAAGGCGGCAATGGAGGTAGTTAACCTACCACCTACTCATGACAACGTGAGTGGACTCATCCCACTCACCACATCTCAGGAAGAGGTCTTATGGGTTCACCCTGACCTCGTCTCCGAAGTCACTCAACCGGGGGTACGCTCTACCTCCAAAACCAAGGACAGGAAGATCAAGTCTTGCCGCATGGTCTCTTCCTCTACGGAAGTGGCACTTCCTGTACGGACACGTTCACATCAGAACGCCCAACCTGATGAAGCTGTCGTCGAGGTGGTGCCTCCTTGCACCTTCCCTGCTGCGCAGGAAGAGGGCCCATCCAGGCCTCCAGTAGCCAATAAACAGAAGCATGTAGAGGCCCATTTCGACAAGCCTTTGCCAAAAGAGAATGTTTCGGGGCTAGCTAAGCCCCATAACTTCGACATACTGTCACAACTTGCCCATACTCCTGCCCGCCTATCTCTGTTTGAGCTTCTTCGTCTTTCCAAGGACACTCGTAAAGCTCTCTGTGAAGCCTTATAGGATGCTAAATCCTTTATCAGTCCGGTAAAGCTGTTTGAGGATACCCCGACCACATGTGCGTACTATCATTGTGCGGATGAAGTTATCCCCAACATAACCTTCACCCAACAAAATATGCTACTTAAGCACAACCGACACAACATGCCACTGTATTATACAGGGTATGTCGGTTCCGTCAAGGTGAAGCGAATTCAGATCAATCCAGGGTCTTCCCTCATCATCATCCCTAAGACGTTGCTCTCAACACTGGGGATCCCGATGTACCGTCTGGCGCCTTTCAATACTACAATCAGCGGTTTCAATGGTAGCAAAAGTGAACCGCTGGGTAAAATACGGCTGAAATGTCATATCGGTAACCTCAGAACCGATGTGACTTGCTATGTCGTGGACGCTGACGTCAACTACAACCTCCTACTGGGTCGTCCGTGGCTACATGAGTACATGGTGGCTCCATCTATACTCCACCAATGTATGAAGTACGTGTCCACCAACGACATCATCCGAACAGAGTTCGCGGACATTGACCCTTTCAAGGGGGTCGAAGCATACTTCACTGATTCTACCCTATACAAGTCGTCCGACAAAGAAGAAGCCAATGATGCTGACAATGAAGCAGAAACGGCAGCAGAGTAGGACATGGAGCCAGAGATGATTTCCGACGCTCCTTTGAAAATTTGACTCAAAGGAAAACCTCCTCAGATGCTGCCCCCCTATGACCATCAAGCTACCTGGAAAAGCACGAACTTCTCTAGGTGGAACACCTACTGAAGCTCCCTTGAAGATACGGCTCAAGGAAAAGTTGCCTCAAACATCAGCTCCCCTTGTGGCAAAACTACAGGGGAAGGCACCAATCACTGAAGGCATGGTTGAGGCACCTCTGAAGATGCGTCTTAAAGACAAGCCTCCGCAATCATCCGTCTCATCCAAGCTGCCGGAGAAGGCCCACATAGCCCTCTCGGACCTCAAGGTCAAAGGTGCGGTGGACTCTCCCGAACCAACCCTAGTACTCACAGATGAAGAGCTAGGAGAGTACATATCTACTGATGTATGTTTGCCATTGATTGTAAAAGTACAGAACAATTTTATTGGAGGACTGAACTTTGACTCACAATACAAACTCGCTCGTACAAAGAAAGCCTAGGAATGAAAACCTAGGTACAGCAATCTAAGTATAATTATTTATTTTCGATTCTAGGGGTGATGGTAGAGGCTCGGGAAAGCGACGGCAGCTCTGCCTTACTTCTTGGACGATCGGACGTAGCCTTGGCTCTGATGAAGAAATGCTCTCGGAATGTGTAGGGAGACTCTTCTGTGCGTGCCTTTATTTCTCTGTGTATTCCGTCAGGGGTCCTCTCTCTCTCTCTCTTCTGCAAGGGAATAGCACCTTGTTATTTATAGGAGTAGGGTGTGATCATTAGGGTTTGCAATGATTGCCCCTTGAAAAGTCAGCATTTTAGGGATTAATTACCATTTTCTTTGATCCTATCTTGTTGGCAATTAATCTGGGCCGTTGATCTTGATTGCAATAAATCTGGGCAGTCAATGTTGATTGTGCCAAATCCATATGGGCAATTAATGTTGATTGCCACGAATCTTTGTAATTTATTATGACAAGCTCGGATCTCCTGACACGTGTTCAATCTATTTGATTGCAATAAATTTGATTTGATCCAGGTAGTTATGATGATTGCACTAAATCTGGTTGTTAGGATTCGTTGATAAATCTTGATTGATTTGGTACCACGTGTCCAACCATCATTCTGCTGCGAGCCATAGGGACATGGGGGAAACTGATCTTCTGCCACGTGTCCTAACTGCGAGCCACAGGGGCAGGGTGTCTTGACAGAGCCGCATGAGGGTGGTTTCTCAGGATTTGAACCGTATAAAGGTGGCAGCCACATAGGTGTGGCTTCCAAAATCTGAACCGCATAAGGGGGTTTCTAATTGAACCGCATAAGGCTGGCCACGTGTCAAGGCTGCATGGGCGTGGCCTCTCAGCATTTGAGCCGCATGGAGATGGTCCCCATGATCCGAGCCGCATGAGAGTAGCGGCCGCATGGGGGTGGCTTCTTAGGATTAGAGCCGCGTGGAGATGGTCCCCATGATCCGAGCCGCATGAGAGTAGCGGCCGTATGGGGGTGGCTTCTCAGGATTTGAGCCCCATGGAGATGGTCCCCATGATCCGAGCCGCATGAGAGTAGCAGCCACATGGAGTGGCCTCCACCTGAACCGCATGCGGCTGGCCACGTGTCTAAGCCGTATGGAAGACTTTGGGATTTGATGGATCGTGCCAGCTATAGAGAGAGATTTTCTTCGTTTCCTTAGGAGCACGCCATCATATCAGAGTCATCATTGCAGCTTTATATCAGAGCTGTCAGTTCACTTTTATGTCAGAGCTGCCTTGTTGTGTCAGAGCATTAAATAGGGCCGCTGCTTAATGGCCACCTGTAGAGGCGAGCCGCATAAGGCCACGTGGCTTTTATTCGAGCCGTATGGCTAGTTTGGCATCTTTTGAGCCACATAAACCTCCTGAGCCGCATGGGACTCTGAGATCTTCTTTGAACCGCATGAGACTCCATCTATTTTGAGCCGCATAGATTTTTCTGTTCTTTTCTATGCTTCTACAAGTCTCCCTTCAAAGTTTTTAATTTATAAAATTGAAATACTTTGAACAAGAAGCATGGGTATGTCCACATAAGCTCTTCTGACCGTATAGGATGTTCTGGCCGCATGGACTTCTTAGCCGCATAGCCTTTCTGGCCGCATGGACTGCCTGGCCGCTTGGACTTCCTAGCCGTATGGCCTTCCTAGCCGCATGGATCACTCTGGCCACATGGACCTTGGCCGCATGGACCGCTATGGCCACACACTGTCTTTTATGCCACGTAGGCGTCATTAATTGCCCTTGATTCATTTTTTGATATAGAGCCATCTTTTGGGGGAATCCCAAGAGTCGGTTCATTAAATATTGGGATTTTGGGCTTCGATGAATCTCTTTTATGAGAGGGGACGAAATCCTAGTAGTCGGTTTTGCCTATAACACACGACTCGAAGCGTTCATCGGTCCACGTGCCCCCCTTTGTCCTCCTATAAAAAAGAGTAATTTGGAGAAAGAAACTCTTTACTCTCTTTCCCGATTTAAGCTCTTCTTGTCCTAACTGTCGTCCTCTTCTTCTTCTTCCTCGATCAACGATGGCCCCCAAGACTTCCAAGACTGCGGCGAAAGGTAAGGGAGTGGCTTCTACGTCGACTCCGACGCCTGAAGTCCATCACGACGTTCATCCCACCATTGCTGGTAAAGGTTTTGGCAGAATTTACACAACTCATAACTTTCACCGTCAAAGCTATGTCACATACTTTATGCGCGGGCCTTCTTCATCTTCATGAATCTGCATACTATGCTACGCATGTGCATTCCATGTCCGAGTCACATGGGGGTATGCCCCATGTTCGAGCAGCATGATAGCCGTCTTGCGGCCGCATGAGCACTTTGCAATTTGAATAGCATGAAGGCCTGTTTGAACAGAACCGCATAAGTCCCTTTGAGCCCAACCGCATGAAGCCCCCTCAAACAGGACCGCATAAGCCTCCCTTTAAACTGTGCCGCATAAGCTCCGCTAATAAAAACCGCATAAACTCCGTCGAAACAGTGCCGCATGAAGCTGCACTAAGCCAAGCCGCATGAGCCCATCTGAACTGGGTCGCATGAGGCTCCGATAAGCAGAACCGCATGAACTCATCTGAACCGGGCTGCATAAGACTGCGCTAAGAAGAACTGCATAAGCTAAAACAGAGCCGCATAAGCTTACGCTAATTAGTGACACATAAGCTCATGTTCGAACAGAGCCGCATGAGCTCTTTTAAACAGAACCGCATAAGCTCGTGCTAAATAGAGCAGCATAAGCTCATGTGGACTGGGCCGCATAAGCCTAAAGTACTAGGTGGTTTTGCTTATCCATCTTTTAATTTGTTTTTCTTTACCTTTCTTAGTGAATCTGCCAGTCAATCCAGCGGGAGAGCCTCTGGTGGGTCACGCCCAGTCTGCTATAGGTGTGCGATTCGACCACTTAGTTCAATATGTGACGAACCAGCTTCCCACAGATGAGCCTTTGGAGAGGCTGAATGCTATCAAGAACCAGCCCTTCTACTTTCTCTTCGCCATGATGAACTCGGGGCAATTGGAGGGGAAATACCTGAAGCCGGCGTTCCTCTTTGGGGATGCTTTGTCAGTAAAGAATCCCCGAGTGCTAGATATATCCGAAAGTTAGGACTTTACTCTTGACAAGGTGGAGATCTATATCCCTCCGATAGAGCGCCATCTTCCTCTATCATGGTTCAATATGTTACCGCTGGACAGAAAGATGGTAGACTCCTTGACTCCAAGTAAGTCGGGGATGTTTGTGGGAAACAACCATTAAAATAGGAATTTGGGGTCAGGATATGCGGGAAGGGAACCGGTCAGTCGGTACGTGATAGGACTAGCTCCGGGTACCTTCATAAACGTATCGGGTCCCAATTTCACATTCTCTCAAGCTGACACCTTCTTGAACCAGCTTGCTCGAAAAGGGTCATATCCCGTCGGCCGGTTAGCGTTGTTGAACTGCATAAACCCCATTCCTGTATGGGCCAACTTGACCACGTAGATTTTGTGGAAGTATGAGACTCCCCTGCATGAGATCGGCCTCTACCATGCCATTCGGGTCACCTGTCATGGTCTATCCATAAATAAGCCGTTGTTTATGGCTCTCCTGGAGATGTACAACCGGCGGACGGGAACCTTCTTCACGCCTGGAGGGGAGCTGGGACTCGCTCTCCACGAGATGTACGTTATCTCCAAGCAGCCCTGGGGGGAAGAAGTCTTTGAAGTGTACACCCCTACGAGCAAAGAGCTCGAGGATTTGGATCGGCAGTTCCCGGGCTTTGTTACCGTATATCGGGAATTGTTATGTCATCACAGTACTTGTCACCAGACGGCCATCAAGAAGGATAGTAGCTCGGAAGGGAGCATTCCTCACACCAAGTCCTGGGTCTCATACCTTTTTACACTAGGCCCCTCAGGCCGGGTTTCTTCCAGAGATCCTCAAACCCCGGAGGAGGTACAAAACCTGGCATCGACCGGCAAGAGATCGAGGTCCACGGGCGACATATTTGGGAGTCAAACTGACTCCTTTAGTTATTTTTATCATGGTACTCAGCGACTGTCGGAGAAGGCGCTCCTTGAAGGATTTCTGATGGTGTGGCTACGGAACTGCGTAGTCTCAGGAGGGGCGGGTTCCATTGAGAGGATCAGTCGCAACTTTATCCTCCCTGCCGTAAAGCTGGTTTTTGGGGTCAGACTGGCCCTTCTTTCGGCCATGGTGTGCAGCATACACCACGGCCTTCGCGCCTTTTCGTCCAAGGTCATCGCCCGTGACACGGCGATGGATTTTGAGCGCATAAAGCTGCCATACCATTACCTGATGGGGTGGCTGTTAATGCACTGCCGGTCTTTGATGAGGCCTGGAGCAGAAGACGGTATTTCGGTCGATGATGCTTTCATTTTCCGATTCCACCATCAGCCTTGGGAGTGCAGCACCATGCCAGCCTGTCGGAGGGTGCTGGCGAGAGTGGACGGATACGACTTTTTTGTGTCTGTTCCTCGTTTTACCGCTGAAGAAGTGAGGAGCGTACATGTTGATGGCACCGGACCTCCTCTCTTCTTACCTGAGATAATGCTCCTTTGGCTGCGTAATATCCGTCCAGCGCACCTAGTATATCGTAACTGCAATAACGTCTACCTGGAGCCCTACTTGTCTAGCAGGTGTAACGCCCCAGAACCAGAATACTGGAGGGCGGGGGCGTACAGAGCCAGCTACGTATATTGAAGTGCAACCCACCTCGCTATACGGTCACGGCTGTCTAGATACATGAGGGTTTGACTACAATCCATCAGTCTCCTATGGTCATGAACAAGCCTAGTGTCTCAATCACAAGCAAGTAGTAGCAGTCACAAGATATTAGAACATCAAATATACAATAGTAAGGCATCCCATACATTACATATTGGATGATCATGAAGCTAGTCGTACAAAATGTGAAGACTAGCAAGAGTTTAGTCATACATGATCAACCCTAGGATTTGTCAATCATGTTATAGCACATAGGCAGATAGTAAATAAAGGTACAACAGAGCTAACACGTGCTCGTCGGCTAAACGCCACAAAAGAATAATTTACAATGAAGTGGAAGAACAAAAGAAATCCACTCGTTGCCAGGGTTACGCCTGGTGGCCACCATCTGGCTAGAAGGTAGGTAGAACCTCTGGAGCTGCTCCGATATCTGGCCACACAAAACCAGCTGGGTCAGACCCCAGAAAGAGCAAGTGCCACAAAGGAGGCTTCACTTAGGAACTAAAACCAGCATATCACAATAAAATATTAAGGATAAATAATAAATAAAGAGCTGATAATAATAGAGATAACAACAGTAAACTGAGTACGAAGAAACCATTCAAGTAGCCAGGTCACAACCCTTAAAACAAACAAGGACCGGGGTTGCAGCCCTTCACCTGAATAGAAACCCGTCTCAAATACTATTGGTAAGTAAAACATGATTAGTCTTGGCATAGGGTAAAATAAGACAATAAACGAAGAGAGGATAAGGAAATGCTCCGGAAGCCAGGTTACAACCCTTAAACCAAACAAGGACCGGAGTTGTAACCCTTCACCTGAATAGAACCTTGCCCCTGATCTTTATTGTGAAGGCTGGTATAAATAATCATGTTATTGGGGTAAGGCAAAACAAGACGAACATGGCTTGGAGAGCAATAAGACAATAAACGAAGAGAGGACACAGAACTGCTCCGGGAGCCAGGTTACAACCCTTACACCAAACAAGGACCGGGGTTGTAACCCTTCGCCTGAACAAAACTGGACCCCTGATCCTTATTGTTAAGATAAGTACACATAATCAACACGATATATGATAAGATAATCATAGAACTATTCAGATAGCCAAGTTACAACCCTTAAACCAAACAAGGACTGGGGTTGTAACCCTTCATCTGAACAGAACTTGGTATCTCAACATTTATCGATACAAGAAATCAGGTCATGATACAATTTTGTACAGGATCATGACAACTAGACAGGGCTAGACTCCATCCAATCAATCACAGCCAAGCAATGAGTACGGCTTGATACATTAACTAACTAGGGTTATCACAGTCCTAGTTACTAGCAAGATGCAATGAGATTATCCCAACAGCCATAAGCCCTGCAGACCATCTGGTTATCCAGGTCGAATGTCCGTTTATTAATGGTGCACCACATAATTGTGTGATGGAAATGTGCCCTACTCGTCGGTAGGCTACAAGTCCACTGAATGCGCCCAGATAACGGGATTGCCTGTAGCGGAGAATCTCTTCATGTCTACTGAATTATTCTAGTTAATTAGCCTTAGTCAATTTCAGTAGGTGCCCCTGACCGTGGTATTCAGGGGTCCCCGTCCTAGACATGATGCAAGACAGTACTTGTTTATATGTACAAACACAATCGTCCACGGTGTCCAGGTCAATCATTCTTGTCAGGTCGTGTCATGTCATGTTAGCCGTCGCAACAGCAATTCGAGATGATCATGTCAGGTATACTTGTCATACTATGCCATGTTCAATTATCATTTCCAAACATATTAAATAAATTCGTGATTTTCAAGTTCATAAAAAAAGGCATAAGGATATAAAATAGGCGTAAAACATATATAAAAGGTAAAGGTGTACGCCATAGGAACTCAAGTTTCTACGCGCGTACCACCGATTACGCTAGTGAAACTTTACGCGTGAGCTTTACGCTAGCAAGCTCTACGCGAGCAAGGGAGCATACGGATGGGATTTACGCTAGCCAGGCTTTACGCTAGAGAGATTGTACGCGCGTAAAATGTTATGCGCGCGAACCCTCGAGCAGATTTTATGCGAGTAAAACTTTACGCGAGGAAAACTCGGACAACTTTACGCTCGTGAAGGTCTGCTCGAGCTAGGGATTTTACGTAAGCTTGATTTTACACGAGCGGGAGAGTCCCGAGCGTAAAATTGAATAGCTCAGCGTAAAACGAAGTACGCTGGCACGCGATGCGTGTGCGTAAAAGGGAACTACGCTAACACGTTAAGACGTGAGCGTAAAAGCTGAATACTACGCTGGCACGCAATGCGTGGGCATAAAACTATATCTTCTCCCCATGGTCAATACAACCATGCGTAGAAAGCTCAGGAACTCCATCTCGGCCAGGACTTGGTGAAATTCGGCCATCTCAAAACCAAACTTGTATAAAATCATGAGGCCTACTGCAAGGAGCTCTTAGTTTTCGAAAACAAGCTATTTTAGTAAATCAAAACCAAGAAGATCGAAAATACTAGAAACTTAGATCTACGTATAATGAGCCATAGAATTTGAAAACACTAAGTACAAAAGAGGCTTAGGATCTTGAGGAGAAGAGAATGGAACAACAAAATGGGAGTTCCTTCGTGAAGCAAGTTACACTTGCCTAGCTCTCTTCCTGGTAGGTGAAGAAGAGTAATGGTGGGGGAAAGAGAAGTAATGAGGAGAGAGAGAAAAGTAGGCGGCTAATAAAGGAAGGGGGAAGTGGTACGTGGGAGTTTGCACTCCAACCCAAACTGAACCAAATCAAGCCGAACCTAACCGAACCCAGCCAAGAGACATGAAATACGAGTCAAGATACGTACACATATACCAGAATACGTAATACAAATCACAGGCATTACAACTCTACCCACCTTAAAAAAATTTCGTCCTCGGAATTTAATCAAGAGGCTAGAGATGCAAGGACACGCTATATTAATCTTAGGCAAGCTATACTAGTCAAGCAATCAGGCAATCAATCATGGAAGCAAGGAATTGAAACCATGAGGCATAAGGAAGACATTATACCTCATGAGTCAAACAGGTCAGGATATCGCGATCGGATATTATCCTCACGCTCCCACGTTGACTCACCCAAAGAGTGATGACCCCAAGCAACACGGACTAACTTGATAGTATTGTTCTTGAGTATCTTCTCTCTTCGGTCCAATATGGATACGGGCCTCTCCTCATACGAAAGGTTGGTACCAACAACCAATTCTGAATGATCAAGGACATGACTCGGATCCGGGATATACCGTCGTAGTTGGGATACATGGAACACGTCATGCACCTCGCTTAGCGACGGCGAAAGAGCGAGACGATAGGACACATCTCCTACTCGCTCAAGGATATCGAACGGCCCTATATACCAAGGACTAAGCTTTCCTCGTACGCCGAAACGAATGACGCCACGGTTAGGCAAAATCCTCAGGAATACATGGTCGTCGACAGAAAACTCATGAGGGCGCCGATGAGAATCGGCCCAATGACGCTGGCGATCTTGAGCGACGCGAAGATGATCTCGGACTCTCCTGACCACTTTGATTGTCTGGGCAATAAGTTCCAGCCCGAGCATCCGCCTTTCTCCAATATCGTCCCATGATAGCGGGGATCTGCACTTCCTGCCATACAGTACCTCGAACGGAGCCATCTGGATACTGGCCTGAAAACTATTGTTGTATGAAAACTCCACCAAGTACAGGTGATCTTCCCACGAACCACCAAAGTCGAGTGTACATGACCGCAACATATCTTCAAGGGTCTAGATCGTGCGCTCCGACTGACCATCTGTCTGCGGGTGATAAGTTGAACTGAACTGGAGGCGGGTCCCCAAACTCTTCTGGAGACTCTGCCAAAAGTGCGAATTGAATCTGGAATCTCGATCCGAGGTGATACTGACTGGTACTTCATGCATCCTGACTATCAACCTGAGGTAGATCTCTGCTAGCTGAGCCGTCGACTGACCTACTCTGAACGAGAGAAAGTGAGCCACCTTCGTGAGCCGGTCGACTATAACCCAGATAGCATCTCTACCAGCTGGGGATCTAGGTAATCCAGTCACGAAATCCATGGTTATATGCTCCCATTTTCATTCTAGAATCGGCAAGGGCTGCAGAAGTCCAGCTGACCTCTGATGTTCAGCCTTGACTTGTTGGCAAACCAAACATCGAGAGACAAACCGGGCTATCTCCTGCTTCATGCCATTCCACCAAAAGTGCTGTCGAATTTCACGGTACATCTTCGTACCACCAGGATGAATAGAATACTGCGAACTGTGAGCTTCTGTGATGATCTCCTGTCTGATATCTCTGCTGGGTACACAAAGACGCATACCATGTCGAAGTGTACCATCATCATGAATGCATAACTCTGGTCTACGTCCCGCCTCATACTCTGCTCTGAGTCGCTGAAGCTTGGAATCTGCTGACTGCGCCATCCGGATCCTCTCGACTATAGTGGACTGAACTTGCATGCTTGTAAAACCCCTAAATTTCTACTATTTATTTTTATTAAATTTGGTACCGATTTAAAATTTTGTATTGTACGTTACGTAGTCGTATTGTACGTCGTGTGCGAAGGTTCGTCTTTCGTAATTGCTCGACGAATGCGAATATGTGCGAGCGTACATATTGTAGAAAAACAATTTTTCTATTTTATTACACTTTCAAAATATTATATAGAATTATTATTCTTGCTATAAAAAGTCTATTGTTTCTGGTAGTTATTAATAATAAAAATTTCGTGCAAAAATATTTATTTCATAAATATTTTATTAAGTTTATTTTAAATAATAATGTATTTTCGAAATTAATTATTATAGTATTTTTGGAAAACATATTTTTGAAATATTTGTGACAATTTAAATATTGATTTGATTCCATGGATACTTTTAAATATATTAATTTAATATCTATTATTGGAATTTGATTTATTGATTTAATTTTAAACTAAGGGAATTTAAATTAGATTTAATTGGATTTGGATTTGGATTTGATTTGATTGATTTTTAAATTAAATTACAAGCTATCTATTTTTGGGTTTAAACTACTCCTAATGCTTATCAAATTGGGAATTCCCACATCCTATAAATAGGCAGGTACTCCTCCAACTTTTTATTATTCTTCCACAAATATTCCACAACATGTACGTGCCTCGTGTCGGTGTCCATCCCTTCCGTGTCAGCCGTGACGGCCTCGGGTCCGACCCCGGGTGACTCTCTTATTCTAATTCGTGTACATTTACATTTAATTTCCTCGTGTCGGACACACCCTGACATCAATGAATTTCCTATTCTAAACCCTAGTCTCTTTCCATATCCCGCTCCCTGCACCCTTCGATCCCCGGCTGTCACGCCCCGCTCCCGTAGGAGCGATCGTCCTCGCTAAGGCGTGATGCCGCACGAGCCTAGATTTCGCTCGTGCAAGGCTATTCCATAACAGTCAATTACATCGGCGGCGACGGGGTCGTCGCACAGAAGTCCCAAGCAGAAACATTGAAAACATTGCAGCGGAATTTTAAAGAAGAACACATGGACACAAGGCTCGTGCAAGGCATCACGCCTTAGCGAGGACGATCGCTCCTACGGGAGCGGGGCGTGACACCGGCCTCGAGCCGCGCACCCCTTGCCGTACCCTATCACACGTCGGCTACCTCGCCGTCTCCCCCACAGAAGACCAAACCGAGACCAAATAATCCCCAGCACCACCAGTACCGATCACCTTCACCCGAACACGCCACCACTACCACTTCCGCAGCCCCGGCCATCTCGCCGCTGCCATCTCCGACATCCCAACACCGCCTCAGCCATCAGCCACCACCGACGTTCCCGACAACCCGTCCCCAAGTACACCGCCACCACCACTAAAAAAGAGAGAATAAGTAGAAACCCTTACCTGCCTCGACCCGACGCCGCCGAGCCAGATCTGCCGCTTCCCCGTACACGAACGTACCCGACTCCGGCGAGCTCATCTCGTCTCTCCGCCTGGACCTCGCGTGCTCGAGATGCCGCATCCGCGACGTGCTCCGCCCATCTCGTCGGCCTCCATAGGGAAACCCCCACTTTTTTGTCCTTTTCCCTCTCCCCGGTTCCCCCAGCCTCGACGTCGGCGTTCGCGCCGAGCGCCGCCCCCACGTAGCCACAACCGCACACTCTCCTCCGCCTCGACCATCTCTGGAGCAGCCGCGCCCCCGCCGTGGGATCCCTCGCCTCCGGCGTCGCACGACATGGAGGCCCCGCCCCCTCACGCCGGCCTCTCCTCCTCACCCTCCGTCGTGGCCAACCCAGCCATCCGCCGAGCCAAGTAGTTCGCCACCGCCATCATCTTCTCCGGTGAGCCGCCGCTTGAGATCCCTCTCCGCTCACCCCCGCTCCCTCCGCCGGAGCAGACGCCGCCGACCGAAACCCTACCGCGCCAAACCGCCCAGCGCCGAGCCTCATCTCCTCCTCCCTCTCGCCTCTCCACTCTCGTTCCTCACTCTCCGCCGCCGGAAAACCAACACCGCCTACCGCCGCCCACTCCGATCCGCCCACTCCCTTTCTCTCCATCGCTCATCTCCCTGACTCTTTCCCTCTCTCTCTCACTGCTAAGTTACTGTTGATCTTTTCTCTTCTGAGAGAAGAATAGATTTTTTAATTGTTTTTTTATTATTTTATTTTATTATTTTACTTTTGCTTGCTTTTGTTAACTGAGGTAAATTATATATATTATTACTATTAGGGTTATTAAATTATTATTGCTATTTTGTTTTGGTATTATTGCTAACATCATACTTAAATTTTCATTATTATTATTATTATCATATTAGTATTAATATTATCATTATTATTATCATAATCATCATTAAAATATTATCATAAGTATTTTTATTGTTATTAATATTAATATTATTATTATTATTATTATTATTATTATTATCATTATTATTATTATTACTGTTATTTTCATTATTTTGTTGTCTTGCTAAATATTATTACTTGCATTATTATTATCATTTAGAAAATTTTACAAATACTTTCTAGCTAATTTGAAGGTAAATTTTGACTCTAAAGTATTTCCTCGAATTATATGTATATAAATGCATTTGATAAGTTATAGTTTTGGCCTAAATACTCCTTATTATTTTAAGTACCTAAATATCTTCATATATAAAATATAGTTTTTATACTTAGAAATAGTATTTGTCAAAACTTAGATTTTTCTCCTTAGAAAGATTTTTGAAATTGCAAGTAATTAAATTTTAACTATTTTATAAAAACATATATATTTATTATTGATCAAATTTTCTTCTATTCTTTCGACCGTGACTAATCCCAATCTTTCCTATTCCTTTACCAATTTCATACTACCTTATGTCCACCCTAGCCAAATTGACCCTTCTGGACTCAATGACACGATCCGTGCCACCATCCGAGGCCACCCTGCATAGTGGTTGCACCGAAGTTGCAGTTTGTGCCACCTTGATCATCGCAGCACACCAGACATCCTACCAGGCAAGACACCTTGCCATTTGCTGTTTAATTATTTAGCTCATATTTCATGCATGTTCATTATTTTCATTATGCAAAATAAACTGTGATACATGGCATAACCTGTTAGAATTTACTGTTCAGTTTCTTGCTATGTATTATTTTCTTACACATTAAACCTAGATTTAAGGGACCACCATTGTGTGTTGCATTCATGGCCTTGACACGTTGTACCACGAAGTTGTGTGTCGCATATAGAATACGGAAGTGCGTGATTGGCTGGCCACCAGTACGTACAAGCCGTGCGATAGGAATAACCGCTAATAGATGTTGCATGCTAGTTTGACTTAGCGGTTATAGAGTTAGCATTGGGCGGAAAGAACATGATTGGAAGTTGACTACCACCCTATCTATCGTAGACTCGCTTGCTACTGAGGAACGATAGGTAGACTATATGCTATAGACTCGCTCGATACGGAGGAATAGTATATGGTGTTGTGACTCGCTACTGAGGTACTGTATCGGTATTTTCTTGACTTGATCGGGTAGTCATGCGACCATGAACTGTTCTTAAACTGCATTCACCTAGATTTGGTTAGGCGCCCTTATCCGTTAGGTATGAGTACCTTTGGTTTGGGTACTTGTATCTAACCGTGGCTTGGAACAATAACTTGTCGCGGATTAGTTTGTCACATCTTGTCCTTGTTTGGTTGTAGGTGTGACTTACTACTTCGATGATAAGGTATTAAACCTTGTTGGGGTCCGGATACCATATTGGATTCATAGCATGGGAAGATACGTTACCGTGAATTAGTTTACCATCTCCTGTCCTTATTTGGTTGGGGAGATGGTACGCTCGTTCAGTAGGTGCGTATTGGACCATGTTATAATTCGATTGACTTATTTATTTGAGCGATATTTATTCAGATTATATGGCATGATATTATGTGTCTTGTTACGTCCCTCTGAGGACCTGGTTATCTCTCCAGGTGTGTGCTATTGTCTTTCGCAGGTGCTTTAGCTCTAGCCGTTTTCATTGCTATTTTTCGAGGATGATTGCACTTGGATCGTCTTCGCTCCGCTCGCCAAAATTATTTATTCTATCATGTACTTTTCCTTATTTTGTTGGTAGTGGATTTGTCTCCGCCCAACATATTGTATTCATTCTTATTATATGATCTTTTATTCATTTATTCTGTGTGGATGAGGTTAGTTATGGTTCTACTGCATTTTACAGCTTATGTATCCATACGAGATTTCCATATATTGGAGTATACTTCGTATGAATACAGATGGCATGTCTACGTTCCTAGTCCTATATATTTTGGGACTGAGGCGTTACATGTTTTTGTGGTGGCCGATGCAGGTCAAGATAAATTGTTTGGTTACTTTACCGTACCAAGCAAGCCTACGTATAGGATTAGAAGTCTAGGATCTCATCCACATACTTGACCTCTTTCCTTGATTTTATCTACCGCTTGACTCATCAATTGCATCTTGCTTGCTTCCTTCCATCCCTATTCTTATCTTTCCTTCGTGCTTGCTAGAGATTAACCCTACTAGTTAGTTGTCCCAAAACACCCTTAGCTTAATTCTTTAAGTTGGGTAGAATACCCCACACACCCTTGACCATTAAGGGAATACAATGGTATTATCTATACCATAGAGACTAGAGGAAGTTAACCCATTTGGTCAACCAAGCCTTGGTCAATAAAATCGTTGAATTATGGTATAGGAATAAACAAGACCTAGATCCTTATCACTCTTAGACTATTCATATTTGTTTTTATTCATCTATTATCGTGCCTATATTTTTACTATCTAGACTAATGATGCTAATGTAGCCTAGTTTTTGCAAGCTTAGCCTTTTATCAAGCTTGTTCGTGACATATATGTTAATGGAGGTACCCCACTAACATATTGTCTATCAGAACCGGTGCATAATGGTCTGATCAACCAAGTGCACTTTGGTTCGCTTTTATTTATTGTTTTACGTGGATGGGGACATAGTTAAACTTATCCTCTAGAGTCCCATCCGCGACTGCCTTGGCAACTCCTTTTGAAATTTTTTCGGTCGTCCTTGAATCATGTATTAATATTCGATAACGCCTTCTTCGAACTTTATATTGCTTTCGCCTTCATCTATTTTAGGAGGGCGAAGACGTTATACTAGAACTTCTCTAGCCTTCCTATCGGCTATAACCATTATCACTCAATGTTGCCATATCTTTGTCTTGAACTACTCGACCTTTCCCTCGACCCAAATTCTACCATTTTGACTTTCTAATCACTTGAATTTAAGAGTGATTACAATCGTCTCTCAATCGTATCCTCAACCTAGACTACGACCATATAAACTTCGAACCGTCCTATCTACCATTGTGCCTTCTCACCCCCCTACGAATTCTTAATTTCGAGGACGAAATTCTTTTAAGTTGGGTAGGATGTAAAACCCCTAAATTTCTACTATTTATTTTTATTAAATTTGGTACCGATTTAAAATTTTGTATTGTACATCACGTAGTCGTATTGTACGTCATGTGCGAAGGTTCGTCTTTCGTAATTGCTCGACGAATGCGAATATGTACGAGCGTACATATTGTAGGAAAACAATTTTTCTATTTTATTACACTTTCAAAATATTATATAGAATTATTATTCTTGCTATAAAAAGTCTATTGTTTCTAGCAGTTATTAATAATAAAAATTTCCGTGCAAAAATATTTATTTCATAAATATTTTATTAAGTTTATTTTAAATAATAATGTATTTTCGAAATTAATTATTATAGTATTTTTGGAAAACATATTTTTGAAATATTTGTGACAATTTAAATTTTGATTTGATTCCATGGATACTTTTAAATATATTAAGTTAATATCTATTATTGGAATTTGATTTATTGATTTAATTTTAAACTATGGGAATTTAAATTAGATTTAATTGGATTTGGATTTGGATTTGATTTGATTGATTTTTAAATTAAATTACAAGCTATCTATTTTTGGGTTTAAACTACTCCTAATGCTTATCCAATTGGGAATTCCCACATCCTATAAATAGGCAGGTACTCCTCCAACTTTTCATTATTCTTCCACAAATATTCCACAACATGTACGTGCCTCGTGTCGGTGTCCATCCCTTCTGTGTCTGCCGTGACGGCCTCGGGTCCGACCCCGGGTGACTCTCTTATTCCAATTCTTGTACATTTACATTTAATTTCCTCGTGTCGGACACACCCCGACATCAATGAATTTCCTATTCTAAACCCTAGTCTCTTTCCATATCCCGCTCCCTGCACCCTTCGATCCCCGGCCTCGAGCCGCGCACCCCTTGCCGTACCCCATCACACGTCGGCCACCTCGCCGCCTCCCCTACAGAAGACCAAACCGAGACCAAATAATCCCCGGCACCACCAGTACCGATCACCTTCACCCGAACACGCCACCACAACCACTTCCGCAGCCCCGGCCATCTCGCCGCTGCCATCTTCGGCATCCCAACACCGCCTCAGCCATCAGCCACCACCGGCGTTCCCGACAACTTGTCCCCAAGTACACCGCCACCACCACTAGAAAAGAGAGAATAAGTAGAAACCCTTACCTGCCTCGACCCGACCCCGCCGAGCCAGATCTGCCGCTTCCCCGCACACGAATGTACCCGACTCCGGCGAGCTCAACTCGTCTCTCCGAATGGACCTCGCGTGCTCGAGATGCCGCATCCGCGACGTGCTCCGCCCATCTCGTCGGCCTCCACAGGGAAACCCCCTCGTTTTCGTCCTTTCCCCTCTCCCCGGTTCCCCCAGCCTCGACGCCGACGTTCGCGCCGAGCGCCGCTCCCGCGTAGCCACAACCGCACACTCTCCTCCGCCTCGACCATCTCTGGAGCAGCCGTGCCCCCGCCGTGGGATCCCTCGCCTCCGGTGCCGCACGGCATGGAGGCCCCGACCCCCTCACGCCGGCCTCTCCTCCTCACCCTCCGTCGTGGCCAACCCAGCCATCCATCGAGCCAAGTAGTTCGCCACCGCCATCATCTTCTCCGGCGAGCCCCCGCCTGAGATCCCTCTCCGCTCACCCCCGCTCCCTCCGCCGGAGCAGACGCCGCCGACCGAAACCCTACCGCGCCAAACCGCCCAGCGCCGAGCCTCATCTCCTCCTCCCTCTCGCCTCTCCACTCTCGTTCCTCACCCTCCGCCGCCGGAAAACCAACACCGCCTACCGCCGCCCACTCCGATTCGCCCACTCCCTTTCTCTCCATCGCTCGTCTCCCTCACTCTTTCCCTCTCTCTCTCATTGCTAAGTTACTGCTGATCTTTTCTCTTCTGAGAGAAGAATAGATTTTTTAATTGTTTTTTTATTATTTTATTTTATTATTTTACTTTTGCTTGCTTTTGTTAACTGAGGTAAATTATATATATTATTACTATTAGGGTTATTAAATATTATTATTAAATTATTATTGCTATTTTGTTTTGGTATTATTGCTAACATCATACTTAAATTTTCATTATTATTATTATTATCATATTAGTACTAATATTATCATTATTATTATCATAATCATCATTAATAATATTATCATAAGTATTTTTATTGTTATTAATATTAATATTATTATTATTATTATTATTATCATTATTATTATTATTATTACTGTTATTTTCATTATTTTGTTGTCTTGCTAAATATTATTACTTGCATTATTATTATCATTTAGAAAATTTTACAAATACTTTCTAGCTAATTTGAAGGTAAATTTTGACTCTAAAGTATTTCCTCGAATTATATGTATATAAATGCATTTGACAAGTTATAGTTTTGGCCTAAATACTCCTTATTATTTTAAGTACCTAAATATCTTCATATATAAAATATAGTTTTTATACTTAGAAATAGTATTTGTCAAAACTTAGATTTTTCTCCTTAGAAAGATTTTTGAAATTGCAAGTAATTAAATTTTAACTATTTTATAAAAACATATATATTTATTATTGATCAAATTTTCTTCTATTCTTTCGACCGTGATCAATCCCAATCTTTCCTATTCCTTTACCAATTTCGTACTACCTTATGTCCACCCTAGCCAAATTGAACCTTCTTGACTCAATGACACGATCCGTGCCACCATCCGAGGCCACCCTGCATAGTGGTTACACCGAAGTTGCAGTTTGTGCCACCTTGATCATCGCAGCACACCAGGCGTCCTACCAGGCAAGACACCTTGCCATTTGCTGTTTAATTATTTAGCTCATATTTCATGCATGTTCATTATTTTCTTTATGCAAAATAAACTGTGATACATGGCATAACCTGTTAGAATTTACTGTTCAGTTTCTTGCTATGTATTATTTTCTTACACATTAAACCTAGATTTAAGGGACCACCATTGTGTGTTGCATTCATGGCCTTGACACGTTGTACCACGAAGTTGTGTGTCGCATGTAGAACACGAAAGTGCGTGATTGGCTGGCCACCAGTACGTACAAGCCGTGCGATAGGAATAACCGCTAATAGATGTTGTATGCTAGTTTGACTTAGCGGTTATAGAGTTAGCATTGGGCGGAAAGAACATGATTGGAAGTTGACTACCACCCTATCTATTGTAGACTCGCTCGCTACTGAGGAACGATAGGTAGACTATATGCTATAGACTCGCTCGATACTGAGAAATAGTATATGGTGTTGTGACTCGCTACTGAGGTACTGTATCGGTATTTTCTTGACTTGACCGGGTAGTCATGCGACCATAAACTGTTCTTAAACTGCATTCACCTAGATTTGGTTAGGCGCCCTCATCCGTTAGGTATGAGTACCTTTGGTTTGGGTACTTGTATCTGACCGTAGCTTGGAACAATAACTTGTCGCGTATTAGTTCGTCACATCTTGTCCTTGTTTGGTTGTAGGTGTTACTTACTACTTCGATGAGAAGGTATTGAACCTTGTTGGGGTCCGGATACCATATTGGATTCATAGCATGGGAAGATACGTTACCGTGAATTAGTTTACCATCTCCTGTCCTTGGTTGGTTGGGGAGATGGTATGCTCGTTCAGTAGGTGCGTACTGGACCATGTTATAATTCGATTGACTTATTTATTTGAGCGATATTTATTCAGATTATATGGCATGATATTATGTGTCTTGTTACGTCCCTCTGAGGACCTGGTTATCTCTCCAGGTGTGTGCTATTGTCTTTCGCAGGTGCTTTAGCTCTAGCCGTGTTCATTGCTATTTCTCGAGGATGATTGCACTTGGATCGTCTTCGCTCCGCTCGCCAAAATTATTTATTCTATCATGTACTTTTCCTTATTTTGTTGGTAGCAGATTTGTCTCCGCCCAACATATTGTATTCATTCTTATTATATGATCTTTTATTCATTTATTCTGTATGGATGAGGTTAGTTATGGTTCTACTGCATTTTACAGCTTATGTATCCATACGAGGTTTCCATATATTGGAGTATACTTCGTATGAATACTTCAGGCTCTTGTAGTCGGTGAAAATCTCTACCCTATCTCCATACAAGTAGTGTCTCCAAAGATTAAGTGCAAACACTACCGCTGCCAGCTCTAAGTCATGGGTTGGGTAATTCCTCTCATGATCACGAAGTTGGCGTGACGGATAAGCTATTACCTTCCCATGCTGCATCAGAACACATCCTAAACCTCTGCCTGAAGCATCACAATATACTGAGAATCCCTCGGTTCCATCTGGAAGCATGAGAATGGGTGCCGTAATCAAGCCTCGCTTCAACTTCTCAAAAGAATCCTGGTACTCTGCTGTGCAAGCAAACTGCACATCCTTGCGGGTCAACTGGGTCAATGGCGCTGAAATTCGAGCAAAGTCCGAAACAAATCGTCGGTAGTAGCCGGCCAATCCAAGAAAGCTACGAACTTCTGCAACTGTGCTAGGTACTAGCCATGATTCTATAGCCACGATCTTCTGGGGATCCAGTTCCACTCCTCCTCTGGTAATGATATGACCCAAGTACGAAATGCGATCGAGCCCGAACTCGTATTTACTGAACTTGGCATACAATTGGTGCTCAAGAAGAATTTGGAGGATAACTCGGAGATGCTGCTCATGCTCCACTTCACTCTTGCTGTAGACCAGGATGTCGTCTAGGAACACAATCACGAACTGATCCAAATAAGGCATGAAGATACGATTCATGAGGTCCATGAATACAGCCGGCGCATTAGTTGCTCCAAAGGGCATGACAAGGAACTCCCAATGCCCATACCGGGATCTGAAAGCTGTCTTCGGGATGTCCTGCTCTCTGACTCTGATCTGATGGTATCTTGACCGCAAGTCAATCTTCGAAAATACTGACGCCCCTTTGAGTTGATCAAACAAGTCATCTATCCTCGGGAGAGGGTATCTATTCTTGATTGTTACTGAGTTCAAGGTACGATAGTCAACACATAATCTGGATGTACCATCCTTCTTTTTCACAAGAAGCATAGGGACTCCCCAAGGCGATCCACTAGCACGAATGAATCCCTTAGTTCTGAGTTCTTCAATGATCTTGTACAATATCTCTAACTTGGACGGCGCCATCCTGTAGACTCTCTCTGACACTGGGGCTGTTCTTGGAATCAAGTCGATGGTAAACTCGATCTCTCGCTCTAGCGGCATCCCTGGAAGCTCTTCGGGGAAAACATCAGGGAACTCTTCGACGATCCGGGGTAACTGTACTGCTGCTACTGCCATCCGTAATACGGGAGGAGAAGGTTCAACTTTGCCTCGGGAGAAGAAAAACTCCAGCTCGCCTGGAATGCTAAAAATGACCCTGCCAAGATGGCAGTCTATCCTAGCATACTGGTCCCTCAACCAATCCATCCCTAACACCACATCATAATCGGCCATCGGGAACTCTATCAATCTAGCGGGGAATTATCTACCGCTAACTATGACCCGACACGAGGAAAACACTCTATATACTTCCACAAGTCCGTTACCAGTAATTATATTGAGCCTTACTGATAATGACTCGGGCTCCAGTCCTACCCATGTCGCGAATCGTACAGACATAAATGAATGCGAGGCACCAGAATCAAATAATACTGAAGCTGGAAAGGTGTTGACGAGAATAGTACCTGCCACCACCTCACCTGGTGCCAATCCTTCCTCTCCCATGGTCAAAGCCTGCATTTGACCATGTCCTTTGGGTGCGGGATCCCTCTGCTAAAAATTTCTCTGTCTGCTCTGGATCAGGGCTTGGGCTTAGGCATACTGTTGCAGTCTCTGCTGCTGGAATGCCTTGGCCTGCGTCGGCAATGGCCTCAGAAACGGGTACTGCAGTTGCTGCTGCTGCTGGACTGGTGCTGGTCCTCTAACTGAAGGACTAGAGAAGGCTGATGATGAACTCCCCCTGTTAGGGCAATTTCCAACCATGTGGTCCGGGGCACCACAAACCAAGCACAAACCCTGTGCTCTGCGACACACTGATACCACATGCCCCGGCTTCCCACAGTGTGAACATCCTACTGCGCAAGACGGCTTCCCACAGTGTGAACCGACGTCACTGAGGCCGCCCGTCTCGGAGCTCCAATAGTCAAAGCCCTGGCTGCCGGGGCTGGTGCTAATGACTGATTCATCTGGCTATGGGATCGCTTCCGACCTACAGTCCTATCCACGATCCTCTGGGAGGTATACTCGTGCCTCCGAGCTGCTCTCAAGACTGTATCAAAAGTTTGATGCTCAAACTGCTCCACTGCCAATAGAATCTCCAGATGAAGCCCCTGCTGGAACCGCTGGGCTCTATCGAACTCGGTTGCTACCAAGGTGGGAGCAAACCGACTAAGCCTGGAAAACTCGGCCGCATATCCATCGACCGTCCTGCCCATCTGCTTTAGATTGGTGAACCTTGTCTGTAGGTCGTACCGAGCTACAACATCGAAATACTTGGTCCGGAATCTCTCCCTGAAGATTGTCCAGGCAATGGGTGCCACTAATCCAACGGCCTGCGACGCCCACCAACTGCGGGCAAGATCCAATAACTGCAGGCGCACCACGGCCACCTTTTTGTCTTCTGGAGTCCTGGCTGCTTCTAGAATCACCTCCGTGTCCTGAAGCCAAGCATCAGCAGCGATAGCATCTTCATTGCCGTCGAAGAATGGAGGGTTCAAGCGCTTGAAGCTGTTAGCCACGCTGTTACCCTGATGACCTCCTCTGGTCAAAGTATCTGCCACCGTCAGGTGCAAGGCATCTCCTCGACGATCCTGGGAGGCTAATAGTGACCTGATGAGACCCACCAAAGTGCCATCATCAGGATCTACAGGCTGGACGGGCTGAACTGGTAGCTCTCCTCCAATAGGCTCGACTCTGGAGGCCACACCTGAATGCTGGACCTGATCTCCTGGTTGCTGCTGGTCCGCAGGAGGTGCTCCGCCTTGCTGATCGGCAGGTCCAGGAACAATGCCGCTGAAGAAGATGACATAGGGAACAATAAGGAAGGACCAGGACAGATCAACGATACAAACATGTGATCAGGTCAAGATTCCAGGGATTTAGAAGATACGAGCAGAGATCAAAGGTGAGTACTGATTGAGACATCTATTCGATAAACCCTTACGTATCTTGATTTACAAGACCTGCATGGGCCACCACTTAAACCATATAATGCCCCAGAACCAGAATACTGGAGGACGGGGGCGTACATAGCCAGCTACGTATATTAAAGTGCAACCCACCTCGCTATACGGTCATGGCTGTCTAGATACATGAGGGTTTGACTACAATCCATCAGTCTCCTATGGTCATGAACAAGCCTAGTGTCTCAATCACAAGTAAGTAGTAGCAGTCACAAGATATTAAAATATCAAATATACAATAGTAAGGCATCCCATACATTACATATTGGATGATCATGAAGCTAGTCATACAAAATGTGAAGACTAGCAAGAGTTTAGTCATACATGATCAACCCTAGGATTTGTCAATCATGTTATAGCCCGTAGGCAGACAGTAAATAAAGGTGCAACCGAGCTAACACGTGCTCGTCGGCTAAACGCCTCAAAAGAATAATTTACAAAGAAGTAGGAGAACAAAAGAAACCCACTCATTACCAGGGTTACTCCTGGTGGCTACCATCTGTCTGGAAGGTAGATAGAACCTCTCGAGCTGCTCCAATATCTGGCCACACAAAACCAGCTGGGTCAGACCCTAGAAAGGGCAAGTGCCACAAAGGAGGCTTCAATTAGGAACTAAAACCAGCATATCACATAAAATGTTAAGGATAAATAATAAATAAAGAGCTGATAATAATAGAGATAACAACAGTAAACTGAGTACGAAGAAACCATTCAAGTAGCCAGGTCATAACCCTTAAACCAAACAACGACCGGGGTTGCAGCCCTTCACCTGAATAGAAACCCGTCTCAAATACTATTGGTAAGTAAAACATGATTATTCTTGGCATAGGGTAAAATCAGACAATAAACGAAGAGAGGATAAGGAACTGCTCCGGAAGCCAGGTTACAACCCTTAAACCAAACAAGAACCGAAGTTGTAACCCTTCACCTGAATAGAACCTTGCCCCTGATCTTTATTGTGAAGGCTGGTATAAATAATCATGTTATTGGGGTAAGGCAAAACAATACGAACATAGCTTGGAGAGCAATAAGACAATAAATGAAGAGAGGACACAGAACTGCTCCGGGAGCCAGGTTACAACCCTTAAACCAAACAAGGACCGGGGTTGTAACCCTTCGCCTGAACAGAACTGGACCCCTGATCCTTATTGTTAAGATAAGTACACATAATCATGACGATATATGATAAGATAACCATAGAACTATTCATATAGCCAAGTTACAACCCTTAAACCAAACAAGGACCGGGGTTGTAACCCTTCATCTAAACAGAACTTGGTATCTCAACATTTATCGATACAAGAAATTAGGTCATGATACAATCTTGTATAGGATCATGACAACTAGACAGGGCTAGACTCCATCCAATCAATCACGGCCAAGCAATGAGTACGGTTTGATACATTAACTAACTAGGGTTATCACAGTCCTAGTTACTAGCAAGATGCAATGAGATTATCCCAACAGCCACAAGCCCTGCAGACCATCCGATTATCCAGGTCGAATGTCCGTTTATTAATGGTGCACCACATGATTGTGTGATAGAAATGTGCCCTACTCGTCGGTAGGCTACAAGTCCACTGAATGCGCCTAGATAACGGGATTGCCTGTAGCGGAGAATCTCTTCATAGCTACTGAATTATTCTTGTTAATTAGCCTTAGTCAATTTTAGTAGATGCCCCTGACCGTGGTATTCAGGAGTCCCCGTCCTAGACATGATGCAAGACAGTACTTGTTTATATGTACAAACACAATCGTCCACGGTGTCCAGGTCAATCATTCTTGTTAGGTCGTGTCATGTCATGTTATCCGTCGCAACAGCAATTCGAGATGATCGTGTCAGGTATACTTGTCATACTATGCCATGTTCAATTATCATTTCCAAACATATTAAATAAATTCGTGATTTTCAGGTTCATGACAAAAGGCATAAGGATATAAAATGGGCATAAAATTTATATAAAAGGTAAAGGTGTACGCCATAGGAACTCAAGTTTCTACGCGCGTACCACCGATTACGCTAGTGAAACTTTACGCGTGAGCTTTACGCTAGCAATCTCTACGCGAGCAAGGGAGCATACGGATGGGATTTACGCTAGCCAGGCTTTACGCTAGCGAGATTGTACGAGCGTAAAATTTTACGCGCGCGAACCCTCGAGCAGATTTTACGCGAGTAAAACTTTACGCGAGGAAAACTCGGACAACTTTACGCTCGTGAAGGTCTGCTCGAGCTAGGGATTTTATGCGAGCTTGATTTTACGCGAGAGGGAGAGTCCTGAGCGTAAAATTGAACAGCTCAGAGTAAAACGAAGTACGCTGGCACGCGATGCGTGTGCGTAAAAGGGAACTACGCTAACACGTTAAGACGTGAGCGTAAAAGCTGAATACTACGCTGGCACGCAATGCGTGGGCGTAAAACTATATCTTCTCCACATGGTCAATACAACCATGCGTAGAAAGCTCAGGAACTCCATCTCGGCCAGGACTTGGTGAAATCCGGCCATCCCAAAACCAAACTTGTATAAAATCAAGAGGCCTACTGGAAGGAGCTCTTAGTTTTTGAAAACATGCTATTTTAGTAGATCAAAATTAAGAAGATCGAAAATACTAGAAACTTAGATCTACGTATAATAAGCCATAGAATTTGAAAACACTAAGTACAAAAGAGGCTTAGGATCTTGAGAAGAAGAGAATGGAACATCAAAATGGGAGTTCCTTCGTGAAGCAAGTTACACTTGCCTAGCTCTCTTCCTGGTAGGTGAAGAAGAGTAATGGTGGGTGAAAGAGAAGTAATAAGGAGAGAGAGAAAAGTAGGCGGCTAATAAAGTAAGGGGGAAGTGGTAGGTAGGAGTTTGCACTCCAACCCAAACCGAACCAAATCAAGCCGAACCTAACCGAACCCAGCCAAGAGACATGAAATACGAGTCAAGATACGTACACATATACTAGAATACATAATACAAACCACAAGCATTACAACAGGTTCTTCCGCCAGTTCGGGTATAGCCAGCTGTTCTTTGACAGTCCCAGCTCTTGCCTGGGCTTTGAAGGTAGCATCTGGATGGTATCAGGGCATGGCACTATTATGATACGGTTCATACCCGAACCACCTTTTCGGTTCCCGATGGTGAGGCTGCAGGGGAGATTTTGTATATGGTGGCCCTATACCATGTTACGACGAGCAAGCCTCCCGTTAATTTTGACCCGAGTACCAGCTTCATTGTGGGTACTGGCTTAGCGGAGAAGCCCAAGAGGTCTAAGACGAGGAAGAGGAGGGCGAACATAGTTCCCGTTCCTGACTTGGAGTCCAATAATACGGACGAAGAGAATGACGAGCGCGATACAGATAACTCTTCCCCTCCTGTGGAAGATGTTGGGGCGGATCAGCCGCCTATTGTGCCAGATGAGATGGTGGCGGGTCAGTCGCCTATTACGCCTGATGAGATGGTGGCGGGTTAGCCGTCTGTTGTACCTGATAAGATGGTGGCAGATCAGCCGCTCGTTGTGCCTGGTGAGGTGGTGGCGGATCAGCCGCCCGTTGTGCCTATCCCTTCACGCAAGCGAGGCAGACGTGATTCTATTAGTGACGTATCCTTCTCCGTGAAGTGGGCTACTGAAAGACGCCGCGTGCTACTCATTAAAGAGAGAGGTGAAGGTGATGACGCTGTTTCGAAGGTGAGTTAAATTGTGACCCTCTCCTTCTTTAGCCCTTTCTTTTCTTGAACTATGATCTAATCATTTTCACTTATCTATAGGCGTCAGAAGAGTCAGACTCTCGCGAACCGGCCACTGTTTTTGAAGTCGATCTGGCCTTGAATACTTTGATTAGTGACATATGTGCCAAGATTATTTCTGCCGGGGTACCCTCGGTGGCGGCTGAGGGATCTTACATTGCTGAGGTTTCGACCCAGGGCGACGGAGGCTCCGCTGAACCTGTCTTCGAGACTATAGAATTTTAGCTGGGTGATACTGATCCAGTCGTATCTCCTTCCGGGGCGGCTGGGGTAGAAAAGCCAGCTGAATTTGGCTTGGAGGTTGCTGGTGAGGGGACTATGGCGGCTGTGAGCGAGCCTCAGCCTCCACAACCCTCCCCTGGTAAGATAAGCCAAATTTTGACTAGTGAGGATGCCCATTTGCTCTATCATCACATCCTTCAGGTTATGCTGATTGATGGTTGCTCTGGACACACAGGTCCTGTCTCTTGACTGCTAATGACGGATATTGTCAGGGAAGGCTCTACCAGCGGGAATCTGGTGGAAAGGAGTGTGCCCCCTCCCCTTCCAACTTATATTGAGGGGTCTCCTACCGGATCGAGTTCGGAAGATCAGGTGGCGGCACAGCCAGGGCAAGAAGCCATGGTCCCTGCGTCCTCCTCTGCTCATGTAGCTTCGGGGGTCGACCTCTCCGCCTTGCCGAGTATCCAGGTTCTTCGGGCCGCGAAGGAGGAGCTAGCTGATATCCATGAGTCTTTTCGTTCGGAATTTGTTTCGCTGGTGGCAGGGGTGGCAAGTTCTGGTGCATCTCCTTCGACACTGCCAGCTACACTTTCTCTGACGTCGTCCTCTACGGAAGTTCTGGATGAGGCGTCACAGGATGTGGTTGACAGTTTCTACCGCCACTTGAAGAGAGGGGTCGAAGCTGCTGTGGAGCAGGGGACCCCCTTTGCTTTGGCCCGACAATATGCCCGAGGCCTGATTGACATTCTTAAAACCCTCCCTGGTGGGGCAGGGATAGATGCACTTTTGGAGCCCAAATTATTAGAGGCTGATCAGCTCGTGGCCCAGTTTCAAGTGCTGCGGCAAGCTGATCTGTCTGCAGCAATAGATCAGGAGCGGGGCTTCCTTACCACTGTCCTGGAGAAGGTAAAGGCTACACGAGATAAGTCCAAGCCGGTTATAGTAAAGAACCTCGGTGACCTATCTCTTCAATATGATCAACTAAGCCGCAGGAGCGAGAATTTCCTAGCTCGGGAAGCGGCCGCCTCTCGTAGAGTAATTGGTACAAGGAAGCAGATCCTCGAACTCCAAAAAAGATGGCCTTCTTGGAGTCTGAGCTTGAAGCTTCCCGTGCGGATAAAGAGTTGATCGTTCAGGAGGCCGAAAAGGTCTCTTGAGCTTCTGCTAGCCTGGAGCGTACTTTAAAGAAGCTTGAGGATGGCTGGTGGACTCATGCGCACCTAGAAGACGCGGAGCGGCTGGCTCAGGAGGCCGAACGTCGGGCCAAGCAGGGGTTCGAGCGATCGACTGTCTTGTTGAGGGACCGTCTCATGGAATTGTGTATCGTCGAACCATAGTTAGCTTTTTTTTCTTTTTTTTTCTTCTTTCGTTTTCGTTCTTTTCCTTTCTTGAGGGGGACGCGGTCCCCAGAACATGTAGTACTTTTGAATTTCAAATAAGAGTATGTTTTATTCTATCCTTCATTTGTACTGCTTATTATGTTTGTGGTGTTGTGGCATTTGCTCCATTGGGGGACTGTTTGTGGACTTGTTACCCCTGGTATACCTTGGTTTTAGGTACGGATAACAAGTTTGAAGGGGATACTTAGAAAAATTCCATAGTAAGGTGGCCATGGAAGTTCCTGATATCGGGGGAAAGAATGCCATGTAGCAGCTGGGCTCCTGGGGCATGATAAGAAATGAGGGGCATGTACTAGGAAACTTAGTACAGCATTTGTTGTCAACAGAGGACATTTGTGGGCCTATTATCCTTGGCATACTCCGGTTTTGGGTACGGATAATAAGTCGAGAGAAAAACCAACATACTTACTCAGAGGTAATGAGGACAAGGTCAATATGAGGGTTTCTTCGATGGAGCCTTCCCACTCAGAGGTAATGAGGACATGGCAGGAGTGGGCTCCATGAAGGGTACATAGAACAACTCAGAGGTAATGAGGACGTGGAAGTTCTATATGAAGGGCGGTTTGTTTTTGATGGAAGGGGAACAACTCAGAGGTAACATCGACGTGGTTGTTTCAGGAAATTTGTGGATCTGTTACCCTGTTTATGCACTAAGAGTGCGGGTATTGGATCATAAGGAGGGAGCTATTTTAGAAGAAAAGTTCAGAGGTATGATCATACATGACTTACTAACTAAAAGATGCGATATAGATTTATCTGTAGTGACCACAGTGTGAGTTCAACGGTACTTGCGGGTACATAACTCAATAATCTGGGAGATTTGGAGTCAGAATGTGAGTTCAGCGGTACCAGAGGGTACATAACCCATCAATCAGGGATATTTGGATTTGGAATGTGAGTTCAGCGGTACCAGAGATTACGTAACTCGTCATTCTGGGAAATTTGTGGTCGAAATGCGAGTTCAGCGGTACCAGGGGGTACATAACTCGTCAATCTAGAAAATTTGTAGGATGTCATTTTAGACGTAATACTTCTTTAGGAACTTGTCGTTGATGGGCAACATGAGCAAGTCTCTATTTTGTTTTGCGAGGCAGTAAGCTCCATTGGAGAATACAACATTGATGATGAACGGGCCTTCCCACTTTGGCTGGAACTTGCCGGCGGTTTTGTGAGTCATAACCATTGGCCTCCGAACTGCCAGAACGAGATCGCACACTTGGAATGTTCTAATTTTAATCTTCTTGTTGAAGGCTCCGGAGATACGGGCTTGGTACAGTTCGATTCGTTATTGAGCTAACAGGCGCTTCTCATCTAGGTCCTCCAACTCTTGTAGTCGGCGATGGTGATTATCATCTGTTGTTAACTGATAGGTGAGAGCGACACGGAGTGAGGGGATTTGAGTCTCTAGTGGGAGAATTGCCTCACTTCCATATACCAGAGAGAATGGTGTGTTCCCGGTGGCAGTCCTTACGGTAGTACGGTACGCCCATAAGCATTCGTCGAGCTTTTCATTCCAGTCGCGTTTGTTTGATGACACGAACTTCTTGAGAAGCTTGATGATTGTTTTGTTGAACGCTTCAGCCAGACCATTAGCCGCCGGGTTGTATGGTGTTGAAGCAATATTCTGGATTCGGTGTTTGTCGCAAAACCGATAGAAGGCATGGCTTGTGAACTGCGGACCATTATCGTGGATGATCCTTCGGGGCAGTCCAAAGCGATAGATGACGTGATGCTTGAGGAAGCTGATCACGTTTGAAGTCTTGACTTCTGCCAACAGAATAGACTCCGCCCATTTGGAGAAGTAATCTATGATTACGAGTATGAAGAGGGATCCTCGGGACGAAGACGGAGTGATCGGACCAATAATGTCCATTCTCCATGCCTCAAATGGCCAAGATACCATCGTCGATGTAAAAACTCGGATGGCTGGTGGATGAAATCTGCATGGACTTGACAGGCTTTGCACTTTCTTGCATAGTCTATTGCACCGACGACCATCGTGGGCCAGTAGTAGCCCATTCGGCGAAGGCGATCTTGTAGTTTTGGGCCAGGCTGATGGGCCCCACAGATGCCATCATGAGCTTCACATATGGCTTATTTGGCTTCTGTATTTGACAGACATCGAAGTAGTAATCCATCGTATGATCACCAATATAGCATTTTTGTCTCTGTATCGTAGAAGAATATGAGGGAACATCTTCTGACAGAAGTGGCTTCCTTCGGATTCTCTGGCAGGACGTCGTAGACTACGAAGTCGATGAATGGTTGTCTCCAGTCTGGTGCTTCATCGACTGTCAGAGCGGAGTAACTCTCAATATATTGAACATTATTCCTGGGATAGACCAACTCACGGCCTATGATGTCAACCAGATAATGAGCATGATTCGGTACTTCTGGGGAAGCGGTAAGGCCTGCTAGGGCATCGGCTTCAATGTTCTGGATCCTGGGAACATGTTCTATGAAGAACCCTTCCAAGGATGAGATGATTTTGATCGCTATTTGGTGATAGGGGATCATGTCTTCATGACGCACTTCGTATGAGCCCCGGATCTGGTTAACGATTAGCTGCGAATCATCGTATGCTTCAAGGTACGCTACCACCAGCTCCTTTGCAAGTCGGAGACCAATGACCAAAGTATTATACTCGGCCACGTTGTTTGAACTGGGCTCCGTGAGGGAATAAGCCTGATTGATCACCAGCCCGGTGGAAGAAATCAGCACCACTCCGACTCCAGCGACGATGTTGCCATTGGGCCCAGTTCTAGAAGCGCCGTCGAAGAACATTCGCCATACGGTATCATGGGAGGCCACATTTGAATTGGCGACCTCATCTGGAATCTCTTCGTCTATTCTGGTTGACTCCGATCCTGGATGAGCTGCTAAAAAGTCTGCTAGAGCTTGGCCTTTAATAGCCTTCTGCTGGACGAAGATTATGTGGTAGGAAGATAATAAAATTGCCCTGGTACCGAGGCGAGAGCTGAGTGCACATGGCTTGGTCATGAGAACCCTGAGGGGGTTGACTCTTGATATGACATGGATGGTTTATCTCGTGACGTAGTGTCGCATCTTCTGAATGACGAACACCAGAGCAAGGCACTCCTTTTCTATGGCAGTATATCGGTGTTCCGGCCCCATCATCATTCGACTGAGGTAATATATAGCATGCTCGTGGCCTGTATCATTGTTTTACGCTAGCAGAGCACCGAGAGAATGTTCCATCGCTCTTACATAGAGCAGGAATGGTCTTCCAGCAACCGGGGCTACCAGGACTGGAGGGTTCGTTAGATATTCTTTGATGTTGTCGAAGGCGCGCTGGCATTCTTCATCCCATACGAATGAAATACCCTTCTTCATGAGGTGGGTGAATGGTTGACATCGTCCGGAGAGGTTAGAGATAAACCTTCTGATGTAGGCCAGCCTCCCTTGAAGGCCTCGGAGTTCACGAAGATTTCTTGGGGGACCCATCTCCATGATTGCCTTCGTCTTCTCAGGGTCTATGTGGATACCCTGGGAAGTAATGATGAAACCTAAGAACTTCCTGCTGGATACGCCCATGAAGGATTTTGTGGGATTCATCTTTAAATTGTGTGCTCGCATCAAGTCGAACACTGTCCTCAGATCATGCAGATGATCTTCCTTAAAGCGGCTTTTGACGGCGATGTCGTCGACGTTGTATTCCACTGTCTTACGCAGGTGGTCTCTAAAGATGATGCTCATAGCTCTTTGATAGGTGGCACCAGCGTTCTTTAAACTGAAAGGCATGACTGTGTAGCAATATGTACCAATTGGTGTTCGGAATGATGTATGCTTTTTGTCATCAGGGAACATCTTGATTTGGTTGTACCCCGAGAAACCATCCATGAATGACATATGCTCAAACCCGCAGGTATTGTCAATCATGATGTCTGTGATAGGAAGGGGGAACTCATCCTTAGGACATGCCTCATTCAGATTGCGAAAGTCGATGCAGATTCGAATCTTTCCATTCTTTTTGAGGACTGGTACTATGTTGGCGACCCAGTATGGATGATGTTCCTCGCGGATGAAGCCGCTGGCTATCAGTTTGTTGAACTCAGCTTCAATGGCATTCACGATGTCGAGGCGGAACCGTCGTTGCTGTTGTTTGACCAATTTTCGTCCGGACGAATGTTGAGTTTGTGAAGTGCAACCTCGGGGTTCAATCCTGGCATATCTTCGTAGCTCCAGACGAACACGTCGATGTATTCTCAGACGAGTTGCAGTAGCGATTCCCGCTCTTCGTCTGTCAGATTCTTGCTGACGAAGATGGGCTTCGGAGAGGACTCATCACCGAGATCAATTTGTACAACCTCATCCTCGGTGGGAGGCTCTCTTTGTTCGAACCGCTTCTCCCATTGCGCATCTAGTTGTTGTGCCTACGGCTCAAACTCAAGAAGTTCAGGAATGTCTTCATCTTCTTCGTAGGCGTCGGCAAACGCCATATTGACGGACCAGACTTGCCTGAGCATGTCCCCAATGTTGACATCCGAATCGGGAGTGGGTGATCCGGTTGAGTGTGAATGCCAGTCGCATTCTTCGTCTGAGCTTTCAGGGGTCGTTGCCGGTGTAACATAACCTAGCCCACATCTGGTTTTGTTGTAATAGTCTTGTGGTTTCCCAGCCGGGATCGACAATTATAAGGGTAACCGCCGTCCAGTGCCGTAGTTCAAGCCTGGTGTAGTTTCCAGATCATACCCCTGTTTTTGCATGAGGTACTTGGATTGGAAACTATATAGATAAAGGGGCAGTCTCCCGGTGTCGGGTTCGAGGTCAATCTCTTCTACCCTAAAGGGTTATGGATCATTCTTCCGGCCGAAGATGATTGGATGATCCTCTCCCTCGATTATGCGGTAAGCGTCTTCCACTGGAGTAAGTTGGTTTTCGGTGTAGACATTTGTTACATGTGTGTGCAGATAGGTACCTATACTGTGTTCCATAGCATATATTGTACAAAGCTTATTAAGCTTGAGATAATTCAAAGATAGCCCTTTATTAATGAAGTAAGGTATCTTTTCCAGTAGGACTACATCATCTGCAGATGGAACATCGGTATGAGCAGCCACATACTTGGCCAGTTCTCACTCTTCTTCAGCTACCCCTGTGTAAATAAAGACTGAAAGGATGACTTAGGCAGCTTAATCATCAGGGGCTCCATGGGTGGAGCATAACGTGGAGTCATTGGCATACTAGCCACCCCCAGTTTGGTGCTCGGTGCTGGGCGGGGAGTTGTTGGCTGGCTAGCAGTCCTCGGCTTAGCGCTCGGCTGCCGATTCATTCTGGGAAGACGAATCGTCATCGGCTTGACATAGGGATTGAGCTCCTCTATTTATTGCTGACTAGCTCTAGGCAGCCTGATTGTCAGTGGCTCTGTCGTGGGACTTGGCGCTTGGCCAGACCTTGGCAGTCGAATTATCATCTGCTCCTCCTGTGCAGAGAGGCTGATTGCATCTTTACACAGAGTTGCCGTAAGGGGTGCAGTTCTGCCAGGTTTGCGGGCTTGGAGATGGATTGTCAGCGATTCTTCTGATCCAGCTGCCGCCTCAGTTTGAGCTTGAGTATCTCCTTCGGCAAGGTGCTTTTCTGACTTCTCGTACAAGCATGAATTTGAGTAGTAGGATTCGACCCCTTTAAAGGGATCGATATCGGCAAATTTTGTCCTCACGAAGCCGTGCTTGTCGACGTACTTAAAGCACTGGTGCAGTATGGAGGGCACGATCATGTAATCATGTATCCAAGGATGCCCCAGGAGAATGTTGTAGGAAGTGTCTGCATCTATGACATAATAGGTCACTTCTGACTGAAGGTCGCCAATTTGGCACTTCAAGCAAATCTTCCTGATCGGATAGCTTCTGTCTGAATTAAAACTGCTGATGGCGGTGCTTGGCAGCATCAGGCGATGCATTGGGATGCGCAGATGATGTAGTAAGCTATTTGGGATGATGCTTATGGAGGAACCGGGGTCAATATGCATCTGATCTACCTTGATATCGCTAATGTACCCAGTATAATAATGAGGGCGATCGTACAGGTTGGTCTTGATAAGCATATCCTGCGGAGTGAAGACGATGTCAGGCATTGTGCCTGTGCAAGTGCTGTCCTGGAGATCTGTAGGCGATCTTTCTCCAGTGAGATTGGACTGAGATAGATATGCGTCGGCATTCTGGAGTGCATCACTTAGTGAGACGCGGACATCCTTGGACAGTCTCAGAAGCTCGTATAGCGACAATTTGGCCGAGTGTTAGCCAATTGTGCCAAGATATCGAAGTTGTAGGGCCTCTCCAACCTATGAGGCATCTCTCTTCGGAGCGGCTTGTCAATGCGAGTCTCCTTCGGCCTAGGCTTGTCGGTCGTCGAAGGCTGCGAGGGTCCTGGAGCGTCAGCAACTGTCGACTGATGATCTTCAGCCGAGTTACCCGGTGTAGGTTAGGATTGTGCACCCGATCGGGTGACGACAGCCGTAGCCTCCTCGACCTCCATCGAGATTGTGCGGCATGACTTGACTTTCCCACTCTTCTTCTTGCTGGTGGAGGGAGGTGTGGACAGAGTCACTTCAGGTAACAGATCCGGATGGACCCACATGACCTCCCCTCGTGATGTGGTAAGGGGCACTAGGCCAGCATCCTGGTTTCATGGAGGTGGAAGGTTAGCGACCTCCATCCTTGCTCTGGAGACGGGCACTACTCCATCTTGAGTCTTTGTCAGAGGAAAGCTACCGAATTGTACTGACACCATGTTGGCTGCTACGTCACCTCTTCGACATCGATGGCCAAGGCCTTAGAATCGATGAGATGTTGGATGTATCGCTTCAGTTGATAGCAGTCTTGTGTAGCATGGTAAACATAGCGATGGTAGTGGCAGTACTTGGGGCTCTCCATTTCTGCAGGACAAGGTTCACGCCTTAGAGGAGGGAGTTGAATTCGGTCTCCTTGTATGAGCATGTCCAAGATGGGCTTGACATGGCCGTCCTCGAAGGAGTAGGTCATCTGAGGCTATTGCTTTTCTGCCGGCTTTGATTCGGGCTTTGGGGCTGTATCGGCCACCATAGCCTGTTTTCCCTTGTTATCTTGATTGTTGGAGGGGTTACCACCATTGTTGCTGTTGGTGCTAGGGCATTTTTCCTTGTCCTCTCCTTCTGAGACGTGCAATCCCAATTGGCGAGCTTCCTTCAATTTGTCTTCTGCGCTAGTGGCACTGATGATGAACGTCTTCCAATCCTTAAACTAACTTTCGCCCATCCAGAAGATGATTGTGGGAAGCAGTCTCTTTTGGTAAATTTCAATTAAGGAGGAATCAGGGTTACCGGAAGGCAACTTCATTACGGTTTGGCAAAACCGCTCGATATAGTTCCTTGTCAGTTCCTTTTCTTCCTGAACAACGTCCATGAGGGTGGACATTGTCACATCTTGTCCTACTTCGTAGAAACTTTCCAGGAACATAAATTTGAAGCCAGCGAAGGAATGGATGCAGTTGTCCGGCAAGTTACGGTACCAGTCGAAGGCAACCCCTTCCAATGCTCCAATGAACAACCGCGTAAGGATGGCATCGTCATGAGGCAGATGGCCGATTATGACTTTGAAGTAGGTGATGTACCTGCTTGCAGATGTCTTCCCATCATATGGATTGATGTTAAATGGTTTATATCTTGGAGGGAAGGGAACATCTCTCCATGCAGCAGGATACGGTTGTCGAATCCTGAGGTCTTGGCAGTTTTTTCGGGCGTAGAACATTGCCCGGAGCTCCTGGACCTCTCGTTTTGCCTTCCTGGCCTCGTCTGCAGCAGTGGGAGCCAATGTTGTCGGAGGATTGTCGCCCGGGTTTGATGTAGTCGAGTTTGAGTCCGCATTGATCGCGGGACCCGATCTTGTTTGGCCAGGCATCCTTCCTTGCAGAGTTGGAAGGGCCGCTTTGATCTCATCTACGGATTTGACCAAGACATGAAGTATGGCCTCCAGGGTGTCGACGCATTGGCGATCACTGGACCCGTCATGGTTGTTGTTTGTCATGAACATCGTCCTCACATGAGGAGAGATAGAAGGAACGGTGGAGGACGTGCCCTCTGAATAATACCCTTGTATCGAGACAGCGTCGGGGTAAGTAGGAATGTTCTGCTCTGGTTCAGACTCAGAGGAAGTACTGCCCCCAGCTTCAGAGCTTGCCTCGTCTTGAGAGTTGTGGACGTCCTCGGGGATGTCGGAACCTGCTGTATCTATTGGGGGAACTGTATTCCCTGGATTATTTTCTTGGAACACCGGATTGTCGTGGATGTTCGAAGGAGTGCCACCCCGGCTCCAGCGCCTCCCAGAGATGTGGACGTCGAATCTCCAAGTGTGGCAGATTTCGTCTTTGAGCGACTACCTTAGAAAACTC
>JANAVB010023999.1:10484148-10691362 GCA_029216955.1 Iris pallida | reverse complement strand
CCAAGTCGAAGGCAAGAAGTACCGGCCCGCCTGCTCCGTTGATCGCTCCTTTCTGGCACTCTCTTTCCAACAAATGGTCGATCCTCATCTGGAGAGCATATCGCCAGAAGTTACCCACCGACGACTCCCTTACCTCATCGGATACAGCTTAGCATCAAAGTGTTATTGCTGCACCTCCACCAATCAGAAACAACAGAACACATCCTTCTCCATGGCAACAACGCTAACCAATTATGGTCCAGCCTTTCTCAGCGATGTAGCAACGCCCCTATACTGGGAGCTTCAACGATCTCCTTGCCAGCTGGGGCTCCTCTTATGGGCATCAGATCGTCGCAGCCGCTGACATTTGGGTGCTATGGAAGAACATAAACAAATTTAGGCACGAAGGTCACCAATTCAACCTTCAACAGCTTCTCAGGGAAGTCCTCCGGCAGTGTCTCCGTATCCGCAGTAGATGCTCACACGCACCTGCATGTTTTTGGCAGGCGATTATCTAGTCTGACTGTCCCTTTTTGTTGCGCTTGGTCTTTTTTGGTTCCAGTTTTTGGGCTTCCTTTCGTGCTTGGCGCGCTTACTTGTATAGGCTTCGACATTTTGCGCCTGATACATCAATAAAGTCCCTTTGTTCAATATATATATATATATATATATATATATATATATATATATATATATAATCCTATCCTATTTTTTAGAGAAACTTTGATCCTATATCTCTTGTTAGTTTCAGAGGCTTAGACATTGAGCGTGTGATTGTTTGCTCGATTGCCCAATCCTTTGAAGCTTAAACCCTCTTTTCTACTTCGCCTCATAACCTAGGAAGAACGGGAACTCCAAAATCCATGTCGTGTCTTGTCAGACACGTATCGAACACGTCATGGACACTCCAAAATATGCTAGGAAACACCTACCATAATAGGTGTTGAATCCATGTCTCCATCTCAAATCGTGTCATTTCCATGTCCGTGCAAGATAGGTAGTAAGGCGATACTGGATATTGGTGTATTTCTCAGGATATTCGTTCTATTTAATACTCAAGGTGCTTAGTTAGGTCCCATCCATCAATTCCAGCATGATAAAATAGGTGAACAATTATATGTATGGTTAAGTTTCCTCTATTTTAATATGACAGTCCTATCTATATCGAACTCCTTGTTTATATTTATATCTTCTAGAGAACCACCTACGGTGGGTGGGTCAGCTGAGACTCAAAAAATAGTTAAATTTAGATAATCTAAACGTAGATTCTCCAAGAAATATAAAGTCTCAGTTTTTATTCCATTAATTTGGCAAGGACGTGATGTTGTAATCTCAACATCAGTAGTAAAAATATTGGTTGTATGTGAATATATTATGTTGTTGTTTGATTCATAACATAATTATACATTGGAAAACTTCGTTATGTTCTAAATTTGGTTGCTGAGCAAATTTATAGTCATGTGATTTACTGATGATTCTTCCAACATAGTTTAGTATTACCATTAAAATAAAGTTCACCTGCTGGGACAATATAGCTTCTTGTTGCATCTGTTTACATATTGTTAATTTTATTTCAAATACCTGCACAATTTTTGTTTTACTCTATTATGTGAAGTGATATATCAAGTTTAAAATTGTTGTAGATAGTAACTTGTTCTTGCATTTGTCTACATTATGTTAATATATGGACTTAGGATGCATTTACGACTTTGGTTTACTCTTATATAGAGTGTATAGTCAGATTTAGAACTGCATACAAGTAATAACTTAATGTTCCTGGGAATCATGATATTTCTAACACTCTATAGTTTATTCTTCTACAGTTTGTTCAGCTACATTTAGACCTAGCTAGCAACAACGTTCTTCTCGCCAATAGTACTGGGCCAATTACGCAAAATCTAGCCATCACTAAAAACCAACATAGGTAGGTATTTGTATGAAATATCTTTTATAGCAATTTCTTACATGATCATATTGCTTGAATCATATCACTCTAATATACATACTTACTAGCTAGTACTAGTACTCATAAAGGTGTCTAGAGTTGGTACAATGTTTGTCTTTAAGTTCCATATTCCTGCTCATAAATTGTATTAATTGGTTGTCTGTGCCAAGACATAATATTATGGTTTTCCTGATTTCTTTCTTATGATTTATGTAAAAATGATACCTCTATTTATTTGCAGGTACTTAGCATTTTGGGCTCATTTTGCAAATGATGGAAGATGTCGCTTAATGGAAAAACATTTTTGGTTATTTTTCTAAATGATGGTAAACGATGCTTAATGATGTAAAGCATTTTATATTTATTTTGTAATGATGGTAAATGAACGCTTAATGACGTAAAGCATTTTGAGTTCATTTTGTAAATAATGTAAGGACGCTAAATGATGTAAAGCACTTTGTATTCATTTTGTAAACTATGGGATATAACGCCTAATGATGTTTTATGAATACTTTTTTGTTAATGCACTTTAGAGATTAAAATATGCATTTGAACTTATATTGTTAGTTATATGTGGTTTTTGTTATATATGTAATTTATTTGTATATTTAATAGGCAGAACAAGAACAAGAAAACAATAATTTCATAATAATTGGACAGTTGTTAGAAGTTTTTGGGACGGATCTGTAACTGTTCTAAATGTGAACTATATTCTTTGTGACTCTTTTCAACCTGTCCCTAAATTATTAGGACGGCTTCAATCCGTTACAAATACTTACTTTTTGTGACAGTTTAATGAACCGTCATACAAAAATAAAATTTTGTAAATTTTTGAGACAGTTGGTTTAACCGTCGCTAAATAACAATGAGGACGGCAATTTTCGTCCCTTAAGTTTTTGTCACGTCACCTAATAGCACTGTTTAAATCTGTCCCAAATACTGTCCCAAATACCTTCCCAAATAATATTTAGGACGGTATAGGCTCTTTTTATGATGGTTTTTAGCTGTTCCAAAAGGTCACTTTTTTGTAGTGATTCCTAAGACTAATCATAAAGGACCCTTGAAGAAATTGGTACCAAAGGATTCATCTACTCGTTTCGTAGGTGGACCCTCAACCCTCTCATGCTAGAAGCAAGTGGATAATCGATAGCGGATGTTCACGACACATGACTAGTGATACATCTTTATTCGCTACACTATCGATGAAAAAGGAAGGATATGTTTCCTTCGGCAACAATTTGAGAGGTGATATTATCGGTAATGGCACTGTTGGTATGTCTCTCTATCCAGTAATAAAAGATGTTTATCTAGTTACAGAATTGAAATATAACCTATTGAGCATAAGTCATTTAGCAGATAATGGTTATGGTATCAATTTCTTAAAAGACAAATATTCTATATAAGATATGTCATCTGGTAATCCAGTATATGAAGGGATTAGGAAAGACAATATTTATTTATTTTTTAGAAAGTACTAATAATGCAGGAAAGTGCCTAATATCCAATCAAGATAAAAGTTGGCTATGGCACATGAGGCTAGGTCATAAAATATGGACACTATCTTACGGCTATGCACCAAAAAGCTGGTAAAAGGACTCCCAAAGATTACATTCAAGAGAGATATGGTATGTGATGACTGTGAAAAGAACAAAGCAACTAGGTCTTCTTTTAAATCCATAACAATGTAAGTACTTTTAGACCTTTGCAGTTAATTTATATAGATTTATTTCGTCCTAATAGAGTCACTAGTCTTTGCAGTAAGCTCTACACTTTTGCGATTGTTGATGATTTCTCTCGTTATACATAGATTTTCTTTTTATCAAATAAAAGTGATACCATTTTTGAATTTCAAATATTTTACAAAAAGGTACAAAACGAAAAAGGCTTCATGATTACTCGAATCTGAAGTGAACATGGTGGCGAATTCATAAATGCCAATTTCAAAAAGTTTTATTATGATAATGGATACTACCACTAGTTTTCTTGCCCTATAACTCCTCAACTGAATGGTGTTGTGGAGCGAAAGAATCGTACTCTAAGCAAAATGGCTAGAGTCATGCTGAATAAGCATAATATTTCTAAATATTTTTGGACAAAAGCTGTTAGTACAGCCTATCATGTTTTGAATAGGGTGTTAATTTGTCATATCCAAAGAAAACCCCCTTTGAATTGTGGTTTGGAAGGATTCCAAACATTTTCTATTTTAAAGTATTTGGTTGTCATTGTTTTATCCCGAACACCAAGGACAACTTGGGTAAGTTCGACTCTAAGGCAGACAAAGGGATATTTCTTGGGTATGCTGCTAAGAGTAAGGGATATAGAATTTTTAATAAGAAATCTATGATTGTTGAAGAATCGATTAACGTTACTTTTGGTGAGCTCAATAGTCACAGATCTAGCGACAGTGACGATGAGGATGTGCAAAACAAAACCAAGTCACCAGAAGATACTGCTACCAACGAAGGTTATTTGGAAAGTCTACCGAAAAGAATGAAGTTCATGCCAGACCATCCAGAGACATTTGTAATAGGTGATGTATCCAAAGGCATAAGTACGCTTTCTTCTACTAGAGATATAGCAGCAAATATAGTATTTATTTCTCAAGTAGAACCTAAGACAGTAGCAGATGCTTTTAATGATGAGTTTTGGATTAATGTCATACAAGAGGAACCTAATCAATTTGAGAGAAATCAAGTTTGGAAACTCGTTCCTAAACCTATTGGTCAATCGATAAAAGGTACCAAATGGATATTCCGAAATAAATTGAGTGAGGATGGACAAGTTTTACGCAACAAAGCACGTCTAGTGGCACAAGGTTATAATTAAGAAGAAGGGATTGATTATGAAGATACATATGCTCATGTTGCTATAATAGAAGTCATTCGCATGTTTTGTGCATTTGCATGTTTTTATAATTTCAAACTTTTTAAATGGACATGAAAAGTGCATTTTTAAACAAATTTTTTAAGGAAGAAGTTTTTGTGAAACAACCCCCTGATTTTGAAAATTTTTAAAAACCTGATCACATCTTCAAACTTAGGAAAGCATTATATTTGTCACGACCCGCACCGGAATATTCGGGTATGAGTACGTAGGCCACGCCCAGTCTATGCCTTAGTATCGGCAGTAAACGCTGTCAAGTACCTAATATTTCAACAGTTCTATGATCCACTAAAATAACATGTACTCAAATCACATACAACTAAGGAAGATGTAAAAAAAAGACAATAATAGAATCTACAAAATGATGATACATTTCAAGAAATGTATCGGAGACATATCCGATGAACAAGACATAAATCTAGATAAAGAATATGGCCTAGAGCTCTCTAGAGGTCTACTCACGATCAAAGTTACATCGAGATCTGTCATCATGAAGCCCAGGATGTGGGGCATAATACTACCTAAAAAATAGTTATCCAGTCAGGATTGGAGTGAAGTACATAACTCTGAAAGCAGTTTCATTATATGGTAGAAAATATATAACCTGCAATAGAAAAATATACATGATGTACGAGAATGGAAATACGGAGAAATAGCATCACGAATATATATAGAGAAATGAGCACATGAATGAGATAGAGAATATGTTAAACTGAAATAAATACTAAGTGATTTAGAGCACAAGTCAGTTATGTGATTGGTTTAGGTTGAACATGATTATTTTACGGAAACTCGATTATACGTGAAAGGTATAATCGACATGCACATGATTATACTAAGGGTTTAATTACGTAACTACTTCTACTCCTCCGCCCTAATTAATACTTATGGATCTGATCACGATACGTTAAGTACATGATTGTTATTTGCACATGAAGCACATGAGTGAATAATACGAGTACAAGGAGCACATGGTGCACATGATAAAGTATATGTACATAAAATACCTGATGTATCCGATAAGGGGATAACAACTCCTGACAAGATCCATTTAGCATCAATCCGTGTAACAGCGTGCCAGCATCAAGTAAATTAGTCTAGAGCAGGTCATATAGATACTATCATGAGAAAAACAATCAGAGGTAGGTATTCGCCTTAATTTAGTTGGAGTCGACGTGCACGACATGAACGTGTCGACACGGAATAGGTACCAATGCTATGCTCCACAATATGGTCCCAAATGATGAACATGTGGTTCCAACAAGTCTAAAAGAGTCTAAATAGCCCAGTTTGGTAGGTAGTAGACCAGATGCTGTATTCGGCACGATAATCGACGAAATATCGAAGTCCATGATCAAGAAATATAAAACGACTATATTAGTCATGATTTAAAAGATTATTAAAAGAATTTGATCAAAAGGAATTTTATTTGAGAGAGTGATAACGAGGCCAAAACATTGATATCCCTTCAAAACTACTTTTGAAAATACTTATTTAGAAAAAAATTATATCTATTTAAAAATATTATTAATCCCTTAGAAAATATATTTATAACTACAGGGATAATTTATATATAAAAGTTCATACTACGTTTAAATCTAAGATAAAAGATCAAAAGCTAAAATATGATTATGATACCAATTACATATATTGGGCCCAAAGTATATTTATTTAACTCAAACCCAATATCAATAGTTAAAAACTCATCATCAATATCTATATAGGCCCATGGTCCAAAATTAAAGCCTTATAAAAATATTTAATCATTTTAGGCCCAAGGCCCAATTTAAAACTCTATAGTCAAAAATATATATTTTTTTAGAAATCTACTTAATGACTCTTAGATTAAAAACTTAAATAATTGGCCCAGTGTTTTAAATAAAATAAAATTTCCTCTAATGGGCTTATAGTCCAACTACTGAACCCAATTCTAATTAGTTAATAGTCTACACCAAAGCCCAATAAAATTATTACTAAACTAAATAAGAAAAATAGATCCAAATGGGCTCAAAGCCCAGACCCAACAAATATAACCCTAATTAAATTAACCCAAAATTTTATCATCAACAATAATAATAATAATAACTATTAACTAATATACATTAACTACGTAAAGGGTGGGTCATCTGTGCTGGCCCAAGTTATTACAAATCCCTAATTAAACTCCAAGGGGAAGAGATAGAAGTTTGCTCTCTCATAACACCAATTCCTAAAATTAACGAAAAGGAAGCAAAAAAGGGCGGCGAGTGCTCACCAAGCGAGCTATTCGTCGGCGGCACCGGACGGAGGCAGCGCGAGGCTCGTCGGCGCTGGAGGCGGACGAAAGCGGATCTGGTGGAGCAGAGCTATCTGCGGGGGAACGCACGGTGGAGTGAGGATCTGGGGCACAGTAGTGATGCTAGGGAGAAGGAAGGTGGGGCACGATCGCGAACTCAGTAAGGCCGGACGACGGACGGCAGATAGGTTTCTCTCTTCCTCTCTCTATATTCTCTCTGTCATGGTGGCGAGGAGGATTTTCTTTGGTGGCCGATGGTGTTTGGGGGTGGCGTGGAGGCGCGTAAGGGGACAGCCCTGATGTGGAGGTGGTGCTGGTGCTGTGATGATCAGGGAGGGTGTCGGGGATGATGGTTTCTATGGTGGTGGTGGTGGGCTGGCTGAGCTAGTGGTGGTGGCGACGGCTAATAGTGGCAGTGAGGATGTGGTGGTTGACCCAGGTGGCAGGGTTGTCTATGGTCTGGTTAGGGCACTGTGATGCGGTGGATGAGAGGTGGTGGTTACGGCCTGGGTATTGTCGTGACCAGAATGATAATGGTGATGGATGTCGTGGTGGTGGTCTTGGTCGGGACAGGGGGTCGGGAGGCTGTAAACTGTTGGTCGAGACTTGGCAGGATACGGGTGGCTGCTATTGTGTGTGTGGGGGGGTTGGGGTTTAGGAAATTGTGTAACATATTAAGGAGTCCCCAATATATAGGAGTGGTGTAGGGAAACCCTAAGGGCAAACTTGTAATTGTAATAAATATAGGAAAATAGTGAAAAATCCTAACTACTAACAAGTAGCTTACTAATTACTGGCTAATTATAATTTAGCTGCTGACTACTAATTTACTAGCGAAAACCAAAGTCCTAGCCCACAATATCATATATTACATGATAATTAATGATCTCAAGCTCATTTACAAAATAACTTTTCAAATTTAATAATTATTATTCTTTAAGTCGTTAGGCCTTTAGGCTACAAACCAGTTGAAATCCAATAGGCTCAATGGCTAATACGAATTTTCAAAGTATTTCTATATATGAATCTAGTCCATATTAATTAAGGAGTTCAAAATAACTAATTTTATTTACTAGGCTATATAAGCCCAAAACTATACAATTTTCAATAAAGCATTTTGAAAAGCCAATATCCCGATAATAATATCGAAAAATATTCCATATAGCTAATTACAAAACCAAAATTTGTGATTTGAGGATTTAGGAAAATTTAGAAAAAAATTAAAAATTCGAGAAATTTTTAGAATTCGGTTAATCGACGTTACAATATGGACTCAAACAAGCACCGCATGCTTGGTATGAACACCTAAGTTCTTTCTTACTTGAAAATGGTTTTACAAAAGGAAGGGTCGATACAACTCTATTTATCAAATCTTCAGACGAAAATATTTTACTTATGCAGATTTACGTAGATGACATTATTTTCGGTTCTACTAATAAAAAACAACGTCAAGAATTTACTAAGTGTATGCAGAGTGAGTTTAAAATGAGTATGATGGAAGAGCTCAACTACTTCCTAGGAGTTCAGATCAAACAGCACTCACAGGGAACGTTCATCAATCAAGCCAAGAACACGAAGGATTTATTAAAGAAGTATGACTTCGACAACGTATAGCCTATCGGCACGCCAATGGCTACATCAACATGACTTGACATTGATAAAAGTGGCAAACCAATCGACAGCGTAAGTATCAAGGTATGATTGGTAGATTATTATACTTAACTGTTCGTCACCCTGATATTATGTTTAGTGTTTGCATATGTGTATGATATCAAGCTAATCCTAAGGAATCACACTTATGCTCCATTAAGCGTATCTTCCAGTACCTTAGCGAACTTCTACAGTCGGCTTGTGGTATCGTAAAACATCTTTTGACCTAAGCGGTTATTCAGATGCTGATTTTGCTGGATCCAAAGTAAACCTTAAAAGTACCAACAGTACATATCATTTCCTGGGAAAAGCTTTAGTCTCCTTGTTTAGCAAGAAGCAAAACTCTGTTGCTTTATCTGGTAGGGTTATATACTAAAAGCATCACTTTTGTATTAACTTTATTTCTTTAAATTTTGAATAAGAATCATATGGACAAATATTTGCATATTGTATTTGTTGCAAGTGTTAATGCAAGTGTTTGATATTTTATATTGTAGATAATATGGTGTGTGGTGTCACACAGAAGATCATATTATCAGTTTCTTATGGAATATATAAATAGTTCACAACCAAAATGGACTTGGACAATCCATTGGAAAGGTTGTAATGTAATCTGGTATTAGTCTATCTTGACTATTGGTTTACACTAGTACACTTTGTGTGTATTGAACAGGAGACCACTTGAGGTTGTTCTCTTTGTACTGACTACATAAGGGAACAAACACCTCTGTTATTATGGATGCTTGTGCTTTTAATCCGGATATAATAACAAACATGTATATGCAGTGTGCATTACTTTGACTCATAAAAGAGTGAGATTCATTATGGGTCAACAACCTCTATGATTTGGGTAATAACATTGTATGTATGATGAGATGTTGATTATAAAAGAAATCTATGTCCCGATACGTCGGTTTGATGATGTCCCCTTAAGGAGCTCATAATGTAATGCCTGTGGTCCGTATTACGTATTTCTGGAATACGTGTACGTATTTTATTCTGTATTTGCATGATTCCTTGTTAGCTTGTATCTTGGCTTGGTTATTTCTTGGCTTGGTTCGTCTTGGCTCGGTTTTCTTTGGTTCAATATGAACCAATGTGAACCCCTACCTACCACCACCATTCATATTTATTGCCCTTTCTTCTTTCTCTCTCTTCATTACTCATCTTCTTCTTCCCTATTACTTCTTACCTACCAGAGAGAGAGAGTGAGCTCTAGGCAAGTGCAACTTGCTTCATGAAGGAACTCTGATTTTATTGCTCCATTCTCTTCTTTACTACATTATAAAACACTTTAGTACTTGGCTTTTCTAATTTCTATGGCTAGATTCTTGTAGATCTAAGTTTGCATTATTTTCGGATTTCTTGGATTTTGATCTACTAAATCTTATTATTTTCGAGTTTTGATGGTTCCATGTTGTAGAGATTCTCGTTCTACCCCCATTTTGACCTATGGAAGTTCGGATTTGGGCTCCAGATGAAGATTTTATGGAGCTTGGAAGCTTGGGTTCATGGTGTTCTTCTTCTCTGAAATTTTGGGGAAGAAGAACAGTGCTTGACTTGATCGCATGACAATTCATGCGGCAAGTGATTTAGCCGCATGACACTTTCAGCCGCAGGGACTGAGTCTCATTCTTAGACCGCATGAGTCCCTTGCTTCCCAGCCGCATAAGTCTGCCTTCATCCTTGGCCGCATGAATACGAATTGAATTGACCGCATAGGCCCTCAGTTCCTTCTAGCCGCATGAGGTCCCACTTGCCGTCAGCCGCATGTGCGCCCGTCGCTCCCGGCCGCATGGATTTGCCTTCCTTGACCGCATGAATTTTTGCCCCGAGAGCCGCATGAACTCGGGTCCTTCAGCCGCATGCGCACCCGTTCCCCGCTAGCCGCATGTGCCCCTACCCCGAGAGCCGCATGATCCCGATTAATCCAGCCGCAGGGACTTCTCTTCCGCCGGCCGCATGGACTTTCCTAGTCTAGCCGCATGGGTTGTTCACCTTCCAGCTGTATGAGACCCATTTCCTTTGGAACCGCATGCGCCCTCCTGAATTGGGCCGCATGATTCTACCCTTTCCTGACCGCATATGCTTTGGCCGCATGGCTCTTCTATAGCCCTGAATATTGATATTTTATTAGATATTTTACGTCCATTTTATATCCTTACGCCTTTTGTCATGAACTTGATAATCATGGATTTGTTTAATATGTATGGAAATAAAACCTGACATGACATGATAGTGGCCCGCAGTGGCGCACTCCTGACAAGTACACTTGACATGATAACCTGACATGATATATCTTGAGAAGCTGTTGCGACGGCTACCTGACATGACATGACCTGTATAATAACATGGACACCGTGGGCGATTGTGCTTGTACAAATAATCCAGTCCTGTCTTGCATCATGTCTAGGACAGGGACTCCTGAGTACCACGGTCAGGAGTACCTATTGAATTGGACTAAGGTTAATAACTAGATTAATATATTAGTCATGAAGAGATTTCCCAGCTACAGGCAATCCCGTTACCTGGGCGCGCCTGGGATCTGTAGCCTGCCGTCGAGTAGGGCACATTTCCAGCACACTGTCATGTGTTGCACCCTTCAAGCCACTTAAGGGTACATGCGTTTCCTAGACGATGTACCCACCTGAATTCAACCCTAACTTTCGACCTGGGTAACCTGGATGGTCTGCAGGGCTTGTGGCTGTGGAATAATCTCACTGCATCTTGCTAGTAATTAGGCCTGTGATAACCCTAGCTAGTTAAAGTATCAAGCCGTAGTTCTTGCTTGGCCGTGAAATGATTGGATGGAGTCTAACCAGTCTAGTCTTGTCCTGATCCTGTTCCAGATTATTGAATGACCAGAATGCTTGTATTTATTTTACCGATAAATGGTGAGAAACCAAGCTTCGTTCAGACGAAGGGTTACAACCCCGGTCCTTGTTTGGTTTACGGGTTGTAACCTGGTTATCTGAATAGTTCCATGGTTATCTCGTCGTATACCATCCTGATGTGTTTTCTTTATTTTCCAGTTCTTACTTTTATTTATATCTTGTGCTGATTGCTGGTTTTAGTTCCTAAGTGAAGCTTCCTTTGTGGCACTTGCTCTTTCTGGGATCTGACCCAGCTGGTTTTGTATGGCCAGATTTCGGAGCAGCTCCAGAGGATCTACCGCTTTTCCAGCCCGATGGTGAACACCAGACGTAACCCGGGCAACGAGTGGGTTTATTTTTGCTCTTCCACTTTATTATAAAAATATTCTTTTGCGGCGTTTAGCCGACGAGCACCTGTTTAGCTCGATTGCACTTTACTTACTGTCTGCCTACGGGCTGTAACCTGATTGACAGATCCTAGGGTTGATCATGTATGACTAAACTCTTGCTAGTCCTCACATTTTGTAACGACTAGCTTCATGATCAGCTGAATATGTAATATTTGGGACGCCTTATTATTGTATATTTAATGATCATACATCTTGTAACATTTACTTACTTGCTTGTGATTGAGACACTAGGTTTGTTCATGACCATAGGAGACTGTTGGCTTGTAGTAAACCCTCATGTATCTAGACAGCCGTGACCGTATAGCGAAATGGAATCCATTTCAATATACGTAGCTGGCTATGTCTGTCCCGCTCTCCAGTATTCTGGTTCTGGGGCGTGACATGGTTTAAGTGGTGGCCCATGCAGGTCTTGTAAATCAAGATATGTGAGGGTTTACCGAATAGATGTCTCAATCAGTATTCGTCCTTGATCTCTGCTCGTATCTTCTGAATCTCTGGATTCTTGTCCTGATCATATGCTTGTATCGTTGATCTGTCCTGGTCCTTCCTTATTGTTCCCTATGTCGTCTTCTTCAGCGGCATTGTTCGTGATCCTACCGATCAGCAAGGCGGAGCACCTCCCGCGGACCAGCAACAACCCGGAGATCAAGCCCAGCATTCCGGGGTAGCCTCCAGAGTCGTGCCTTCTGGCGGAGAGCCACCAGTTCAGCCAGTTCGGCCTGTCGAACCTGATGATGGCACATTAGTAGGACTCGTCAGGACCTTGATAGCTTCTCAAGATCGTCGTGGAGATGTCTTGCAATAGGCAGTGGCGGATGCTTTGACCAGAGGAGGTCATCAGGGTAACAGCGCGGCCAACAGCTTCAAGCGCTTGAACCCGCCATTCTTCGACGGTAGTGAAGATGCTTTCGCGGCAGATGCATGGCTTCAGGACACAGAGGTGATTCTATAAGCAGCCAGGACCCCAGAGAATGAGAAGGTAGCCGTGGTGCGCCTGCAGTTGTTAGATCTTGCCCGCAGCTGGTGGGCAGCTCAGGCCGTTGGATTAGTAGCACCCATTGCTTGGGCGGTGTTCAGAGAGAGATTACAGACCAAGTATTTCGATGCTGTAGCCCGATATGATCTACAAACGAGGTTCACTAATCTGAAGCAAGGAGGCAGGACGGTCGACGGATATGCGGCCGAGTTTTCCAGACTCAGTCGGTTTGCTCCCACCTTGGTGGCAACCGAGTATGATAGAGCCCAGCGATTTCAGCAAGGGCTTCACCTGGAGATCTTGTTGGCAGTTGAGCAGTTTGAGCATCAGACTTTTGATGCAGTTTTGAGAGCAGCTCGGAGGCATGAGTATACCTCCCAGAGGATTGTGGATAGGACCGGAGGTCGGAAGAGATCTCATGGCCAGATGAATCAGTCTTCAGCACCGGCCCCGGCAGCCAGGGCCTTGACTATTGGAGTTCCGAGGCGAGCGGCCTCAGTGACGTCGGTTCAGCATTCCACTCCGACGTACCCTCAGCAGCAGCAGAAGCAGAAGCAGTCTTCCGCAGTGGGTTGTTCTCATTGTGGGAAGCCAGGCCATGTAGTGGCAGAATGTCGCAGGGCACAAGGATTGTGTCTGGCCTGTGGAGCACCAGACCATAGGGTTGGATCCTGCCCGAATAGGGGTGGTTCATCGTCATCCAACCTTTCTAGCTCTTCGGTGAGAGGACCAGCACCGGTCCAGCAGCAGCAGCAGTACCCATTACCGAGGCCCTTGCCGCCTCAGTCCCAGATGTTCCAGCAGCAGAACCCCCAACAGCATGTTCAAGCCCAAGCCTTGAGTCAGAGCAGGCAGCGAGGATTTCAGCAGAGGGGACCAGCACCCCGAGGGCACGGTCAGGCTATGGTGATGACCGCAGAGGAAGGATTGGCACCAGGAGAGGTAGTGGCAGGTACTATTCTCGTCAACTCCTTTCCAGCTTCAGCTTTATTTGATTTTGGTGCATCGCATTCTTTTATGTCTGCACGATTCGCGACACGGGTAGGATTGGAGCCCGAGTCATTATCAGTAAGGCTCAATATACTTACTGGTAACGGACTTGTGGGAGTAGATAGAGTATTTTCCTCGTGTCGGATCGTAGTTAGCGGTAGAGAATTTCCCGCTAGATTGATAGAATTCCCGATGGCCGATTATGATGTGGTCCTAGGGATGGATTGGTTGAGGAACCAGTATGCTAGAATAGACTGCCATATCGGCAGGATTGTTTTTAGCATTCCAGACGAGCCAGAGTTTTCCTTTTCCAGAGGAGCAGTTGAGCCTTCTCCTCCGATATTGCGGATGGCAGTAGCAGCAGTGCAGTTGCCCAGGATAGTGGATGAGTTCCCAGATGTTTTCCCAGAAGAGCTACCAGGTATGCCTCCAGAGCAGAAGATCGAGTTCACTATAGACTTGATTCCCGGGACAGCCCCAGTGTCAGAGAGAGTCTACAGGATGGCACCGTCAGAGTTGGAGATATTGTACAAGATGATTGAAGAACTCAGAACCAAGGGATTCATTCGTGCTAGTGGATCGCCTTGGGGAGCCCCGATGCTTCTTATAAAAAAAAGGATGGTACGTCCAGGTTATGTGTTGATTATCGTACCTTGAACTCAGTGACAATCAAGAACAGATACCCTCTTCCGAGGATAGATGACTTGTTTGATCAACTCAAGGGGGCTTCAGTATTCTCGAAGATTGATTTGCGCTCAGGTTATCATCAGATCAGAGTCAGAGAGCAGGACATCCCGAAGACAGCTTTTAGATCAAGATATGGGCATTGGGAGTTCCTCGTTATGCCTTTTGGAGCAACCAATACGCCGACAGTATTCATGGACCTCATGAATCGCATCTTCATGCCCTACTTGGATCAGTTTGTGATTGTGTTCTTGGATGACATCCTGGTCTACAACAAGAGTGAGGCGGAGCATGAGCAGCATCTCCGTATAGTTCTTCAGATTCTCAGGGAGCACCAGTTATATGCCAAGTTCAGTAAATGCGAGTTCTGGCTCGATCGCATTTCGTACTTGGGTTATATCATCACTAGAGGAGGAGTAGAAGTGGATCCCCAGAAGATTGTGGCTATTGAGTCATGGCCAGTGCCCAGCACAGTTGCAGAAGTTCGCAGTTTCCTTGGATTGGCCGGCTACTACCGGCGGTTTGTTTCGGATTTTGCTCGAATATCAGCGCCATTGACGCAGTTGACCCGCAAGGATGCGCAGTTTGCTTGGACAGCAGAGTGTCAGAGTTCTTTTGAGCAGTTGAAGCGAGGCCTGATAACAGCTCCTATTCTTGCGCTTCCAGATGGGACCGGAGGATTCTCAGTGTATTGTGATGCTTTAGGCAGAGGCTTAGGATGTGTTCTGATGCAGCATGGGAAGGTAATAGCTTATGCGTCACGACAACTTCGTGATCATGAGAGGAATTACCCAACCCATGACTTGGAGCTGGCAGCAGTGGTGTTTGTACTTAAGTTATGGAGGCACTACTTGTACGGAGATAGGGTGGAGATTTTCACCGACCACAAGAGCCTGAAGTATGTTTTCACTCAGAAGGATCTTAATATGCGTCAGAGGAGATGGCTGGAGCTTCTTGTGGATTATGATGTTAACTTGCAGTATCATCCCGGGAAGGCCAATGTTGTTGCAGATGCTTTGAGCAGGAGAGCCGGAGTTTATTTCCTAACAGCGCAACCAGAGCTGTTAGCAGATCTTCAGAAGATGGGTATAGAAGTTGTTCTCCCTTCCAGTGTAGCGTTGATGGCCAGTATGCAGGTTCAGTCTACTATAGTCGAGAGGATCCGGATGGCGCAGTCAACGGATTCCAAGCTTCAGCGACTCAGAGCAGAGTGTGAGGCAGGACGAAGACCAGAGTTATGCATTCATGAGGACGGTATACTTCGACATGGGAAGCGTCCTTGTGTACCCAGCGGAGATATCAGGCAGAAGATCATGGCAGAGGCGCACAGTTCTCAGTATTCCATCCATCCCGGTAGTACGAAGATGTACCGAGATATCCGTCAGCACTTCTGGTGGAATGGCATGAAGCGGGAGATAGCTCGATTTGTCTCTCGATGCTTGGTTTGCCAACAAGTTAAAGCCGAACATCAGAGACCGGCTGGACTTCTTCAGCCCTTACCGATTCCAGAATGGAAGTGGGAGCATGTGACCATAGGAGACTGTTGGCTTGTAGTAAACCCTCATGTATCTAGACAGCCGTGACCGTATAGCGAGATGGAATCCATTTCAATATACGTAGCTGGCTATGTCTGCCCCGCTCTCCAGTATTCTGGTTCTGGGGCGTGACTTCGTGACTGGATTACCTAGATCCCCAGCTGGCAGAGATGCTATCTGGGTTATAGTTGATTGGCTCACGAAGGTAGCCCACTTCCTCTCATTCAGAGTTGGTCAGTCGACGGCTCAGCTAGCGGAGATGTACCTCAGGCAGATTGTCAGGTTGCACGGTGTGCCAGTCAGTATCACCTCGGACCGAGATTCCAGGTTTACGTCGCACTTTTGGCGTAGCCTGCAGGAGAGTTTGGGAACTCGTCTCCAGTTCAGTTCAGCGTATCATCCGCAGACAGATGGTCAGTCGGAGCGTACGATCCAGAATCTTGAAGACATGTTGCGGTCTTGCACACTTGACTTCGGTAGTTCATGGGAAGATCACTTGCACCTGGTGGAATTCTCGTACAACAACAGTTTCCAGGCCAGTATCCAGATGGCACCGTTCGAGGCACTATATGGTAGGAAGTGCAGATCCCCGCTTGCCTGGGATGATGTTGGAGAGAGACAGATGCTCGGTCCAAAAATGATTGCCCAGACAGTCGAAGTGGTCAGGAGAGTCAGAAATCATCTTCGAGTTGCCCAAGATCGCCAGCGCCATTGGGCCGATTCTCATCGACGCCCTCTCGAGTTTTCGGTCGGTGACCATGTATTCCTGAGAATTTCGCCTAACCGTGGCGTCATTCGTTTTGGCGTCCGAGGAAAGCTTAGTCCTAGGTATATAGGACCGTTCGACATTCTGGAGCGAGTAGGAGATGTATCATATCGTCTCGCTCTTCCGCCGTCGCTAAGCGAGGTGCATGACGTGTTCCATGTATCCCAATTACGACGGTATATCCCGGACCCGAGCCACATCCTGGATCATTCGGAATTGGTTGTTGGTACCAACCTTTCGTATGAGGAGAGGCCCGGGTCTATATTGGACCGGAGAGAGAAGATCCCCAAGAACAAGACTATCAAGTTAGTCCGAGTTGCTTGGGGTCATCACTCTTTCGGGGAGTCAACGTGGGAGCGTGAGAATGATATCCGATCGCGATATCCTGACTTGTTTGACTCGTGAGGTATAATGTCTTTCTTATGCCTCATGCCTTCGATTCCTTGCTTGAATGAGTGATTGTCTGCCTAGTTATAGCTTGCACGTGATTAATATAGATTGTCATTGCTCCTCTAGCCTCTTGATTAAATTCCGAGGACGGAATTCTTTTAAGGTGGGTAGAGTTGTAATGCCTGTGGTCCGTATTACGTATTTCTGGAATACGTGTACGTATTTTATTCTGTATTTGCATGATTCCTTGTTAGCTTGTATCTTGGCTTGGTTATTTCTTGGCTTGGTTCGTCTTGGCTCGATTTTCTTTGGTTCAATATGAACCAATGTGAACCCCTACCTACCACCACCATTCATATTTATTGCCCTTTCTTCTTTCTCTCTCTTCATTACTCATCTTCTTCTTTCCCATTACTTCTTACCTACCAGAGAGAGAGTGAGCTCTAGGCAAGTGCAACTTGCTTCATGAAGGAACTCTGATTTTATTGCTCCATTCTCTTCTTTACTACATTATAAAACACTTTAGTACTTGGCTTTTCTAATTTCCATGGCTAGATTCTTGTAGATCTAAGTTTGCATTATTTTCGGATTTCTTGGATTTTGATCTACTAAATCTTGTTATTTTCGAGTTTTGATGGTTCCATGTTGTAGAGATTCTCGTTCTACCCCATTTTGACCTATGGAAGTTCGGATTTGGGCTCCAGATGAAGATTTTATGGAGCTTGGAAGCTTGGGTTCATGGTGTTCTTCTTCTCTAAAATTTTGGGGAAGAAGAACAGTGCTTGACTTGACCGCATGACAATTCATGCGGCAAGTGATTTAGCCGTATGACACTTTCAGCCGCAGGGACTGAGTCTCATTCTTAGACCGCATGAGTCCCTTGCTTCCCAGCCGCATAAGTCTGCCTTCATCCTTGGCCGCATGAATACGAATTGAATTGACCGCATAGGCCCTCAGTTCCTTCTAGCCGCATGAGGTCCCACTTGCCGTCAGTCGTATGTGCGCCCGTCGCTCCCGGCCGCATGGATTTGCCTTCCTTGACCGCATAAATTTTTGCCCCGAGAGCCGCATGAACTCGGGTCCTTCAGCCGCATGCGCACCTGTTCCCCGCTAGCCGCATGTGCCCCTACCCCGAGAGCCGCATGATCCCGATTAATCCAGCCGCAGGGACTTCTCTTCCGCCGGCCGCATGGACTTTCCTAGTCTAGCCGCATGGGTTGTTCACCTTCCAGCTGTATGAGACCCATTTCCTTTGGAACCGCATGCGCCCTCCTGAATTGGGCCGCATGATTCTACCCTTTCCTGACCGCATATGCTTTGGCCGCATGGCTCTTCTATAGCCCTGAATATTGATATTTTATTAGATATTTTACGTCCATTTTATATCCTTACGCCTTTTGTCATGAACTTGATAATCATGGATTTGTTTAATATGTATGGAAATAAAACCTGACATGACATGATAGTGGCCCGCCGTGGCGCACTCCTGACAAGTACACTTGACATGATAACCTGACATGATATATCTTGAGAAGCTGTTGCGACGGCTACCTGACATGACATGACCTGTATAATAACATGGACACCGTGGGCGATTGTGCTTGTACAAATAATCCAGTCCTGTCTTGCATCATGTCTAGGACAGGGACTCCTGAGTACCACGGTCAGGAGTACCTATTGAATTGGACTAAGGTTAATAACTAGATTAATATATTAGTCATGAAGAGATTTCCCAGCTACAGGCAATCCCGTTACCTGGGCGCGCCTGGGATCTGTAGCCTGCCGTCGAGTAGGGCACATTTCCAGCACACTGTCATGTGTTGCACCCTTCAAGCCACTTAAGGGTACATGCGTTTCCTGGACGATGTACCCACCTGAATTCAACCCTAACTTTCGACCTGGGTAACCTGGATGGTCTGCAGGGCTTGTGGCTGTGGAATAATCTCACTGCATCTTGCTAGTAATTAGGCCTGTGATAACCCTAGCTAGTTAAAGTATCAAGCCGTAGTTCTTGCTTGGCCGTGAAATAATTGGATGGAGTCTAACCAGTCTAGTCTTGTCCTGATCCTGTTCCAGATTATTGAATGACCAGAATGCTTGTATTTATTTTACCGATAAATGGTGAGAAACCAAGCTCCGTTCAGACGAAGGGTTACAACCCCGGTCCTTGTTTGGTTTACGGGTTATAACCTGGTTATCTGAATAGTTCCATGGTTATCTCGTCGTATACCATCCTGATGTGTTTTCTTTATTTTCCAGTTCTTACTTTTATTTATATCTTGTGCTGATTGCTGGTTTTAGTTCCTAAGTGAAGCTTCCTTTGTGGCACTTGCTCTTTCTGGGATCTGACCCAGCTGGTTTTGTATGGCCAGATTTCGGAGCAGCTCCAGAGGATCCACCGCTTTTCCAGCCCGATGGTGAACACCAGACGTAACCCGGGCAACGAGTGGGTTTATTTTTGCTCTCCCACTTTATTGTAAAAATATTCTTTTTAGGCGTTTAGCCGACGAGCACCTGTTTAGCTCGATTGTACTTTACTTACTGTCTGCCTACGGGCTGTAACATGATTGACAGATCCTAGGGTTGATCATGTATGACTAAACTCTTGCTAGTCCTCACATTTTGTAACGACTAGCTTCATGATCAGCTGAATATGTAATATTTGGGACGCCTTATTATTGTATATTTAATGATCATACATCTTGTAACATTTACTTACTTGCTTGTGATTGAGACACTAGGTTTGTTCATGACCATATGAGACTGTTGGCTTGTAGTAAACCCTCATGTATCTAGACAGCCGTGACCGTATAGCGAGATGGAATCCATTTCAATATACGTAGCTGGCTATGTCTGCCCCGCTCTCCAGTATTCTGGTTCTGGGGCGTGACACATAAGGATTGTCATGTAAATCCTACAGGTGGATTATATCCGATATGACAAATAAATTTGAGTAGTACTACTTAAGGATAAAAGATGTCGATCAATATAGTTGTCAGTAACTTAATTTGATCGACGGACATTCGATATCTTAACATGGGGAGCCAAGTAAGGATATAATAAAAGGAGCCCACAATCATAATTTGATATTAGGAAGGTAGTGCAACAATAACTCTTTAGTGGACCGAGCTATTGTTAATGGGCCTGGGTTGTGTGTTCGGGCTGAACATGGGATAACCAGATCCATTAGGAGACATAATCCTAATTTCTCCTCATGGTCCCTGTCATAGCCTTATATATATCCTCTATTATCTGGCCGTCATGATCTCATCAAAAAATAAGAAGCTTTCTCTAAATTCATGATTCACATAGAGAGAGAAAGGGAGGGATGCCAAGGAGAAGAAAAGTTTGGAAGATCGTCGCCTATACGACGTCCAACCTGTTGGCCCAATGATTACATTGTGTTTTTGAATATGGCTAATCAGTTAAGTTTAACATAATGATGTCACTAATATTCATATACTCACTATCATGTTGCTACTTAAACTTAGCAATGTCCTAATTGTCCTATATTATATTGCTATCTTGTATCGTACTGCAACATATTTTGTTGGCCTAACATGCTATCATGTTGTTACTTAAACTTAGCAATGTCCTAATTATCCAATATTGTATTGCTATGCTTGTATCGTACTGCAACATATTTTGCTGGCCTAACATGTATTTGTAGACATGCAGTAAGCATGATCTAACATGATCAAACAGGACATAGGCAATGAAGAATTAATGTTGGACCAAAGACGGCGTCATATAAAGGGATTTCTCCGAACCGCCTAACGACCTATCCGGGGCCTCGCATCGGGGGTTCCGCTGCCCGGTCAGCGGACAGGGGTCGAGGGGGCAGCGCCCCCCGTCGGGGGTTCGGGGGCGAAGCCCCCGAAAGGTATTCAGATTTTCAGATCTGTTTATCTTCGGACGACTGCTGTCAGGAAAAAGATATCTTCAGGGCTGCTCAAATATCAGAAGAAAGGCATCATCAAAGGGCTCTTGGTTTTCATGTTTGTTCCATGTCTGTAATCTTCAATTTATTGAGTCTAGGAGAATGTGTACGTTGAGTCGCACTGAGTCATCTCAACCCCTAGACATATCTCTCCAAGATCTACCATACAAACAGACCAATTCCTGAACCAAGCCCAAGCTCCACAAAGCCCAAAAGTCCAATGGACCAATTCTGTCTTCTGGAGACAGAGTTCGGGCCGAACTCTGCCTCCACACAGAGTTCGGGCCGAACTCTGTCCCCTGATTTCCAGCACCCTGATTTTTAGGGCCTGCTTGCTACCAGCTGTCCAACGGCCAAAAATTTGAATTATCCATACCGAATTCTGGCCGAATTCTGCTTGTCCCGAACCCTATAAATAGGCCTTGGTTTCTCTCATTTGAAACCATCCACTCTTCTATTCTTCTTCTCTTACATAGCCTATATAGTCAAGAGCCTTACTCTTCCAATCTACTAGCCACAAAACTTCCTAAGCCCCAAGGTACTCAAGTGCGATTCAGCTAGAAGTTTTTGTGCAAGAGTTGAAAAGAAAAGTCACTTGGACAATTCCAAGTCGCTTGGAAAATTCCAAGCAAATCGCCACTGCGATCCTCTGTAAGAAGTTGACGTGCTCTTCTGAAAAAAAGGCACGGGTTGTAAACTACTATTTCACAAATAGTGGATTTGAATCCTGAGCTAGAGTTCTCAGGCCTGGACTAGTCCTCCACGAGGGAAACCAGGTTAAAACTGCTGTGTTTGCGTATGCTCTTCTGATCTTTATTTACTTCCGCATTTCCTTCTGATTTATTTACTATCTTGATAGTTATTTTGTGGAGGTGATATAGAGTTAATTTTTATTTGGTGATTATCGACACAAACTCTATTCACCCCCCTCTAGAGCTGCCTATACCTGTGTTTTCACAACCCGAGGAAGGAATACGTGCAGAAGATCTTGGGATAAGTCCTTCATCTTCAAATTCACTACCACTTCCACTTTCACCTTCGTCTTCAAATTCTTCTTCCTTATCCGATACGTCCATTTCAGACTCCTCTACATGAGGTAAGTCCTCTATGTCAAGCTCTTTGTCAACTATATCATCCTCTACAGTAACGTCAACCTCCATATCGTCAACGCCGGCTAAACTCATATATGTTAGTTGAGGCATGACTACCTCATCCTCCTGGTATGCTTGATCTCCAATATTATATGTATTTCTTGCTTTAGTTTTGCATACAGGCCCACCAATCACGAGTAGTACATCGTCGACTAGGATAACTCGTGTAGTACACTTGGACCGTTTGACTAGCCAACACAAAAGGTTTAAAATCTACATATCTTTTTCCATGTTTTATATCAATAAATCCAAACTATTTGTCAATTCTCCATCCTTACTTGGGTGTTGTGTCGAACCAATCACATTTAAACAGCACAATTTTGGTATCAAAAGAGTAATCCAGCTCTACAATATCTCTTAGAACACCGTAATAGTCAAATTCAGGATTGGCATCGTAGACTGAACCCCTTACACAAACTTCGGAATTCTTTGTGTAATTAGCCTCCTCATCGACAAATGGGTGATTGATAGGCTTATTAGTGGTTCTAAATTTGAAGCCATTAATGGTATATCCATCCCAACATTTTGCCCTCTTGCTTGGTCCGATAGCTAGTGTTCGAAGTCTTTCATTGGTCAATTATGTGCCAGGACGAAAAACCAAAAAATATCACGTATCATAACATCATTAGACAAAGCTTGGACAAATTATTGAATTTAGAGTAGTTAAATGATTTTAATCCTTACATAATTATGGAACCACGATGAAAAATTTTTGTCAACCTCTCTAGTTTTATCTCAGCTCTAAAAATACTGTAATAATAACGAGAAAAGTTAGAGAACTTCTTTTACAAGTATATAGCAAAATTGGAATATGTAGCAAAATTATGTCGCTTACTTCTCTATATCTTCATCTTCTTCATACCACTATTTAGGAAGATATAACGATTTGTAATAACCAATATCGGTATCATAATCGGTATCAGACCATTCCTATGAGTATCCGTATGGGACCTATCGGATTGGTATCGACCGTATCGGATTAGTATCGGCCGTATCGGATTGGTATCGACCATATCAGATTGGTATCGACCTATTTGATAGGTATCAGTCGTATCCAATTGGTATCGGTCGTATCTGAATATGATGCGGAATAGGAGGCTAAAAGAGTCGAATGAGAAGAAGGGAAGTAGGGAGGAGCAGATGGGTCTAGAGCCATGGTGGTGGAGAAGAAGAAGAAGAAGCTTGATCAGAAAGGAAATAGATGGCACTGGTCCTTCTTGTTGTTGTGTGGAGAGTGAGAAAGTAGAGGGGTCTTCTTTGATTTTTGTATTCATCATCTTTGATTAGTATCGGCCGTATCGGATTGGTATTGGCCTTATCGAATTGGTATCGGCCTATCCGGTAGGTATCGGCCGTATCCGATAGGTATCGGCCGTATCGGATTGGTATTAGCCTTATCGAATGGGTATCAGCCTATTCGATAGGTATCGGCCGTATCAGATCAGGATTGGTATTGGCCTTATCGAATTGGTATCGACATATCCGAATTGGTAACGGCCGTATCGGATTGGTATCAGCCTATCTGAATTGGTATCGACCAATCTGATAGGTATAGGCCGTATCGGATTGGTATCGTCCTATCCGAATTGGTATCGGCCCTATCTGAATTGGTATCGACCTATTAGATAGGTATAGGTCGTATCGTATTGGTATCGGTCGTATCAGATTGGTATTGGCCTTATCGAATGGGTATCGGCCTATCCGATAGGTATCGGCCGTATCAGATCGGGATTGGTATCGGCCTTATCAAATTGGTATCGGCATATCTGAATTGGTATCGGCCTATCCGATAGGTATTAGCCGTATCAGATTGGTATCGACCTATCCGAATTGGTATCGGCCTATCCGATAGGTATAGGCCGTATCGGATTGGTATCGGCCTATCCGAATTGGTATCATCCCTATCTGAATTGGTATCGGCCTATCTGATAGGTATAGGTCGTATCGGATTGGTATCGGCCTATCCAAATTGGTAACGGCCATATCCGAATTGGTATCAGCCTATCCGATAGCTACTCCATTGTGTTCGTATCCGTGTCCAAAATCCTAGCTAATATTGACATAATTAAATTACAATGTCACAATTTTCGTGTCCAAGTATATGTGAGAAATAATCTAAAAATTATGACATATAACTATAACACACAATATAAATATTAAAAAATACGTCCCAAAAGCATATCGTGTCCGTGTCAATAAAAACATTACAGGAGAAAATTTTAGGTCATTACCAAATGTGAATTGGGGGAGGAGTGGGGGTTGCCCTGTCACTGTTCGTCAGGGAGGAGGGTGCCGGATAGTGCAGAGAGGGGGTCGAGGAGGGGGGCGGAGGGGGCGGAGAGGGGGTCAAGGAGGGGAGTGGAGAGGGGGGGCCAAGAGGAGGGGGCGGGGGAGGGGGAAAAGGGGGTCGTCGCAGAGGGGTCGGAGAGGGGTCGTCGGAGAGAGGTCGCCGCACCGCAGAGGGGTCGTCGCATCGTCGCGCCGGAGAAGAGCCGAGGGAGTCGAAGGAGCGGGAGGAGGGAAGTTTGGGGGAAATTGAAATTTTGGTAATTTTTTAGAATGAGTAAGAAAGGGTTACTGCTCCACTTTTACAGCACGTCAGCGACGGAATTTTTCGTCACTAAGATGTCGATAGTTATCTAGCGACTAACCTGTGACGGATATAGCGACGGAACTTAATATTGTATTTTACATATGTTATTAGCAACTAAGTAGTCGCTATTCCGTCGCTATTTAGTGACTGATTTACTTCCGTCGGTAATATCAGTCGCTAAATAACAGTTTTTTTGTAGTGTTTGATGTTGAAATCTTATATTAAATATAGAGATGCTATTACATACTATATTAATGTTAATCCAAGTGTTATTTACCAAATAACTGAGAATGATCGGTTAGTTGCTACTTCAATTTATGAATTTTTAGAATTGTTCTACAATGTTACATGTATTTTATCCTGAGTTTATTATCCAACTTCTCATTTAGTTTTAAAAATATTATTAAGATTTCTCATTTATTTGCAAAATATAGAAATACTCCTAGATTTGACTATGTTGTTTCTAAAATGGAAACAATTAATATCTAAAATATTGGCGTGAAATATCTTTTTTATATTGTTTGGATGAAATTTAGATCTGAAAAGATGGTGTATTTATGTTGTTTAATGTAAATAGCTTAAAATTTGAAATTAAAGAATTTTTAGATACTCTAATTAGTTTATATGAAGAAAAAGTTATATCGAATTGACCCAGTATAATCATTCAAGGTAGCAGTATTAGCTCTGGTTTAATTTCTAAGTTACCTCATGCTAAGAATACTACAAAGCAAACAAAACAATATTTTCTCCCAATCCAAGAATTGCCCTTGTATTTAAACTCCTATGACGAAGATGACAAGAATTCTGGATCATATTTTTTAGAATGGTGGAAAGGGCACGAAATTTTTTTATCATATACTTTCTTCTTTGGCACGTGATCTTCTAATCACCCGATATCTACGGTAGTATCATAATCTTGTTCTAGTATAGGTTAAAGCATGTTAAGCAAGAAGAGAAGCAGAATACTACATGATATTTTGGAAGTCTGTGTTTGCGTATAAGATTGAATTCGTACGAAAAAAGGACTAGATACTTAAGAGAAGGTGTCGACATTAATGAACTGGCTTTCAATCCTATGGATGGACATACTGGAGCTGAACAATGAAGCAGCAACAAAAATTTTAAAAAAAATAAGATGAAGACCGAAGACTTGAAAATCAAATTGTAAATAAAATATGTACTTTCACTTTTTCAGCTTTCAAAAAAAAATTCATATTAAATTTCTAAAATTAATTAAATTAATAAAGTTTTTTGTTTATATTAAACTTTTTATAAGCCCAATTTTTTAAGCTCAAATATCTTTTTTTGGGGGTCCATTTTCTAAGCCAATTTTAATATTCACAGGCAACCTGAATTCAGCCGGAACCCAACCCGCAAAAATCCAGCCTGCAAATACCAGGGTTTGGATTGAGCTTGGTTTGGGTTTTGGTTTCTCGTCCTCCGCCACGGGTTGGCCTAGCCCCGACCTAGTCAAAATTGGGCCCAACACGGCCCAATACACCTTGGCTGATAGTTGGGTTATATTAGTATAGATATCCAAAATCCTAAAAATATATCTACAATAAATCTTATTAAAATGTATTTAAACCATTTTAATATAATTTATATTTTTATCTAATTTTTTAACAATATCAATAAAATGAAGATCGTTCTTACAAATCAGAGCTCATTGTAGAAACAATGGCTGGCACAACTACAACGAAGCTTTAACAATTTCATTACCAATATTAAATTGTCAGTCCCACATTTCCAGCCCCGCACAGATGTTATTTACTCACATGGTGGGGAGGTTGAATTGATGCCCACCCAAGCCAATCATAGGAACATCTTTCCCCACCCCTACTTCTAAAAAACACATGGAGACAATAACTTTTACTGAGTCCCATCTTTCCCCATGGCAGCTCGCTTTCTCAACCTTCCACGGGTCACACGGATTGCCTCTTCAATGTGCGTCTCCTGGTGAGGAGGATTGACGCCATTGTTTGCCGTGGTGTTGGCTTGTGCAACCTGCATCACTTCAGCCTCACTTGGGGCAGATGGAGTAGTAGTCGCAGAAGAACCGGGTACACTAAAAGTCCGAACAGGGGGTTGTGGCTGAGCAGCAGCAGTATTGGGTACACTAAAAGTACGGGCAGGGGGGTGTGCCTGAGGAGAAGGAAGAGTCGCTGAAGGAGCACCCGCTGCCTTTGCGGTTTCTTGCAGTAGGCTCTTAAGAGTAACTGAAGGAGCACCGGCTGCCTTTGTGGTTTGTTGCAGTAGGCTCTTTGATTGACTTGAGGGGGGTGGTGGCTGCCGTGCAGGTTGCTGAGCCTGCTGGGAGACTGCTAGGTGGCGAGGCTGACGGACTTGTTCAGGAGCCTGTTGCTGCTGCAGCAATCATACAGTTGATAAGTTCAAAACTGTATGGGGTGGTTGTTCAATGTTAATAGCTTAAAATCTGAGGAACTTGGAATACTAGGTAACACAATAACAAGGCAGCAGATTCTAAGCATGAGCTAGAAAAACATACTTGACACCAAAAGCATAGAAGAAATTCTAGCAAAATGTTGTTTCGTAGGATTGCAACAAATGAACTAAAGGTAAATCATCATAAATGGATCGAAGAGTAGTAGCAGCATATTGAGATCAGTCTATAGCAATTGATAACAGCCATCTGCATGCAGCACATCGGAGAAATGGCAACAACTAGCTCAGTTCTGAAAATTACCACTATATAGTCAGGTTATTATGTAGCAGCATATTGACATCAATTATCAATACAGTTGTTACAAGCCCTCTTTTGACTGATATAGTCAGGTTACTATGTATATGTCCATGGGTATGTGAACCACATCAAATTCGCAGTTCATATTAGTTTATACAAAAATATACATGGACCTTGTTAAACTGGAAGGTCTGTGTAAGTGATCTGTACAACAAATCATCAGCTATCAAGCTGAAGTGAACTTTCACAGACAACTGGAAGAGTGGACAGCATAACACTGCCACACGTAATCTTGTACATGTATTAGTTAAGGCTGAAGGGTCTGCGGTGATTCTCAAGTTGGGATAACTGGTGACACCACGGTTTCCAGAAATATACCCTAGTGGCATGCAGCGATGGAGTTTGTGGGAGAGACGAGCTTTGTGTGTATTAGGACAACATGAATAATTGTGGGAGATTGTGTGGCAGCACATGCATTCGTGGAGATGTTTTCATAGGAGGATGGGAAAAATGAGCACCAGAATTGGTGTTGGAGAATCAAAAAGGACAGAATATCAGAGGTATACTAGGGAGAAGACTTTTTTACACTTTGAAGAAAATTCTTTCTAGCAACTTTGGTTATTCTAACCAAGTGTTTTTATTAGGAGGCCAGTGATTGAATCTCCTACTGTGTACTTCAAAATCCGGCCGTTTCAGGACACATTTCTCTATTTTGTCTCTTCTATATTGCAAATGTTATTCATCATCTGATAAGCAAATGGATTAGTCTCTTTTATTAGCGAGCGAAAAGAGAATTCCATGGAAGCTAACTGTTATTGCCGGAGAACAATTTTCGATTAAAAACTGAAAAAATGAAACAATTGTAAAAACAACGTTTCAACGCAAACACTTCAAAGAAGGTGCACAACAGAGATCCTAGGAGGATTCTGGATTACGATAATCTAAAAAGATTTCGTAACAGTAGCAAACGACAGTAGCACTTCTAAACAGAAGGTACGAATCGAAATGCTAACAGCAGCAGCGATGACAGACGAAAGATGGAAGATAGCCTGCTGGGATGAATGATCATTGTTGCTCAAAGCTTAATTGGCCCCACAAAATAGCTTCCAGGAACCAGCAAGTTTGTCGGATAACTCTGGAACACTCTGCTCTTCTGACTCCTCGGATGGCAACGGACTCCTGCGGCGCTAAGTGACGTGGTGCAATGCTACTCTTCTCTCTCAAAGTCTGTGGAAATTAGTAAGGAATTATGAACTCTGTATTTGTGTTAAAAAATACTTATGTACTCTATGTTCTATTACTTATACCTTTACTGTGAGAGAGAAGAGAGCCTTATACAAGCCCGCGCAGTAACTGTCCAGTAAGCAGAACGTTCGGGACGTGGGAAAAAACCGTCCCGAACGTGCTGTAACCGCTCAAATCATATATAGACACGATCTAAGTCAACTTACGCACAGTGCGCGCAACTTGCGCCACCCGCACAACTAGCACACTGCGCGCACAGCACCACTTGCGCCACTTGCGTCACACTGCGCCACACGCACCGCGCGCAACCTACGCAAGCCGCGCAATGCGCACACTGCGCTACTCGCGCAACGTGCGCCACTTGCGCTACTTGCGCACCGTGCGCAATGAGCACACTGCGCTACTCGCGCAACGTGCGCCACTTGCGCACCACGCACACCCTGCGCAAACCGCACAACGCGCGCAACTTGCGCACCGCGCGCAACTAGCGCACCGCGCGCAACCTGCGCAAAACCGCGCAATCGGCTATACAAGAGACTCACGCAACGAGCGCAACTTAAGCGCACTATGCGCCTAGCGACGATGCTGACGTGCTAAGTGCAAAGTGCGCCAACAAAACGCCACATTATACCTCATGAGCCCGAGTCCGAGTCCGAGTCTAAGTCCGAGTCGCTAAGCCCCTACGGGGCTTAGCTCCAATGGAAATAAATTTCCCAAGAGCAAAAAACATGAATGCTTCATTGTTAATTTAGCATTTTTTCCATTAGAAAAATACCCCCACATGGCACACACATGTGCACCTTCACACCACATGTGCATCTCTAAAAGAGCATAGCTAATATATAGAGATATAACTCCTTTGGCCTAGCCAATGTGGGACTCAAATTCTAAAACAAAAGGCCAAACTTCAACAATCCCCCACATATCTCTATATATGAATTTGAGTGTTCCCCACAGTAACTGCCCATCATGCATTAGGAGAGATGTTGCTGACGACTTGAATCTTCCCGCATGGGTCAAATAATAGACTATAATACAAGAATGGACTAAGCCTTGAATTCTGCACCATAGCTGAAATTCTTTCCACTCACATAATGTAGTTACATGTGCTTCTGGCTACACATTAAAGGTCCTATGCCAGCCTGGTTTCGGTGTATAATTTTGGGCGTCTACAAGTTTACCCTCAAGAGACGGCCTGATATCTCTTTGTCCATACACTATAGGTGAGTTCTTTGTTAAAGAGACATGGCATGAAGCGCTTTGCGCTTTCCTTGCGGTGCTACGCCACTATGACATGGCCTAAAGCCGAGGCCTTACCCCGTATCGGAAACCTCATCGTAGTGTCATACTACTGTAGCATGAGGTCACCGCCTCTTTGTAGTGCCAAACTACCCAGCATGAAGCCTTAGGCTCCCTTGCGGTGTTACGCCACAACGATATGGCTTGCAAGACCGAGGCTTTACCCCTATCCGGGTACCTCATGTGGTGTCGTGCTACTGTAACATGAGGAACCCCTCCTCTTTGTAGTGCTGACTACACCCTCTTTCATTTCAACATACAGCATTATGCTACCTGCCTATTTGCGGTGCTACGTCGCTGTGACTTGGCTCATACAGTCAAGGTATTACCCCTTTCAGGAACCTCATGGTGGAGTCACCCCACAGTAGCCTGGAGTTTCACTCCTTGTAGTGCTGCGCTACTGTGCTTCCTGTAAAGCACACCAGGCATTCACTCTGCCTGAGAACTTATTAAGGCGTTTAAGCCACCTTCCCACAGGATCCGTTTTTCGCAGAAAAACAATAGTAGACAACAGTGGTTGTAGGTCCGTAACCTCTCCATGCCACAGAGGACAAATACCTACCGTTCCTAATATTCTTCCGGTTAATAGTCCTTCCTTGAACCAAAAGCTAGATGCCTAGTAGATTTCTCTTTGAACTAATAGCATAAAACTTTATGGTAGGAATGTAATAACACAATATCAGAATGCCTTCAAGCCCATTTTACAAGCTGTGTCAGCGACCAGCTGGCGCTTGAGGCCATTGGTAAACGGATCCGTCAGATTCTCCTGACTCCGAACATCAATCACTGCAATAACACCCCTCTTGATAAGATCGTGTACTGCCCTGTGCTTCAACCACACTGTCCTCTTCTTCCCGTTGAAGAGGTCATTTGATGCTGCCCCGCCGCAGTCGCATGGTTGTCGTAGTATATCAGTATCGCCGGTATTTGCGTCCCAACCACTGGAAGATCATACATGAGCTCCCGAAGTTATTCTGCTTCCTCCGCTGCGGTATCAAGTGCAAAAAATTTAGATTCCATGTATGACCGCAAGAGCATAGTCTGCTTCTTCGATTTTCACGATATAGCAGCTCCACCCATTGTGAAAATATATCCACATGTGGACCTCTCGCCCTTCACTTCTGAGCACCAGCTGACATCACTGAAGCCTTCCACTACCGGTGGATCTCCGCTGTAGTACAGTTGTGAAACCCGTAATTTCAGAAAATTATTTTTATAATTTAATTAGCTAAAATAATTAATTCTTAATTTTTAATTTAGGAAATTGCATTTTTAGAAAAATTATTAAAACTGGAAATTTTATCGAAACATGTAATTTTCTAAATAATTATTATTATGTTATTTAGATTAAAATTATTATTTTCAAAAATATAAATTTTTGGATTTTTGTTTGTCAGCCAGACCCGAACCCAATTGGAACCATAAAATATTTTCTAAAGTTGTAAAATGTTAATAATTATATTTAGTTGTCATTTTTTTAGAAGCCCAAATTGTTGGCCCAAAACCCAAGCCCATGAATAATTGGTTCATTGGGCTTACACTCATTATAAATGAGCTATGATTTTCTTAAAACTTTGTTTTTAGGCCACAGCCTTTTATAACCCAACAAAACATCAGCTTATTTACTATTAGGATTGATGAATAAATATTTTCTTCAAGGGAGCAGACTTACCCTTCCTATTCCGTAACCGACCATGGCCTTCCCTTTCCTTCCCGTAACACCCCGAGCCTCCTCCGTTCCTCTTCCGAACGGCCATGGCCATTGGTCTTTCCCATGGTAACTTCTCTACTCCTATTTAAATCCTTCCCCACCCTTCTCCATCTTCCCATCACCATTTTTTCCCTTTCCCAAAGGCTTAACCCAAACCCTAGCCGAGTTCTGGAGCCATCCCGACCGTCGGCCCTCCCCGAGCGGCGATCACAGGCGCCGAACCACCCCGAGGCCGCTCGCCCTCAGCCGATCCGCGCGGCTACCCCGCGCGACCCTCCAGCCCGCGCCCTCCAGGCCTCCCCGTGCCCTAAGTCGCTGGCGGCTAAACCCTGCAGCCCCAACCAGGTTTTTCTCCGACCTCACGCGTTCCCAGCGCGGCTCCATCCGCGAGTTCCCGGCCGACCGTTCGCTGCTGTTCCCAGCGTTCCTTTCGGCTCGCTCCCCGGTGTCGATCCCAACCTGTGCGCTGTCCGCCGCAGCAACCCGAGTCCAATTTGAACGCTGTCCAGCGTTTCCCGTGCTCGACTTGCTGTTCTGAGTCCGAGGCAACCCTTCGGATTCCGTCAAATTGGGTAATCTCTGATAATCACAGTAGTTCGTCCCCTGTCTTGGTCGATGATGAGATTTGGTCCACGAATTTTCTTCGGAAAATTCGATTTTCTGCTACGTTTGTGGTTTCGGAATTTTTTGGATCAATTGTTCTGTGATATTTGGTTCTGTGGATGGTTTGTTGATTTCGGGTTTTCCCGAGAACTCTTCGGAAAGAGTTCTGATTATTTTCGGAATTTCCGAGTTTAGTTGGGTTTCCGAAATTTTTCGGAAACGAATTGCTGATTCGGGTTTAATATTATTTTGGTTGGAAATTGTGTTCCCTGGTTGGGAACAGTTATCGGTGTTTGGTGTAGCATTTTCCCAGTTTTGGGTTTACCAAAAATAGAGGGAATGCTGCCGAAATTTCTATAAAATTTAATTATATAGTTTTAAAATGATTTTCGGAAAATATAAAATATTTGGATTTATTGGGCGACGACCGTATTGGTCAATGGGCCCTGGCTAAGTGCAAACGAGACCCGTTTCGTCCGGACGTTGAGGCATTAGCTATTTTGAAGAATGGACCAATATTCTGAGACTCATAAAATAAATTCAATTTAGTTTAAAATTATTATTTTATTTTGTAAATTTAATTGTAGGATAATTTTCAAGACTAACTAAACTTTTATTCTTATTTAAATTCATGTAATTGGTCTGTAAGGACATAAGCCTATTTATTTATTCTGGTTGTGGGATTGTAATAGCTTAGGTTTATTTTATTTTCTTTTATTTTTCTGGATGATTTTGGTCGTGGGAACGTAGAAATAAAATGATAATTATTTATTATATTTTAAAAGAATATAATAATAAATGTTTTGTCACTTAGCAATTAAGTTGTAATTTTTAAAATAGAAATTCATGTATTTCTCATTAAAAAGGAAAATCTTAGTTTTATATTTATATAATTATAAAATACCAAGTTTTTTTCCAAATAAACCGATAAATACAATTTTCTCGAAATTAAATGTAAATTGATGTTTCTTAATTGCAACGCATTAATAAATAGCATTTTGTTTGTGTTAGCTAAATCAAGACTAAAATTGACTACGACACAACTAGAGATTGCAACTAGTATAGCATCATTGGCAACTTTAGTTTTCTAAGACAAGTTTCCGAATGTAGGATCTCAAGGAAGAATCTGAATTTCCATCCCGACGTATCAACCCGTCCAGTCAAATCATTTGAGGCAAGTACAATTTTGTGGTAGATTACAATTAGTTAATAATTGTTTTAATACAATTTTAAATCACGATACAACACGGAACTCTCCAGAGAGTAATGACTGTAACAACTGAAACTATTGGGAATTGGGGGAGTAGTGTAGTGGATATGACCAAATCCAATAGTATAACTGATTGTATTAGCTTACCCCTCAAACACACGGGGATAAGCCATACCATATCACTAGGATATTACTGTAACAAACCCAATCCGGTCATATTCATTACCTATTCATATCTCACTATTTTAACTGTTGAAAAATCATTTATTTCAAATTGTTTAAAAGTGCATAATTCCATTATTAATTTCAATTGTTAAAATATCATGAATTTGTACTTTGTTCCCTCCTGACTGGAGACTATATTTTTAGGTCCTTATGAGGATGCAGAGCTACTGATTAGTAGCTACTATGACCCTGAGCTATATCCTGTTGTGCTTCCTGAGGATGGCGTACCTGATGATGATGTTGCTTCTTTTTAGATGTTATTTTCAGTTTGATAGTTTTGTTTAAGAACAATGTTATTCAGTTGGTGGTTTGGAGATTGTACTTTGTACTAAACAAGTTTTTATTTATCGAATATTAAAGATTGTGGCAAATTAGATTGAGTTGTTGATTACCTGCATATGGAGATACAACTTACTGCCGCCCGCCTCAACAGCGGTGCAGGCTGGGCATGATCCGATTCGTTCCAAGTAATTGGGACCGGGTCGTGACATGTTTTTAGTGGTGGCCCATGCAGGTGGGTCAACAACTTAGGAAAACCTATCTAGAGACAATTAGAACACTAGAATATTGATTTGTCACAATAATAGGTCCGAATTATATATGTAAATATTTTTGTTTGATTATAGATTGGTAGGCTACCTTGCTTATGTTTATATCCTAAACCTTCCAGAGAATGGCCACTGACAATACCAATCCTGCTGGCGATGGGGTATCTTCACCCTATCATACCCCACCTCCCCAATCAAGTCCGGATCCTACACCTCGGCAGCTGGCCTACCGTCCCCGTAATACAACGGCGGACCCATCATCTTCCCAGACGGAGATGCAGCCCCCTGTGGTTTTGCCCACTCCAGCTGCCCCACCGGTGCCTGTGGACCCCACCGACCTCATAGGTCTGCTAAGAGGAGTGCTAGAAGCCCAGAGAACTCAAGCTGAAGCTCATCGCGAGCAGACGGCGATTATGAGAGAAGGCATGGAGAATGCCCATAGTGTGGCAATGGCTGCACTGGAGAGAGGAGAAGCAGCTCAACCAGGAACCAAGGCCTGCCAAGGTAAACATAAATCTAAGGATTAATTTATGTAATATTAAGGCCATTTAAATTAATGGGAATCATATTGCCAAGGTGGGCGATATTGAGAGTTTCAAGAAGCAGAACCCTCGACCCTTCAAGGGAACCGAGGGAATCGTCTATGCTGATGAATGGCTCGATAGCATGGAGCGTCTTCTAAGCGTCGCTCGACTTCCAGAAGACCTCAAGGCTGAAGCAGTGGGACTCCAACTGCAAAATGTAGCAAGCACCTGGTATCGGAATGAACCCCGACTCCAGGACAGGCAGATTGACTGGGACACTTTCAAGAGGTTGTTCAAGAGGAAGTTCTTCCCAACATCAGAGTTGCGGGAGATGGAGAGGCAATTTCAGAACCTGAAGCAAGGAAATATGACTGTTGGAGAGTATGCGGCAGAATTCGGCCAACTCAGCCGTTTTGCCAAGAACCTGGTGGCTGACCCTGAAGACCGTGCTGAAAGGTTTAGACATGGGCTGAGAGAGGAGATCCGCACCCATGTGATCTCAGGTGGTGCTAAGACCTATGAAAAGATCCTGGAGCGAGCTCAAGATATAGAGAAGAGCCAATCCGCTCGCTCAAAGAGGGATTATCCTGGAACTAACAACTTCCAGGGTAATCAGAAGAGGCCCAACAACAACAACAACAACCGGCCTTCCCACCACCAGCAGCAGAACCAGCAGGCAAGGAACAATGATAGGGCACCTCAGAGGCAGATCCCTGTCTGCGACTATTGCAAAAGGCCGGGGCATCAAGCAAATATCTGCAGAAAGAGACTAGGACATTGCCTGGTCTGTGGGTCTTCCACCCACCAAGTGAAGGACTGCCCCTCGGCAGCACACCGGACTGGAGCAACTCAACAGAAAGGTCCTCTGCCCACTCAGCAACAACAATTTGGGCAGCATCAACAGAAGACTGGGCGAGCTTTTGCCCTAGCAGCAGAGGAACAAGAACCAGAGCAGGAACCTACAGCTGATGTCATCGCAGGTTTCATTTATGTGCATTCCTATCCTGCCTTAGCTTTATTTGATTCGGGAGCATCACATAGTTTCATATCCACAAAATTCATCTCTGCACACCACATAAATACGGGCTTTAGCAAGAAGATTTGTAGAGTCATGACCGGTGGAGGACCCCTACCTATCACTGAGACCTGTAATGCCCTATAACCATATCAGGCCACCAATTTATAGCACCTTTGCTTGTGATGCCCTTACCCAATTATGATGTAGTCCTAGGGATGGACTGGTTGAGTAAGCAGCATACACTGATAGACTGTCACAAAGGATGTGTAGTCTTCAGCCCACCTGGAGAGCCGAAGTTTGAAATCTCTCGAACTCCGGAGGATATGGAGTGTGTTACATACACCTCTATCACAGAAGAATCCGGACCTCCCCATCCTATCATAGCAGAATTTATGGATGTTTTTCCTGATAGTCTTCCCGGATTACTCCCAGACCGAGACATAGAGTTCACCATTGATTCCCCGGTTCTTCTCCTATTTCTAAGGGATGCTACAGAGTCAACCCGAAGGAAGCAAAGGAGATGAAGGATCAGATCAATGAACTGAAGGCTTTGGGATTTATCCGAGACGAAGCTTCACCCTGGGGAGCACCTGTCTTGTTTGTTCCCAAGAAGGACAGAACTGTGAGGATGTGCATCGACTACCGGGCGCTGAACAATATCACAATCAAGAATAAGTACCCTTTGTCCCGGATTGGTGATCTGTTTGACCAACTCAGTGGAGCCAAGGTGTTCTCGAATATTGACCTCAGATCCGGCTACCATCAGATCAAGGTCAGGAAAGAGGACATTCCCAAGACGGCGTTCAACACCAAGTATGGGCAGTTTGAATTCTTGGTCATGCCGTTTGGACTGACGAATGCTCATGCTGTATTCATGAACCTTATGAACAAGGTTTTCCATGAATACTTAGATCAATTTGTTGTTGTCTTCATCGATGACATTTTGATCTATTCGAAGACTGAAGAGGAGCATAAGGAGCACCTCAGGAAAGTTCTGGGAACTTTGAGGAAGGAGAAGTTATATGGTAAGCTATCAAAATGTGAATTCTTTCTAGACAAGGTGGATTTTCTTGGCCATGTTGTCACAGGAGAAGGAATTTCGGTGGATCCTAAGAAGATAGCTGCTGTGGAGAAGTGGTCTAACCCCAAGCTCAGTTGCTGAGATCAGAAGTTTCTTGGGCTTGGCTGGCTACTACCGGAAGTTTGTGAAGGATTTTTCCAGAATTGCTGAACCGATGACGAAGCTTACTCGGAAGAATGAAGAGTTCATCTGGACGGAAGATTGCCAAGCTGCATTCGAGGAGCTGAAGAAGAGGCTTACCACTGCACCAATCCTTGCGCTACCCGCAGGAACCGGTGGTTTCTCAATCTACAGTGATGCCTCTGGAAAAGGACTGGGTTGCGTTCTTCAACAAAATGGGAAAGTGATTGCTTACGCATCTAGGCAATTACGGAACCATGAGAAGAACTATCCCACACATGATCTGGAGCTTGCTGCAGTCATCTTTGCATTGAAGTTATGGAAGCATTATCTATATGGAGAGAGAGTGAAAATATATACAGACCACAAAAGTCTGAAATATGTTTTCACTCAGAAAGAGCTGAACATGAGGCAAAGAAGGTGGCTGGAACTGATGAAAGATTTTGACATCGACCTGCAGTACCATCCGGGTAAGGCTAATGTGGTTGCATGCACTTAGTCGATACCCAGTGGCGATGTTTTTGACCAAGGAGCGGCATTTGTTGGAGGACATAGAGAAGCTTGGTCTGGAGATTGTACTGCCTGAGGAGAAGATGAAGGAACTGGGGCGAGAAGTTACTGTACCTGGAGCTGACTCAACCATGATGCAGTTGCAATTGCGTTCAAGTCTGATGGACAAAATCAAGGAGACACAATTTCAAGACGAGACGATTTGCAAACTCAGAGATGAAGTGCTGGCAGGAACACTTGAAGGTTTCTCTATCGCCAGTGATGGAGCATTGAAGAATGGTACAAGGCTGTGTGTACCATCTGGAGAATTGAGGAAGGAGCTGATGCAAGAAGCGCACCAGTCGCAGTATTCCATACATCCTGGAGCTAATAAGATGTATCGGGATATGCGTACCATCGTTTGGTGGTATGGAATGAAGAAGGATGTATCCAGATTTGTGGCTAGATGCTTGATTTGCCAACAAGTGAAGGCTAGCAGACAGAGACCCGCAGGACTTCTACAGCCGCTGGACATTCCGGAGTGGAAGTGGGAGCATATAACAATGGACTTTGTGTCAGGACTGCCTCGATCCCAAGGAGGGAAGGACGCCATTTGGGTTATTGTGGACCAACTGACTAAGTCGGCACACTTTATTCCCTTCAAGGTTGGTTTATCCACCGAGAAGTTGGCGGCACTGTACATGCGGCACATCTACCGGATTCATGGAGTACCGGTAAGTATTGTATCTGACCGAGATACTAGATTTACCTCACATTTTTGGAAGAGTTTGCATGACAGCTTGGGAACAAAACTGAAGTTCAGCACAGCCTATCATCCCCAAACTGACGGACAATCTGAGAGGACCATCCAGACGCTAGAAGATATGCTGAGATTTTGCGTCTTGGAATTTGGAGAGTCTTGGGAGGATCACTTGCATTTAGTGGAATTCTCCTATAACAACAGTTACCAAGCTAGCATTGGTATGACCCCATTTGAAGCACTCTATGGACGTCGTTGCCGCACTCCACTTGCATGGGACGACGTAGGAGAAAGAATACTACTGGGGCCAGAGATGGTGACTGATGCAGCAGAGAAAGTGAAGGTAATTAGAGACAAGCTCAGGATCGCCCAAGACAGGCAGAAGCATTGGACTGATAGCAGTCGTCGACCACTGGAGTTTGAAGAAGGAGATAGTGTCTTTGTGAAGATTTCTCCTACCAGAGGAACTATCCGATTTGGCAGAGCTGGGAAGCTGAGTCCCAGATATATCGGACCATTTCAAGTTTTGAGCCGAATTGGTGAAGTGGCGTATCGGTTAGCTCTACCAGCTAATCTTGAGGGCGTGCACAACGTCTTCCACGTTTCGCAGCTCAGACGCTACATCTCGGATCCGAGTCACATCTTGGACTACTCGGAGCTGGAGATTGGACCGAGTCTTACAGTACCAGAGAAGCCAGTGGCGATTTTGGACAGAGGCGAGAAGAGGACCAGGACTTCAGTGACTCCCATAGTCAGAGTTATGTGGAGGCACGATTCCCCAGGCGAGTCTACCTGGGAGCGAGAAGATGAGATGCGAGAGCAGTACCCGTATTTGTTTGAGACATGAGGTAATTTCTAAACCTTATCCTTTAAATTTCGAGGACGAAATTTCTTAAGGAGGGAAGGTTGTGAAAGCCGTAATTTCAGAAAATTATTTTTATAATTTAATTAGCTAAAATAATTAATTCTTAATTTTTAATTTAGGAAATTGTATTTTAGAAAAATTATTAAAACTGGAAATTTTATCGAAACATGTAATTTTCTAAATAATTATTATTATGTTATTTAGATTAAAATTATTATTTTCAAAAATATAAATTTTTGGATTTTTGTTTGTCAGCCAGACCCGAACCCAATTGGAACCATAAAATATTTTCTAAAGTTGTAAAATGTTAATAATTATATTTAGTTGTCATTTTTTTAGAAGCCCAAATTGTTGGCCCAAAACCCAAGCCCATGAATAATTGGTTCATTGGGCTTACACTCATTATAAATGAGCTATGATTTTCTTAAAACTTTGTTTTAGGCCACAGCCTTTTATAACCCAACAAAACATCAGCTTATTTACTATTAGGATTGATGAATAAATATTTTCTTCAAGGGAGCAGACTTACCCTTCCTATTCCGTAACCGACCATGGCCTTCCCTTTCCTTCCCGTAACACCCCGAGCCTCCTCCGTTCCTCTTCCGAACGGCCATGGCCATTGGTCTTTCCCATGGTAACTTCTCTACTCCTATTTAAACCCTTCCCCACCCTTCTCCATCTTCCCATCACCATTTTTCCCTTTCCCAAAGGCTTAACCCAAACCCTAGCCGAGTTCTGGAGCCATCCCGACCGTCGGCCCTCCCCGAGCGGCGATCACAGGCGCCGAACCACCCCGAGGCCGCTCGCCCTCAGCCGATCCGCGCGGCTACCCCGCGCGACCCTCCAGCCCACGCCCTCCAGGCCGCCCCGTGCCCTAAGTCGCTGGCGGCTAAACCCCGCAGCCCCGACCAGGTTTTTCCCCGACCTCCCGCGTTCCCAGCGCGGCTCCATCCGCGAGTTCCCGGCCGACCGTTCGCTGCTGTTCCCAGCGTTCCTTTCGGCTCGCTCCCCGGTGTCGATCCCAACCTGTGCGCTGTCCGCCGCAGCAACCCGAGTCCAATTTGAACGCTGTCCAGCGTTTCCCGTGCTCGACTTGCTGTTCTGAGTCCGAGGCAACCCTTCGAATTCCATCAAATTGGGTAATCTCTGATAATCACAGTAGTTCGTCCCCTGTCTTGGTCGATGATGAGATTTGGTCCACGAATTTTCTTTGGAAAATTCGGTTTTCTGCTACGTTTGTGGTTTCGAAAATTTTTGGATCAATTGTTCTGTGATATTTGGTTCTGTGGATGGTTTGTTGATTTCGGGTTTTCCCGAGAACTCTTCGGAAAGAGTTCTGATTATTTTCGGAATTTTCGAGTTTAGTTGGGTTTCTGAAATTTTTCGGAAACGAATTGCTGATTCGGATTTAATATTATTTTGGTTGGAAATTGTGTTCCCTGGTTGGGAACAGTTATCGGTGTTTGGTGTAGCATTTTCCCAGTTTTTGGGTTGACCAAAAATAGAGGGAATGCTGCCGAAATTTCTATAAAATTTAATTATATATTTTTAAAATGATTTTCGGAAAATATAAAATATTTGGATTTATTGGGCGACGACCGTATTGGTCAATGGGCCCTGGCTAAGTGCAAACGAGACCTGTTTCGTCCGGACGTTGAGGCATTAGCTATTTTGAAGAATGGACCAATATTCTGAGACTCATAAAATAAATTCAATTTAGTTTAAAATTATTATTTTATTTTGTAAATTTAATTGTAGGATAATTTTCAAGACTAACTAAACTTTTATTCTTATTTAAATTCATGTAATTGGTCTGTAAGGGCATAAGCCTATTTATTTATTCTGCTTGTGGGATTATAATAGCTTAGGTTTATTTTATTTTTCTTTTATTTTTCTGGATGATTTTGGTCGTGGGAACGTAGAAATAAAATGATAATTATTTATTATATTTTAAAAGAATATAATAATAAATGTTTTGTCACTTAGCAATTAAGTTGTAATTTTTAAAATAGAAATTCATGTATTTCTCATTAAAAAGAAAAATCTTAGTTTTATATTTATATAATTATAAAAAACCAAGTTTTTTCCAAATAAACCGATAAATACAATTTTCTCGAAATTAAATCTAAATTGATGTTTCTTAATTGCAACCCATTAATAAATAGCATTTTGTTTGTGTTAACTAAATCAAGACTAAAATTGACTAGGACACAACTAGATATTGCAACTAGTATAGCATCATTGGCAACTTTAGTTTTCTGAGACAAGTTTCCGAATATAGGATCTCAAGGAAGAATCTGAATTTCCATCCCGACGTATCAACCAGTCCAGTCAAATCATTTGAGGCAAGTACAATTTTGTGGTAGATTACAATTAGTTAATAATTGTTTTAATGCAATTTTAAATCACGATACAACACGGAACTCTCCTGAGAGTAATGACTGTAACTACTGAAACTATTGCAGATTGGGGGAGTAGTGTAGTGGATATGACCAAATCCAATAGTATAACTGATTGTATTAGCTTACCCCTCAAACACACGGGGATAAGCCATACCATATCACTAGGATATTACTGTAACAAACCCAATCCGGTCATATTCATTACCTATTCATATCTCACTATTTTAACTGTTGAAAAATCATTTATTTCAAATTGTTTAAAAGTGCATAATTCTATTATTAATTTCAATTGTTAAAATATCATGAATTTGTACTTTGCTCCCTCCTGACTGGAGACTATATTTTTAGGTCCTTATGAGGATGCAGAGCTACTGATTAGTAGCTACTATGACCCTGAGCTATACCCTGTTGTGCTTCCTGAGGATGGCGTACCTGATGATGATGTTGCTTCTTTTTAGATGTTATTTTCAGTTTGATAGTTTTGTTTAAGAACAATGTTATTCAGTTGGTGGTTTGGAGATTGTACTTTGTACTGAACAAATTTTTATTTATCGAATATTAAAGATTGTGGCAAATTAGATTGAGTTGTTGATTACTTGCATATGGAGATACAGCTTACTGCCGCCGCCTCAACAGCGGTGCAGGCTAGGCATGATCCGATTCGTTCCAAGTAATTGGGACCGGGTCGTGACAACAGTGTATATGTCTGAGTCTTCTTGAGATATCTCATAACCCGTTTCACAGCTTTCCAGTGCTCAATGTCTGCGTTGCTCATGAAACGACTCAGCATTCTCACGACGAAAGCTATGTCAGACCTTGTGGCAGTAGTAGCATACCATCAAACTCCCGATTACGCTTGCATACTCCAGCTGTCTGACGCTTTTCCCTGAATTAGGCTTCAGCTTCAGATCACACATGTACGGCGTATCGATCCCTGGAAGATCCTGATACCCGTAACGAGTGATCATCTTCTGAACATAATGAGACTGTGACAGCGCTAGTCCAGTGTCTGTCTGGATGATCTTGATCCCTAAGATCACATCAGCTTCCCCCAAATCCTTCATACTGAACTTGCTCGAGATGAACTTCTTTGTCTCCGTGATACAATCATATCTGTACCTAGGATCAGCATGTCGTCCACGTACAGACAAACGATCACACCTCTTCCATCAGCGAACTTCGTGTAAAAACACTTGTCCGTCTCGCTGTCCATGTAGCCATTTGACCTTATAACCTTGTCAAATTTCTCATGCCACATCTTGGGAGCCTATTTAAGACCGTACAAGGATTTCACCAACTTGCAGACTTTGTCTTCAAGACCCTTGACGACAAATCCCTCTGGTTGTTGCATGTAAATCTCTTTGGTCAGCTCGCCATTTAGGAAAGCCGTTTTCACATCCATCTAATGTATCACCATCTTATGTATTGCTGCGAGAGCAATCAACATTCTGATAGTGGTCATCCGGACTACTGGAGCATACGTGTCAAAGTAATCAATCCTCTCCTTCTGAGAAAACCCTGTGGCTACCAACCTAGCCTTGAACTTGCCAATAGTTTCGTCTGCTTTCATCTTCTTCTTGAAGATCCATTTACATCCGATGGATTTCGCTCCTTCAGGAAGATCAACCAACACCCAAGTGTTATTTGAGGTGATGGAATCAATTTCATTGTCAATCGCCTCCTTCCAGAAAATCACGTCTCTGGTCTTCATCGCCTCATTATAGGTAAGCGGATCTGCTTCCACATGATAGGTGACAAAGTCATTTTCGAAGTCCTTCGGCCTCCTCACACGCTTCGCTGACGGCTCAGCGAGTTCTGGTTCAACCGTTGTTTCAACAACAATATCTTCTTGGACTACTTCATTGAAAACTTCAGTTTCTTGCGCACCCTCATTGTTCTCCGGTATATCCGCAAGAACAATATTCTCGTGCCTTGCAAATTTGTCTTTAAAATATTCTGCGTCGCGAGATTCAATGGTATGATTTGACTCAATATCAAGAAATCTCCGAGCATCACTCTTCTCGACATACCCCAAGAAGATCGTCTTTGTAGTCCTTGTCCCAAGCTTCTGAATCTTCAGATCTGGAAGCTTGACATATGCCAGACACCCCCATACTCGAATGACATTCAAGTTAGGTCTGACCTTGAACCAGAGTTCATGAGGAGTAATGTCTGAAGTTGCATGAGGCACTCTATTTAGAATAAAAGTGGCCGTCAATGCAGCTTCTCCCCAATAGCACTTTGGAAGACTCGCAGTCAACAGCATTGAGTTAATCATTTCTGTTAACGTTCTGTTCTTCCTCTCTGCTACTCCATTTGATTGAGAAGAGTACGGAGCAGTAGTCTCATTGACAATTTCATGTTCTTTGCAGAATGATGCGAATTCATGAGACCTGTACTCTCCACCTCGATCACTTCTTATTCTTTTGAGTTGTTGTCCAGTCTGCTGCTCAGCTTCGGCCCTGAACTCCTTGAACTTCTCGAATGTTTCGTCTTTCGCCTTCAGCAAGTAGACGAACGCATACTTTGAGAAGTCATCGATGAAGGTTATGAAATACTTCATCCCGACCTTTGTAGATAATTGTTTGAAGTCACAGATATCGGAGTGTACCAACTCCAGAAGATCTGTACTTCGATAAACCCGAGAAAAGAATTTCCTTGTGATCTTCGTTTGATCACAAACTTCACATTTCTCTACCTTACCCCCACACTTGGAGATGAGTCCTACACTAGAAGATGAGTCCTAGACATTTTGTTTATTTGTTTACAATTGAACATGTCCTAGCCATTAAGCCACAACTTAAGAGTATAAACAGAAGGAGTGATTGCATTAATTACATTGGACTGATTTACAAGCTGAATTTTGAACATTCCTTCAGTATAAAAAGTTTTTTCCGAAATATGTTCCCTTAATAGACATCACCATCTGGCCAGCATTGATGTCCATCCTGATGCCTGCATTGCAGAGTAGGCCTCCCGAGATCAGGTTCTTTACGATAGCAGGTACATGCTTCACACCTTGAAGTGTCAGAGATTTCTCCGAAGTCAGTTTCAAAAATACCGTCCCGATCCCGAGCACTTCAGCTTGTGCCTGGTTCGCCACCATAACCACTTCAGAAGTTGGTGTATAAGTGGTGAACCACTCCTTGCTGGAGTAGACATAGCAGGTGGCTCCAGTGTCTACCCACCAGTCAGAGTCAGCCCCCACCGCATCAACCTGCGCAATCATAGCAACAACGTCAGTGATCATAGATACCTTACTAGGCTCTCCTTGCTCTGATTGCTTGGTCTTTGTTTTGCATTTATTCTTGAAGTGGCCCTTGCCACACTTGAAATAAGGCATCTGAGACTTTGCCTTCTTTTACTTGAAGGAAGTCTCCTTCACATTTAGGGTCCTTCTTCTTGCTGTGGGAAGCCGTATGCTTTCCCCTTGGTTCCCTGGTATGAACCAGATTGGCGTTAGCCAATTGCTTGGACAGTGCGTCCACCTTCAGTTGAGTCCTCATCTGGTCCTCAACGTAGACTTCCTGCAGGAGATCGTCGAGACTAACCTCCAACTTCTTCCTATGCATGTTTGCATAGAACTTGCTCCACCCAGCAAGAAGCTTCGAAACAATCCCTCCAACAACAAACTTGTCGGGGAGAGGCATCGCCTCGTCTTCCAACTTCTGTCGCAGTTTCAGGAACTCCTTCACCTACGGCAGCATTAGCTTCTCGTACTCAAAGAACCACTTGTGATATTTCTCAATAAGAAATATCTTGCTACGGTTATTATCATCCTCGTACAGTTTCTCCAGAGACTCCCAAATCTCTCTGGCAACAGTCTTCTTTGAATAAGATCGGCAAGGGAATCTTCCATAGTATTTAGGATCATAAGCCTACAAATGCTATTGTCCCTTCTTCACTTGGCCTGGTTCTTAGTAGCCGCAGAGATTGCGGCTGCAGATCCAGTTTCTGGAACAGTAGGTTCCTCCTCAATTAGTACGTGATCAACATCAGAGAACTGAATATTGAGAAAAACCTTTCTTTTCCAGATTTGATACTGCTAACCATCAAATTGTTCTAACTTAGAGAAGTTAGGATTGATTAGCAAAGCACGAAAGTTTTCCATCGTAGCAATTAAGCTTTGAGATTGTTATTGTCGAGGCACAATTTTCGATGAAAAACTGAGAAAATAAAATAATTGTAAAAACAACGTTTCAACGCAACACTTCAAAGAAGGTGCACAACAGAGATCCTAGGAGGATTCTGGATTACGATAGTCTAAAAAAATTTCGTAACAGTAGCAAACGACAGTAGCACTTCTAAACAGAAGTACGAATCGAAATGCTAACAACAGCAGCGATGACAGACGAAAGATGGAAGATGGCCTGCTGGGGTGAATGATCACCATTGCTCAAAGCTTAATTCGCCCCACACGAATAGCTTCCAGGAACCAGCAAGTTCGTCGGAGAACTCTGGAACACTTTGCTCTTCTGACTCCTCGGATGGCAGCGGACTCCTGCGGCGCTAAGTGAGGCTGGTGCAACGCTACTCTTCTCTCTCAAAGTCTGTGAAAATTCGTAAGAAATTTTGAACTTTGTACTTGTGTTAAAAAATACTTCTGTACTCTATGTTCTATTACTTATACCTTTACTACGAGAGAGAAGAGAGCCTTATATAAGCCCGCGAAGTAACTGTCCAATTAGCAGAACGTTCGGGACATGGAAAAAATCGCCCCGAACGTGTTGTAACCGCTCAAATCGTGTATAGACACGATCTAAGTCAACTTGCGCCACGCGCGCAACTAGCACACTGCGCGCACAGCACCACTTGCGCCACACGCACCGCGCGCAACCTGTGCAAGCCGCGCAATGCGCACACTGCGCTACTCGTGCAACGTACGCCACTTGCGCACCGCGCGTAACCTGCACAAGCCGCACAATGCGCATACTGCACTACTCGCACAACGTGCGCCACTTGCGCACCACGCACACCTTACGCAAACCGTGCAACGCGCGCAACTTGCACACCGCGCGCAACCTACGCAAATCGTGCAACGCGCGCAATCGGCTGCACAAGAGGCTCACGCAACTTAAGCGCACTATGCGCCTAGCGACGATGCTTTAGCTCCAAGTGCAAAGTGCGCCAACAAAACGCCACATTACGTCTCATGAGCCCATGAGCCCGAGTCCGAGTCCGAGTCTGAGTCCGAGTCGCTAAGCCCCTACGGGGGCTTAGTTCCAATGGAAATAAATTTTCCAAGAGCAAAAAGCATGAATGCTTCATTGTTGATTTAGCTTTTTTCCATTAGAAAAATACCCCCACATGGCACACCCATGTGCACCTTCACACCATATGTGCATCTCTAAAAGTGCATAGCTAATATATAGAGATACAACTCCTTTGGCCTAGCCGATATGACACTAAAATTTCAAAACAAAAGGCCAAACTCCAACACTAACCTCACAGGTTCTTTGCTAGTGGTGGTAAGTACTTGTTGCTACACCAAAAGTCTAAGAGTTGTGGCAAGGCTTGAAGGTTAGATATTTATATTATTCCAACATGCCTCCATAGCACGAAGGCCTATTTCGGGATGAGAGCTGGATTTATGAAGCAGTATAATTTTATATAAATCAACTTAAATGTGTGCCAAAGGGATTTGAACCTGAGTTGCCCTGGTACATGGTTAAACATTCATATTATCCCAACACAAGAATATCAAGTAAATCCTATTAAATTAAGGCATCAAAAGGAAACTGTACATGCCTAACCTCTTTCTTTGCTAGTGGTGGTTAAATTTGGATATAGGAAATTCAAGTATATAGGAAATTCAAGTAAATCATGTCGAAATAAGGCATCAGCCAAGGAAATTCAACATGGCTCAGAAAGGAAACACTATACTTCGGGATCATTAGAACTGATACTACTTTAATTAGACATCTTGATCCCGAAGAATCTTAAGATCTAAATGGTGATGACTTCCAGAGATTTATACTTTGGCCTCAGGACGAGCACCTGATATAGCAAATTAGCTTTTCTGAAAGATAAAGCCTGAAATTAATTGGCTTGGATGAGCAGACAAAGGATATGGTATTACCTATACACCTAAAAGGCAAAAGAATAAGGTGCTTGAAGTATGAAGAAAGTTCAGATAGCAGACTCAGAGTTCTCTTAGATATGAAAGCAAATGAAAATCAAACACAAAACATGGATCTCTTAGATAAATGTAGTATTATCAAACTTGTTTAATCGAATAAGAGCTCGAGGGAATGACATGGAAGCACAGAATTGATATGTTGTATGTACATATATCGAGGCTTAATATTACTATGTACTCCTAAGGCACATAATGGAAGAATCAATCACACAAGACCTGCTGATATGCAGCCATGCTAAAAGAAAAAGGCAGCAAGACACTTCCACGCACATGAGCCAGGATTATAAAGAAAAGAAAAAGTATTAATAAATACATTTATCGAGGATTATTGACCAAGTTCAGTTTCTAGAGAGTGAAAGTGCATAATAGTAGATTTATGTATCTCTTTCCATTCATATTAGCTTAGTTTTTTGTGGTAGGTGTTAATGTTTCCCTCATGTAACAATTTTTTAACCACAAAGCCAATTTATTCAGTTCCATTGTGAAGGACTTCTTTGTGCATCCAATCACTTAAACATCCAGAAAACTGGTTAGCAAGTGATTTATATCTCATGGATGAATGTATCAAAAGCAAGCCCGTATGGGAGACAACCTTCAATTGTTGTTTATAACACACTTCTATGGGAACTTGATGCGCAGACGGATGAATGCACAGACCGGTTAGTTATATGGGTGTTATAAAGAGTATGTAGTGTGTTTAATATTTTCCCGGGAGCTGATTGATTTGCTAAAATGGATTGTCACAGAACAGAAATCACACTATGGAGTACATTACATTAGTAACAGAAAATAATCATGAATTTAATTAGGCCATTCTGAAAGTTTGGTTACGGAGTTAGCCTTTTGTGGCAAATAGAAGTCAAATGAATTTAAGATTAAATAACTATTTGTTTTATATTAAATTTAATGTAGTTTGTTGATTTATCGTCTTAAACTGTTTAGGCCAGGCCTTTGACCATCCATGCAGCCTTGAGTCTGAACTCATTCAAGTTCTTTCTTATGCTTTGAAGGGAAGGTTTTTCTTGTGTTCAGCTTCTTCTGTGTTGGATTTTTTCATATCTACTTAATACTTGCAGTACGGTATATACAAGGACACTTCTTTGTTGCATGTCCAAGATTGGAAAGTAGCATGTTTTAATTGAATGGATAAGGATGCGAAGACATCATGATCCCATCTCAAATATTGTAGATTATTCTTTATAATGAAGGTCAAACAAAGTCCAAAGGACAGAGTAGTTCATGGGAAGCCAACAATTTTCTTTCAAGATAAATACAATTCTGTACAGCTTTATGCTTCTTGCAATGATTAGTTCTCTTGCCTAAATAACTTCTTATTGACAGGTTTTAGCACCAACTCAAGGACATTCTCAGATCATAAACATGGTTGTGAAATAGAACATTATCCACAAGTCACCTAGTAATGACAATCCTGTACACTTTTTCCGTACCCGCTGAGACCATTGAAAACATAGTCGCGTATATTTGTACTCGAAGAAAGTTAACTAGATTTTGCCCCTTAATAGCAATATTTGGCATAGGACTCATAAAGCTGGCCCTACGCAAGTGATATGATTAACAATATGTCATGCAGATGGGCGATATGCTAGCTAAAGGCAAAAACACTAGAGTGGACAAAAGATCACCTTCACAGCCTTCATCAGATAGTTGAAAATCCAATTCATAAGCTGATTCCATAAAATATTAGTTGCCTCCAATCGGTAAGTCAATCAACAAAGGAGCAAACAGACAGACATGCCTACAAATCTATGATGCACAACCAATTGTGTGCATATTGGGAAGCTTAATGGTCAAGCCACAGGTAAACTTAAGAACATTGTTAGCATACATCTATAAAAATAGAAAGTAAAAGTATATAAGTAAATTGAGAACATGTATACCCTTAAATTCCTTTTGGTGCAGATTTCTAGAAGATAAATGGGAGTGCACTAGTAGAAAATGATCATCTACCATATTACATATGAAAATCCTGGAGCAATTATGGTCATTTTACCAAATTTCTTCAAAATGTTGCACAGATCCTGTCAATAATTTTTGTATGTAATGCTAGAGCAAATGTGACAGAGACTACTTTCACGAAATGTTTACACATTTACTTGGTGTTCAATGTTTCTTCTTGATTTTTTCCGGACATAATCAGCTCTTTGCACTTATATTTCATCTCATCACATTCATCCACATGAGAATTATTGCAAAGGTTACTCCGTGATGGCTCTAGTTATTCATACAAGATGAACAGTAGAAAAGTGAATCGTGTTCGAATACCTAGAATCTTTCACTTTATTCAAGTAAATCATGTGTAAAAAACAAAGTTATGCACAACAATTTATTTACCCACAGTTTTTTTTTCTGCTTAATGAAAGTAGCTAGCTGCAGATGCAACTGGTATCATAAAATAGAAAAGATAACAACTGATTTAAGCTATTTCACTCAGAATATTCCAAATAACATAATAAGCTACCTCAACTTCAAGCAGACAAGTGTGAAGTCTTAAGCAGAGAAAACTAAATATGAAGATAGACAAATAAAGTCTGTTTATCCTAACTAATAGTACCTGAGGGCGGGGTCTTGACGGCTGTGACTGGGACTGTGCAGCAACAAATTGCAGGATTTCAAAAACTCTGGTTTGGCCGTAGCTTGCAGCCTTCTGGAAATATAGGACTACCATGTCCCCAGCCCTTGTTCGCAACTCGAGCAAGTTGCGGTCAATTTCCATCTCGTGCTTTGCAACATATGGTCGGAAAAAGGTTTCATAGACGTACGTCGTTCCCTGTCACATTCCACTCTTGAAGTTTGAACACATACTAACAATCCAAATATTTTTAAAAAAATTACTAAAACATTTCCATACCCTCGTCTTAGGAAACCACATATACACAAAGAATACCAATTTTGCTTCACCATACATAGGTAACCTTCAGATAAGAAAAACAAGAAACTATTTGGTCCCAATTCTAAAAGAGCCAAAAAAAAAAAAAAAAATTCCTTCCACAAATCAGTTAAAAAAAAGTAATTATACCACGACACGAAAGTATCTCCAACTCTCTCGAAGACCGTCAAGGCAGCAACCAAAATCCTGAAAGAAAAAAAATAAGCTCATCAGTAAACGAATGCTGCACGATGCAAATGCGGACAGAGACACCGGCACCGCACCGATTCTGGTGGTGGATCCGTGTCGTGCGAACACATATCGAACACAACACAGACCCGCTAAAAATACACCTAGGACATGCCAAAACCAATGCCGCGTCCGCAAAAAATAAAAAATCACAACTTCATAGATCCTTACCAATATTGACACCAAAAGCGCAACTGTTCGATCTCCGGCTTGTTCAGCTCCACGGTCTTGAAGCATTCGTAAGCCGGATAGGCGTAGCCAAGAACCAATCTATACCAACAAATACATCAAAATTTTGTACATTTCCGAAAAAGAAAAAAAATCAAAGCAGAGACTTTTAAGGTTCCAACGAATACTTACGCTAGTCCTCTCGTGAGAAATCCCACCATTTTGGATCCTCTAGTCCCCTATATCAGCTGAAAGCACCACAAAATAGCAAGAATCGATCAATGCCGGAGCCTTCATTAACAAGAAAGCGATTAATGAGGAGAAATTAGGAAGTGCCATTGAACAAGTAAAGAATCGGATGCTGCTGGGTTCAGTATATTATACCAAAACTAGGGTTCAAGAAACCTCCAAAAACCCTAGGGTTCAAGAAGAAGGAAACCTAGGGAGAGAATGTGGATAGATCTCGGTGGTGAACCGGCGAGTTGAACCGCTGATCGCCGGAAATCCGGTCCGGATCGGCGTCGGTGAGACAGAGAGAGAGGAGAGAGTCCTTACTTCGATATCTACTTTCTATATGGGAATTACTGGTTATTTGTGATTTGCATACTTAAGTCTATCATAAGATTTGGGTTATTTATAAGCGCACATCAATTTCTGATCGGGGCTAATCCAGATTGGGGAGAATTTATTCGGGACTAGCCCAGGTTTGAAGAAAATTTATTCAAGATAGCCTATTTTCTTACTCATAGGGCTGTCCCAACCCACCCACCCCTCCCCCCCCCCCCCCCCCCCCAAAAAAAAAAATCCCAAATTTTAGTTTCATTTTCACATTTCACTCTCTCTCTCTTCCAAAACCCTATTTTCTATCTTCTTCTTCCTCCTCTTCTTCTTCTCTTCCTCCACCATTTTCTCTCTCCCTAAGCAACTTCTTCTTGTTCCTCTTCTCCTCCACCATTTTCTCCCTCCCTAAGCAACATCTTCTTCTTCCTCTTCTCCTCCACCATTTTCTCCCTCCTAAGCAACATACTTTCTCTCTTTCTTTCCAAAACCCTAACAATTTATTTCGATTACATTACAATGTTTATTTCAATTATTTGTAATCCATTTGAATTAAATCCCAGGTACATTCGGAGTGGAGAATTACTCATTTGAATTAAACCCAAATAAACACGATCGAAAAAATTTCGCGTCGACTAGGACTGTCTAATTTTCTGGCAGTCCTACGAATTGATAGTACTGCCAGAAATAGTGGCATTCCTACTTCACAGCAAGTGAAACCAAGGACTGCCACAATTTTTGGCAGTCCTAACTGTATGTAGGACTACAGTTAGGACTGCCAGAATTTGTGGCAGTCCTTGGTTTCACTTGCTGTGAAGTACGACTGCCACTATTTCTGGCAGTCCTTTGATCAGTTTGTAGGACTACCAAAAAATTAGGCAGTCCTAGTTTGCACTTGTTGAATAGCAAGTCCATTATTGTTCTTCTTGGTTGCACTTGTTGAACACCAATATTAGGGTTTCCACCAATATTATGATTTGTATATTATGAGGAACCTTTGGGTGCCATCGAAATTGGAAATGAGAAAGAAATTAGGGTTTTGATGGAGATGGTGAGGATGAAAATGGTGGAGAAGAAAAAATGAGAAGAAAACACATCCCACATTTTTGTTCTTGTTCTTGTTCTTCATGTTCTTTTTCTTTTTCTTTTTCTTCTTGTTCTTCTTCTTCTTGGATGTGGTGAGGAAGAAGAGAGCAAAAATAGAAGAATTGACTTTTATACCTAGAAATGGGATAGCCCTGAGTAATTTTTTAATGACAAACTTGTAAATAAATTAAACTTAGAAATGAGATAGCTCTAATCAAAATATGATGTGCCCTTATAAATAACCTTTAGATAAGTCTTACATATATTATTAATTACATAGAAGTCCTATATCACTAATTTGAGTTATATAGTTCGACCATAGAAACTCATATTAAGAAGTTGCAATAGAGATTAGGTGTACCTTTTTTTTTTAGATCTTTGACTTTATTTTTGTTTAGGTTCTTAAAAAATAATTAAAAATAAGATGCTTGCAATCCAACAATTTGTTATTGATGAGTTTTAAAATCAGGAACTCATAAGTTCTTGCAGAATTTTTTGTTGATTAAAGTATCCATAAATGAAACCATGTCCTAAAACCACTTCTACCCCCCTTCATCCATCCCAACCACAACTCACCTTCTTCCTCCTTATTCGTCCTCCCTCCACTATTTGCATCTGTGTCCATTGTTTGTGTGGGAGAGGGTCAAGTCCGGAGCTAAGATTTATCAAGGACAACTAAGGTCTGGTACGAAAAAATAATGGAGGCATATTCTCATTTAAAATTTTCTAATAAAAAACCAGTAAATCTAAAATTAACATTAACTAAGAAAAATCATTCAACTACGATATTTTTCAACTATAATTTATCCTCTCTTTTTTTAAGTTTTCTAGAATAGTTGGGTCAGGGGAATAGTCATTGTAGCAAATATTTAACTAAATATGGGACAAAAGTTTAAATTTATTAGCTTTTTTACATCTACTTATAATTTTTGGAGGTCTATAAATTCGGAAGGCTTAGTGCGGTAGTACCTATTGCACTTCCTCAAAATTTGCCCTGTGGTGAGTGAGGAGGAAGAATGATTGAGAGGGAGGAAGAATGAAGAGTTCGATGGTAGAAATTTTTATTGGTGAAAAAGTGGAAGTGAAAAAAAAATGAAACTAAAAGAAATGAAACAAAAATTATACCATCTTGGAGAGAAGAAAGAAATTATGTTGTGAGTTTAAAACAAAGAAAGAGAAAATTGTAGGAGTAAATTTAGAGCTATGTGTGTTTATTGAGGAGGACAAAAAGGAGGGTTGTGAAGAGTCAAAATTAATAGGATTTATAGAGACCAATTTGCAAAATATTTTATAAAATTTTAAAAGTACAATAGCTCATTTATATTTTTAAAAAGATAGAAAATCAATATAATATGCATTTAAAAAACAATAGTTTATTGACATTTTCAAAACTTAGTGAATGATATAGATACATCAGAATTAATCTCTTGAGTAATGGCATGATAGAGATAATATAGTTGTAAATGTTCCTTAATTTACTCATTTCCCTCAATGACTTATTCTCTTTTTCAAATTGTTACCTTTTGTATTCTACACATAACTACGATAGTTATTGTTACCTTTTGTATTCAGCTGTAAGTTGTATATATATATATATATATATATATATATATATATATATATATATATATATATATATATATATATATATATATATACGGCCAATATCAATAATAATATTCAAACTTTATTTTCAATCACAATCGATATTATTCCTCTTATATGGTATCAGAGCCCAGATCCATTTTTTTCTCCGTGTCTGTTCATCATTTTCTCTTGATGGCATCCAATGATCATCTCATAACCGTCCTCCCTCCTTCAATGCCGACCTTCTCCCCACTCCAAACCACTCCAACTCTCCCCCTCCTGTCCGTTCTTCTCAACACTTCAAAGGACAATGTCAGTGGTGCCGAACCCAAGGTCATTATGTCTCTCAATGTCCTATTTTTTGTACCCAATATCCAAATACGATACCACCTTCCTCACAATCCAATACACCCATGGTTCCTACTCAAGCTCAAACTCGTCTTGGTGCCAAAGGCTATCAATTCTCGTTTTCCCGTGCCTATAGTACAATTGCTACTGACTCCTTCTCCAATGGCTGGCTTCTCGACAGTGGTGATACCCATCATGTTACCCATGATCTTGACAACCTTGCTCTTTACTCCTCCTATGATGCTACTCAAGAACTAATTATTGGAGATGGCTCGGGTCTCGCTATCTCAAACACTGGTTCAACCTCCCTTCTTACCCCTACTACTACGTTTCATATTAATCATATTCTTCATGTGCCTTTCGTTTCTCGGAATATTATTTCTATTTCTAAATTTTGTCATGATAATAATGCTTCTACCTAATTCCTATCTTTTGAAGGATCTTCGCACATGTTCAAGGCCTAACTAAATCTGGCATCTATGAATGGCATCCCACTCGTCCTACTGTTCACTCCTTCAGATTGACATCCACTACTGATTGGTATCATAGACTAGGCCATCCATCCTATTCTATTCTACGTCATATTAGCAATAATTTTAATTTAAATATTTCAAAGACCATTTCTTTTAGTGCAATTCATGTGACTATAATAAGAGTCACAAATTGCCATTCTATAAAAATACCATTCAATCTCATGGCCCTCTTGATATTCTTTATAGTGATGTTTGGACTTCTCCCAGTCTTTCTTATGATGGCTACAAATATTATATTATCTTTGTAGATCATTATTCCAAATATGTGTGATTTTATCCCCTCGAACCCAAAACTGATGACACTGCCACTTTTCAAAAATTCAAACTTTTGGTTGAAAATTATTTTAAACGCCCTATAATTACAACCTTTAGTGATAATGGTGGCGAATATATTGGTTTATATCCAACACTTGAGTCTCATGGTATAACTCACCTTACTTCCCCTCCTTCTACGCTCGAGCACAATGGCTATTCGGAGCGTCGTCACCGTCATATTGTTGAAACAGGTCTTTCTCTCCTCACTCATTCCTCTATGCCACGAAAATATTGGTCTCTTGCTTTTGCTACTGCTTGCTATTTAATTAATCGTATGCCTACTCCTACACTTGAACTTCAATCTTCTTACTCTAAACTCCACGGCCACACACCTAACTATCTCAAACTTCGCAACTTTGGTTGTCTTTGTTATCCATGGCTACGTCCATACACCTTAAATAAACTTTATCCCTTTTCATCTCCTTGTGTCTTTGTTGGTTATTCTGCTACACAAAGCGCGTACTATTGTCTTGTTCCCAACTCCAACAAAATCTATGTTTCTCGATATGCTAAATTTATTGAAAATAAATTCCTTTTTTCTTTCTCTTCCATGATGACACCACCGCACACGTCCATCGAAATGGATGAATAGTGTACCTCTCATCTTCCTATTATTTTCGTTGTCTCACCTACTCCGGCTACACATTTCCAAAACCCATAACCACCTCTCTCTCCTCCCTCGACTATTCCAGACTAATCTATCACCCAATCCCAACCCTCGACTTCCTCAACAACAACCACTCCTCCCTCTCCACCACACCCTCTTACTCTTCTACAAAATAATATTCGCAAACCCATTGTCAAAATGAACCTACATGTCTCTCTCCAACCTTCTTCTACCTAGCCTAACACCATAACTCAAGTTCTCAAAATTCCAGTATGGCGTGCCGTTATGCAAACTGAATACCATGTCTTGCTTAAAAATAAAACATGGGACCTTGTTCCCTACTCACCATCACAAAATCTCATTGGTTGTACATTGGTCTTTTGGACAAAATATAACCTAGATGGCTCCATAGACCGTCACAATGCTCGTCTAGTAGCTAAAGGATTCCACCAACGTCCCGGCCTAGACTATACTAAAACTTTCAGTCCCGTAGTTAAACTTGCTACTATCTGTACGGTTCTTTCTTTGGCTACAGTCTATGGGTGGCCTCTTCGTCAAATTGACATTAATAATGCCTTTCTCCAAGGTTCTCTCAAGGTGGATGTGTTATGATCCAACCCCCTGGTTTTGTCAATTAATCTCATCCTACTCATACTTGCAAACTTCGTCAAGCTCTCTATGTACTTAAACAAGCTCCTCGATCTTGGTATAATGAACTCAAATCCTATCTTCTTACTTTTGGGTTCAAAAATTCTGTCTCCGACACATCTTTATTTATTCTACGTCGACATCATGGACTAATCTACCTACTTGTCTATGTTGACGATATCATTATTACTAGCTCTAATTCATCTCTTCTAAACACATTCATCTCTTAATTCTCCTCTCGTTTCTCTCTTAAAGATCTTAGTAACCTATCCTATTTTCTTGGAGTTGAGGTGTTACCTCATCCTCACGACATCTTTCTTAGCCAATATAAATATATCTAAGACATTTTAACCCGTACCCATATGTCCATTGTCAAACCCGTACCCACTCATATGCTACGTATCCTCTTTTAACCACACAAACTGGCACTTCTCTAGCCAACCCAATTGAATATCACGTACTTGTGGGAAGCCTCCAATATCTCCCTTTAACTAGAGTTGACATCTCTTTTACTGTAAACAGGTTATCTCAATACATGTACAAACCGACTGAAGATCATTGGGCGGCTCTCAAACGCCTGTTATGCTATCTTGCAGGAACTACTACACACGGTCTACTCCTTCGCCAAGACTCGCCAACTACTCTTCATGCTTTTACAGACGCTGACTGGGCAAGTGATAAAGATGACTATATTTCTACAACTGGTTATATTGTCTATTTGGGTCAAAACCCTATATCTTGGAGTTCTTGCAAACAACAAACTCTTTGCTCGCTCCTCAATCGAAGCCGAGTACCGTGTTGTTGCTGCAACTACTTGCTGAAGTCCTATGGGTTCAAAACTTACTTTGTGAGCTAGGATATCTACCCAACAATACACTGGTCATCTACTGTGATAATATGTGAGCTACATATGTTGCTGTAAATCCAAAGTTCCACTTAAAAATAAAACACTTAGGACTTGACTACCACTTTATACGTGAAAATGTACAACGTCAAAACCTACGTGTCTCATACATTTTTGGTAACGATCAACTCGCCGATGCTCTCACCAAGCCACTTGCTCGCACCCGATTTTATGAGCTAATGTCCAAGATTGGTCTCACTAATCGATCGTCCATCTTGCGGGAGCATGATAGAGATACATCAGAATCAATCTCTTGATTAATGGCATGATAGAGATAATATTAGTTGTAAATGGTCCTTAATTTACTCATTTCCCTCAATGACTTATTCTCTTTTTCAAATTGTTACCTTTTGTATTCTAGACATAACTACGAGATTTATTGTTACCTTTTGTATTCAGATGTAAGTTGTATATATATACGACCAATATCAATAATAATATTCAAGCTTCATTTTCAATCACAATCGATATTATTTCCTCTTATAGTGAAATCATGGCTTACTGAATCATACTTATGTTATAGTATATGTTAGAAAAAACGAGTATATAAAATTAAGCAAAATAGAAAATGTGAAAAAGTAAGAGCCGATGGGAAGAAAAAACAAAATGGATAAGAAAAAAATGAGAGGGAAATAGTCTTTTACCTAGGAATGGACTATTTTTTGCCTTATATGGCTGGAGAGACTAAGGCAGTCTCCCATGGGAGTTTCTCTCTCCCATATTTCTATGGTGGTATCTATCTCAATTTCTATCCATATGGAGGAGAGTTTTTGTAAGAATTTCTATATGTATTCTATATGTTCTCGTAGAAATTATACGTCCCTAGTACCAATTAATATTAGACCCACATCATTAAATTAATTTTTTATTTGTTTTCACATAGGATAGAAATGGAGAACCATTGGAGAATATTTTTTGTGTATGCAATTTCTGTACAGAAACTTTACCAAATAATTTTTTCATCTCTGATACCAATTAATATTGGACCCAATGTTATTAAATTAATCATTTTATTTGTTGCCAAGTAGGATATAAATGGAGAACCATTGGAGAGTTTTTTTTTATTCAAATTCTATATAGAAACTTTACCAACTAAGATAGAAATTTTCTTAAACCAAGTAGGATAAATTTTTTAGAAATATTCATTGGGGATTTCTAAAATTGAATTTATATCCTACTTGGCATTGTACTTTAAGAAAAAAAAATTATCCTAGTTATTAGGCCATCTCCAATGGGGATTTCTATCTCCCATATTTCTATGGTAGAAAATCAACCTTAGGGAAAAAAAACACCTTACACTGGTAATTTCTATAATAATTTCTTTCCTATGTGGCGGTAATGTAGGATGAAGTATTTCTATAAGGGTTTCCTCATAAAACTCTCCATCACTCGTACCAAATTAATTTTGGACCCCATATCATTAAATTGATCTTTTTATTTGTTGCCACATATGATAGTATATATATATATATATATATATATATATATATATATATATATATATATATATATATATATATATATATATATATATATACACACACACAATGAAGGAAAGGACAAGCACCACTGGCCAGTTGGGACTCGATGGCCAAGCCGACCGAGGAAGGAGGGCTGGGATTTAGCCGATTACATCACATCGTTGACGCCCAATCCATGAAGCTGTGGTGGAAACTACGCTCGGGCAACTCGCTCTGGAATCGTTTCATGAAGGCCAGATACTACCGATACTCCCACCCCTCGATTGTCGTCACCAATACCAGATCCTCCGCGACCTGGCAACGCATCCTTTACGGCCGTCTCCTCGCAGAACCCCTCATCCGCCTGCAGCTTGGCAACGGAAGCTCATCGATGAGCCATGAACGGTGGCTTGGGGATGCCATACTTCAGCCAACCTTGACCTCCCCTCCAATTGTACAATTCACGAATTATGGGACAACGACTCTGGCTGGAGATGGGACAGGGTAGGGGACTGGCTTGGGCCGGAGGCAGCCAACGGCCTGGCGGCATGTGCGGATCAGTGATGGCCCGAACGCTCTGAGGTGGTCCCCCAACTCCGATGGAGTATTCTCGCTGGCTTCCGCCAGGATTGTGGCCAGAGGCATCGGCACTCCGGCCCCATTCACCGCCACCTTTTGGCAGTCTTGTATCCCAAAAAATGGTCAGTTCTAATTTGGAGAGCGCAACGCCGAAAGTTCCCCACCGACGACTCTATGACCTCCATTGGCTTCAGCCTTGCTTAGCGTTGCCACTGCTGCACATCTCACTAGTCTGAAATAGCTGAACATATCCTGCTCTCCGGGGACCTCGCCTCGCAGATTTGGACCAGTCTTTCAAGTAAAAGCAGACAAGCTCATCCGGCCGGGGGCTTCAACGATCTTCTCGCCAACTGGGAAAGGTCTCACGGGCATCAGATCGTCGCAGCTGCTGGTATTTGGGTCCTTTGGAAAAACCAAAACAAATTCAGGTACGAAGGGCGACCATACAACTCCAACTCTCTGAACATGAGGGTCCTCAGGCAGATATCCAAAGTCAGCAGGCGCTGCCATCACATATCGGACAGTTTCTGGAGGGCGCTGGCCTAACCCCGGGTCCGGCCTAGCGAGCATGTCTGGCTTCTGGCCTTCTTTGCATGAGATATTTTTGTCTTTTGGCACTTAGTGCGCTTACTTGTATAGGCTTCGGCATTTTGCGTCTGATACATCAATAAAGTTCATGCTTATATATATATATATATATATATTTTTTTATATATATATATATATATATAAACTCTACCAACTAGGATATATCATAAAGTATAATGACACGTAGGATATGAACCCAATTTTAGAAATCCTCATTGGAGATGGCCTTAGAGTTTCTATATATAAATTGTCTACATAAAAAATATTGGAGCTTTTTCTTGACATGTAGAGAGAGCTTGCTCTCAATATATGCCTAGTATTTAGTCCTACATTGAAAAAGCACCGTGAAGTGTATCTCAATATATACTTGGTCTGTTGTTGAGATATGCACATGGGGTGGTGACCCTAAGGAGAGAACCATGTGGGTAATTTTACTAGGAGGTAAGGATGAGACTCCATGTTAAAGCATTAATGCTTTTTGCTCTTGGAATTAATTTCCTTTGAAGCTATGCCTCGTAGGGGCTTAGCGACTCGGGCTCAGAGGCGTAATGTGGCATTTTTGTTGGAGCACTTTGTACTTTGCACGTCAGCATCGTCGCTAGGTGCATAGTGCACTTAAGTTGCGCTCATTGCACGAGCCTCTACACGGTCGATCGTGCGCCAGTTTGCGTAGTGCGTGTTGTGCACATGTGCACAGTTGGCACAGCGGGTGCGCATTGAGCGCGTATGTACAGTTGGCACAACGGATGCGTATGTACGCAGTCGTACAGTTGGCGTAGCGGTACGTGAGTGCGCGCACAGTTAGTGCGCGCTATGCGCTATTGGCACGCGCTATGCGGCAATTGGCTCAATCGTGTATGTGCACGATTTGAGCGGTTACGAAATAATCTGGAACTGTTTTTCCTACGTCCCGAACGTTTTGTAGAGAGGGCAGTTACTACATGCACCAATATATGGTTCTCTCCTCTCTCTCTCTCTCAGTAGTGTGCATTCATAATTTTCTTACGAAATATTTCTAGAATTAAGAGCATAGAAGAGAGAAGCATAGGGAGCCTGCGCCGTCCGAGGAGTCAGAAGAGCAAAGTGTTTCAAAGTTCTCCGTCGAACTTGCTAGTTCCTAGAAGCTGTTCATATGGGGCAACTCAAGCTTTGAGCGTCAGTGATCATTCACCCCAGCAGGCCGTTCTCTCATTCCATCCATTTTATCTTCTGTACATCCCACTTTTATTTCTTTCTGAACGAGTATAGTTCTGATCTAATCAGGAACTGTTAGTGGATATTTGCTGATGCAACCAAAATCTTTTGTGCCTTCTTCAAAGTGTTACAATCAATTTCGTTTCACAGAATCCTTCGGGCTCTCTGTCGTGCACCTTCTTCGAAGTGTTGCATAAATCAGTTTTCCATAGAAAAATTACGCTCCGGGACTAATAATCTCAAAGCTTGAAATTCACAAGATGGAAAACTTTCGTGTTTCACTTATCGATCCTAACTTTAACAAGTTAGAGAAATTTAATGGAGAGCACTACCAAGTCTGAAAGAGGAAGGTTAGCCTCAATCTTCTGTAGTGCCCCGTCCCGCGAAGTCAATCGGAGGAAATCGAAACGCCGACGGCGTTCGAACTTGGCCTTACAACGGCGACTCGAAGACATCGCTCAGGTGGGGTAGTTTCGGTAAACTTGCTTCATCTCAGCCTTCACTTAATAATTCGTGTGTTTTCAAATTGCACAAGTAGGCTTAATGATAAAAGAGACGAATCCACATAGCTAAAGGGAATTATCCCGACGGATCAAAATCGAGTTTAGAACATGGAAAACGTCCCACGGTCTGATTAGAGTTGGTGCTCAGCGTGCTTTGAAAACGACACTCGATCCTTCGTCCCGCGGCTTGGGAGAAGGAAAAATTGGTATTCGACACAAACGATGAGTTAGCCTAAGTCATTGGCGTCGCCCGCGTAAATGCTCGTTAAAGCATGTATGTTTCCACTGCGCAAGGCTTGGCATAGCCTTGGCTCGTCCCTCGGGTTAAGTTGTAGGCTTGAGTAAGTTAGGCAAAGTTATGCCGGTCGACCTAAGTCATTCCAAGTGCCGTCCCGCTCGTTCTGCGGTTGTCAAATCAAATAGTCCCACGATCTCATGGGCCGTCATATAACGTATGACTTGGGTGATAGCGTCGCGTAGGACGTAAGTCAGTTAAAGGCACGAGCCACGGTTGGCACGATATAAAGTTAGCCACGGTCCATGGCACTTAAGAAACACTTTTTGTTCAAGTTAAGTTGGAAGGCTACGTAGTAGTCGTTCCCTCGAGTTCAAAGAAGTTCGAGGCGGTCCCTCGGTTGGGAGTCTCGCGTTCCTATCCATGTTGAGTATTCGAGGCGGTCCCTCGGTTGGGAGTCTCGCGTTCCTATCTACGTTAAGTATTCGAGGCGGTCCCTCGGTTGGGAGTATCGCGGTCCCGAGGCACGTTATGCCAAGTGTGATTCAGAGCACGAGTTGCTAAGTATAGTTCCGGTCGTACCAACAAGTAGGCCATGCATTTACGTGAGTCTAGATGTCTCGTAGGTGCGTGGTCATTGGACACCTTATCGACAAGGATTTCTGCCTAGACTGGTTATACGCCGGGGCACCGGGCCCAGTCATCCTAGGGGGTAGACGTTATAGCAGGGAATGCTTTTATTACGTGGGTAGTTGGGGGCTTTCCATGGGGCTAGCTACCTTGCATCGAAGGACCCGCCGCCTACCCGAGCTATGTCTATGATGGCTTGTCATGCCAGTGGCCTTTCATATAGAAATTGGCGTGCTAAGCGGCGAATCCGTATGCACGATGTCGGTCATAACAAAGGAAGTGTAAGCACGGTATGCGATGTGTTGTGAAATGTGTGCTCGGTTGCACCCAAAGTATTATAAAGCCTGCGATTCGGCTATACGTAAAGACACGTGCTTCGACACGAGATATGGCGTCGTACTTGAGTTCTCAACACCGGTTCCACAAGTTTGGTTAGTCGTTGCGCGTTAAGTCGAGAAGGGCCGTATGGCGAGTTTAGATAAGTCAGGTTACGCTACGAGGCACGGCCTCGATGTTTGAGGCACGGGCAAGTATTTGACACGACCTAGTCGTTACGTCCAAGAGTGTGGTACGAAAGACAACTATGAGTCGGTACGTTAACAAGGCAAGCACTAGGCGATAAATTGACGTTATGGGAACGAAAAGGTCTAGCGATAAAGTATGAGTACGTTATTAGTGCAAAGGCACGGTGGCGGTCTAGAGACATAAAATAGACCAAGGCATCGGTCCTAAAATCGATCCTAAGGCAAGACTAGAAAGACAATCGTAAAGGGGCTTGTATTGCACAAAGTAAATAAAACGTGTTGGTTTTGTATGGGTGGGCGAGGAGCTCACTCCACCAGTACAGTTGAGTACTGACACCCACACAGTGTTTATGTGCAGGCACAGGTAGAAGCTCGTGGTACGGGGCTTGCTTGGATGCATCGAGGCACGGAGTTCCTTGGCGATTCGAAACGTGCAGCCGCGTGAAGACCAGACTTATACGGGACATAATGTATGGACATCGCCTTCCGAAGCTTCCGCTGGATTCAAGTATGGTATCGAGAGATGAGAGAGAGCAGAGTGACTTGTAAAGTGAGACGAGTGAATTTGAGTGATTGTAATTTCGGCCTTGCGCCCCCAATGTAACCGATGTTTCGATATCAATAAAGAGCTTCTTCTGAATAACTTGTGTTTCGTTCTAAATTTCTGCTGCGTGTTCAATGTCTCTGCTTGGGACTTCTGTGCGACGACCCCGTCGCCGCCGCTGTAATCGGCCGTTATGGAACCCGCCTTGCATGAGCGCAATCTAGGCTCGTGCGGTATCATGCCTTAGCGAGGACGATCACTCCTACGGGAGCGGGGCTTGACATAATGGTATCAGAGCACGGCTTTACGTCCTTGGACTATCGATTGAATTCTTTAACTCCGTTGTTCCGCAAACTCTGAATTGTGCTTCCGCAACGTGATATCGTTGGTGCGCTCTCTCTCAAACGTCCCTCGGCATGTCCATACAATAAGTCTAATATTTTCGAAAGCTCGTGCAAGCGTTCAATCGAACGCATCGATAGGTGATGGCCTTTGGGCCGAACGGTGCCGACCTTGAGTTGATAGAAAATGCGTACAAAAGTTAGCAAGTCGTGTGCGTGCCTAACGAGTCCTACATTAGCAAATGAGCATGAAAACTCGAAGTATAGTCCATACGGGATGGTTATGCGACACAACTTAGTCCGCGTATCGCGCACCTCGACCTTTTGGTACAAACGAGTCGCAACCAATATTAAGTACCGCTTGGTCGGGAACGGAGATACACTTGGAGTGTATATCGATAGGAACGTTATCAGACTAACGCTTAGGCGTACACGGAGGATTGTTCTGGAGTTTGAGGAATAGTGCGAACGACTTAGTGCGTCGATACGACGTGAACGATTACGCTAGAGATTTGTCGAACGAATCCGAAACATGTCTTAGCGAATAACGCGAACGTGAATTGGTCTAGATTGGATGACTCGAATCCCGAGTGGTGTATGGTCCGTCTTGGAAATTATTCGAGCGAAAGATTGAGGATTGCATGAGTATTAAACGTAAAAATGAATGAGTAGGTGATATCTAATCGAGGGAATTGATACGGATAGTATACGAAAAGTTAGCACGACAGGTAGATAGCGTGTACGAAAGGTTTGACCTTGAAGTTACGTAAACGACTCTGAGGATTGAAATCGATGTGCTCGATGGTTTGAGTTGCAGGAAATGATGCGTATTGAGGAAATACGTAGTCGATGACTTAAGACAGACGGATGAACGATACGTGATTTCGGATTTGAACGAATTGATCTTGTAAACGATTCGAGGGATAATGATCGAACTTGAAATTGAATGTCGAGGAGATTATCCAGTCGAACGATAGCATCATTCGCTCGACTCAGAATTCGTTGTAAACGAAGATCGTCAGGTTACGTATATCGTCGATGATATTGAGGCGTATCAAAGACGATATGCGATAACTCAGGGGTACTCTGACACGGTAAATGACGATCATACAAGTGTTATCATTCTGATGGATGCAATACTTAGGATCTTTATTGAGACGAATGTTGGGTGAAAGAAATCGAGTTTTGATGGTTGCGTTGATAACCATAACGTCGACGGTCTTGTCTTGTGCGAGCGCAACTCTAGCCTCGCACATGCGTTGCGTCAGATTTGGGGCGATCGTTCCGCGTAAGCGCTGACATGGTGATTCATGTCGCGGGAATGATCAAACTCAGAAAAATCAGGACGCGGCAACTTTGATTGTCCTGACTTGTTGGTTTGATGCGAAGTCAAATTCGAGGATGTTAGGACTTGCGATTGATGATTGAATAAACTTGAGGATTGAGTAGGTCCAATCCGTACATCGAGAATGAACTAGTCTAGACACGAACAAGAGTTACGTCCCGATGAGAATAATTATCTCGCGGGAGCGTGCATGGTGATTCATGCCCACCGTAGATGATCTGACTCGCGTGAGATCGGGGCGCAACATATTGTTAAGTCAGACGACCTTGTGATCGATTACGTGAATTGGAATAGATGATTTTGGAAGTATGAAATGTAAATTATGGTTTTGCGATGAATCGTGTCATAGTGTGCTTGACTTGGGGAGATTGATAGACGGATTATGTCGAACGCGTTCGAAGAGATAGACTATACGAAACGGCTTAATGAACGAGCGATATGTTCTTATCGGGGATCGGTTGAAACGTAATTTATCGTAGGATGGCTTTACCGAACGACTCGGACCCCATACGACGAATATTGGGATGTGTGTAGGAAATCGATGCTCGATGTTTAGAAATCGGAGTGATGCGAGCTTGGATAGAAAACCCTGTACCAACGATTTGGTTTGACCTTAGGATGGGATCAGTGTTGATATCGTTGTTTGGGAACTATGATTCCAGTACTGACGAAAAGACATAGCCTAGCGGTTAGGCAGACGTTTGAGTGCGAAGCAATGGGAGTTACGGAGGCACCATTCGTGAGTCTCGGCTGACATGCACGTATATCAGGGACGCCTGAATATGTGTACAATCTGACTCGAGTGGTGGTGGCGGATTCTCTATCGCGAGGCTTGGCTGAAATACATGTATTTTGGGGACGCCTGGAATATGTGCACGATCCAACTAAGTGATACGTTGAATCAAGTGAGACTTGAGGAACGGGAAAGTGTTGTGGATTTTGAAATTGTAAGTTTCGAAGAAATGTTAACGTAACGCGATCATTGAATTGAGACGAGTTCGAATGTTGGTTGATCGGTTGGTGTGCCTTATGATTAAGTTAGCGATAAGTGCGAGCGTGGCTCGGAATCGAAGAAACGCGTAGGCGGAATGTATACGATTAAGTCTTGGCCATAGAAATGGTAGGATGGTTTGCCTTCAGAAAAGTCTCGAGGACGAGACTTGTTCTGAGTGGTGTATGTTGTAGTGCCCCGTCCCGCGAAGTCAATCGGAGGAAATCGAAACGCCGACGGCGTTCGGACTTGGCCTTACAACGACGACTCGAAGACATCGCTCAGGTGGGGTAGTTTTGGTGAACTTGCCTCATCTCAGCCTTCACTTAATAATTCGTGTGTTTTCAAATTGCACAAGTAGGCTTAATGATAAAAGAGACGAATCCACATAGCTAAAGGGAATTATCTCGACGGATCAAAATCGAGTTTAGAACATGGAAAATGTCCCACGGTCTGATTAGAGTTGGTGCTCAGCGTGCTTTGAAAACGACACTCGATCCTTCGTCCCGCGGCTTGGGAGAAGAAAAAGTTGGTATTCGACACAAACGATGAGTTAGCCTAAGTCATAGGCGTCGCCCGCGTAAATGCTCGTTAAAGCATGCACGTTTCTACTGCGCAAGGCTTGGCATAGCCTTGGCTCGTCCCTCAGGTTAAGTTGTAGGCTTGAGTAAGTTAGGCAAAGTTATGCCGGTCGACCTAAGTCATTCCAAGTGCCGTCCCGCTCGTTCTGCGGTTGTCAAGTCAAATAGTCCCACGATCTCATGGGCCGTCATATAACGTATGACTTGGGTGATAGCGTCGCGTAGGACGTAAGTCAGTTAAAGGCACGAGCCACGGTTGGCACGATGTAAAGTTAGCCACGGTCCATGTCACTTAAGGAACACGTTTTGTTCAAGTTAAGTTGGAAGGCTACGTAGTAGTCGTTCCCTCGAGTTCAAAGAAGTTCGAGGCGGTCCCTCAGTTGAGAGTCTCGCGTTCCTATCCACGTTGAGTATTCAAGGCGGTCCCTCGGTTGGGAGTCTCGCGTTCCTATCCACGTTAAGTATTCGAGGCGGTCCCTCGTTTGGGAGTCTCGCGGTCCCGAGGCACGTTATGCCAAGTGTGATTCAGAGCACGAGTTGCTAAGTATAGTTCCGGTCGTACCAACAAGTAGGCCATGCATTTACGTGAGTCTAGATGTTTCGTAGGTGCGTGGTCATTGGACACCTTGTCGACAAGGATTTCTGCCTAGACTGGTTATACGCCGGGGCACCGGGCCCAGTCATCCTAGGGGGTAGACGTTATAGCAGCGCATGTTTTTATTGCGTGGGTAGTCGGAGGCTTTCCATGGGGCTAGCTACCTTGCATCGAAGGACCCGCCGCCTACCCGAGCTATGTCCACGATGGCTTGTCATGCCAGTGGCCTTTCATATAGAAATTGGCGTACTAAGCGGCGAATCCGCATGCACGATGTCGGTCATAACAAAGGAAGTGTAAGTACGGTATGCGATGTGTTGTGAAATGTGTGCTCGGTTGCACCCAAAGTATTATAAAGTCTGCGATTCGGCTATACGTAAAGACACGTGCTTCAGCACGAGATATGGCGTCGTACTTGAGTTCTCAATACCGGTTCCACAAGTTTGGTTAGTCGTTGCGCGTTAAGTCGAGAAGGGCCGTATGGCGAGTTTGGATAAGTCAGGTTACGCTACGAGGCATGGCCTCGATGTTTGAGGCACGGGCAAGTATTTGACACGACCTAGTCGTTACGTCCAAGAGTATGGTACAAAAGACAACTATGAGTCGATACGTTAACAAGGCAAGCACGAGACGATAAGTTGACGTTATGGGAACGAGAAGGTCTAGCGGTAAAGTATGAGTACGTTATTAGTGCAAAGGTACGATGGCGATCTAGAGACATAAAATAGACCAAGACGTCGGTCCTAAAATCGATCCTAAGGCAAGACTAGAAAGGCAATCGTAAAGGGGCTTGTATTGCACAAAGTAAATAAAATGTGTTGGTTTTGTATGGGTGGGCGAGGAGCTCACTCCACCAGTACAGTTGAGTACTGACACCCACACAGTGTTTATGTGCAGGCACAGGTAGAAGCTCGTGGTGCGGGGCTCGCTTGGATGCGTCGAGGCACGGAGTTCCTTAGCGATTCGAAACGTGCGGCCGCGTGAAGATCATACTTATACGGGACATAATGTATGGACATCGCCTTCCGAAGCTTCCGCTGGATTCAAGTATGGTATCGAGAGATGAGAGAGAGCAGAGTGACTTGTAAAGTGAGATGAGTGAATTTGAGTGATTGTAATCTCGGCCTTGCGCCCCCAATGTAACCGATGTTTCGATATCAATAAAGAGCTTCTTTTGAATAACTTGTGTTTCGTTCTAAATTTCTGCTGCGTATTCAATGTCTCTGCTTGGGACTTCTGTGCGACGACCCCGTCGCCGCCGCTGTAATCGGCCGTTATGGAACCCGCCTTGCACGAGCGCAATCTAGGCTCGTACGGCATCACGCCTTAGCGAGGACGATCGCTCCTACGGGAGCGGGGCTTGACATCTTCAGCTTGCAAAAGTTGATCACGTGCTAACCGAGGAAGAATCAATTGTTCCAAAAACTGGGTCTGCAGCCGCAATTACTGCTGCTACTAAAAGTCAGAACAAATAGAGAAGGGGTAATAGCCTCTGTAGGCTTCTAATTCTTAATGCTATAGAGGACTCCCTGGCGGAATCATATTCTAAGAAGACTATTGCCAGAGAGATATAGGAGTCTCTGGAGAAACTGTACAAAGATGACAAGAATAGGAGCAAGATATTTGTGGTTGAAAAATATCACAAGTGGCTCTTTGAAGACGAAAAGACGATGTTGCCTCAGGTGAAGGAATTCCTAAAGCTACGTCAAGAGTTGGAAGATGAGGGGATGCCCCTCAACGACAAGTTCGTTGTTGGAGGGATCGTCTCCAAGCTCCCCAGTGGTTGGAGCAAGTTCTATGCAAACATACATAGGAAGAAATTGAAGATCAGTCTGGAAAATCTCCTACAAAAAATCTATGTTAAGGACTAGATGAGGGTTCAACTGAAGGTGGACGCTCTGTCCAAACAGATGGCTAACGCCAATTTGGTCCACACCAAGAAATCCAAGGAAAAGCAGACGGCTTTTCACACCAAGAAGAAGGACCTCAACAATCTGAAAGTGAAGGAAACTTCTTTCAAGCAACAGAAGCCAAAGTCCCATTTGGCTTGCTTCAAATATGGCAAGAAGGGCCACTTCAAGAGTGAATGCAAATCTAAGTCCAAGCAATCAGAGCAAGGTGAGCCTAGTAAGGTTTCAATGATCACTGACGTTATTGCCATGATTGCTGTCACGACCCGCACCCAGAGTAAGGGCACAAGTGTGAAACAACGTCCCAGCCTACGTCGCAGAAATGACGTAGAACGCTGTCTAGGTCTACTATCTATCAATAATTATAATATCAAAACCTGTCGAGAATGGTCAACTCCAAACGGAGGACAAGCAATGACAATATAATATACTCAATCATAAACTTTAAGAATGACGATAGATAATACTGAAAGATAATATAAAGACAACAAGATTTATAAATATCATCCTGAAAATCTAACACAGAGTAATACGAGTCCAAAATCTCTAAGTCAACAATCTCAATGCAAACAACTAACAAATAATAACAAGCCAAAGTAATCTGGAGACAGAGTCCAGTACTATACTAAAACCAGCTAAACTATATCAAGGCCTCATCTTCTAAAGCTAGCCCCTGCTGCACTAGGGTATCCAACTCTATACCAACCACGTCATAGGGACCGTAATAGGTAGGGCACTCCTCCTCATCATCTATAATATTTTCAACAAGTCCAGTCAGGACGGGAACGAGTACAAAATCTCAAACAACAGTTCTAGTTATACAATATTGAAAATATAGCAGTAGATAGAGAGAATATACTAGGTAAGGTAGAGCGTACATGCATCCTGACAGGGTATATCAAAACTGTAATGAGATAAGGCAAGAGAACAGCGTATGACATGTACGAAAATTTGGAACTGCTATCTATGTGAGTTTAGCACTAGTTTCAACATGTGATCGACTTAGAACTTGATACAATGTTTGGCCTGGCTAATCATACGTGAGTGTATGATTAACACTATACAGTGAGGATACAATGGTGATACAATGCTGGTACTGTGGGGTATTGATCACATATCTACGCTAACACCCCCATCCCTGACTAATATAGTGGATCCAACCATGACACGTCATGACACGTGATTCTCTGAGAAGGTAGCTAACCTTCGCAGGAATCCTATCTATACAATGCACAAGGAACTAGGAAAAACTTGCTCAGGATATACCAAGAAATATAAGGAATAACATTTCATGATGGAATCCAGACAATACCAATCCGTGTGAACAATGTGCCAAGAGAACAAGGATATCTACACTAAATACAAGAAACATATACGATATCATAAAACAGAAATATTATCAGAGAATGTACTCGCCTGGTACCCTGAATGACTGATGAAAAACAGATGCCTGAATTGGAGTCTCAAAATCCTAGTTAAGGCAATACAGGTTATGATGTATTCAAATATAAGGTAAATGAATATACGATACAGTCTACATGATTCTAAGTCAAATCTAGGTCAAAGTCAACTCTAAGTCAAACCTGGTCAACTGTCTAGGTCAAACTAGGTCAAACAAAGTCAAACTAAGTCATATTAGGTCATACTAGGTCATAGTAAGTCAAAGCAGTCAAACTAGGTCAATCTAGGTCGAATTTGGTCAACAAGTCAAGATTGGTCAACTAGGAGTCAAACTAGGTCAACCTCTAGCCTATCTAGGTATTCCCATATAGAAATCATCTATATATCTACTATCCTAAATATACACAAGTCCCTCAAGCATATATATTACACTATATATGTTTCACTGTAATATATGAAGTAAACACTCTAATCTAATCCATAATCTATAGGCTAAACCTACCCTCTAGTATTAATATCTAACTAGTATCATATCTAAGATACTAACTTGGTTTTCCAAACCAAGATACCAACTTGGTATCCTACTCAAAACTCTAACCCACACTCACACACTAACTTATCTCTAGGATACTAACACTCTAACAATATCCTACAACTAAGATATCCAACAAAACTCTAACATCCTTTTATCTTAACTTATATCCTAACAATAACATACTCTAACTTATATCTATCTACTAACCAACTATAACTCTATATCTATATCACTAACTCACTCTCCAACTAACTACAAGACACTAACTAACCCACTAATAAACACTCACACGCATACTCAAAATGGGAGGGTATATGGGCTGCCCAAGGGGCTGTCAAGTGCCAAATGGGGCTGCCTTATGCAGCCCCTATACTGTTGCTGGAATTCCTCCATGCCAAGCCAGCAAGCAGCCAAGGCCAAGTCAGGCCTAGGCAGGGCATCACCCTGCTGCTAGCTCCTACTGGTGCTCCTCAAACCTTCATCCCCTCTTCTCATATCTAATTCACCTATAACATGCATACAACATACATATAGACATATATCTATATGCATTCAGATTTATTAATCTACATATAAATCCAAACATATAACTAAACCAAATATAAATCCAATTCCTATATCATAACTGAAATAGAAACCAATCTCAGGTATCAGTCCCCTCATTCTTTCACTAAAACATTCATTCACCCATTCACTCACTAAATCACCCCTCCTTTAACTCACAGCCACTCTCTACCAACACAATAACACAACACAACTCTCATACTTTCAAATCCACAACCAAGACACAATACCACTCTCTCTACACATCACAAACATGTCAAAACACAACCCAAGTAGGAGTATGAAACTGAATTTGAAATCCCATTTCGAAATCCCCAAATTCGAATTTACCTTTTAAACTCATTTTCGAAATACAACAGCAGGTATCAGTCCCTACATAAAATGAACCCAGATCAAGACAAAACATAAAACCCAAATCTTTTGGAAACAAAACCAAAACAAAGTAACAAGTATGAACTGAATTAATATCACTTTCGAAATACCTTTGAAATCAAAAATCGAAAATACCCTTTTTGAATTTAATTTGAAAACTTACATTTAACAAGTATCAGTCAACACTAGATCGGACCCGAATACGCTGAAAACCCACACTACTCTGTGTCACAGGGAGGGGGTCGTGTGTGTCGATACTGGGAGGGGGGCTAACATGTCCACACAGTGTCATAATTCGTGTCACGAAGTGTCAAAACTAGGTATCAGTGAAATGGTACAGTACAGTGAAAGAGGGGGCTCGTGCACGTGTGTCGAGCCCTCTAGGACACGACAGACGAACCCACAAGTGTCGTGCACGTGCCCATAGTTAGTCTAGGTCTAGGGCTAGGGTTTGGGTAGCCTGACACGAGTCCAAATGTCCTCGTGTCCGCGCACGAAGTGCGTATCAGAGGAACTTGTGTGCGCACGTGTACGTGTGTATGCGACCCATGCAGATCGAATATCTCTCAAACCACTCGATGGTTTCACCCCAAATTTTGTGTGCATAGTGTCAGTGATTGCCCGCACCCCCACACCAATTTTCATGTGTCAGGGTGCCGTGTCGTGTCCGCTAGGACACCCGAGCAGCGGGAGAGCATAGTACTCCCCTGTGAAGTGTCCAAACAGTGGGTTCGTGTCTAATTTGGACACGAACAGAGATCCAAAACATGTTCAGTCATTCACAAATCTAATCCCCACCTATTAGGCTATCCAAATCTGAAATTTGTTTTAAAATTGGTTAAAATTTAATCCATTGAGACATTTCACCAAACACCTTCAACTATGGTCCGATACGTGTCCGATACGCGTATCAAACGGACACGAAATCCTACCAAACTTGGGCTACACCTAGGGGAACCCTAAATGAATGCATATATGAAGAAAAATCATGATTTCAATGGATGTAGATAGGTTTACCTATTGAGAGTTGGAATCTCAATGTAAAGGGCCTAGTATCGATATTTTCCTCGATTTGCAACGGTCCCGAAGCTTTCAAACCCTTGCTAGCTATCCACCATGGCTTTTACTACTATAGGGGAGCCCAATGCAAAAGACTAGGCTCAATTTGGACTTGATTTGATGAAATGGGGTGATTTGGGGAAGAACACTAAGCTAGGGTTTTGTATGTTCAAAGAAGGAGGCAAAGGGGTGTCATTAAGTGTTTAAATAGGGGGAAGAGGCTCCTTATGGCAGCCTAGGGTTAGGGTTTATATGTAGATGGATGGCTAAGGCTTCTCCCCCTAAATCCAAGTCCATTCATTGGTCCAATTTAGTCCTAAGGCTTTCTTTCTACAAATATCTTAAGGAAAATATCCTACTACAATAATATCTAGATATTACTAACCTTGTCATGTAATGGATATTTCTAACCTAATCTCTAGGCCTATGGTTAACCTCTAGATTAGGGAAATTCTAGGTTAAGGCCCTAACTATCAATTAGCACATTACTAAAAAGCCAAAATCCATAATAATTCAAAAGTCACCAAATGACCAAAATACTCTTAGCCTAGAAAATGGAAATTTGCTAATCTAAACACTTGGTTAGGTCTCCGTGGTTATGGTTAGTCTCTAGGCTAAACAGTTTCTAGGGTTGTATTAGCAAAATACCAAAATCACAATACACCAATTTAAATAGTATTAAATTAATTAAAATTCACCAAAATTATGGAAAACTGATTTAATGAAATAACAAAATTACCCTTGATTTTGAAAACAGGTAGTTACAATTGTTCAGGTCACTACGGTGGGGGCTGACTCTGACTAGTGGGTAGACACTGGTGCCACCTGCCATGTCCGCTCAAGCAAGGAATGGTTCACCACATACACACCAACTTCTGAAGTTGTTATGGTGGCAAACCAGGCACAAGCTGAAGTGCAAAGGATCGGGACGATGGTGTTGAAGCTGACTTCTGGGAAGTCTCTGACGCTTCAAGGTGTGAAGCATGTACCTGCTATCGTAAAGAACCTGATCTCTGGAGGCCTATTCTGTAACGCAGGCCTAAGGATGGACATCAATACTGGCTAGATGATGATGTCCATAAAGGAAACATACTTTGAAAAAGCATTTTATACCGAATGAATATTTAAAATTTAGCTTGTAAATTAGTCTAATGTTATTAATGCAATTGCTCATTCTGATTATACTCTTGAGTTGTGGCATAATAGACTAGGACATGTTCCATTGTAAAAGAATAAACAAAATGTCTAGTCTAGGATTTATCTCCAAATGTGGGGGTAAGGTAGAGAAATGTGAAGTATGTGCTCAGATGAAGATCACAAGGAAACCCTTTTCTTGGGTTAATCAAAGCACAGATCTTTTGGAGTTGGTACACTCCGATATCTGTGACTTCAAACAGTTCTCTACAAAAGTCGGGATAAAGTATTTCACAACCTTCATTGAGAACTTCTTAAAATACGCGTTCATCTACTTGCTCAAGGCTAAAGACGAAGCGTTCAAGAAGTTCAAAGAGTTTAAAGTCGAGGCTGAACGACAAACTGGACAACAACTCAAGAGAATAAGAAGTGATCGAGGCGGAGAGTATCGGTCTCATGAATTCGCATCATTCTGCAAAGAACATAGAATTATCAATGAGACTACTGCTCCGTACTCTCCTCAATCTAACAGAGTAGCAGAAAAGAAGAACAGAATATTGACAGAAATGATAAATTCAATGTTGTTGATTGCGGCTCTTCCAAAATGCTACTAGGGAGAAGCTGCATTGACGGCCACTTTCATTCTAAATAGAGTGCGGCATGCAATTTCGGACGTTACTCTTTATGAACTCTGGTTCAAAGTCTGACCTAACTTGAATGTCATTCGAGTGTGGTGGTGTCTGGCATATGTAAAGCTCCCGATCTGAAGATTCAAAAGCTCAGGACAAGGACTATGAAGACGATCTTCTTGGGTTATGCTGAGAAGAGTGATGTTCGAAGATTTCTTGATATTGAATCAAATCATATTATTAAATCTCGCGGTGCAGAATATTTTGAAGATAAATTTGCAAGGCACAAGAACATTGTTCTTGCGGATATTCCAGAGAATAATAAGGGTGCGTAGTAAACTAAAGTTTCAAGTGAGAAAGTAGTCCAAGAAGAAGTTGTTGTTGAAACAACTATTGAACCAGAACTCGCTGAGCCATCAACTAAGCGAGTGAGGAGGCCGAAGAACTTCGAAAATGACTTTGTCACCTATCATGTGGAAGCAGATCCGCTTACCTATTATGAGGCGATGAAGACCAGAGACGCTATTTTTTGGAAAGAGACGATAGATAATGAAATTGATTCAATCATCGCTAATAATACTTGGGTGTTGGTTAATATTCCCGAAGGAGTAAAATCTATCAGATGTAAATAGATCTTCAAGTAGAAGATGAAAGCAGATGAAACTTTTGACAAGTTCAAAGCTAGGCTAGTAGCCAAGGGATTTTCTCAGAAGCAGAGGATCGACTACTTCGACACGGATACTCCAGTAGCCCGGATAACCACGATCAGAATGCTAATTGCTCTCGCAGTAATACATAAGTTGGTGATACATCGGATGGATGTAAAAACATCATTCCTGAATGTCGATCTGACCGAAAATATTTACATGCAACAACCAGAGGGATTTCTCGTCAAGGGTCTTGAAGACAAAGTCTGCAAGTTGGTAAAATTCTTGTACGATCTTAAACATGCTCGTAAGATGTGGTATAAGAAGTTTGACAAGGTTATAAGGTCAAATGGCTACAGGGTCAGCGAGATGGACAAGTGTGTTTACATAAAGTTTGCTGATAGAAGAGGTTTTGTAATCATTTGTCTGTACATGGATGACATACTGATCCTAGGTACGGATATAGGCTGTGTCACGGAGATAAAAAAGTTTATTAGACTAAGTTCAGTATGAAGGACTTGGGAGAAGCTGATGTGATCTTGGGATCAAGATCATCCAGACAAAAACTGGACTGGTGTTGTTACAGTCTCATTATATTGAGAAGATGATCACATCCTATGGGTATTAGGATCTTCCAGTGATCGATACGCCTAACAGGTATGATCTGAAGCTGAAGCCTAATTCGAGGAAAAGCATCAGGCAGCTGGAGTATGCAAGCATCATTGGGAGTTTGATGTATGCTACCACTGCCATAAGGTCTGACATAGCTTTCGCCGTAGGAAAGTTGAGTCGGTTCATGAGCAATCCAGGCGTTGAGCACTAAAAAGCTGTAAAGTAGGTAATGGGATATCTCAAGAAGACTCAGAAATATATACTGTACTAGAGCAAAGATTCGTCGGTAGTAGAAAGCTTCAGTCATGCCAGTTGGTGCTCAGAGTTGGAAAGCGAGAGATCCACAGGTGGATTTATTTTCACAATGGGTGGAGCTGCTATATCGTAGAAGTCGAAGAAGCAGACTATGCTCTCTCGTTCCTCCATAGAATCTGAGTTCTTTGCACTTGATACAGCAGCAGAAGAAGCAGAATGGCTTCAGGAGCTTATGTATGATCTTCTAGTGGTTGGGACGCAGATACCGACGATTCTGATATACTACGACAACCAGACGACTGCGACGGTAGCATTAAATGATCTCTTCAACGGGAAGAAGAGAACTGTGCGGTTAAAGCACAGGGCAGTGCACGATCTCATCAAGAGAGGTGTCATTACAGTGATCGATGTTCGGAGTTAGAAGAACCAGATGGATCCGTTCACAAAGGGCATCAAGCGCCAGCTGGTCGATGATACTGTTTGTAAAATGAGCTTGAAGGTATTCTGATATTATGTTATTGTAATCCTACCATAAAGTTTTATGATATTACTTCAAAGAGAAATCTACTAGGCATCTAACTTTTGGTTCAAGGAAGGACCACTAACTGGAAAAGTATCAAAAATAGTGGGTACATGTCCTCTGTGGTATGGAAAGAATACGAACCTACAACCATTGTTGTCTACTATATGTTTTCTGCGGAAAACAAATCCTGTGATGAGGATGGCTTAAACGCCTTAATGAGTTCTCAGACAGAGTGAATATTTGTTATGCTTTACAGGAAGCACGGTACCATAACACTACAAGGAGTGTAACTCCATGCTATAGTCATGGCCAGACTTTATATGAGGCATATGAGGCGGTCGCCTCAGGCCCAAAATTTTAGAGGGCACCAATTTTTTATATATATACTATTTAATATATGTAAGTCCAATTTTAAACAAAGGTTCATCAAACTCATTCTAATCATTTTAGTCATAGTATAATTTTTTTATAGGATATCTAAACGCAAGGCCGACTCTGAGTTCATGGGCCCGAGAAAAAATTTCAAAATTATACCCATGTATAATGTAAAAAAATAATTAAAAACTGAAATAAAAGTAAATTTAAAAAAATGTTACAACCAAGAATTGAACATAGGACTTCTAATGTGCAAGTCTAGCATAACAACCACCATGGTACATACTAGTTCTATTTTAAATACAAGATTATATATATATATATATATATATATATATATATATATATATATATATATATATATATATATATATATATATATATATATATATATTGGAGCCTTATACTCTTTGGGCCTGTGCCATCGCCCTGGCTGCCTTGGACAGGACTGGCCCCGTCTAAACGTCATATACTAGAATACCAAAAGATAAGTCGGTTAGTCAGAATAAAAAAAAATTGGTACAGTCGTGTCAAAATTATTTTTCCTTCCTTTACTCTAACAGTCTGATGTTCTCAATCTCCTCTACCCTTTCGTTGTTGCCAATCTCTTTTTTATGTGTATTTTTTGGTCCTCTAGGAGGTAACTAAACAAGAGAATAAGTTACAATTTTTTATTTTCCTTTTTATTATTATCAATGAACTGCCCCAAAAATTGTTAGCTATTTATTTATTTATTTGTCTAGTATATTAATTTTATTTTTGGTTTGGAACATCTTCAGTTTCATTAGAAATTTATTATGACATAAAAAAAATCTATGAACAATAGGCTTTGAGGGTACCATTTTTATAGTTTGCCTCAGGGTCTCAAAATCTAAAGTCCGACATTGGCTATAGTGGGGTGACTCCACCATGAGGTTCCTAAGTAGGGGTAATACCTTAGCTTTGTGAGCCAAGTCACAGCGGCGTAGCACCGCAAATAGGCATGTAGCCTAATGCTGCATAAAGAAATTAAAGAGTTATAGACAACACTACAAAGAAGAGGATGTCCTCATGTTACAATGGCACGACGCCACGATGAGGTACCCGGATAGGGGTAAAGCCTCGGTCTCGCAATCCATTTTGTTGCGGCGTAACACCACGAGAAAGCAAAAGGCTTTATGCTGCGTAGTTTGGCACTACAAAGAGGCTTGTGACCTTATGCTACAGTAGTATGACACAACGATGAGGTTCCCAGGTAGGGGTAATGCCTCGACTTTAAGCCATGTCATAGCGACGTAGCACCGCAAGGGAAGCGCAAGGCTTCATGCCATATATTTTTAATAAAGAACTCACCTATAGTGTATGGACAGAGATAGCAGGCCGTCTCTTGAGGGTAAACTTGTATACGCCCAAAATAATACACTAAAATCAGGCTGGCACAGGGCCTTTAATGTACAGCCAGATGCACATGTGACTATATTATGTGAGTGGAAAAAATTGTAGCTATGATATAGAATTTAGGGATTAGTCCATTCTTGTATTATAGTCTATTGTTTGAACCATGCGGAAAGATTCAAGTCGTCAGTGACATCTATCCTAATGCATGATGGACATTTACTGTGGGAAACACTTAAATCCATATATCGAGATATGTGGGAGATTGTTGAAGCTTTTCCTTGACATGCAGAGAGAGCTTGCTCTCAATACATGCCTAGTATTTAGTCCCACATTGGAAAAGTACTATGAAGTATATCTCAATATATACTTGGTGTGTTGTTGAGATATGCACATGGGGTAGTGACCCTAAGGAGAGAACCATGTGGATAATTTTACTAGGAGGTAAGGATAAGACTCCATGTTAAAGCATTAATGTTTTTTGCTCTTGGAATTAATTTTCTTTGGAGCTAAGCCCTGTAGGGGCTTATCGACTCGGACTCGGGTTCATGGGCTCATGAGGCATAATGTGACATTTTTTTGGGCGTACTTTCGACGTCCGCTAGGTGCATAGTGCGCTTAAGTTGCCCGTTGCGCGAGCCTCTGTGCAGTCGATCGTACGCCGTTTCGCATAGCCAGTTCGTACGGCAGTTTTTACAGTGCATGTTGTGCGCAGTTGGCACAGCGGGTGCGCGTGTGCAGGTTGAGTGCGTATGCACAGTTGGTGCAGCTGGTGTGCGTGTACGCAGTCGCGCAGTTGGCATGCAGTCCGCGTGTGCGCAGTTGGAGCAGCAGTGTGCAGTTAGCGCGCGCTATTGGCGCGCACTGTACGCCAGTTGGCTCAATCGTGTCTGTGCATGATTTGAGAGGTTACGAAACGTTCTGGAGTGAGTTTTCCTATGTCCCGAACGTTTCGTAGACTGGGCAGTTACTGTATACACCTATATATGTTTCTCTCCTCTCTCTCTCTCTCAGTAGTGTGCATTCATAATTTTCTAACAAAATATTTCTAGAGTTAGGAGCAGAGAAGTGGGAAGCATAGGGAGCCCGCGCCATCCAAGGAGTCAGAAGAGCAGAGTGTTCCGAAGTTCTCTGTCGAACTTGTTGGTTCTTGGAAGCTGTTCGTGTGGGGGCGAATCAAGCTTTGAGCGCCGATGATCATTCACCCCAACGGGCCGTTCTCTCATTCCATCCATTTCAACTTCTGCACATCCCACTTTTATTTTGTTCTGAGCGAGTACAATTCTGATCTAATCAGGAACTGTTAGTGGATATTTGCTGTTGCTGCTACCGAAATTTTTTGTGCCTTCTTCGAAGTGTTACAATCGATTTTGTTTCACAGAATCATCTGGGATCTCTGTCGTGCACCTTCTTCGAAGTGTTGCATAAATCAGTTTTCCATCAAAAAATTACGCTCCGGGACTAACAAAAAATACTCTACAATGGTTCTTCATTTCTATAAAATATGACAACAAATAAAAGGAACAATTTAATGATGTGGGGTCCAACATTAATTGGTACGAAAGAGAAAAATTTTCCATATGTAGAAACATCCATAGAAATTCTTCATTCTACGTCACTTTCTTCTAGGATAGAAATTGAGATACTATTGGGAGAAGTTTGTTCTAAATTGAATTTCTATCCTGGAATAGGAGGATTAGGGGAGATAGAAACTCCCATGATTTGCATTTAATAGAATTTGAGTTATATAAAAATTTCGTAGATTTGAGGGGCTTGTAGACAAAAAGACTTGCAAATTTTTGTAGAGTGTTGTTGGTATGGATAAGTCCGTTAAGGGCTGCTTTGGTCTTTGTTTATCATCATTTTATGCTATAATTGTACCTGCGGTTTACTTTAATGCTCCTCACGTGCTATTTATGTTGGGCCTTTGCAACTTTTTTGGGATTGCGCAATGGTTGATGTAATTGAGGTTATTATTGTATATTATCGTCCTGTTTTGTAATGCAAATTGCAATTATTACGAAAGCTTTTACAATATTTTCGACTTTTGAAGATAAATTACCAAAACTATTCTTAATTTATTATTATTTTTAAAATAAAAAATATATATTTTTAAAATAAGAATAATTTTGGTAACTCACTTTGAAAATATTTGAACATTTTCAAAGCTTCCTTGACAATTACAGTTCCCTTTGTAATTTTATTTTTATTTTTCTAGAAATTTTGGGAACAAAAAAATCTAGGTATATTATAAACTTATATTCCAATTTTATTTATGAGTTAATTTAACACAAATAGTATATTCACTTTTTATTATAGTAGATTCGTCAGTGGGAAAGTTATGTGCTACATGTGTTGGATTGTATCTCGTTTCGGTTGAGCCCTTAAAAAGAGGTGACAATAGGGTAGGTAATTTAGTCCTACATCCGATAGGAGGTGAGATCATGATGTGTAGATAATTGAAATTGTTCAAGCCTTAAATGTGAATTCTCTTTTAAGATATATGTGTCTAGTCCAATATCGCACCTCATGGACCAATTTCGGTTCGGGTCATATCGCGTCTCCAACAAATGGTGTCAGAGTCCAATGTTACGAAGCTAGTTTGGATGACTCTAATTAGTTCGAGATAGATGTTGCTGAATGTTCGTGCGTATAATCGGATTATAAGGACTTTCTTCTCAAAGTTGAGTTAGGAGCATCCTCCTAAGATGGTCTGGGTGTCAAAAAATTCGTAGGCGTAGAACAGATCAGACATAATGTTGGAGCTAACTACACAGATTGGCTTCAATGTGGGTCCGATATGCTTAAGATGGAGCAAGACTTTGTCGGGGATGTGCTTGGTTGCTCAGTCAGCAAAAATAAGTTAAGTTGGAGATTGTTGGATTGTATCTCGTTTCAGGTTGAGCCTCAAAAAGATGTGACAATGGAGTTGGTATGAAGTTGGTAATTTAGTCTCACGTTGGATATGATGTTGGATTATGAGGTATAGATAATTGGAATTGATATAGACCTTAAATAAAAATTCTTTTTAAGACATGGGTCCAGTCCAATATTGCATATCTTGTGCTAACTTCGATTTGAATCGCACCGCGTTTCTAACAACATGTAGATATGCATTGACTTTAGCTTCATTTGCATCCAATCAAATGATTCGTGGCTATTCTAAGTATATGATGTCTCCAAACATGCACTTTGAATTATATATATCTTATTCTTTTAGTTTTTAAGCATCTAAACAAAAAGTCAATAGTCTAAATTGAAAGTTTACATGTCATAATCATATTATAAGTTATTATTTTGAGTTTCTATAGTCCAACTGATTATTGTAAACACTCTTTAGTCCAATATTCATAACGATCTTTTGAGCTAAAAATGAAATAACATGTTTGTTTGTTCAAATGGAACCAAGGACTAGTCTAAATGTCGTCCATTTAGTTTGGACTCTATATAAAATGTTGGATAAAACAAAATTGCAATTGGTCTATTGGCCAACTAAAATTTCAATCTTTATTTGTGACCAACAATAGAATTAACTATGAATAAACTTTGCTTTCCTTTTTAAGCCAAGTATTGCATTACAATCCCTTAAACAGATGGAGACTGTTATTCTAGATTTTAGATAACAAAGTGGCTGAAAAAGTATTTACATTTGGAACCCTGTTTGCGCACGCTTTGTCATGCACGCGACGATGGAAACGGAATGGGCCCGTCTTGCATGTGCACACGTGCATGCTCGTGCCACATGTTTTATTTTATGTTTGGAAACTTGATTTGAACAAACAAATAATTATAAATAAGTTCAAGAAAAATGATTAACGAACCAATGCGGACAACCGAACAACTGAAGATCGTCCACAGATTGGTTGGCCATAAGACCCATAATAAATCAATTTCTCTGCTAACGTCAACCCACATACCCAACCTATCGAACGCCCATGCGTGGTTTCAGTCCATGCTTTGGTCTTCCGCGGTATATAAGAATGCACTCTAAGTTCAAAAGGACCAATATGTACATAGAAATAAAAAATAAAGTTCTAATATAGATGACCGTTGCAACTTATGTGAGAGCTTTCAAAAGCGAGTGGGATAAAGAATGGACACAAATCATAGAATTAATAACGAATGAACTCTGCTTTACTTTTTAGGCCAAATATTAAAAGACAAATAGTGGAATAAAGAACGGACGGCTCTGTGGATCCTACGTACACCTAGCCGACAATGGTTTGAATTTAGTTTAGATCCGTTGATTCTTGATGGAGTCGTGTAGGGGTGAGCAAAACTCGGTTTAAAATCGAAAACCGATCCGAACCGAACCGAAATAAGGTTTCGGTTCGGTTTTTTTTTAAACGGTTCGGTTGTCGGTTTAGAGGTTCGATTTTTTTGGATTTTCGGTTCGGTTTTCGGTTTTTGGGTTCGGTTTTCGAACCGAACCGAAAACCGAACTTTAAAACCGGTTTATATATATATATATATATATATATATATATATATATATATATATATATATATATATATATAAATATATATATATATATTTTTTATATATATATGCTTATATATATATATATATATATATATATATATATAAAACCGAAAAACCGAAAAAACCGAACCGAACCAATTCGGTTCGGTTCAGGTTCGGTTCTGAACCAATTCGGTTCGGTTCGGTTTTGATTTGGTCGGTTCGGTTTTGAGTTCGGTTTTAATTTTTTCGGTTCGGTTCGGATCGAACCGAACCGATGCTCACCCCTAGAGTCGTGTGGTGTTACGTAGGGCTGCAAATGAGCCAAGCCGTTCGTGAGCTGCTCGAAGCTTGGTTCGATAAAAACTTATTTGAACTCGGTTCGTTTAGTAAACTAGCTGAACTTAAGCTTTATTTTCGAGCTCGTTTAATAAACTGAGCTAAGCTCAAACTTAGAAGCACTTGGCTCGTTTGAACTCGCAAGCTGGCTCGTTTGAACTCGCAAGCTGGCTCGTTTATGAGATTGCGAGCTTGTTCGTTTAGGATCTTGTTTAGAAGCTCGTTTGTTCTTTGTTGAATTCTAATTTTATACATGTTTGTATAACAATATGGTTGTGTGCATTATATATTTATATGTCCTTGTTCTTTGTTGAATTCTAATTTTATATATATTTGTATAACAACATGGTTGTGTGCATTATATATTTACTAGTCATAACCCGTGCCCATAGGGCATGGTTCATTTAAGGTATTCCCCCTCAAAATCTTGGACCCCCAATTTTAAACGAACAATAATAATTATGAGGCCCCATCAAAATATTAAATCCCAATCACTGCTGGATGTGAATTTTCTTTGGATTTCCCATAAAATTCCACTCTCAATAATGCTCATCCACAACCATTATGAGTGCAAACCCCACTCTTTGGATTCCCCATAAAACCCCACTCTCAATAATGCTCATTCCCCATAAAACCCCACTCTCAATAATGCTCATCCACAACCATTATGAGTGCAAACCCCACTCTTTGGATTCTCCATAAAACCCCACAACCGTTGATTCACCAAGATTAAATCCCAACCACTCTTTATCTTGGCACAGTCAGCCCTAGGATTCAAAAACCTTTGTGTTTTGTATAATAGATATGTCCTTAATAATTGATATCAACGAACGTTTTTATTAAATTTTTACAAATAAATTATTAATATTACATGTACTCAAATTCAAACATAACTAGCTTGAAATCAAGCTCATTAAGCTTCAAATCGAGCTCATTAAGTTAGAAATCAAGCTTAATGAGCTTGAAATAAAGTTGAGCGAGCTTGATTTTGAGCTTATCGAACTTGTTTACCAAGCTTGAATCAAGTTTGCTTATCAAGCCAAGCTCGAGCTCAAACCAAACCAAGCTCAAGCTTAATATAAACAAGCTCGAGCCAAGCTCAAGCTCTAAAATAAAAAAACTTATCAAGCTCGAGCTCGATCTCGATTAATTCTAGTCAAGCCAAGCTCAAGCTTACAAAAGCTCGGCTCGTCTTGGCTTGTTTGCAGCCCTAGTGTTACGTGTAGTGTAGGACCAGTTTGGTCTAGCGGAGAAGAAGAGGCCCATTGATCATGGTGGGCACAATTCATTTTGATCATATATGAGGAATATATAATAAATGGTAAAACATATGTTACTAATAAATTTTGGATGTCCGCTAAACCCTAGGGTTTGCACTCTGCCAAACCGTAGGATTTTTGCTGATAGCGAAACACTAGAGTTTTGTTTCCTCCTCTACCCTTCCTGCTCCTCCCTCTCGTCTCCATCCCCTTTCTCCCTTTTAATACCATCTCCCCCTCACCGTCCTTCAAGTGTTCCTACCCTCAAACAACCATCTCCTACCATTAGCCTCATGGCGTCAAACAAAGAGGTGGTGGATAAGATGACCTCCCTCTTTTGCCTCCAAGGGCCTGCTGGCGTTATTTCTCTGTCGGCGAGGGAGAGTGCGGTGCACCTTCACTGGACTTCTACCATGGCTGTCAAACCTTAAACCAGCAGAAGCTTCACAAGATCAATACTGGCCTCCGTCCTCTCTCTAAACTTTGGAAGACGAAGGAGCCTGTTCATGTTTCCGATCTAGATATTGAAGCGGGGACCTTCTTGGTGAGACTAGAATCCCCAGAGGAGGTTTCCTAGATCCTACTTGAAGCACCATGGAGTATCAATGACGAGCTCTTCGCGATCGAGAAATGCGACCCAAGGAAACTTCTTGAAGAATATAAATTCAACTTGGCGGACCTTTGGGTCCAATTTCACAAGATCCCTCGATGTTTTTGAATCGACTAGAGATCACCCGTCTAGCGGAGGCCATAGGCACTCCTAGACGTATATCTGAAGCCGATGAGATGCAAAGGAAAACCTTCGCCCGTCTCAAAATCCTTATTGATATATCCAAACCATTAAAGAAAAGCGTCTACACAAAAGTAGATGGGAGTGATATGGGGCTGGTAACTGTGAGATACGAAAGACTTCTCCGCATCTGTTTGTTCTACGCCAGGATAGGGCATTCTTTCCAAAGTTGCTCCGAGCGAGAAGCATTCAAATCCCTCATAGGCGAAGACTGGACTGAAGAAGGGAAACTTAGGCTCAAGGAGCTACTCCGACCTAGAGTTAAGGAGGATGATTTCAGGGCTGAAGCCCACAGAGTTTACAATCGAAGAAGAGGACTCCACCAGCAACCGAGGAAGACGATGTTCACCAGTATGGGCGAACGTCTACTTCCCGCACACCATCTCCTTCACCCAGTAATACTGATCATACCCATACGAAATCAATACTGACGCATGGCAGAATCGAACCAATCCCTTCTCTAAATCAATTGGTAAAATACACACCGCCGCACAGAAGGGGCACTAATCCTAACCCTACAGTTAGTGCCCCTAATCATGAAGCAGTGGAAGTTCCCAGGTGGCTAGCATTGATGATAATCCAAATGCTGAGAAAGGTTCATGCTATTCCCCGAGTGCTAATGATGGTATTGCAGACACATCCTCGTTTTGGATTGTGAGTTATTCCACTGATACGATCGACATGGACAAGAATTCTCTAACAGTGCCAGAGAACATAAAATAGCTTTCGAGGCTGACCCCCATTTATGAAGTTGATACGGGGTTCCAGACATTACCTATCAGATCTCCTACAGAGGAAATGGAATATAGATCTGATGAATTGCTACAACATGCTCTTCCCGTGATACACCCTTAATCGAACCCTATCGATGCCATTCCCTAGCCATACCAGGATTATAGTCCAGTACCACACCTAGCAGATTTTCCTACTGCACAAAGCACCACTGACGCCATCATCTGATCCGTACATCATCGTAAACCTTCGTGGAAGTGCCTCGTCCAAAAAAACCACTCCTATGCACCAAAATCCCCAAGATGAAGCAACTCCCTCAAAGAAGCGACCGACATCCCCCTCGCCGGCTCCTCACAGCAACAAGAAGGCTTGTTCATCCAAATTCACATACAATAGTAAAGACAAGGTCATGGCGAATGACCTAAAACAGCCGCAATGGCCATGTTAATCCTATCATGGAACTGTCGAGGTACGAGAAATACCCCGACAATTCAAACTCTTCGCAAATTTTTCTCCGCCACCTACCCATCCATTTTTTTATTTTAGAAACAATCTCCCATCCCACCCACACAGATCTTACTCTCCCTCACTTAGGCTACCCTAAATTCTTTTTTGTCCCCCCCATCGGTCGGTCAGGTGGCCTTTAGCTAGGATGGGACTCCACAATCAAGGCGAATGTCACATACTCCTCTCAAAACCTCATCCTCCTCTCTATCGACGCCATAAATGATTACCTACCTGGAACCTGCTATGCATCTATGGTGTCCAAAGAAACACAAAAGGCCCAAGTTTTAGAGGCACATCAAAGATTTATCTGATAAATTTATAGTCCTATGGTGTTGCATCAAGGATTTTAACGCTACACTAGTGCTTGAGGATAAACAAGGAGGAGGTCAGCTCGATCAACAGGCAACATCTTTATTCCGACAGATGATGGACCAGTGTGGGCTTATTGACCTAGGGTGCAGCGGGCCAGCTTATACTTGGTTTAACCGAAGATGTACGACATATCACATCAAAGAATGGCTGGATAGGGCTATAGCGTCTGCACAATGGTGCTATACATTTTCTAATATTACGGTCTCTACTCTTCCACGCATAAATATTGACCATGCACCCATTCTTCTCAATACTTGCAAAAGACTGCACCAGAAGAAATGTCTACTGCGCTTTGAAACTCATTGGATGACAGACTTTGCTTTCGTTGATGAGCTCGAAACCGCCTGGAAGGAGGCTAACTTGCAGGATGATTCTTCACTGGTTAATAAAATCTGCTACACCCTCTCGAAGATTCACAAATGGGGTCAAAGAAAGTTTGGCAACATCAAACATCGATTCGCTTCATAAACTGCTTCTAGACATTCAATTAAAACCCGTTTCTGACCAAGCTCTCTATGAAGAATGTGTTGGCACATTGATTTTGATAACATTAACTGCATCTTCATATTTTAGTATCTCTATCCTTTTCAAAATTAGATACACCGCTAAAGTCTCTTAAAGGCAAACTACAAAAAATCAGTAAAAACAAAGAAATTGTAATAAGTCTCTCGGAAGACTAAAAGGCTGGTAAAAGAAAGACTGCAAAGAAGCTATCAGCATACTCAAAGCTCATACTTAAAGATTCAAGTTCCTAGAGCCTGTACAAGGTGGATGACAAACCAAAAGCCTATATAAATATTTTTCAAAGTTCTATCTTCCTTACAGAAATGGAATACCGACGGTACACCGATTTGTACCGACGTATACTGAATTTTGTGCACAGAAAAGTTTCTGTCTACAAATTTGACATACCGACGGTATACCGGCGGTATACCAAATTTTGTTCACAGAAAAGTTTCTGTCTATAAATTTGGCATACTGACGGTATACCGATCTATACCGATGGTATACCGGTCTATACCGACGGTATACCAAATTTTATTCACAGAAAAGTTTTTGTCTACAAATTCGGCATACCGACGAAATACCGATCCATACTGACGGTATACCGTTTTACAAATATTTTAAATTTTGGTGGTCAGATCCACAACATTAAATGCTCCAATGGCTAGATTTATTATCATTATTGTTGCAGAACGGTATACCGACGAAATTTCGATTGGTACCGATGGTATATCGATCGCTGAATGAATGAAGCATTAAATGACTAGCTCTCTTGGTTATTCTATTTAATGTGCTTGAGTCTTCTCTTTGAAGCCATCCACTTAATTTTTAAATTTCTCAACCACCAAAGAGCTCCACCATTACTACTTTACAAAAGCTTTAATTTGTTATCCAACCAAAAGTATTAGAGTATTCAAGAGTTGTAATATTAGATCTTCAAAGTGTTCTAGAAGATCGAAACCTTTCTTTCTCTCAGGTTGAAGTTGACGAGCCTTCGGAGGAAAACTCATGTGTGAGAAGTTGACGAGCCTTCAGAGGAAAATTCATGTGTAAGAAGTTGACGAGCTCTTCAGATCCAAACTCATGTTAGAAGTTGACGAGTTCTTCGAATCCAAACTCATGTGTAACTATTTACTCAAATAGTAGATTAAAGCCGGAGAGAGTTTCGGTACTGGAGTGCCCCTTGGAAGTATACCAGGATACATCGAATGTTTGATTCTCTCTTCCTTTATTATCCTTTAAATTGCTTATTATTATTGATAATCTTTTTATTACCCTATTCACCCCCTCTAGGGTTCTACAATTGGTATCAGAGCCTTGTTTCTTGATTTGGACTTACATCCTTAGAGTAATCCATGGCCACTAACCCTAGTACCAACTCATTCCACAATGAGGGACACTCCATAAATAGACCTCCTCTATTTGATGGAACCAACTATAACTATTAGAAAATTGGGATGGACATTTACTTGAAACTCTAGATTTTGATCTATTAGATTGTGTTGTAAATGGCACCCCTAAATCTTCCATAGTTATTGAGGAAGTAGTTTCAAAAACTCTTAGAGAGAAACTTTTCAAAAATGACAAGAAGGTCGCAAGTCGAGATGCAAAGGCTATGAACGCACTCTATTGTGCTCTTGATAGTAATGAATTTAATAGAATCTCTATAACAAAACTTCCAATGAAATATAAAAACTTTTGGAAATCACACACGAGGAAACATGACAAGTAAATGAATCAAAGATTAGTAGACTCACACAAGAGTATGAATCTTTAAAATGAAACACGATGAGTCTATCACTGTTATGTTTACTCGATTCTTTTGATATCATTAACCCTATCTTCTCTTGATAAGATTTATCCTACTCACGAAAAGATTCAAAACATTCTCAGAGGATTAACCAAGGGATGGAACCCAAAGCTACCGCCATCATCGAAGGGAATGACCTAACAACAATGAACCTTGAGAACTCATGGGGAAGCTGATGACCCACGAGCTAGACATGAATGATCAAGAGGAAAACTTCATACAAGAAAAGGAGAAAGAGAATACGAAGGAAAAAGAAAAATCCCTTCCTCTCAAGGCCATCAAGTTTTCCTCAAAAGATGACTCCGATGATGACGATTCAGATGACGGAAATATTGCTTACATTACCAAACACTTTTGAAAGTTTCTCAAATTCAACAAAGCAAATCGGTCAAGAAGAGACACGGACGAAGAACCTTCTTGTTGTTAGCCTAATGATTGTATCATATTTTTGAATATGGCTAATCAATTAAGTTTACCATAATGATATCACTAATATTCACGTAATCACTATCATGTTGCTACTTAAACTTAGCATTGTCCTAAATATTCTATATCATATTGCTATGCTTGTATCATATTGTTTTGTTCGTCTAACATGTTCTTATAGACATGTAGTAAGCATGATCAAGCTTTGTCAAACCAGGACATATGCAATAGAGAATTATTAATGGGCCAAAGACGGCGTTATATAAGGAGATTTCTCTGAACCGCCCAACGACCTATCTGGGGCCTCGCATCGGGGGTTTCGCTGCTCGGTCAGTGGACAGGGGTCGAGGGGGCAGCGACCCCCGTGGGGGTTCGGAGGCAAAGCCCCCGAAAGGTATTCAGATTTCTAGATCTGTTTATCTTTGGACGACCGCCGTCAAGGAAGAAAGGTGTCATCAAAGGGCTATTGGTTTTCCTATTTTATCAATGTATTTTTCATATTTATTGAGTCTAGGAATACGATGTACACTACATCGTACTGGCATATAGGCTATCCAAGAAACGTTTTTAAAATACCCTTTTATTTTAAAAACAAGTCCACTTACAAAAGTCCAAACTACTTCCTAACTGCTTGATCTTTTCAAAAAGCCCAAAACCAATTTGCAAAAACTCTGACAGAACTCCAGCAGAATTCGGCCCGAGTTCCGTTAGTGGACGTTGGATTTTAAACTTGGTCCTCCTGCAGTTACGGATCTTGCCGAGATTTTTAACACACCAAATCACTTTCATATCTCTTCTCTATAAGCCTACTACTTCTTCCAAAGTGTTCTGAGCTATTCATTTTCAAATCCCAAGCCAGTTACAATCCTTTAGTCGATTTACCAGTATGATACGGTCTAGAAGTTTCAGAGTGATTATAATCAGAGGCTTGATTGAAGAAAGACTCTTCACAATTGAAGTTGGTCGAGTACTTCGGATCAAAGCTCGCGTTGTAGAAGTTGCAAGAACTTCAGATGAAAACTTGTAGTATTTTCCAATAGTGGATTCAATTGGAAGCTAGAGTTCTTTTGACTGGACTAGTCCTCACAAGAGGGAAACTATTATACATCCTTGTGTTTGTATTTGCTCTTTGCTCTCTATTTTTCATTTACATATCTGTGATATATATTCTGTGATCTTGTCGCTAACGTTTTTAATTAGCTAAATTTTGCCGCCTACTCTATTCACCCCCTCTAGAGTATTGCGCTTTACAATTCGTTCCTATAATTGGTATCAGAGCAGGTGCTCCATACAGAGATATTATTACAGATGCTCCTTATAGAGAAATTATTGTAGGTGCTCCTTATATAGATATCAGAGCAAGGACTCTATTATTTGGCTTAACATCCTTGGAGCAGATCCTTATTACCAGAACGGGTTACACAGGTAAAGTGAGGTAATATTATTATTATATAACTGCTGTTACATAGATCACTATATCACATATGGAAAGTATGTACTTCACAACTGAAGTGCAATCCTCAAATAGGCTCCCACTATTTGATGGAACAAACTATAGCTATTGGAAGACACGGATGAGCTTCTACATAAAGTCTATAGATTTTGACTTATGGTCAATTGTTGTCAATGGCTACAAAAAGCCTACTATCACTTCTATTCTCACATCCTCTATAATCAACAAGCCTTATTACAGTTACACGGAGGAAGAGAAGAAGTTAGCTAGCCTTGATGTAAATTGTATGCATATATTTTATTGTGCTGTAGACACAAATGTATACAATCTTATTACTACTTGTACAACATCTCATAAGATTTGGAAAGTTCTTGAAGCTAATTATAAGTGCAGGTATGAAAGCAAAGCTAGCAACTCCAGAGATGAGGATAGTCTTTATAATGATGCAAATATGTGCATGATGGAATTGGGATTTAAGGTACAATACAATCCCTTATATGAAGAAGAGCGTGTATGTGACAACTGCAAGAAGATAGGCCACATCCAAGAAGATTGTACTACTACTAGAAAGGAGAGTCAATACGAAGATCAAATAAAGGAAGATCCTCGTCTTACAAGTACACTAGCACGAGCATATGGTGTGAAAGCGAAGTAAGCGATTCCGAAGAAGAAGAGAGACCTCGTCAAGCTACAAATATATGCTCAATGGCATTATCCAACGAGGTACAAGACAACTCTATTCTGGAAGAGAATGAATTCTCTTATGATGAGTTATCTGATGCTTTCAGTGATCTATTGAAAGAACACAAGAAAGTATTAGATAAGTATAAGCAAGCTAGAAAGGATACTCAATCCTATAAGCATGAGAATGACAAGCTTACTTGCTTATTGAATGATGCTAGAAATACTTCTCCTTCTGATAATTCTACTGATATTTCTATACTTAAGTTTAGATTGCATGAGGCACTTGATTGCATTAAGAAAAGCACTCAAGAAAATTCTAAACTTAAGGAGGAATTAGAATTAGAAAAGAAGAAGTATTCTTTTGCTTCATGTAGAATTGATACTCTTAATGCTAAATATGATGAGATCTATGCTAACTCTAAAAAGTTAGAGATTAGACTGGGAAAACAGGTAATACAACCTATTACTCGGTCTAACACAAGACACATAGCACATTAGAAACTCACACACGATAGATCATCTAGAAAGGAAGCAAGCAAAGTTAAAGCTTCACATAACCATGCTTTCTATTACAAGTATCCACGCACATCATATCATACTACTGCACGTTCTCATAATACTGCACATAGTACTAATGTTAATTCTTTCTGTCATTATTGTGGTATGAATGTACATGTTTCTAATCATTGTCAGATTAGAAATTTTTTTGATATAAACTTGTACAAATGGGTTCCCAAAGCTAAAAAATGTGGATCCAAGTCATTACAGGAAAAATGTGTTTTTACGGCACGCAATGTGCGCCGTAAAACACTTTAGACGGCGCACATGCTAACGCCGTATTAGCCCATGCCGTAAAAGATGGTACTTTAGACGACATAATATGCGTGTTGTCTCACTACTAAAATACAACAATTTAGCGACAGCCCTATCCGTCGCTAATTGAAATTACCGACGGATACGGGCTAAATAAATCCGTCGGGAATAACCTCGTCACTAAAACTAGTCCGTCGCTAGTCCGCCGCTGAGCGACTACTTAGCGACGGATTATTGTTGGCTAAATCAAAACAGTTAGCGACGGCTAGCCGACGGCTTCCCGTCAACTTCGACAGTTTAAAATTTTAATATAGCAAAGACTAGCGATGGACAATACGTCGCTAAATCGTCGCTAAACGCGTATCAGAGGGTTTCTGATACGCAACATCCGTCGCTAATCCGTCGCTAACCTTGTCGAATTAGCGGCGGAGTAGCGACGGATAATCCGTCGACAGGCTTCTGGATATCTTCCATATTTCCAGAACCTGAGCGACGGGAAATCCGTCGCCATTCCGTCGCCATTCCGTCGCTCAGTGTTTTTCCTGAACTAGGTCGACGGATATTCCGTCGGCCATCCGTAGCTATCCTATTATTCATACAGTTAGCGACGGATTATTCGCTGCTATCCTGTTGCGAGTCCGTCGCTAAATATAGTACCTCATCGGATTAGCGACGATTTGGCGACGGATAATCCGTCGCCATGCTTCTGGATATCTTCTATATTTCTAGAACCTGAGCGATGGACAATCCGTCGCCATTCCGTCGCTATGTGTTTTCTAGAAACAGGCCGACGGATAATCCGTCGACAATCCGTCGCTACCTGCAATATTTCGTTGGCAATTCATCGCTACCTGCAATATTCCGTCACAAAGTTGTCGCTAGTCCGTCGCTAACTACAATATTTTTTTAAAAAAATACAGGAAACAGACTATTCCCTGTAATATAACATATCCAACATCCAACATATCCAACAAATATCCATATTGCCAACACAATATCTCCAAACATCCAATATATCCCAACATACACAAAAAATATCCAACACAATAACCAATAAAATATCCAACACAATATCCCAACATACATAGCAAAATATCCAAACATAAACAAAATATCTAAAATATACACATATCCAAATGTCTAAATGTCCAAAAACATAAACAAAATCATTGAGAAGAAGGAGGTGGATCGTCTCGTGCTCTCTCCGCCGCTTCCGCTCGGCGTATATAATGCTCCACCATGTGTGGCGGTACTTGGGACAAGACATGGTCTGGAAGCGAGCGTGTAGGAGCGTAAAAAGTACTTCATAGACCAAGTCAAAGAAGTTGAGAACTTTACGCAATTCAAACTGATTCAGACTCAGACTTTACGCGGAGATCAAACAGAGTACAACTCTACGCGAGCTACTTTACGCGAGAGCTATTCACTGAGCTTTTACGCGAAGGACAGGCTGTCAAATCATCGCATTTAATGCGCGTGATACTGTTCTGACGTAATGATGACATCGGACAACACAAAAGTCGAGAAGATTTGATTTAAAGCAAACCCAACACTGTCGTTTAGTGTGCAGATGGGCTACTTTATGCTCAAAAGATTGCTTCTTTTACGCACGAAAGTTATTCGAGATTTTATGCTCAAAGCTGTTGTGTGCGTAAAGTTTATTTGAGCTAATTTTACGCTCAAGGCTATTTTTAGCCACTTTACGCGGGAAGTTTATTTTGGGCTATTTTACGCCCAGTCTGCTACTTTATGCAGGATGCATATTTTGGGTCATTTTTTACGCCCGATCTTTTCTGGCTACATGAGAACGTGGTCTGCTTACGTGGCTTTCATGCCACACTTATCGAGGAACGTGTGTACGTGCTCTCCCCATTTTGTTGAAGTAGTGGGACACGTGTCATGATGCGTAGAGATTAAAACTCTACATGGGACACGTGTCATCATGCGTAGAGGATGATTTTCATCGTGGGTGACAGTTACTCACATAGAGACCCAACTTTGTTGCTTTTTACGCACAGAAGGTCTAGTCTATAAATAGACTTATTTTTAACACAGACATGATAAAGAGATCAATAAAGAGACATGAGAGGAAATTATGAGAAAACTCATATTTTCAGAGTGATATTACCAGAAGCATTTTTTCAACTTTTTCTCAAGAACAGGGTGAAGCAAAGCAGGAAAGCATTCGACTGTGCCATCAGTGCCATTGCTCGATACCTTTCTGGTGACTTAATTCTTCTGATTGTTCGTCTTCTTCAAGCAATCTTTTTCATCATCATCGTATGGTCCAAGGAACAAAGTGATCGCTCTCAGATCAGACTTCCATAGCAATACTTTCCAGAACAATTTGTACTTTTGTACTTTTTCTAGTTTTCTTTCAAAAGCCAATTTTAGGTATTTTGTTAAGTGAAACAAAATGGCGACTCTGCTGAGGATGTCCTTCTCCTCTGACGAGAAGGCAATTGCTCAATATGATGATGTGTCGGTCGGATCGACAAAGAAGACTCTGGATGTGCACTTCGACCAGACTGCTTACGAAGAAATGCTTCGAACTGGGGGTAGTACTCGCTGCTCCAATGTTCAAAAATCGTGGAAGGCACAAAAAGTTTGGATTCCTAAGTCCAAAGCATCCTTGGATCTCCCTGCTGTCTCTGAAAGCAAAGGAATCCTTTCCACTCCTGTTGTGGAGGCTCCCGTCTGTGACGAGGCAGTCTCTACATCAGTAATACGCCCTGGGCATAAAAATAAGTCTTCCGTCTGTGACATGGCAGACTATCAAACTTTACGCTTTGCGCGTAATAATAAGTCTTCCGTCTGTGACGAGGCAGACGCTCAAGTTTTACGTTCTACGCGTAAAAATCAATTTTTACGCTCTACGCATAAAAACTAGTCTCCCGTCTGTGACGTGGTAGACACTCAAACTTTACGCTCTATGCGTAAAGAAAAATCTCCCGTTTGTGACATGGCGGATACTCATGTTTTGCGCTCTACGCGTAAAGGTAAATCTCCTGTCGGTGACAGCGTAGATAAAGTTCACAATGATGCCTTTGTATCTAAAGTGAATTTGCCTGCACGTATGCAGCATAAAAATAAGAGTTCTATAGTTGGTAAAACTTCAGTTTTCAACCAACAGCCTTCTTACACTACTTTACACGAGGTAACAAACCTTCAAATCATGCGTAATACTGATGGAGTCCTTTGTGCACAAAAATCGCAAGATTTACGCACGCAACTCTAAGTGCATAAAAATGTACAATTTGGTTCTGCTAATGCCGCCAGTAATCTTCTTTATACACAAGGGACTAAACGTTTCTCTGTCCCGAATGTAATCAAGAAGACTACTCCCTCCACTCCTTCTGATTTATGCGAGTTGCTTGTACAAAAGCGTAAAGATAGAAAATCTCCTGTGACACTCTCCAAAGAAAATCATCATTGCGATTGTTACCAGATTGTAATCAAATGTTGCTGTTCGGCTTCTAAACGGTCAGTTTTCGACCGATTAAGCTATAATGTGCCTCAGCAACAAGTTGATGACCAAGAACATGAGTTGTCATATGCTTCTGTCAATATGGCATCTCATACCAATCGAGGACGACGTCCAAGATGTAACTCGTCCCAGACTCCTGGTCAACAACAGTTCAATCGACTTCTTGATAGTTTCGAAAGGGTATATCAGAATACTCGATCAAGAATTCAAAGACAGTTGCAGTTTTTTGATTCAGAAGCTGGGGGTACCCAGTCGTTGGAGTCAGAAACTGATAGTATGATTCATACCTCTATACCAATCCCTCTGTATCTTCAAGGGAGGTTGAATCATATGTTATCGGAGATGAACCGGAGACATCCACTGCTAATACAGAACAACGTCTCTCTACAGTTGAGCAGTCACTGAAAGACATGCTTGCCATTATGCAAAGTATGCATCAAATAATAATGACTCAGCAAACTGCTCAGCCAGCAGTGATAACACCGGTTCAGGTAGTAGCACAAACTCAAGATAATCAAGGGGTTGATACCCCTTTGAATAATCTTACTCAAGAGCCTGCTATCAATCAAAATTCTGCAGTTCCAGATCCTCTCATTCCAGAAGATGTACCACCTCCGGTGGGGGTCACGATACATCCAACAACTATTCAATCAAATGTGCTTCCTCAAACTAGTGAAGCTATTCAAGTAGTGCGAGAGCTAAAAGCACAGTTTGAAGTTCTGAAGTACAAGGATCAACTCCAGAGGTTAGGGATTAAACAACCCTATCCTCCTTACTGGAATGATGTACCTTTTCCTTTAAAATTCATGCCACAGTCGATGGTGTTATTTGATGGAAAGGCTTCTTCCAGTCAGTATATCAATTATTTTGATATTATGACTGTACATCTGCAGAAGAATGATGCTCTTCTTACTCGAGTTTTTATCGGGTGCCTGACGGGTTTAGCTTACGACTGGTATCATAGTCTACCCGACAATTGTATATCGTCTTTTGACGAATTTAAAGCAATGTTTCTCTCCCGCTTCTATAAGGGAGGAATGGACATGAATATGTCCTCCCTAATAGAAATCAAACAAAAGAAGAAAGAAGTTACCCGAACGTTCATCGAATGTTTCCGACAGACAACTTTGAAAATGCCTCCGGGTATGCCAGATTCAGCATTGATTGATACATGCAAGATGAATCTGCAACCATCCATTGTCGTCTTTACGGGTTCTCAATTCAAAGATTGGGCCTCGTTCATTATAGCAGCAGTTTCAGCCGAGGCCAATGGTAGGTTGGCTCGTGAACACGGGATGATCTTTGCCTCAGAGGACAAAGGAAAGAAAGGCTCTTCAGGCAATAATTCTGGCAATCGCAATGGAAAAGGGAATAAAATCCTAGTGGTTAATCTTTCAAAACCCAAAACGATGCCGAATAATCCAGAGTCTTCCAAACCAAAGGAAGAATACTCTTTTGATAACAGTGATATCCCAGGGATATTCCAATGTCATGTAAAGAGTGGCAAACTCCATATTTCGAAGCCAAAAAGGCCTAATGAGGTGAATCTCACTGACAATCCCAAATATTGTATCTATCATAGATACATAAATCATCCTACCAAGGCTTGCTACGCCTTAAAGAAGAAAATTCAGGAGTTGATAAATGCCAATGCCATCGCTTTAACCAATGATGAGCATACAGTTACAACTAATATGTTTCTCTTCAATTTGGAAGTTTTCCTCCACAACAAGTTCCAGATGGGATTGTCCCAATTCCTAAGGCGACAATGAAGATTGTAAATCTTCCGCCTGCTAGAGAGCAAAATGAAGGATTATTGCCTCTCACATTAAAAAATAGTGAAATTATGTGGGTACATCCTGACTTAGTACCGAAAATGGAAAATAAAGGTAAAACTTCAAAACCCAAGAAAGATAAAAAAGTTAAAACCTGCAACATGATTTCTCATGTTATTACTCCAGATCATGATGATTTGGATCATCTTTGGGATGGCATTCCTTTGGAGGATAGATTGAGAGGTTTGAATATATGCCCTCCAAGTTTGGCTCCTCCTACCAAACTCAAGCTTACTCATCGGCAATAGTTAGCAATGAATAGTGTCCTCTTATACAGGGCACAACAAGTCTTTGCTGCTTATGAGAAAGCTCCTACAGGGATTTTTCCTTCTGTCCCGAGTATTCTTCCTTCTCCTGTGGCTACAGAGGTTTCTATTCCTCCTTCTACAGAAGTCTCTATGCCTCCTTCTCCTGTGGTTACAGAGGTTTCTGTCTCTTCTTTCTCTGTTAAACCATCTATTGAAAGTCCGCTACCCACTCATTTGTATAGTCAGCAATCAGTCCATCTCATAAAAAAGATGGGCTATAACTTTCAAAAGGCGGAAGGTTTGAATTATGATAAAGAAATGCGACTTCCTTTACAACTTCAAAGTCAAAAATCTACTGTTGGATTGGGATTCGAAGTCCTTTATAAAAATTCTTGCAAGAAGAAGACTAAGGAAAAGAAGAATAAAACCTGTAATATGGTACTTCATTCTCCTGAGTCTGAAGAAGAAATCTTTGCTGGTACGAGATCTGGAAAAGAGTACCACAAAGATTATGAGAGAACTTCAAAAGAAGCGGAGGACGTTGCTGAAACATTACCAGCTCAACCATCTTCTGTTCCTGCTGATGCAAGACCTTCCAAACCATCTTTGGTTGAGAAAGAAAAACAAAAAGCAGTACGCTTTGATGTTCCATTAAACTCAGCTTCAAATCAAGGGGTAGTGATGAAACCCTACAAGTTTGATATTCTAGCCCAACTAGCTAATACTCCGGCTAGACTTTCAATCTTTGAGCTGCTTCGTCTTTCTAAAGAAAGCTGCAAAACTTCGAGTGAAGCTTTTCTACAAGCTGATTCATACTTAGCTCAACTCAAGAGCCCTGACAATATACTAGTGTCATGTCCACAATGTCATAGTGTGATGGAAGCAATTCCCAATATTACTTTCACACAAGAAGATATGCTGTTGAAGCATAATAAGCATGACAGACCTCTGTGCTACACAGGGTATATTGAATCTACTGAAATTGACAGGTTTATATTGATCCTGGGTCTTCTATTAGCATCATTCTCTAGAGTATGCTACGACCCTTGAGGATTCCTACTAGTGATTTGACTTACACTAGTACCACAATAGTTGGTTTCAACTCTGGAAAGAGTAAACCACTGGAAAAGATTCGTCTGAAGATTCAAATTGGTGAACTTCGAACTATGGCGATATTTTATGTTATCAATTCAGATGTATCTTACAACATCCTTCTTGGAAGATCGTGGATACATGAGCATAACATTGTGCCTTCAACTCTCCACCAATGCTTCAAGTACGTGGATTCTCAAGGGTTTGTGAAGACTGAGTTCGCAGATATCAATCCTTTTAAGGGTATTGAAGCCTATTTCTCTGATTCAATACTCTACAAATAGGTGCATGTGAAAGAGATATCGGATATGGCCGAAGATCGATCATCTGTCGAAGATCAATCTGTCAATAAAGATCCTCCAGAAGATCAACCTTTGAAGATTAAAGTCAAAGGTCGAATCCAACCCCAACCTGTCAATGACCAATCTTTGGTAATCAAAGTCAAAGGAAGAACTCGAGCTTCATCTGAGGAATCTGTGGAAATTCCAGTCAAAAGCCAAGTTCAACCTCTCATGATCAAGGTCAAGGGACGTACTTCTCGTACGAATAATCCAGAACCACCACTGATCATCAACCTTGGCAAGCCTACGCAGAAGACGGATGACGATCCGTTAATGATCAATCCAAAGCATAGTAGTCAAATTATAAATGATGTAAATATTGATCATTCTCTACTTTCTAATATCAATGAAGATTTCCTTTTGGAGTATATGGCTGTCAAATTCATTGAAAGAATGACTTTATTTGCTGATGATCAAAATCATCAACATCAAGATGACATAAATACAGAGGAAACCTTATATATTAATCATAAGAAAAATTCTTTTCCTCCTCATGTCGATGTTGGACCTTATGCTCAAAGGTTCCTAACATCTTCTCCCTATCTTCTTCCTGTAGCCGCTTCATCACAAGCTTGTGTAACCTATAGACGTCACAAAGAATCTTATTTTGTGATTCCGTCTGATAAGAAAAACAAACGTCAAATTGTGTTTTGTCTGGCTAGAAATATTCTTGTTATTCAGACAGATGATCTTAGAGATAAAGATAAAGGAAGAATCCGAATTGATAAATATAGTCAACAATCTCTCAAGATTATCCAGAATATGGGATATGATTTGAAGACTATGCAAGGTCTCAATCAAGGCAAAGGTAGACGGTTACCATTATATGGTGATCCATTTTTCCAGAAAACTCGACATGGGTTGGGATACGATCCGTCCCACATGTTTAATGAAGATATATAAGAAGAATTTTCTTCCAGTTCTTCACAATCCTCAGATTCTGAAGAAATCTAATTCGTCGAATCGGAAACACCCCATATGTGCAAGAAAGATATGGAAGAAGAATGTTTTTCCAGTTTTTTATAATTCTTATATTCTGGAGGAGACTATTATGATGAATCTGAGTGTATATTCTCAGTTAACATGGTTCAAACTGATGGTGAGTCTGAACCATTTGAAAATGACCTTTGGGTACAACAAATGGACACTCAGTGGGAGCTTCATTTTGAACAGCGACAGCCACCTACGGAAGATAAAATTGTCCAGATTGACGTCGGAGACGGAACTACGTCCAAGCCGATATTCATCAGTAAAAACCTTTCTGAAGATGAAAAGGAAGAGTTGATAAAACTGATTAAAGAATATACTGATATCTTTGCACGGAGTTATGAGGATATGCCGGGTCTAGATCCTAAAGTAGCTACTCATAAACTCAATATTCTTCCTAATGCTAAGCCTGTAAAATAACAGGAGCGGCGTTTTCGACCAGATATGATGGATGCAATTGAAGCAGAAGTCAAAAAGCTGATCACATGTGGCTTTGTTCGTTAAGAACAACATCCAGACTGGGTTGCCAATATTGTTCCTGTTATGAAGAAGAACGGAAAAGTTCGAGTTTACATGGATTTTTGGGATCTTAATGCAGCTTATCCAAAAGATGAATTCCCACTTCCGATTACCGATGTCATGATAGACAATACATGTGGTTTTGAACGCATGTCTTTCATGGACGGATTTTCAGGATACAATCAAATTAAGATGAATCCAGGAGATAAAAAGCATACTGCTTTTCATACACCTCTTGGGGTTTATTGCTATACGGTTATGCCATTTGGTCTAAAAAATGCTGGTGCTACGTATTAACGAGCTATGAACAACATCTTTCAAGAACATCTACGAAAAATAGTTGAATGTTATGTAGATGACATTGCTGTTAAAAGTCGATCAAAAGATGATCACATTCAAGACTTGAAGACAGTATTTGAGTTGATGCGCCAACATCAACTAAAGATGAATCCTACTAAGTCTTTCTTAGGGGTTTTCAATGGCAAGTTTTTAGGATTTGTCATCACTTCTCAAGGTATCCATGTTGATCATGACAAAATCAAAGCAATTCTTGATATGCGTCCTCCACGCAATCTAAAAGAACTACGTGGTTTCCAAGGTCGCATTGCTTATATCAGGAGATTTATATCCAATCTTTCTGGAAGATGTCAACCTTTCTTCCGTCTATTAAAGAAAGGTGTATCGTTTGTTTGGGATGAAGCATGTCAGAAAGCCTTCAATGACATTAAGCAATACCTTACAAATCTACCTGTCTTGGTACCCCCAATGGTAGGAAGACCATTTTTGCTTTATGTTCGAGCATTGGATAATTCACTTGGTGCTCTTCTTGCACATAAAAGTGATAAAGGCCATGAACAAGCAATTTATTATCTTAGCTGAATGATAGTCGGAGCTGAACACAGGTATACTCCTGTGGAGAAAGAATATCTGGCTTTGGTTTTTGCTGTTCAAAAGATACGACATTATGTGTCAGGACAGACTATTCATGTCATATCCAGAATAAATCCTATTTGGGTATTGATGAGAAAGCCGAGCATTTTTAACTCTAGGTTAGCCAACTGGGCTATGTTGCTTACTCCTTATGATATGGTCTATGTACCTCAAAAATCAGTAAAGGGTCAAGCATTAGCTGATTTTTTAGCAGTTTACCCTATACCTGAAATATCGAAGCTATATGAGGATATTCCAGTTGAAGTTGTGGATTGCAACATGACTTTGAAGGATGACATTTGGTAACTGTATTTTGATGGAGCATCGCGGGTTAGATCTAAAGGCAATATTGTCTCAGGAGTAGGTATCGTCTTGGTCTCTCCTGATAAGATGGTCATATACCGTGCTTATTCTCTCAATGAACCATGTTCCAACAATGTGGCAGAATATAATGCTCTGCTGATTGGTCTCCAAGTAGCAAAACAATTGGACATCGAGTTCCTGGAAGCTTATGGAGATTCTCAACTGATTGTTAATCAGGTCAGAGGGATATATGAAGTCAGAAATCCTGACCTCATCCTTTATCATCAAGTGGTAATCGAATTGGTCCTTTCATTCAAAGGATTCTTCATCGAATTTGTACCACGTTCTCAAAATTTGGAAGCTGATACTCTTGCTAGTTTAGTTGCAGACTTAGTTGTTTCAATTAGAAGACAAAATACCATCACTTTGTTGGATCGAGACTTATTTTGTATAAAGAATAACTTGCATATTGAACAGAGTTATACTATAGAATCAAGTTCTCAACAAAGGGATTGGAGAAGTCCATTCATTGATTATACGGTCCATAAAATTTTACCCGAAGATCCAAAAGAAGCTGCATCAATCAAGAGACGATCATTTCGATTCTACTTTGATTCTTCCTTACATATGTTATATTGTCGTTCTTATGACGGACTTTTACTACGTTGTCTCTCTGAGAGTGAAGCTAAGCAAACACTCCGTGAAGCTCATGATGGTATCTGTGGTGCCCATCAACCGGGTCCGAAATTACAGGACTGCATTCGAAGAATGGGGTATTATTGGCCTTCCATGATAGCAGATACTGTGGATTATGCCAGACGGTGTAAAGCGTGTCAGATTCATGCTGATTTTATTCATCAACCATCTGAATTCTTACATCCTACAACAGGTTCTTGGCCTTTTGAAGCTTGGGGCATGGATATTATTGGTCTGATTAAGCCTCCTTCTGTTAAAGGACATCAGTTTATATTGGCCATAACGGATTATTTCTCTAAATGGGCGAAAATGATTCCCCTTGTTGAAGTAAAAACATCAAATGTGGTTAGTTTCATTAAACACCATGTCATTTATCGTTTTGAGATTCTTCGACGGATAATTCATGACAATGGACCACAATTTGCCAGTCAAGCATTTTATCGGTTCTGCGATAAGAATCGGATCCAAAATTTAGCTTCTACGGTTTATAATCCAGCTGCTAATGGTTTGGCTGAAGCTTTCAATAAGACAATCATTAAACTTCTTAAAATTTTTGTCTTTTCTAATAAACGTGATTGGAATGAGAAACTTGGAGAATGTTTATGGGCTTACCGAACGACAGTCCGAACTCCTACTGGTTTTATACCATTTTTACTAGTTTATGGATGTGAGGCTATTCTTCTACTAGAAATCCAGATTCCATCTCTTAGAATAGCCATTGCTAATGAGCTAACTACAGAGAACAATGATTGCTTACGACTCCAAGAGCTTGAAGGATTGGACGAGAAGCGTCTTCAAGCACAACAACACATTGAGCTGTATCAAGCCCGCATGTCTCGAACTTTCATTCGTAAAGTTAAAGAGAGGGTATTTAAAGTCGGTGAGCTAGTTCTAGCTGTTCGAAGACCAATAGTGATGACTCATAAGAGCAAAGGAAAATTCCAAGCAAAATGGGAAGGTCCTTATGTAGTTGAGTCGGTATTCTCCAATGGTGCATATAGGTTGTCTAAACCTAATGGAGATTTGCTCATGATGTTAATTAATGGCAAATTCTTGAAGAAATATTATGTTTAAATTTCTTCTTTATTCTCCAGCTACCAATGTTTGGTTAAGCTGATGATTTGTTTTTAAAAAAAAAGAGACATTTGATCTTCTGCCTTACCATCTGATTAAAAAAAGAAGAAGAAGGGGATTTGTTATTTATCATGTTCTCGTGACCTCTGAATAAGTATTAAGTCTACTTCTTCTCTTATCTATCATGTCCTTTTGGCCTCTGAATAGATATTAATCAATTTTTCTTTGAGTTGTTACGATCTGTCACATTCATATTACCTCTGATAGTATCATATATTCTAAAACAGAAAAAGAGATTCTATCATGTTCATATTACCTCTAGATAGATATCTTTATTGAGTTCAGAAGACTTGTCATGTCCATATTACCTCTGATGAGTGTTTTCTATCTCATACCTATTGTTTAATTTCGAAGTAAATGATAGGGTCACAAAACAAATATTTTATTCATTTCTTGTAAACATTACAGGATGAAAAAAGATAGAAGATTACAAAAGCTCTTTATTTGCATAAGGCGGAGCAGATATATCTTATAGCAGTTTTTGTAGCTCCGCTAGACGCTTTTTATGAGAGCTCAATACATTCTTAGTAGCTACGGAGCGTCGAGCTTCGGGAGTGCAGATATGAGAAAGTCCAGCAAAAGTGACTATCATCTTATCCTTGGCTTCGTCAAGGGTTTTGATGGTAGCCTCACCTCCGAAGACTTGTTCCTCCAAAATCGAGCTCTAAGTTAGATGCTGGTCTCGAGTTATGATCAGCTGCTCCCTCTCTGCCTTCAAGTGAGCCAGTTCAGCCTCGACTTCACGAATTCTATCATTCTATTGATGAATTCTTATATTATAAGTTTCATAGGCTTCTTTCTGGATATCCAACTAAGGCTTAGCTTCAGCCAAAAAGGCTTTTTCTTTAGCCACCTTGATGCTGTACTCATGGAGAGCTTCATTAAAACTATTCTCCCGAGTGAGGTATTCAGCTAATAAAGCATTATACTCCTCCTGGATGAGACTTTCAGTAGTTTCACTTGACATCCTTAGATATTCTCTAATGGGCTGTTCAAGTTCCTCCACGACCTTTTCCAGCGCCGCTGCTCTCGCTACATCGTTGAACATGGCAACGTTTTTGACAGTGAGAGTAATAGCCGCCTTCAAGCTTTCATAATTGAGGCCCTTCTTCAAGACCATGTTGATTATAGCTGCCAGAGTCTTGTAGAAAGTTTCAGTATGAATCTCAACTAAGAGATTCATTTCTGCATTTGAGCTCGACGTTGCGACAATGTCTACCATATCTCTTCTCTGAAGACTAGGAGCAGATGTTGTTGCCGTGGTAACAGACTGAGATAAAGCTATTATTATCGTTGCCACCATGGCTAATAGATTTCCAGGAGCTTCAGGAAAAATGTCTTCAGTACTTGTTACTCCAGCCGTTTCTGGAGTCGAAACTACTTGAGTTTCGGTGGCGGTGATTGGTGCGGGTGGAATGGTAGTTATAGCAGCTGAATCCGGTTCGGGCATTGTCTCTTCAGGAACTTGTGCTGGATCAGTAGCAATAGCAGAGGATGCTATTACAAAGTCCACAGCTTCAGTTGATGATTTGACTATGTCTTCATCACCTTCTTCAGCTACCGGCTCTGCAGGCTCTTCAAGTATTTCAGTTGTAATGGGTCCTTCTACAACTGGTTCTTCGTTGAAATCTATTTCTTCCTCAGCAACCGCTTCATCATCTACAGTGGTTTCTACTGCAGTTTGTTCTTTAGCTCCGTCCTCAGCAGGAGGAAACAATTCTGGCTGAGCCTGCACCTTAGGTTCTTGTTGAATCTCTGTATTTCCTTCTTCTGAAGAAGAATCCTCTTCCTTAGACTTCGCATTTTCCTCATAAATATCTTCTTGAGGAGGAGGAGGAGCCACAAGCTTTGATGCAATGATAACACCTACAAAAATTAAACAAAAAAGTTAATATACAAAAAATCATAATTTTGTATAGATTTTGTGTAATTTATATTTACCTGGAGTAGGTGCAGAACGTGCCAGGTACGAGTCATAGTCCCCATCCCAGTCATCATCATCAAAAGTAATAGCTGGTTCATCTGATGGGATGATCTCTCGATCAACAGTATGTGGAATGGCAGCGTCTTCAGTAGCTTATGTCTTTTGTGGCAAAGACAGGTGAAGTGATGAGCTGAGGCGTCCAGGAGATAGGACCGTCACCGCTTCTGTTGACGTTGCTGGTTGGGATGCCGAGGATCCTTCTCCAGGGTGAGTTGAAGAAGATGCCAGATGTTGCGGCTCCTCGACCGGAGTGTTACTCTCTGGGGTAGCGGCTCTTGGTCTAGAAGGCCCTTTGACGGTAACCTTCTTATTCTTCTCAGGGAGGGTCTTCTCTGGAAGAGTACCAGCTGCACCTTGCTTCCATTTCCGAGTCTTGCCAATAATGATTGGTCCCGCAGCTGTTTCCCCAACACCCATAGGAATGACTTCCAGATACTCATCTGGAACGGCAGCGTCATCGGGTATGTCTGGAAATACCCTGACTGGCTCTTCAACATTCCCTTCCCTGGGCCATCTTAGACTTCCTCTCAGGTTGCAGCCATGGGCAAAAGAGCGGATGGATGCATAAAAGCGAGCATACGTATGAAGTATACGTAGCTCGGTCATGCTGGTAGCAGCCGATACTCTGAATTTAGCACCGGTACAAGCAGTGCTAAAGTATCTCCAGGCTCTCGCACCATCAATTAGCTTCCCATAATGGTAGAAGCTAGTGGAGGGATTGCCAACATGAAGTTGGTCATATCCAAACTGGCGAGCGAACCGACTTGGTAGATATGGTTCGAACGCGCAGCTGTCTTCATTCCTATACATCAGATGTGAGGGTCTGATGCACTGTAGCCATTTGAGAACTGGCACAGGCAATGAAGTCCTCCCTTCTATTTTATCTTCAAACTGTACACCGAGGCAGTCGGCTGGAACTGGTGGTCTTGTACAGAAGAAGTTCCATCCATGGGAATAGTTCAGTACTACTCGAGTGTCTGCCACGGTAGTTGCAATCCATGTGGCTTTATTGAATTTTTAGAGGAAGACCTCTGCATTATCTCCAGGGCTCGGTAGCAATAAACTGCAGTTGTGATGCAGTAGCCAGCCCATCAAATAAGTGTAGGGCATCTCTACCCTAGGAAAATCCTTTCGGTAAGGAGCATTATTGATTAGTTCCTCACAAATGGTCTGTAAACCTGCGTTTATTCGGCACACCATTGCCGATAGCAGGTTGATTATGGCCTTAAACACCAAACGTACTGTCGGCCACAGTATGTTTCGATAAATTCTGTCTACTGTGCTGATCCCGGGCACAACCCATCTCCGCAGCCACAAAGATAGAAAGCATGCTAGCATGGCTTCTCTCGAGATCTTCTGACTACCATGCTTCAGGTGGCTCAGGGTTTCAGTCCCCGCAGGGTTGTTTCCGGTCTTTTTGGACAGATACTGATCCGGAGACTTATAAGAGATCATTAAACCATTGATCAGATCTGAAGGGATTATCGAACAAGGGTTGATGGTTGGAGCTTTGTTTTCTTGAAATCTTCTCTTCTCGTTCTTGGCTATCCTATTCTCATGGTAGAATAGATAAGTTGTCCATTTAGTAGTATATGCCAAGTGTGATCCACTGTCATACATAGATGTACAAATTAAGTAATGTCACATCAGTTTTTGATAGACCTAAACTAATCAAGGATTCTTCTTCCTAATTTATGCCAGTTCCTGATTGGAGGGAACATATTCTTCATAGGGCGCTTCACCCATCGGCAGCTTCGAGATGAATTGCATCTCGTGTAGGGCGAGACCCATCTCACCCAATGGAGTTGCAAAAGTTCCTGTTGAACTTATATACAACTCCATCAGAGCCAAGAATAGGTTACTGTTCATCGGTATACCCTGGCTCGTAGAGGCTACCGCATCATACAGACCGATGGCTTCCAAGTCTGTCTTGAAGTTCTTCGTGATCCAAGCACTAAGTTGGATCCAGTTCTGGTTATAAGGCGACAGCCACCCTGGTAGCCTAGGGTTGGTCTGAGGATATAATACTGCAGCCCTTATGAACTTATTTATGAACATTTGGGTCTGTACTGGCTGAATCAGAGCAGAATCTTTACTCGATGTGAACCCAGGTAATAAACCAGAGAAAGGGACAACACCACCACTGGAAACACTGACGTGATACCCCATATCGTTGGCTCCATCCCTTTTGAAGATGATTTTGCCCGGCCTACCATGACTGCTGGGAGTCAGGTTCCATAGCATCAAGGATGGATGGCATGGACAAATGCAGATAGGGGATAATCCCTGTCCATGTCAGGGAGATACATCGCCTTCTCTCCAAACTTGAACACCCAAGCCTCTTTCTTGGGGTGAGTTTGTGATTTGAAGTCTATCGCATCCCCGAATAAGAAGGCTAGCTTTAAAAATTGTTGGTCATCTAGTGATACCAACACTTTCCCATTTATCATGGACATCAACATTCTGTCCCCTTGAGCAGCTATCAACTGTGCTCTCTCTGCAGGATATTTCGGATCCGACTGGGGAAACTCCACATATGACAGGTTTTCCAAAAGACTTGAGTCCACCATACCAGCTGATGAGCCAAATATTTCTGCAAGTGGGTAAATTTGCAAATCCACTGCCAAAAGAAAAAGAAAAATCAAGTTAGTAAAAATCTAATTTGAAATTTTTACGCAGATGATTTGGTCTGAGCTTTACGCATAAATATTAAAGACTCTGACTATGCAAACTTTACGCTTATTAAAGTTGATAAAAAATTTTAAAGTGTAAAAATTCTTTGTTTTACGCAAAGTCTTTTCACTTGTGAAATTTTATGCTGGCACATGTTGATGTGAGCGTATTGTGAAATTTACGCTGGCACGTATAGACGTGAGCGTATTTTGATTTTTTACGCTGGCACGTGTTGACGTGAGCGTATTTTGATTTTTACGCTGACACGTGTTGACGTGAGCGTATTTTGATTTTTACGCTGACACGTATAGACGTGAGCGTATTTTGATTTTTTATGCTGGCACGTGTAGACGTGAGCGTATTTTGATTTTTACGCTGGCATATATTGATGTGAGCGTATTTTTGATTTTACGCTTACACGTATAGACTTGGGCGTATGTTTTTAATTTTACGCTAACACGTATAACATGGGCATATTTTTGTTATCTCAGTTTCTACGCTGACACGTATGACGTGGGCGTGAAGTGAAAAGCTTGAGTCTTCTTCTTCGGCGAATTTGCGGCCGAAGTTTAGTGCTCTACCTTTCATTGTCGGAGCTACGGCGGGGTTGCTCTGTCGGGGCGTCGCCGATGATGGGCCGGTAGGTTTTGCGCGGTCGGCCGACGATGAATCAGTGGCGGGCTTCTTGCCGTTGGTGTCGGCGGTGATCTTGCTCTTGGGGGCCATGGATTCGGATCGAGATTTCGAAGAAAGAGAGAGAATAAAGAAAGTTCGGGATTGCAAAGGGACGAGTAAAGTTCTCTATGTACTCGAAAAGCTCTATTTATAGAGAAATTTTAAATCGGTTCAAATTTTCGAAATTCACGCTGACGGTTAGATATCTCGACTTTTACGCGGACTGTTAATATCCCGAATTTTACGCAGATAACTGTTGAGTATCCCGACTTTTATGCGGACTATTGAAATTTCCTGATTTTACGCTTCTGTTCAAAGTATTTCAAATTTTGAAAATAATTTGAAAACTTTGAAGGGGGTCTTGTAGGAGCATAAAAAGTACTTCATAGACCAAGTCAAAGAAGTTGAGAACTTTACGCAATTCAAACTGATTCAGACTCAGACTTTACGCGGAGATCAAACAGAGTACAACTCTACGCGAGAGCTATTCACTGAGCTTTTACGCGAAGGACAGGCTGTCAAATCATCGTATTTAATGCGCGTGATACTGTTCTAACGTAATGATTTTCTGACAGCGGACAACACAAAAGTCGAGAAGATTTGATTTACACCAAACCCAACACTGTCGTTTAGTGTGCAGATGGGCTACTTTACGCTCAAAAGATTGCTTCTTTTATGCACGAAAGTTATTCGAGTTTTTACGCTCAAAGCTGTTGTGTGCGTAAAGTTTATTTGAGCTAATTTTACGCTCAAGCCTATTTTTAGCCACTTTATACGAGAAGTTTATTTTGGGCTATTTTATGCCCAATCTGCTACTTTATGCAGGACGTATATTTTGGGTCATTTTTTACGCCCGATCTTTTCTGGCTACATGAGAACGTGGTCTGCTTACGTGGTATTCATGCCACACTTATCGAGGAACGTGTGTACGTGCTCTCCCTACTTTATTGAAGTAGTGGGACACGTGTCACCATGCGTAGAGATCAAAACTCTACAGGGGACACGTGTCATCATGCGTAGAGGATGATTTTCATCATGGGTGACAGTTACTCACATAGAGACCCAACTTTGTTACTTTTTACGCACATAAGGTCTAGTCTATAAATAGACTTATTTTTAACACAGACATGATAAAGAGATCAATAGAGAGACATGAGAGGAGATGCTGAGAAAACTCATATTTTCAGAGTGATATTCGTAGAAGCATTTCTTCAACTTTTTCTCAAGAACATGGTGAAGCAAAGCAGAAAAGCATTCGACTGTGCCATCAGTGCCATTGTTCGATACCTTTCTGGTGACTTAGTTCTTCCGATTGTTCGTCTTCTTCAAGCAATTTTCTTCATCATCATCGTATGGTCCAAGGAACAAAGTGATCTCTCTCAGATCAGACTTCCATAGCAATATTTTCCAGAATAATTTGTACTTTTGTACTTTTTCTAGTTTTCTTTCAAAAGCCAATTTTAGGTATTTTGCTAAGTGAAACAGAGTGTAGCTGCTCTGACGATATCATGTCAAGGAGCACCACGATAGCAGCATCCGGTACCAGGTGGGCCTCGGAAGAGCGATCAAAAGAAAGCTGTCCGGTAGAAGAAGGACCAGGTCGATCCGAAGCACCGCCAGCAGCAGTAGACGGGGCGGCAGCAGACGGACCAGGAGCAGACGGATCGGGAGCAGAAGAAGGATGCGGATAGTGCCCCCGCACTATCGATCATAAATCCGACACCGCTGTGGCGAGAGTCGCAAGCTGCGTCCTCATATCGTCTGCGGGGGGTGCAGGAGGAGGCGGAGGCGGTGGATATCTCAGAGTCGACGTCTGCAAAAAATCTGCCTTGGAACCTAAGCCGTACAGGTGCCCTTTCCTAAAGCCGTCGGTGGATTCTATGAACACGTCGTCGTAGCGAGCGTCCATAGAAGAGGGTGTCTGGGTGGGCGTCGTTTTGCCGACATCCTCGACAGGGGGCTCAATCCGACGGAGTGCCTCACGATACGCAGCCTATCCAATGAATGTGTTTATACTATAAGTTTTCCTAAGTTATAATCTAAATCCTATGTTTCCCTAAGTTATAGTTTTAATCCTAAGTTTTCCTAATTAAGTTAATAATAATTATATTTCTAACATAAATCTCATAAACGTAAGTACTTACATCAGTCTCCTGGGCCCTTGCGTCGATGAAGCTCCCGTCCTTCTGTCTCTTGTGCGTATGCACGAATACGTCATGAGCGGTGACTGCCTTCGCCTCTCTCCCCTCCTTCACTGCCTGTTGGGCCTGCATACGTAGAATTTAATTAACTTCGTATATTAATAGTACCGAATTAAATAGTGGAATGAATTTGCGGTATCTCACCAAATCTGCATGCGTCAGTGCGTGGGGCCTTGATCCCCCCATATGCAGACCCGCGGCCTGTATATTCGCCTTGGCTTTCTCTGATTTTTCCTTGTATTGAGGAGCATCCATCTTCTCCAACATCTCCTTATAGTACTCCGCCCGGATCCAGTCCTTCTTCGTATGCGCCGTACGAAGGTCGTACACCGCATCCCATATCTTCTTCCCGGCGACGGCTTTGTAGGTCATGCGGATCGCCTCCTCGCGATGGGGGGGCCACCAGAACGTCCTCTGACACACAAATTTAAATATCACGTAATTAAAAATTAATGAATTAAAGAATAATTAATAATTAACCAAAAGATATATACCATCATCTCGTCGAGCCAGACATACTGCCTGTCCTGAGGCACCTCAGAAAAATTGAGGTAGGGGCCATGGTAGTTTTCCCGGATAATGCACCCTAGATTCTGGGCAACATCCCACGGGGAAAATCTATAAAGAAGCAACGACTGGATTATTGACTTGAATAAATGAAACAAATTTAATAAATTAACTTAAATTTACTTACGATTCACCCGCGGGCATATCTCTCGTCAGAACTCGCCCATCGGCCTCTCTGGTGGCGTCGGAGGATCCGAGGGTCCGCGTATGTACTCCTCGGTAACAGGATGAAACTGAATCTGGGGGTACTTCGGGGCCCACCGTGCAGTAACTGTTGGGTCCGCTATTGCGTCTATTGACGCATCTGCTGGTGCATCCGGTGGCGGAACGGATCCGCTAGTGGATGGAGGAACGGATCCGCTTGCGGATGGAGTCGCAGGCCTCGACAAAGATGACGGTAGCACCGAGGTAGATTGACGGCGGAAAGAGTTTGTGCCCGGGCTCTCCAGGTCGGGATCGAAGGTCACATCCAGAGAATACGTATGGCGACCACGACCTCTACCACCACGGCCACGACGACGACCACCACCACCACCACCATGACGACCACGGCCAGCACCATCGACACGAGTGCTCGCAACCATGCCCTGTAAATAGAACACATAAACGTAATTAATAATATAGAAGTATAAATGAATATAAAACTATACTAAAATATATATACCAGCAGCAGGGCGACGAGTGCTGGCCAGATGAGTAGGACTAGGAGTGCCATCTGTAAAAAGAAAATCATACAATAAGTAGATGATCGAACGACAAAAACATGAACTGAAAGAAGAATACAGAAGTTTAATTTAAACTGAATCGTCCTCGTCCTCGGCCTCGGCCTCGACAAGAACATGAACTAAAATATACCGATATTTAATCATCGTCATTATCCTCGTCCTCGTCCTCGGCCTCATCTTCATTCTGATCATCATCCTCATCCTCATCGTCGACTTCATCTGTATCCTCATCCTCATCAAGTTCTTCTTCTTCTTCTTCAGTCTCAATACTTGGGACAAGACGCCTCTTTCTCCCCTGATTGACATCTAAGTCTTGTATATCAACCTCTTCCTCCCCTCTATTTTTCTTAGCATGAGGTATATCAACCTCTAATTCAACATCCATGGTATCCGACTGTTGTCCCAAGTATTGGGGCTTTTCGATCTCGTCCTCTTGGTATGCTGGGTCTCCAACGTTGAATGTATTTCTAGATTTAATCTTGCATACTGCCCACCAGTCAAATCGATCTCTACGACGCCTTGGGTAGCTTGTATAGTAGACTTGAACAACCTGACTTGCTATCGTAAACGTGTCGGACCCTCTATACCTCCTGCGATGATTTATATCGACGAATTCAAATTGTTTATCGATTCTCCAACCGATATTTGGTGTCGTATCGAACCACTCACATTTGAACATCACAATATGCATATCATATGGGGCACTATATTGTAAATCTACAATATCCCGAAGTACTCCATAATAGTCAAAGTCCGGCTCGTCGTCATAGATGGTGCCTCTTATGCAAACACCAAATCCTTAGTACAGAAGTTGTCATTGACAAATTCGGTATTTATAGCATGCTGAGTTGCCTTAAACTTGAAGCCATTAACGACATAGCCTGGCAAAGTCTTCACATGCTTCTTCGGTCCCAATGCCAAATAACGAATGCTCTCATTTCTGAGTGTTGTTTCAGGCAATAAAACCTGTAAACAAATAATGATAATTTAAATATTTTACTTGCATATATTTTAATGGCAGCTGCATAACATATTATCTCAGTTACTTACGTATTTTTGAAACCAGGTCGAAAAGGTACAATCAACCTCTCTTTGAAGTCCCTCATCGGTAATATCGGATTTCCTTATTTTGACTTCATCTCTAAATACACTGTTAGAGAGAATAAAGATAAGTGTAGTCACTTACTTCACCAAATTAGAGATTTTAATGAGGTGTAGTCACTTACTTCTCCAAATCTCTCACTTTTTGTATGTCATAATTTAACAATACATATCGGTGCGCGACATCATACTCATCGTCAGTCAACCACCGATTCTTACTAGCCCCAATAGGCTTGCCCCTTAAATTGAATATACCTCCATCCTCAACGTCTTCGTCATTCCTTTGAGGTCTATTTTGATTTGTCTCAACATGAGTATCAAAATAAATAGTACAGAAGTTTAAAACCTCCTCGATAAGATACGCTTCGCATATCGAAGCCTCTATATGAGCCTTGTTGCCAACTTTCTTCTTTAGATGGTGTAGGTACCTAGAAAGACAAATTATCTTGAGAATTGACAATGAATTATAAAATTTCACTTAAATTATATCGATTTTTATTTACCTTTCAAAGGGGTACATCCATCGATAATAAACAGATGCACCGATAGGGGCTTCGTATAGTAGATAAATCGGTAGATGCTCCATGCTGTCGAAAAAGCCCGATGGAAATATTTTTTCTAACTTGCAAATTGTTAAGACAATCTTCTCCTCAAGTTGTACCATATGTTGTACCGTCAGCTTAGTTGAACAGATATCCCTGAAGAATGTAGACAGCTCGGCCAACGGAACCCATACCGTAGAAGGCAACAACTCTCTCAAAGCAATAGGCAGTAATCTTTCCATAAATACGTGGCAGTTGTGACTCTTCATTCCTATTAGCTTGCGTTCATTGAGATCAACGCATCTAGACAAATTCGACACATAGCCGTCGAGAAATCTTAAAGTAGATATCCATTTGCAGATTATTAATCTATCTTCCTTGCTCAATGTATATGGCGCTATAGGCTTACTTAATTGTCCACCAGCTCCCCTTTCTGTCAAGTTTACATCATGACGTTTGCATATCTCGGCCATGTCTTGTCTTGCTTTTGGATTGTCCTTCGTATTTCCTTTAATATCCATGACAGTATTGAAGACATTATCGAACACATTCTTTTCGATATGCATGACATCAAGATTATGCCTTATAAGATTATCTTTCCAATAAGGCAAGTCCCAGAAAATACTCCGTTTGGTCCAGTTATGGCTTTGTCCGAACCCCTCGACATGATTGTTCGATGTATCTTCCATTGCGGTGGGCAATTCCTTTACAACTTTCCAAATATCGTATCCCGACAATCTGGCAGGAGGATCAAGAAATTCTTGTTTTCTAAATCTGAACGCGTCCTTGTTCTTTCGCCAAGGATGGCTCACGGGCAAAAATTGACGGTGACAGTCAAAGAAAGAAGTTTTTCCTCCATGCCTAAGGCGGAACGCCTTACTATTTTCCATACATATCGGACAAGACATGTTGTCGTACATACTCCATCCCGACAGCATACCGTATGCTGGAAAATAATAGATTGTCCACATGAGTGAAGCTCTCATCTGAAAGTTCTGTTTCCTAGAAATATTATACGTAGTGACGCCGATCTCCCACAGCTGTTTTAGCTCATCCACCAACGGCTGTAAATATATATCGATGTTCTTCGTCGGATTTTTGGGACTGGGTATGATATCTTTCAAGAACATATAAGGAATCTTCATACACATCCATGGTGGCAGATTGTAAGGGGTAAGAATGACCGGTCAGCATGAGTATTAAGATCCCGACTGTCCGAAAGGGGCGAAACCATCAGAACATAGCGTAAGGCATACATTTCTAGGCTCTGCAGCAAAATCTGGATGACACAAATTAAAATGTTTCCACGCCTCTCCATCCGAAGGATGTGACAATTCTCCTTCATCCTTTATGCGTTCTTCGCTGTGCCACGTCATGTATTCCGCTGTATTCAGAGACATATACATCCTCTGTAAGCGCTTCGTTATCAACAAGTAATGCATATACTTGTAAGGACGTTATTTTCTAGTTGACTTTCCTTTTCCCTGTACTGGCTTGTAACGATCCGCATTACAGAAGCTGCAACTTTCTGATACGTAATTCTCTTTGTAATACAATATGCATCCGTTGCGACAACAATCTATCTTCTTGTACCCCAGTCCCTGTTGTCGGACCATCATCTTTGACTTATAGAAGTTTTTTGGGAGCTCTTTTGATTCCTTCAGTAACACCTCCTTGATTAGTTGTGTGATCCGATCATAGCAAGCTTGTGGCAAGTTAAAATCAGACTTTATGTTCAGCAACCGCATCGTCACTGACAGTACGGAATGAGTCTCACAACCAGGATATAGAGGAGTATCTGTGTCCTAAAACATATCATAGAACTCCTTCGCCTCGGGATTAGGATCCTCCGGATCAAAATTAGGCTCTGCCGCATCATACACCATATCTCGTGCAAGGTTCTGCACGTCTCCATAATCAACAGAGCATCCGCCGTCTTCGAGGACATCCATTGTAGTATTATCATCAAAAGCATAAGTAGCAGCTTTCGCAGCCTGTCTTTCCGAATATAATTCACCTTGCGATGACCACAGGCCGTAATCAAGTACGAAACCCTTACGGGTCAAATGATCTCTCACAGTCACCACTTCTTCGTAACGTCTATTGTGACAATTAACACATGGACACTTGATTTTATTACCGTCCATGTACTGAGCTTTGCTCATGGCATACTTAAGAAATACTTCCATGTATGCCTGAAAATCGTCACTCACACCAATTCTGCTCTCGTGTTGCCGTTTGTACATCCATGTATGATCAACAAAGTAACGATTCATCCTCGATTTGGATGTGAAAATCTGTATCGTAAGATAAACTAAACATAAGAATAGGCCGATATTTTAATAAATTATTAATATTAATAATTCATTAATAGCTATTTGTTTTTCGATACCAAAAAATTTGATACTCCGATTCGAGACCACCGATATTACCGATACCCCCGATGTCGATACTCATAGGGATAGTCCGATACTGATACCGGGACATGCCAAACTACATCGGTATCGGACAGTATCGGATCGGTATCGGTCAGTATCGGGTATCGGTCAGTATCGGAGCAGGACATGCCAAACTGTGCCGGTATCGACAGTATGGGATCGGTATCGGCCGATACTTTAAACCATACTCATAAGAATAGTCCGATACACCGATCGGTATCGGTATCGACCGATACTTTAATAAATTATTAATATTAATAATTTATTAATAGCTATTTGTTTTTTGATTCCAAAAAATTCGATACTCCGATCCGAAACCACCGATATTACCGATACCCCCGATGCCGATACTCATAGGGATAGTCCGATACCGATACCAGGACATGCCAAACTGTATCAGTATCGGACAGTATCGGATCGGTATCGGTCAGTATCGGAGCGGGACGTGCCAAACTGTATCGGTATCGGCAATATCGGATCGGTGTCGGCCGATACTTTAAACCATCCGCATAAGAATAGTCCGATACTCCGATCGGTATCGGTATCGTTCGATACTTTAATAAATTATTAATATTAATAATTTATTAATAGCTATTTATTTTTCGATACCAAAAAATCCGATACTCCGATCCGAAACCACCGATATTACCGATACCCCCAATCCGATACTCATAGGAATGGTCCGATACTGATCCCAATTCCTATACCGATTTCGATACCCCCCTCCCCCGATCCGATACTCATAGGATTGGTCCGATCCGAAACCACCTATAACCCCTCACCCAATCCGATACTCCGGTTCGAAACCACCGATACCCCCACCCCTCCCCTACCCTGCCGGACAGCAAACCCCCCTCACCCTCCCCCACCCCCTGACAGCAAACCCCCACCCCACCCCCTTCCCCTCCCGACAGCAAACACCCACCCTCTCCCCCTCATCCCCTGACAGTAAACCCTAAACCCTACCCCTGCCCCCCGCCCCGCACCCAATACCATCCATCCCCGTGCCCCCTCCCTCCCCCCTACCGCCGGCCCCCGCGATAGCCGACCCCCCACCCGAAACCCTACCGCTGCCCCGAAACCCTAAACCCTACCCTGCCCCCCGCCCTCAACAACCTCCCCCCTGCCCCCACTCCCTCCCCCCACCCCGCCGGCCCCAACGACAGCCGACCCCCCACCAACCCGAAACCCTATATGTTATGCTAAACAAAGAGAAAGAGAGAGAGAAAGAGAAAGAAAGAGAGCATACCTGAGAGAGAGAGACCCGTCGGAGAGAGCTTCGCCGGAGAGAGAGACCCGTCGGAGAGAGATCGCCGCCGGAGAGAGAGAGAGAGAGAGAGAGAGAGAGAGAGAGAGGAAGAGAGAGAGTCTTTTGGGGGGAATGAAAAATTCCCTCCCGTTGGTCCAATTTAAGTTAGGTTACAGTATTTAGCGACGGACTACCGACGGATATATCCGTCGCTAGGTAGTCGTGAAATACCCACTAGATTACCGACGGAACGTCCGTCGCTAGTTAGACGCTAATTTATCGCGCCATTTTTTCCAGATTTTGCCGCCACAATGTGCGACATATTAGCGACGGAGATCAATCCATCGTTAATTTTTTGTCAAATTAGCGACTGATTTTGACACAAAAAAATAAAAACATTATCCATTTCTTTCTGACGGTAGTCCGTCACAAGGTAGTCGCTAGTCCGTCGCTATTATCGATGGATAAGATCCATCGCTAATGGTCCGTCGCCAAATTGTTGTATTTTAGTAGTGTCTAAACTCAATTTGTACGTCGTCTATACTCACTCACGACAATCATTGTGTGCCGTAAAAATTCAATTATGGCATGCAGTAGTGCGTCGTTAGTACACAATCACGACATACTTTTACACGTCGTTAATGTACTATTATGACATTCTATCACACGTCGTTACTACACAATCACGACATTCTGATGCGCGCGATTAATAATATTTTACGACATTCCTTTGCATGTCTTTATTATTCAGTTATGACATTCATTGTATGTCGTGAAAAGTATCATATACACATCAATTAGGACATATTATGCACGTCTTAAATTATCTTCAATTAAAAAAATCATGCTTTTTGTTAATCAATTTTACATTTGACATTCATTCACAAAACATGTAATATACATAACTGTAAAAAATAATAACTTTCATTGAAACAATAATGTCAAATTATCGAACTACAAATCACTTAAAGTGAACACAACAATTGTTGCAAGTATTAATTTTCATTGAAACCATAATAATGTCAAATCATGTGAACCCCAAATCACAAACAAAAATATCACAAAAATGTGGCCATATAGCTTCAACCATAACGGAGCATGGAGTTGACCGCGGCATGGAGTTCAAATTAAGGAACATTAGGAATTGTGCTTTATAGCCTCGTACATGACATCAACCTTTAAAGAGTCCCAGTCAGCACAAACCTGGATGGTCATATATTTAGTATCAAAAAACAAAAGCTGATATACACTACACCAAAAATAAATTTATAATTATTTTTTTTAGTTTAAGCCTTTTATTTTAAGTTCCCACTCCACAAATACTTGGACACAAGTAAAGACATGTAATTCTTCAGAACATAGACTTGTAATTCATCAGAATAAAGAGTTACTTCTCATATCAAATAGAATTAGAGCATTCAAATAGCCCAAAATTTGTATGTGATCTAGGTATGTGTCCATGTAATAACATGTATGTGTCCAGCCTTTCATGCATGTTTCGACCAATCTTCCTCTTGCTCATGCTTTATATTATGGAGATGCTTTAAGCATAATATAAAAGCTTTGAATTACACACAGAATGAAAATTACAATAACACATAGAATGAAAATGACACTACATTCAAAACAATATATTTTTTAGCCAAAAAAATCAACGTCTAGTTGCAATTAACCTAACAACATAAAGGACAAGGGCATTGACAGTATACTTAAGGGGTTGAGGATTATTCTATAAACCAAAAGCCAACAGTTGCTCAGCAACATTATGATGGTAGATGCCAAATAATTTAAGAAAATCTCTTCTATCTGTCGACATGAGTGAGTATTGACAGTAACTTAAATAGTTACATGGAAAGTGAGTTTAAAAGCAATGAAAAGGTGAACAACAAGAGTAACACAGTACCTAGAAGGATGTATCATAATTCATAAGCTAAACACTCCTATATCGATTTTATTTGGTAGAGCGAGATGTACGAAAAGAGCAAATATTCCAGTCACTGTTGCAACAGAGCCCCCTGGGCCATCTAGACTACACCATTAAATGCAACAAGTACTCGGCTAATAGAGAAATAACATCATCATTTTATATCAACATAGTCGAAGGGCAGAAATCAAAATTTATCAGTAGTAATCACAAGAGGCTGGGGTTTGATGTGCTTCTTAGTAAGATATATATGGGACTCTTCTAACAGCTTCATACAACTGAGAAAGTTCACGCCATATGTCAATTTTTCTTATCAGCCTCTTCATGTATATATTTTTGTTTTAAATTTCCCATCTCATCTTCTCTAAAAGAAATTTCTTATCCAATGATGCCACTCTAAGCCAGTTTGTTATATACTCCTAAGTTACTTGCAGAACAGTGACACGATTTGATACCTTTGCAGTTGATTTAGCGATACTATCACCTTTTGTCACTGCCACATTTTAGTCTTGAGGGTAATTTTGAACTTTTGTATGTTTTTATTATTATTTTATATGTGATTCTTGATTTATGGTGATTTTTAAATATTTTAAAACTATTTATTATATGGTATTGTGATTTGGCCTTTAGTTAGTTTAGCCTTGGTGCAACCTAGCCTAGTGTCTCATCATGACTTAGTGACTTGGTTAGTATGGTTAGTTAGGGTTAGTGAATCCCTACTAGTTAGTTTCAAGTTAGAAACTAATTAGAATCATTAGTTAATGACTAAGTTAGAAAGCCCTTTGGTTAATTTAATTTAGCATGTAGAGTGAACCATAGCCATTGGATCAACCCTAGTCCTAATTTTCAATAGGTGGCTGGCCATGGATGGTCCTAGGAGCCTATATAGCCTCTCATGTTGGAGACTTGCCTCTTTTTACACTCCTTCTTCATTTGGTGAAACCTAGGTTTGTTCCTTCTTCACAAATTCCTATTTTATTCATTTCTCCTCCTTTTTAATCCTAGTCCTTTGCATTGAGTTCTAATTTGTGTTTGTGGACTGATGATGGAGAGCAATCTCAGTTTTGGGGAGCTTTGGAGCTTGGGAGTTGCAAAAGGGATTTATTCTTTTAGGGCTTTTTCATTGAGTGTTCACTCAATAGGTAAAACCCTTCAAATTGCTTCTAAATTCTAATTTCTTTCTATATTACACTCATTTAGGGTTTAATTAGGCGTCCCTCAAGTTTGGTTTGATTTGGAGTAGGATAGGTATGCGTATCGATTGCGTATCAATGTGTATGTTTACGTGTTCGACGAAATGTCGCAATGGAGCTTTTTTTTTCATGTTTTTCAAAACTAATTTCACAAATTTGTAGCCCTATATGTGGGGAATTGATTTCCAATTTACTGAGTCGATTTCAAAATTATTTTTATATTGATTTTTGGACACACACGTGTGCACGAGATACCATACTGTGCCCGTGCTATCCCCTGCTGCTTGAGGTTGACACAGGATATGACACACCCTAGACACTATGCAGGGTGACACAAACCTAGTCCTATATCCCCTCTACATGTGTGCACGAGCTCGAAACACTTCAAGCTCTGTGTCGAGTCCACAATGACCCAACACGCATGCACGATGACTCCTTTTCACTATTTTCTGATACATTTTGGTTTTGGACACAATTGTGTCCTAATTTTTGGACACAGTGAACCCCCCTGGACACGTGGGACATGTCTCCATGTCTGTACACTCTTGACACACCTTGATTTGGGTTTTTCGATTTCGAATTTGGTTTTGCTTGGTGTCGGGTTTGGAGAATTACTGAACTGTGAGTTCTTTAAGGATTCAAAATTGTTGAGTGTTAATCTCATATTCCTTGCTGTGATTTTCATTAGATGGTTAAATTAGCTCTGAAATGATTTTGAGTTCACTTTAGTTTGGATTTCGAAATTGGCAACTACTTTTGGTTATGAACTTGAACTTTTCTGATACTTCAAGTATCATTGATTTAAATTGAGGTTTTGATCTGAATTTTGAGTTTTTGTTTTGGATTTAGAGTATTGGCTTCGACTGTGGATTGATATCCCTGATACTCATTATCAGGTTTCCATTCAGTTAAGCCTATTGATTGATTTTTAGTTCATCTTGGATTCTAGTTACCTATTATTGATTTCCTTACTGTTATTTGGCAATTTCCAGATTGGGCTTTCTTTTAAGTTATCAGTTGATTTGAAACCTCATTAGTTTTTGAGTTTCTAGATACACTGTTCTTTAGTTCAGATTTTATTAGGATTTGATTGTAATTTACTTGTTTTGATTTCGAGATTTTGCTCAAGTTCCTGTTTCATATTTAGGTGTAAGTTGTTTTATTTCGAACTAGTCATAGTATTGTTCAAATTGTAGCATTGATTCCCTGATGTTGATTTGAATTTTATGGTTTTCAGTTCGAGATTGATTTGGTTTTACTAATGTAAGGTTCAAGAAGAAATCGATTTCATTTGATGGGTTTTGAATTGGTTTTGGCCTTAGGTTCAGATTGGGGTGCACTCATGTACCAGGTTGGTATCAGGTTTGGTAACCCTGACATTAAGTTTTCTTTTCCTTTTGATTTGTTCATTAGGTTGTATAACATCCTTGAGTTGGCACTGTTACTGTGAATTGATTTCCCTCTTGCATTCCTATTTGAGTTACCCTTGCTTTGTTTTACCTATATGTTTTGGGTTTGAGCTATGAAGGGGTTCAAACTAACTTTATTGTTTTGAAGTTCTTCTTTAGTCTAAATCCTTCATCTTGAGTGATAGATAGGTTAGTTTTAGTTTTATGGTTATTTTAGTGCTAGATAGGATATAGGTTTGGTTATTGATATATGCCTATAGTCCTATATATGTTCTGGCTAGTCTATATATATATATACATAGATGTTACTTAGGAGGTATGATATGGTTTGAATTGAGTTAGTACACCTTAGATAGGCCTAGAGTATAGTTGACCCTAAAGTTGACCAATAGTTGACCATTGACCAAACTGACCCTTGATAGGCTAAGTTTGACCAGTTGACCAAGATAGCCTTGTTGTTGACCTAGTTTGACTAGAGTTGACCAAGAGTTAACTTTAGTCTAGAATGACCTAGAATTCATATAAAATGTATTATAAAGTTTAATATTACCATTCTGGACATGTTGTGACCTGTGTTGCTCTAAATAAGACTCATCTACTCTGTCTGGACATATATACTCATCAGATACTCAGGATACCAGGTGAGTACATTCTCTGACCGTTTCATACTTGATAGGATTTATATTTATGCTGTAGATTACTTTACTTGATGCTGTCACGTTGTTAACACGGATTGGTACTATATGGATCCCTTCATGATGTTATCCCCCTCGGGAGCATCAGGTTACGGTATGTCATGTGCGTTTAACTTTCATCATGTACTCTGGTGCTTTCACCATTTATGTGCACTCTTGTGATTTATGTACTCTCATGTTCACAGACCCCTATGTATACATTCATGTGCACCCATTTATGGGCCTTCATGTGATATCATGTGCAATAACATAACTTGTCTGGATCCTTGTGTATTGATTGGGGTACAGGGGAGTATAAATGGTCATGTGAACAATTCTAAAGTAGTGTAATCATGTGCAAATTCTTAGAATAATCATGTATAAATTCAAGCCCTTCACATGTCTATCTTGTACTCTACATCACTAGCCACTGTTAGCTTTTTACTTATAGTAGATATTTCTTTACAGTCATCTCTTTTATTTCATATATTCTCCAGCGTTTCATGTATCTTACTCTATAACATATTTACATATCATGTCATATTATGAACTGCGTGAGATGTATTATGCTCGTTCCTGTCCTGACTGGACCTGTTGAAATATTATAGATGACATTGAGGAGTTCTGTCCTACATACTATGGAGCAGGCCTAGATGACACCTATGAGCTGGACTCCCAGGAGGACCTAGCCCTTGCTGAGGACATTACCCCAGTAGTCTAGACTAGTTAGCTAGACTAGTTATCTTACTTATTGTCTTGTCTTATTTTGGATACATTTTGTACTTATTTGGGGATTTTGTTATTCTGGATGTTGTGGAGATGCTATCTTAGACTCTTAGACTTCTTCTTTTATTGTATTTCTTTTGGCGACTTTCATATCTATCTATCTTATCGTATTTTCTACCTTAGCTATGATTGAGTTGTACATTTCTATATTGTCCTCCATTCGGAGCGTATACATTGTACAAGTACCTTATAATTGTTAGATGTATGTGATTTAGGACAGCGTTCCACCGCCAACACTGCGGCATAGGCTGGACGTACCCGCTTCTCGTGCCCCTACACTTGGTGCGGGTCGTGACACCTTTGAGAAGTCGATCAACAATATCTTAGTAAATTAGTAAGTTATGTTTCTAGGCACATGAGCATGTCTAGCACATTTGGTTGTTAAAGATCATCATTGGGAAAATTAAAATTTTGTTGAAAGTAAAAACATGATAGCTAGAGCTTTTATATTCTAAAATTAGTACACGACTACAGATGCATAACAATACTTAAACACAAGTAAAGACATGTAGATAATCAAGAGGAGAAGAAACCATTTTTGGTGCCCTCGATATTTGTATCAGTCATTATTTTTATAATATCCAGCTTCGAGCAAACCTTCTTCAACACCATGGACGTACTACCAGTGACGATATCCACCTGTATGCCTATCAGTTTGTTAATCAACATGTTAAGCCATCATTCTACATTATGGCAAAAAAAGTAGAGGAACTAAATGTTTCTATAATTTGGTAAAAAAGTGAGAAATTTGGCGTACTGCTTACATAAACTCAGTCTTAGGCGATCAACAAGAAGCTACAAGAGAAGAAGGTGCTATTGTAAAGATGTCAGCACATACAAATTAGAATTTTTCTTTCTTCAACAAACCTGATGACTTTTTTTTTTCTTCTCTTTTACTATTGCATCCACATCATGCTGATAAGGATTCACTTAAACATAACCCCATAGGTCATATAGGTACATGCTGATCTCCAAAGAGAAAGCCCAACAATAGTCTATTATGGAAATTTATCAATTAACATGCAGTTGAATATATTTTACAAGAAACAAAGTTTATCAGAGGAATAATAATAAACAAGGTAAAACAAGGTAAAACCTGTATAAATCTATCATCCAATTTATGAAGACCGTGCTACATATATGGATAACCCTCCATCCCTGTGTTCAACATAGTATGTCAAGAAACCTGGCAAGCACATAGATTATACAAGAGACATCTCAACCATTCTAGAAAATGCTTCGCACCAATTAGACTTGAGAAAATGTAGAAACAAACATATATAGTACTTGGTAGAAACAAACATAGTACTAGCCGCATCACACGATATTAATCATTTACTTCGAGAGCGAAAAATAACATCGAAGTAGGAAGAAAGATGACATAAATAAATTACCAAGTTATTAGTGAGATCAAATTAACTAGAAAATTCACGACGAGTTCAAAACCTAAGAACAAATTCATCATCACAAATATCTAAAACAAGACTAGACAATGTTAATACCCTTCATGAGACTAGTCAGAAACTTACCAAACCTGGTCATTCATGATCACCGGTATTTTCTGTAGTATTTTCAACAGCATCAGAAATCCTTTGCTTGGGAGGCTGGTGGCTATCCTCCTCTTTTACCGATCAACATCTATGGCATTCATCAAATATAATATTAGTAATTGTACCATGTCCAAAGCTATGAAACCAAGCATCCAATATTATCTAGGGAGTCATAACCATTATCTGCATAACAATTTTATCAAGACCTGAACTCAGCTGGAAGATTCCCAATCAAGCCACACAACTATTTCCAATCACAAGACCTAAACTCAGTCATAACCATTATCTACATAATGAATTTTTCTACATATTGAGACACTGAACTCAGTTGAAAGATTTCCAATCAAGCCACACCAATATGTGCACAATGTAATACATATTGGAGAGTGATTTAACTCATGTTAAGTACTGACAGATTATTTGGTGATGCATCCCAATACCCAAGGGTTTTCAGAAACCGTGTCCTACTTACAAGTGTCATTTTTTAGTCTCATGACAGTGACAGCGCCAGTACTACCTATCCAAGACCAAGGACATGATACAAACCCAAGCCAAATGCATGATGACCAAGTGATATTGCTATTATGGTGCAATAGCACAAAGATGAATGTCACATGCAATCACACTACTGAGATTATATGTGACATCTTTCCATTAAGAGCATTTCCAGCAATAATGGTCTACATTTGTTCATCTATTTCTGACACATCAACATAGACACCATATTGTAAATGCACACATGCACTTAAATTGCAGAATTCAATTGTACTAATCTGATACTAGAGTGAGGCTGAGGTAATATAATGTATTAATATGAATAGTTGACATCTGTCCCCAACATAGTGCAGCTGAGGTAATATATTGCAACTTCTTTTTCTTGATCATTAAGTTGGGCAACCAATGCCTTAGCAGTTTGAAGTATCAAAGGATGACCTTTGATATGGACCCTTAAAAATGGAGGATGCTTAAGGTAGTCTTCGATATTAAGGTTAATATTTTGGCAAGCTTCCTCGCACTCAAAGATATCTTTCTTCATCAACCTTGTGAATGGATTTTACATCTTTCAGCAATATTAGTAATAAAGAGCCTAATATATGCAAGGCATCCTTATAATCCCTTGAGTTCATGCAAATTGCAAGGTGGAGCATCTCAATAATAATTTGGCAAAGGTAGTGTTGTATCCTGTGATGACTGTTCTAAGTATACCTACCCTAAGGTGTAAGTTGTATTTCATCAATATATTTACATATAACACCAGAAGTTTTGCAAGTTTGTACAAGGATATTATGTGCATTTCCAAATTCCTGGCTTGTGGTCAAGTTAAAGTTTAAACCCTTCTGTTGTGACAGTGTAAGACATGATTCTTTCAATGTTGGAGCAGTTAAGTCTAGAACCATTATGGGTTGATCTTCTGCCACTAATTATTCTCAACCATGACCATATGCAAGTGTTCCCTAACAGTTATCACGTAAACCAGCCATCTCTCTATGTTTTTCATGCATGTAAACTGGATACAGCTTTCCTCAGGATATCAATAAATCAGGATGTCAGAAATCAAGGAGAAAATGGTCCATTTGATGCTCTCTTTTCTTCTTCTGCAGTTTGAACACATTTCCATATGCCCGAACTACTATAACATGTGAATCACTGTACATGGAGGTTCCATGTGTCACTATGGCCGGCTTAGTGCATGCATATAATGTTGGTGTTAGCCTACTCCACAATGTTGGTTAGTACCTTTTGCTGTACAATGCAAACTTTTAATTGTGCTTCCTCATTTGAGCTTGACTTTGTTTTCTTTTTCCTATTTAGTATTTGATATCTTAAATAACACATTCTATATTTCCAATTTATGTTGGGGACAGATGCCTAATAAGTATAATGTAATCTCTCCATCAAAATCTTGATGTACACGTGCAGACCATATGGGACATGAGAGTCGAAGTAGTATCGTGTCACATACACGAAAATGAACTGATACGGCCCTCCAGGGAGTATCCGTGGAACATATTGCACATTGGTACAACTTGTTGGGCCTTTTCATGGATTTACTGCTTTGCTTACATAAGAAAACTATATCACAATTGTGATATGCTAAATCATCTATCCTTGATGTTTTTTAATGCAGACTCCATGACCCCTATTTCAGTAAGTTTTTTAACCGCAATTATCAAAAAATACAAAATCACCAATTGAAGAAGTCCTTTCCTTGCATGACACTGAAGTTCATATCATACTGAAGAAACAAGTACATTGAGCACCTTAAATGTTACTAAAGTTTCTGGTAGTATGACTATCATCAGCGATAATAAAAAAAATCAAGTATAGAAGATTTAGCATATCGAGCCTATAGTTTCTCCTATTTAAATAGAAGCAATCGTTGCAGACATAATAAAAAAAATTGTTCCAGAACTCAAGATACTGTACTACTTTGATAAAAAATAATGAAATCAACAACGTGATGAAATGGTGACTATCAGTGCATATAAATGTAACAAGTTTTGTAGTGTTACATAATAGGAACTATGATGACTGTGGTCAATTAGTATGAGAAAACTGTCATACTAATCACAGCTCATATGCAATTCTATAACTTGAGCTTCATGGGAAGAAGAGAGAATAGTCTCAGTAAAGATTTCTTTTCCTATCTAACATATCTTTGTTAAGATGTCATGCAGTGAGTTGCCTAAATTCAAACTCTTCCACACTCAAACAGCTCATGCCTTGTTCTAATTAAGCAAACAAATAACCTTCTTTTGAACTTTTATGGTGAGATGTCTATTCTTGATTTTGTTTTCTATTAAAGATTTAATTGATCATTGGTTAAGCTTGACGAGCCTTGAAATTGAACACAAATCATTTACAAACCTTATATAGCAGATCATAAATATACAACATTAGACATTCTCCTCTTACTCGTCTTTCACACTCTCTCTAAGCTGACCAACCTCCTATTGAAATATTGATTTATAACAAGTAAAACCTTGTGTTTGTACCTTTAAAATGATATTAATGAACACTTTGAAGCATCATCGAGCCTATAGTTTCTCAAGCTATTTTCTTGTCAGACATGTAAACTTTTTAGCATCAGTACTAATGATATTTGTGGAACTGAATAGCAGAGTTAAAGTAGTAAATAATGAATAGTCGCTAATCTCTATATATGATACAATCTTATATCAGGGAAAAATTAGTGATTTTTTTGCTTCCTAAAACTTAATGTTCTCAGAACCATTCAGACAGAAACAAGCTATAATAAAAATTGGTATCAAACAAACTTGCACATGTTGGTACAAATATAAAGAAAATTCCACAATCCAGTCCTGCCATCTGAATAATAACTCAATATATAGTGTCGGAGGCTGCCCACTCACATGATGGTAATAGCAGCAAAATCACAAAGAGGGTTAAAAAGTATTCCATGTACGAACCCAATACAAATGCTAAAGCCAAAATCTCTCAATACAAGTGTTCATACTATTTATATGCTGTAGTATTCTCCCAAACACAAAGACTTCCACTTTTCTAGGGAGAAAAAAGCAAAAAGAAAACAATTATAGTGTGTTGATCATGCATGAAGTTATCTAATTTGAGCCCAAAGTATAGTATCATGACAATTTCTTAAATATTAATATAAACACAAATTAATATCAAATTAAACCAAGAACTCATATGTCAAATTAAAATCAATTTTCTTATGGAAGATTGGTGGAAGAAGAAGAAATCAAACCTGAGTCGAATGGTTCAGCCGTGGGTCTCCATAGATATGTAGAGGTTTTAAGCGAGAGAAAAAAATCAGAGTAGGAGTAAAACCCTAAATAAAAAGCAGGAAATTGGGGGAGTAAAACCCTAAAAAATAGAAAGAAGCCGAACCTATTATGGCTGGGGCTAGAAGAAGAAGAGGCGCGAGATGAGGAAGAAGCAGACTGCTACTTCCCAGAAAATTTTCGAAAAAGACAAAAGAAGAAGAGAAAGTACTCGAACCTATTGTGGCTGGGGAGAGAAGAAGAGTGTAAGCACCCTGAATTTCGGGTTGTTTTTTTTTCATTTTATTTTATTTTTCTGATTGATTTAGTTTTAATAAATAATTTATTCTGTTATTTATCTTTAAGTGTACTTTTCCGTGCCATTGATATTTGGAGTGTTAGGGATGTTCAACTCTGGAAATCTTCTTCACGAGTTTTGGAGTGGACATGATTACCTTCATGACGGTATATAGTGTCCCATCCAAACTTGTTCCCTTGTACTCTTTTTGCTTCGCTGAACTTTGGGTCGATTTAGACCATTTGATTATTATTTATTTTCCCACTCTTTTCCTTGATCATTTTCAGCGCGTTACCGTGACTTTTAAATTAGGAGCGCAAGACCAGCCAGTTTCTTGAAACCAACTCATCATGCATGATCTACTCGAGACGCTCTTCACCCTTGACCTTCGTTTCCCACTCAGACACGTCATTTTGTGCTCCATTTGCTTCGCACAACTTTCCTGACACGTGACCCGATTTTATTTCACTCCACGGCGTCATATTCATTTTCTAACTTGATTTGTGGGTCCCCTGTCGACCAAAACCTGTCAGCCCCAATTATGGACATGGCCCACATTGAGTCTACTACCCGTCCGCCACTTGTGTCCCATTTATTGGAATCCCCATGTGCTACTTATTTACCCATGATCATCAACGTCTAATTTTAATTCGATTTTTGCTCAATGTCTGATTTTGATCCAATCCGGCTCCACCGAGTCCAGTCCAGCTTTGTGCTACCCTCCATCGTAACACCCTCATATTTTCGTACCCAAAAATACCAAGTATTCTTCTACCCATTTTTCTATATTTAATAGAAATTTCTATTTATTTAAATTCCTATTGGAATTACCTATTTTCCTAATATTCCATCCTACCATGTGATTCCCCTAATTAAATCCCAACCATTAATTTTCCCCCCATAGCAGCTAGGTTGGCCGACCCTAAAAAATTGTGTGGAGAGAATCCTTTCTCTCTCTCTTTCTCTTTAATTTATTACCTTATCATATTCTCTTTCTCCTTCCTTATCCATTCATTTCAAAACAAAATACTCAACAACAACAACAGCATGCTCACCCGACCTCTCCACCTCCTCATCCGACCTCTCTCTCCGGCGTGGCCGAGCCACCACCCCTAGCCTCGCCGTCGACTTCTCCTCCTCCTCTTCTTTTCTCCTCCTCCAATGGATCAACCACCGCCATCACCACTCCATTTCTGCCATCACCACCAACCATTCCACCATTCCGGCCACCACGTTCACAGCCATCGCCACCCCGTCCCCTCGTTGAGGTCGTGGCCACCCGCCGCTGCAGTTGCTGGCCGCCCCGTGCGTCGCCGCGTCGCCCCGCGCACGGCCGTGTGCGCCAACAGAACAGCGGCAGCAGCACCGCGTTGATCGCGCGCGATGGCAGCGCTGCCGCGCCGCCGCCGCCGACGTGGTCGGCATGGCTGACCCCCCGTTGGCTGGGCGCATCCTCGGGACAGGCCTCATGGCCATCGTCCCTCTCCCCGACGTGTATCGGAGGCGATTCGTGCGTTTTGCACGACGTCCCGTCGTAACGAGTTCGAAAACGAGCCTGGAATTGTGTCCCGTCGTAGCAACTTCATGCACATTTTCCCAGAAATCCGACCGTTGGATCGACGCTTTCTTCGCTCCGTCGTAATCTCGGTATATCCACCTTCACTCATGTCAATTTTCGTCCGTTAGTTTTATCGTTTGATACATCAAAACCGGCCACCAAGTTGACCGTTTAAATTGTATTAATTTTGGACAGTTTCGCGGGGCCAACTTCGTCAGCTTGTATCTCCTCCACCGCAGCTCCTTTTGGCGTGCTACCAGTTCCTGTGTGAAGGTGGTATAACCCTCTTACTACCCCTCCAGTTTTGTTTCATTGTGAGCTTGTTTGATTGGTTGAATTCGACGCCAAAGTTGGTCGTCCAAATTCGTAATTTCTAACTTTTAAAATTCTATTTTTGAACACGGGACTCCAGATTTCATTTCTGACATCACCAGTAGACTCGTGGCATCGTTCTGGCATGTTTTCATACAAAATTTGTTAGATTTGGAGAACGTGGGCCCTGGCACGTTTTTCGGTACAAAGTGGGTCTCATATTTTGGGTCAACAGGACTTTTTGACGCCGGCTCATCGGAATCCGATTCCGAATATACCGTTGAGTTCGTATCGTCATTCTGGACTCGTTGGTATATAATTTGCTAGATTTTGGTGGACATTGGACCCGACACGTATTTCGGTGCAAGTCGGATACCAATATCCGGGTCAACGGGTCATTTTGAGATCGGCTCATCGGAACCCAATTCCGGATATACCGTTGAGTTCGTACCATCATTCTGGACACGTTGACATATAGTTTGCTGAGTTTTGAAAACTTTGGCTCCGGCACGCATTTTCGTGCAAACCGGAATTCCATGTTCTGGTCAACGGACCAAATTGAGATCGGGTCAACGGAATCTAATTCTGGAGATACCGTTGGGTTCGTATCGTCATTCTGGTTTCGTGGACATATAATTTGTTATATTTTATAGACTTGTTTTCTTACACATTTTCCGGTGCAAAACGGCTCCGACACGGACACCGTTTTGACCCGAAATTACCTTTTTGCCCTTGTGTCCAAATTGGACCGATAGGCAGGCTATCCTAGCTAATTTGGCCATTCTGGACACGTTGGCGATGTTTATTTCATCGTCCGACAATGTTTGTTGATAGTTTCTCTGAGTTTGACCTTTATATAAATTATTAATAATTAATTCTTATAATGTTCGTATTTTGGGATTAGTACAACGAAACTGAGATCAGTCAATTCCAGTGATCTCACATCGCTGAAATTGACAAAATGGACACGTGAAACATTATAATAAGATTATTAACTTTACAGTGAATAATCTTATCTCGATTTGCGTGTTGTAAGTTTCGACGTACGAATAACGAAGTACACTTTATATCTTTAATAATTAGACTAGAATTAACCCTGTTGACCAGAGTTGACCAGTTGACCCAAAGTCAACTATAAGTCAACACTTGACCTAGTTTGATTAGATTATTGACCGGAGTTGACCTAGAGTCGTTTTGACTTAGAAGAACCTAGTATAAAATAGATTGCTTGTAGAAGATTTATTTATTACAACTTGAACACCTTGTAACCTGTGTTGCTTTAAATAGGACTCTGTGGCTTCAGTTGGACCCCTATACTTATCAGCTGTTCAGGTTATCGAGGCGAGTACATTCTCTGATCTTTTCATACTTACCTGGATTATTTTCTTGCTCTAGATTACTCTACTTGATGCTGACACGTATCTTCACGGATTAGTACTATATGGATCCTTTCCTGAGATGTTATCCCTCTAAGGGTGCATCGGATATTTTATGTTCATGTACTTTATCATGTGCATCAGGTACTCCTTGTACTCGTACTAGTTCATGTTTTTACATGTTCTTATGTGCTTCATGTGCTTCATGTGCTTTCATGTGCTTATCATGTGCCTCATGTACTACTCATTACATGAGTTTACGTATCTTAGCTGTATTCGTGTGCTTATAACATAACTTGAACGGATCCTTGTGTATTGATTGGGGCGGGGTGAGTAGAATTTGTTATGTGATCACTATCCCCAATAGCTGTATTCATGTGCCTCCTTATTTCTATTCATGTGCCCCCAAGCCGTTTACATAACTATTGTGCTCTAAATCACGTAGCCACTTACAGTCTCTACTATCATGTATTTACTTTCAGTTACAAAATATCTCCTGTTTACTCGTATTTCCTATTCAGCACTTCATGTATTTTACTCTATTGCATGATTTATACTCCTAACCTGCTATGAACTGTTTTAGAGATATGTGCTCGTTCCCGTCCAGACTGGACCTGTTGATAAATTTTACAGATAGCTGGAGGTTGCCTGCTAGCCTAGAGGAGACACATTAGAGGTTGTTTAGATAGTTATTTCAATTGTCTGGAGTTGTATTTACTTTATGGATTACTGTATCTGAGTTTTGAGATTTGAGATGTATTTCTGGATTTGTGTATCTTAGACACTTAGATTTCTCTCTGTTGTACCTCTTTTGGATTTCATGTTTTATCTATCCTTATCATGCTCTACCTTGGATGTGATTGAGTCTGTATCTGCTATGTCACCCCCATTCGGGGAGTATAAACTGTTTAACCTTATACTGTTAGATGCATGAGACCTAGGACAGCGTTCTACCGCCGACACTGCGGCATAGGATGGACGTACCCACTTCTCGTGCCCTTATTCTAGGGTACGGGTCGTGACACGTTTTTAGTGGTGGCCCATGCAGGTCGAGTTTGTATAGTGGTATTCGAACTAGAGTACCACTACAGCCTGCAGTAGGATTAGGATATATTTTGAAGGTACTCAATCATAGTTAGGATCCCTTAAGAGATTCCTGGGACGACCCTTGAGAATCTTATTTTAACTTCGATTTGAAATTCTTTTTCCTTGATTTGATTTATCTTTATTTTCTGTTGTTGAAATTGATTTTGATGGATTATTGTTGAATTTGAGTTTGTATTTATTGATTTTGAGGAAGATTATTGAATTTTGAATCTTGATGTTAGCTGTAGCATTCGAGTTTGTATTTATATGAATTGAAGGATTTTTTGTTCATTTTTGAATCTTGATGTTCGTTGGTAATTTGATTTTTGGGTATTCATTGTTGATTTAATTTAAATTTTGTCAAGATGAAGTTATATGGGCTAGGTCATCTAAGTTTTGGAATCTAGTCTTTTATAGTCACATTAGCCAGCATGGTGAGGACATATAGTCTGATTTTGGATGTATTTCTTGGGTGTAGAAATTTAAGGTTTTCGCAGCCAAGCTAGCGGCATCGCAAAAATTTTAAATACCATGATTCTAGAGGTATGTGCCTTAGTCGAGGACTCTGTGATTATCGTAGCCTTGCTTACTAGTATGACGAGGATTTAGAGCACCATGATTTTGGATAGACGCATATGATTATCAGATTGTACCTTAAATATTTTTGAACATGTTTTCACTAATTTTGTTCAGTCTTTCAAAAAAAAGAAGGGGATTTTTGTTTTTGTTTTGTTTCTCATTATTTAACTTAGTGGTAGCTTTAGCTGTTTTTATAAACCCTTGTGTAACTTCTTACAAATTTCTTCTTAATGCAATAAATCGATGATTTTGCTAGACCTTATTTGGATTTGATATTATAGCCCTGATTTCAAAATGGGTTCCTCTTTTAAATATATAAGTAGAACATATTCTTTTATCATTCTTTTCCTGCCAGTATTTTTACCATCATTCCTTGTCTTATATGTCTGTCATAATTACATCAATTCTCTATCTCGTATATAATACTGTCAGCTGTACCTTAAACTCTTGAATCTTCATATCATTTTGCCTGAGAAATGTTGAAGAAGTGACGTAAATCATCTAGTGCGGAAATGACGTAAATGGTTATCATAGAATGATTTGTAGGAATCAGAATGTTGGGTGTCAAATATAAAAAAAATTTGAGAGGGAGACGTGGAAAAAGTTTAGAATGGAATCGAGTGATAAATGTTATCAATTTGGAAACAAACGCAGAAAATTTGGGTTACGAGAAATTTATGGATGTAAAAAAAAAAACTAATGAGGATATCCGAGGTCAACCTAGTTTTGAGAACTTAGAAAATCTTAGTTATTGATTCTTGGGAACTATTACAAGGCTATGTAGAAATTTAGAGATGGAAAGAAGGATTTAATTGTATTCTATGATCATGCGAAGTTGAACTAGATATTGTAAGAGGGTGACTAGAGATAGGGAGAACACAAGAATTTTAAGCTATAGGAATTATTTTTAGATGATTGGGAGAAATTATGGAATTCAAAAGGATAACATTTGAAGGTAAACGTTGAAGAAAATATGAAGGTTGATTTATAAACAAGAACAAAAAATTTGTGTGACATAGTGGTATTGGAGTTTAGTAAATACGAGACTTGACTTAAACAAGTACAAGGATTTCATAAACTGGATTTAGAGGTTCGAATTAATTTAGAACAAGGTGACGGAATTTGGAAATTTGATTAATGAATAAGTGTCGACTCCTAAATAAGAGGGGTATGCTTCGTGGAAAATGTTTTAGAAGTTAAAATTTTGTCTATGGTGATCACGGTAAAAGTTTAGAGGACTGAAGGTTATAGAATTTTTGAGGGTAGTCATATGAAGGTTGATTTTATATTGGGGTTTGTGAGAAAAATATGATTGGCAAATGGTAAACTGATAGTATTAGAGAGAGATGATTTACTGACTTCGTATGAAATCTTTCTCGTTTTTCCCTAAAAAGGGTTTTTCAATATCATTGAATCCTAGTTTCCTTAAACACGACCAAATCAACTTCGATTATCTTTTCTTATCTTGGGTTGTACTCAATTGACTTAAATTTGATTACGAATGAATCTCCATCCTTGTATGCTCGTTCTCAGACCTTGTTGAACCTTTCCTCCATATTGCCTAAATCTTGATTTCCCCAATTTGATCAACTTAGATCGTATCGAGACTAAATATTCTTAATATGTTTTGTGATTGGACTTTCATGCAATTGACTTTCATTCTTTAACTTTGATTTTGATTTTTCTGAACCCTTTATGGATAATTGGTAGTTATCTTTACTTTTTATGAGTACCAGTTTTCACATAGGGTGGTAGGCTGTCTTACAGTTTTGATGATTGTTATTCTGTGTCTTTCCGGTTTGACACCCTAGACTGCTCGTGTGTTGATACCCTATGACCGTTTCGGTTAGCATGACTAGTACACCTAGATGAGACTTTCATTACCACCGTATGCCGTGACCCTGTATGTCATCCTTTTTGATAGTATATTTTATTTAAGTTCTGGGATTTGATTATGGAGGTTTGACCTAGAAGGATTACGAACATTTTAATTTCGAGGACAAAATTTTTATAAGGTGGGTAGGATGTAAGCACCCTGAATTTCGGGTTAATTTTTTTCATTTTATTTTATTTTTCTGATTGATTTAGTTTTAATAAATAATTTATTCTGTTATTTATCTTTAAGTGTACTTTTCCGTGCCATTGATATTTGGAGTGTTAGGGATGTTCAACTCTGGAAATCTTCTTCACGAGTTTTGGAGTGGACATGATTACCTTCATGACGGTATATAGTGTCCCATCCAAACTTGTTCCCTTGTACTCTTTTTACTTCGCTGAACTTCGGGTCGATTTAGACCATTTGATTATTATTTATTTTCCTACTCTTTTCCTTGATCATTTTCAGCGCGTTACCGTGACTTTTAAATTGGGAGCGCAAGACCAGCCAGTTTCTTGAAACTAACTCATCATGCATGATCTACTCGAGACGCTCTTTACCCTTGACCTTCGTGTCCCACTCAAACACGCCATTTTGTGCTCCATTTGCTTCGCACAACTTTCCTGACACGTGACCCGATTTTATTTCACTCCACGGCGTCACATTTATTTTCCAACTTGATTTGTGGGTCCCCTGTCGACCAAAACCTGTCAGCCCCAATTATGGACATGGCCCACATTGAGTCTACTACCCGTCCGCCACTTGTGTCCCATTTGTTGGAATCCCCATGTGCTACTTATTTACCCATGATCATCAACGTCTAATTTTAATTCGATTTTTGCTCAATGTCTGATTTTGATCCAATCCGGCTCCACCGAGTCCAGTCCAGCTTTGTGCTACCCTCCATCGTAATACCCTCATATTTTCTTGCCCAAAAATACCAAGTATTCTTCTACCCATTTTTCTATATTTAATAGAAATTTCCATTTATTTAAATTCCTATTGGAATTACCTATTTTTCCAATATTCCATCCTACCATGTGATTCCCCTAATTAAATCCCAACCATTAATTTTTCCCCCCCATAGCAGCTAGGTTGGCCGGCCCTAAGAAATTGTGTGGAGAGAATCCTTTCTCTCTCTCTCTCTTTAATTTATTACCTTATCCTATTCTATCTCTCTCCTTCCTTATCCATTCATTTCAAAACAAAATACTCAACAACAACAACAGCATGCACACCCGACCTCTCCACCTCCTCACCCGACCTCTCCCTCCGGCGTGGCCGAGCTACAACCCCCAGCCTTGCCGTCGACTTCTTCTCCTCCTCTTCTTTCCTCCTCCTCCAATGGATCAACCACCGCCATCACCACTCCATTTCCGCCATCACCACCAACCATTCCACCATTCCGGCCACCACGTTCACAGCCATCGCCACCCTATTCCCTCGTCGAGGTCGTAGACACCCGCCACTGCAGTTGCTGGCCGCCCCGTGCGTCGCCGCGCCGCCCCGCGCACGGCCGCATGCGCCAACAGAACATCGGCAGCAGCTAATCCAAGATTGATCAACGCTTTATAAACTAAATATTTATTGAGATCTAGTTGCAATTGTTATCTGATGAATTTTGGATTTTAGATTTGATGGATAATAGTATTTAATAATTAATTTTACAAAAGGTAACATATATTGATCTTCATAGGTTAATGTCTGTCATCTTTTAATATATTCATTTTTCTGTCACACTATTCGATATTCAGACTTGATGATCTTGTGACTACTTATTGAATATTATGGTCTTGTGATTACGTCTTTAGCTTGTGTAATGTTCATGATTTTAAGCTTTTTATTATATTCTTCTCATTTAAGTTATTTACTGTCTATAGCAGTAACTCTTTGCGGGAGAGAAGTCAGGCAAATTGAATCTATCTCTCGAAGCGTTTCTTTTCTTTAACCTTACGGTTGTCAGGTGGACATCGTGCTAAGGCTTTAAAAGGGAAGAAATGAACTTTCATAAGAAGACCTAATATTTTTGAATTAGATTTCTACTTCGAGAAATATGTCTCTGAAATTTTTAAATTTTGTCAATACTATTATTTTTTGGATATAGCCATGTAAAAGTGGAGAAGTTAATTGTTTCAAATCAATTATCCCCTTGACATGCCATATATCTAGAATACATTTTTCTTTGAACATTTATCTAGTTATGTTTACTTTTATTGGAGACATATTTTGTTTGTTTATCTTTAAGCATTTATTTATTGGATATTTCTTTTTGCCTAAAGATGATATTTGTTTTTGCAACTTTATTTGCATTTGGTCAAAGGAAAGAAAGATCCATATCTTGGATATTCCTTACATTTTGTTATTTATTTTATCTATTCTTGCATATAAATTTCTTCGGAACTAGATACACATATTTTAAGGGGGAGCAAATTAATTGTTTCAATTCTTTTATTCCCTTAATATGTGGTATACCTAGTTCATCGTGGACATATATTCTTTTACCTAATATATCTTGTTGATTTGTTCATAATTTTTTTTGGAGAATATATGATTACTATTATTGTTTATTTATTTTTAATTCTCTCATTTTATTCAAGTTTCTAAAAATTTATTTTGTCAAATATATTTAATTATCTTCATTGATAATTCTTTTGAGTTTAAATTAATTTTGGCATTTCTTATTGAGATTTTATCTCAAAGTTCATGGTTATCTATATTTATACTGATCATACTTTTTGGGGGAGCATTCAAGTCGACTGAATTTCTCCTTCTCAAGTATTTTGTCTTCATTACCTTCATGTTTATCTAATGGATATACATATATCATGCTAAGGTAATTGAATTCAAATGCATGAACTTTGGTATAGATTTTGAATAGAATCTAGTATACTTATTTTGATTTCTTTTTCGATGATACTCGTTATGGAAGTGATTCACTGATTTTTATGGGCAAATTATGAATCATATTTTTGTGATCATTGTTAAAAGTCTCATTATATTTTTTTTTGATTTTTTGGTATATACTAGATCTACGATTTTTTTTATGGATTATTTATGACCAATGATTGATTTCTATTATATTGATATCTATTTTATTAAAATCATTTATTGGTCAATTTCAAAACTACAGTTTTATTTATTTATCATATTGTGTTTTGAATGTCATTTTTGGATTTCTAGTTGGTAAACTATGTATTGATTAATTTTAATATTTTTAAGTTCAACCAAATATTTTTGACAAGTTTTTCTGCTTTAGTTATGCAATTTTCTAAACTTGTCATTACACTGTTCTACTAATCCTTGATTATGATTTTTTTGCTTTCCTCCTTTACTTATGCTTGAGTTCATTTTAGCTCTAATTACAGGAGAGCTTATTTTTGATCACGTCAAAGAGGGAGAAATAAGTTTAAGTTAGCACACAATATTCTAGTATTATGTGTTTATTAGTGATACATGCATCTATTGTATGTATATTAAACTTAACCGATTTGCCATAATAAAAAAGAGGGAGATTGTTAGCCGAATGATTATATCGTGTTTTTGAATATGGCTAATCAATTAACTTTACCATAATGACATCACTAATATTCACGTAATCACTATAATATTGCTACTTAAACTTAGCATTGTCCTAAATGTTCTATATCATATTGCTATGCTTGTATCATACTGTTTTGTTCGTCTAACATATTCTTATAGACATGCAGTAAGCATGATCAAGCTTTGTCAAATCAGGACATATGCAATAGAGAACTATTAATGGGCCAAAGATAGCGTAATACAAGGAGATTTCTCTGAACCGCCCAACGACCTATCCGGGGCCTCGCATCGGGGGTTCCACTGCTCGGTCAGTGGAATAGGGTCGAAGGGGCAGCCCCCCTGGGGGTTCGGGGGCGAAGCCCCCGAAAGGTATTCAGATATCCAGATCTGTTTATCTTTGGACGGTCGCTGTCAAGGAAGAAAGGCGTCATCAAAGGGCTCTTGGTTTTCCTATTTTATCAATGTATTTTTCATATTTATTGAGTCTAGGAATATGATCTATACTGCGTCGTATTGGCAAATAGGTTATCCAAGAAATATTTTTAAAATACCCTTTTATTTTGAAAACAAGCCCATTTACAAATCCCTAAACTACTTCCTAACTGCTTGATCTTTTCAAAAAGCCCAAAACCAATTTGCAAAATTTTTGACAGAACTCTAACAGAATTTGGCCCAAATTCGGCCAGAGTTCGGTTAGTGGACGTTGGATTTTGAACTTGGTCCTTCTGCACTTACGGATCTTGTCGAGATTTTCTCATAGAGTTCTGTCCGAATTCTGTCAGAATTCTTCCTTTGGAAAAACTATAAATAGAGAATAATTTCGATCATTTCAATACACCAATTCACTTTCATATCTTTTCTCTATAAGCCTACTACTTTTTCGAAAGTGTTCTGAGCTATTCATTTTCAAATCCCAAGCCAGTAACAACCCTCTAGTCGATTTGCCAGTGCGGTATGGTCTAGAAGTTTTAGAGTGATTGTAATCAAAGACTTGATTGAAGAAAGACTCTTCACAATTGAAGTTGGTCGAGTACTTCAGATCAAAGCTTGCATTGTAGAAGTTGCAAGAACTTCGGATGAAAACTTGTGGTATTTTCTAATAGTGGATTCAACTAGAAGCTAGGGTTCTTCCGACTGGACTAATCCTCACAAGAGAAAAACCAATATACATCCTTGTGTTTGCGTTTGCGTTTGCTCTCTGCTATCTATTTTTCATTTACATATCTGTGATATATATTCTGTGTTCTTGCTGCTAACATTTTTAATTAGCTAAATTCTGCTGCCTACTCTATTCACCCCCTCTAGAGTATTGCGCTTTACAATTCGTTCCTACACTTGCTACAACTAAAAGAAGATCAGACAAATCAAAAGGGATTGTCCAATGGAAAGAAGAGAATCTGGCAAATACGAGAGGCCATGCAAAGGAAACTCATCCTAACGAAAGTATTCAAATACTAGCATCTGGTGCAAAAGTAATGATATTAACTCGGATAACGACAAAGAATGCAAACACAATGCAAATGTTTGCCTCATGGCAACGGATTCAAATCAGGTACTTGGTGACTTTTCTATAAATGCTCTCTCTTACATCGAATTAGAAAATGCGATTTTTGAACTACACAATAAACACAAGGTTATAAGAGGTAAGCACAGAAAATCTCTCAAAAAGATTGAAACACTCAAGGAAGAAATAGAAAGACTCTCTAATATCATCCTTGATATAAAAGAGAAGTCTTCTGCTTCCGACACTGATGATATTGAGTCTCTTCTATTAAAGCTCCAAGAAGCCCAAGTCGTCATCAAGAAAAAGGATGTTTAATATCAATCCCTCAAGGAAGGATATGAACTTGCTATGCACAAGACACTTGCCGCAAACCAAAGAGAATATCCAACTTTTATAAAATAAAATGACATTCTTACAAATAGTAAGAAACAAGTTGATAGAGATATGACTCACACATACACATTACGCCATAATCAAAGGCACACCAACACACATCACAATATTAGCCACAAGAATCACACTCACAAGAACACAACACATAGGTCCTATACCAAACATATGAATACACGAAGAGAATCATTTGAAAAGAAAAATACGTCACATCATGCTTTCAACTATCATCACCACAACACTCATACTAGAACTCCTCAATCTACTAGAACTCCTCATACACATAACACTCACTCACTTTCCGATAGACCTATGACACCCATGATGTGTCACTATTGTGGTTTACTTGGACACACATCTCATTATTGTCAAATGAGAAAGCATGTTGACATGAGAATGTTGAAATGGGTTCCTAAAACTAACCGTCAAGGATCCAAACATTCCTGGGCACCATAGTCTTCATCTTCAACTTATGTTGTAGGATCGCATGCTAGAAGCAAATGGATTTTCGATAGCAGTTGCTCACGGCACATAACCGGTGATGCTTCACTTTTTGAAACACTATCGATGAAGAAGGAAGGACACGTATCTTTTGGCAATAATCTAAAAGGTATATCATTGGGCATGGTAAAATCGGCTCCCCTCCTTATCCTTGTATTAAAAATATTTGTCTTGTTACAAATCTTAAGCACAATCTTCATAGCATTAGCCATCTCACGGATAATGGCTATGTTGTTAACTTTGTTAAACATAAGTGCTTCATCTCTGATAGCACTAGTGGTTCTATTGTGTATGAAGATATTAGAGAAAATAACATTTATGTTCTTTATCTTGTTGAAAGCACTAACAATGACAGGTGCTTAGTAGCAAAGAATGATAAGAGTTGGCTTTGGCATATGAGACTTGGAGATGCTAACATGGACACCATCTCCCGACTGGCCTCCAAGAAGCTTGTTAGAGGACTCCCAAGCATTCTATTCAAGAAAGACATGGTATATAAAGAATACGAGATGAGTAAGTTAACAAAGTCCTCTTTCAAATCCATCAATTCAGTAAGCACTACTAGACCTCTCCAACTTATTCATATGGATTTACTTAGTCCTAGTAGAGTAGCTAGTCTTGGTGGCAAACTCTATGCTTTTGTTTTAGTTGATGATTTTTTGAGATTCATCTGGGTTATTTTTCTTGCAAATAAAAGTGATACTTTTCTTGAATTTGTTGCTTTTTGTAAATGAGTTCAAAATAAGAAAGGCACTATGATCAACAAAATTAGAAGTGATCATGGAGGAGAATTTGATAATGTCGATTTTAAAATGTTTTGTGATAAAAATGATTTTGGTCATGATTTTGCTTGTCCTAGAACTCTACAACAAAATGGTGTTGTAGAAAGAAAGAATAGAACCCTTGGCGATATGGCAAGGGTCATGTTAAACCAATACAAGCTTCCACAATACTTTGGACGAAAATCGTTCACATGGCATGTTATGTTATAAATAGAGTCCTGATTAGACCTATTTCTAAGAAAACTCCATATGAGCTTTGGTTTGACAAAATTCCTTCTATTGAATATTTTAAAGTTTTTGGATGCAAATGCTTTATCTTGAACACCAAAGATAACCTAGGAAAATTTGAAGAAAAAGCCTATGAAGGTATCTTCCTTGGTTTTTCTATGCATAACAAAGGTTTTCGTGTACTCAACAAAAGAAGTCTTGTAGTCGAAGAGTCAATCAATGTCTCTTTTGACGAACTTAACACGTCTACATCTAGCTCCTCGAATGATGTTGATGTCACCTATTTTGGTTTGGAAAACTTCTCTCTTGGAGATACTAGTACTCCTTCATCTAGCAATAAAGTTGAGATTACTCCACCCAAAGACGCTCCACCAAGAGCCTCCTCAAGAGGATCTCTCCAAAGAATGGAGATTTGTTCCTCATCATCCCAAGGAGCTTATCATTGGTGACCCTTTCTCATTGGTTAGCACTAGATCCTCTATACGAGATTACTGCACAAATGTGGCTTTCATTTGACAAATAAAGCCTAAAAACATCAATGATGCTTTTCACTACACCAAAATGAGCCTTTACAAACACACAATTTCCAAATCCTAACAGTTTTTTACCGTTACAAATTACTAACAGTAAACAACCGTTAGGAAATTAAAATTCGTTAGTATAAATAGCCAAAAAATAAATTTAACATTAGTAACATATGATATTTTCTTTCCAATGGTTAAAGCTGTTGTTAAGGAAAAAAAATTGTCATGTGATTTTCACATGTGATACTAGGCTGTGTTTGATTGGGCATTTTTTCCATGTAAAATATTTCCATCACAAATTACCACCAATTGTAGTATTTGATAGCTTATTTTTTCCATGGAATTATTTTTCCAAAAAACTATCATTTTCCATATTTTTTTTCTAAAATGGTGGAAAATAAAACTTGTCCAACCTATAGGAAAATATTATTTTCCATGAAAAATAACTATTTTTCGTGGAAAATAATGACAATCAAACACCCAAATAAAGTTTTCCATGGAAAATTTTAAAATTTCATGGAATTTTTTTCATAGGAAATAATTCCATGGAACTAATTTCTTTTTCACGTATTTTCCACCTTGCAATCAAACACTCCCTAAGTGTTATATCCCTAGCTCTCCCAAATCTGCAGCCCCCGTATCCTATTCTTCATTTCTCTTCCTCTCCCCTCTACCGAAATCCCTAACCCGAGCTTCTCCCCTCTATCGACGCCTTCAGATCTAGAAATCCCTAACCCGAGCTTTATCTCTCTTCCTATCCATCTACACTAGAGAAGGAAGACGAATATGTGGAGTTACGTAGGCTAGTCGGCCTAGGGAGGCTTACGACAGCCTCCTCTCCTTCACAGTCCTCCTCTTGCTCAAGATCGACACCTGAATGCCTACTCCTTGTGGTTAGTGAGTTCTTGTTCTTCACTCTTCACTTTCCTCTTATAATCAACTTCCATGTTGTTAGTTCTAAATTCGTAGAAATTCCATGTAAAGGGAATGTCATGCTTCCGTTCACAATATTTCATACTTAAGATTTTGTTGAATTTTTTGTTGTTTCTAGTGATTTTGTGGCTTCGATCGCAATAGATGAAACAACTTCCTGCTCGAATACCCGTGGATTAGCGTTGAGGATTTTGGAAATGTTATGTCTAGTAGATGATAAATTGTGCATGAGTTCTCTGTGACCCCAAACTTTTGATGAATTTTCTCATACTAGGGTTTATGATCTCTTGATAGATGAATTTTTGTTATTTTTGTTTCATTATTGTAGAAGCATGAAAATGCGCAGACATATCAATAGCGCAGGTAGTGTTCTCGCTACACAAAGCTTCATAAAAACGCAGATACCCGAAAGCGCAAATAGAAGATCAGAAACCATAGTTCATAAAAAGCTCTTTATTAAATTATGCCTACAAAGATCTATTACAGATTCATCGTAATTACTAGAAAAGAGCTTCGGCTACAAGGATCTATTACAGATTCATCATGAAAAGAACTAAGGCATCTAAAGATCTATGAAAGGATTAATCTTCACAGGTGCTATACAAGGGGGTTAATCTTCACACACATGCAGCCCCCCAGATGTGCAGCGCTGTCAGAGCGAGCTACTTCCTGAAGCAGCTATTGGACCGAGGGAGAACTCAGTCCACAGTACAGGCCGTGCCACCGCCATTGAGCAGGGCAGAGCACAACCTGTAGCTCTTCGGATTGATAACCAATCCAAATTCGAAAGCTTAGATCTCGAAGACCTCCAAGATGTTGTTTAGGTTCGAACTCCTTGTGCCAAACGCTCAAGTGCATCTCGAAACTCAGCAACAGTTCTTCTACAAAGGAACGACTTCTTTGAACGAAGGGGTCCACAACCATCAGCCGACTTATGCAAGGCCAATAGCCGTTCGAAGCTAAGTCAGGATCGAGCATAACATTTGGAATGCTAAAAGAGGAAGACGACTCTTCAGAAAAACTTCCCTTTATATAGGGTGAGTGTGGTCTAACCAATATGCTACGTGGCCGTCGGTCAAAGACTTCCAAATTAATGTGATGAACCTAGAACTCAGTACAACGAACCACATTTAATAGGTTCATTTTACTGAATCCTAGGCCACAGACTTCTTGAATTTTCCAAAAGACGGCGACAAATAAAGAAGAGGACGACCGACTCGTCCATCAAAAAGAGCAGTCATTAATCGCACTTAAAGGCTTTGACAGAAACCAGTATAGGAACGAATTTTAAAGCACAATACTCTTAGGGGGGTGAATAGAGTAGGCAGTAGAAATTAGCTACTTAAAAAATTGTTAGTAACAAGATCTGAGATAATATATCACAGGTAAGTAAATGAAAGGCAGAAATCAGAAAGCAAACGAAAATACGGCGATGTATACTGGTTTTTCTCTTGTGAGGACTAGTCCAGTCAGAAGAACTCTAGCTTCCAGTTGAATCCACTATTGGAAAATACCATAAGTTTTCATCCGAAGTTCTTCAACTTCTATAACGCGAGCTTTGATCCGAAGTACTCGACCAACTTCAATTTTGAAGGATCTACCTTCAATCAAGCCTCTGATTACAATCACTCTGAACTTCTAAACCGTGCCGCACTGGCAAATCGACTAGAAGATTTTAACTGGCTTGGGATTTGAAAATGAATAGCTTAGAACACTTTGGAAGAAGTAGTGGGCTTATAGAGAAGAGATATGAAAGTGAATTGGTGTATTGAAATGATCGAAATCCTTCTTTATTTATAGTTTTTTGAAAGGTAGAACTCTGTCAAAATTCGGGCAGAACTGTATGAAAAAATCTCGGCAACATCCGTAACTGCGGGAAGACCAAGCTCAAAATCCAACGGATACTAACCGAACTCTGGCCGAATTCGGCCCGAACTCGGACCGAATTCTGTTGGAGTTCTGTCAAGGTTTTTACAAATTGGTTTTGGGCTTTTTGAAAAGATCAAGCAGTTAGAAAGTAGTTTGGGCTTTTGTAAGTGGGCTTATTTTCAAAATAAAAAGATATTTTAAAAACGTTTCTTGGATAGCCTATTTGCCAGTACGATGCAGTTTACATCGTATTCCTAAACTCAATAAATATGAAAAATACATTAATAAAATAGGAAAACCAATAGCCCTTTGATGACGCCTTTCTTCTGATATTTTAGCAAACATGAAGACGCCTTTTTCCTTGACGGCTGTCGTCCAAAGATAAATAGATCTAGAAATCTGAATACCTTTCGGTGGCTTCATCCCTGAACCCCCACGGGTGGCGTTGCCCCCTCGACCCCTGTCCGCTGACCGGGCAGCGGAACCCTCGATGCGAGGCCCCGGATAGGTCGTTAGGCGGTTCAGAGAAATTTTCTTTTATGATGCCGTCTTTGGCCCATCATTAATTCTCCATTGCATACGTCCTGGTTTGACAAAGCTTGATCATGCTTACTGCATGTCTACAAGTACATGTTAGACAAACAGAACAATATGATAAAAGCATAGCAATATTGATATAGTAAACATTTAGGACAATGCTAAGTTTAAGTAGCAACATGACAGTGATTACATGAATATTAGTGTGTCAATATTTTAAACTTAATTGATTAGCCATATTAAAAAAACATGATATAATCATTGGGCTAACAATCTCTCCCTTTTTGATTATGGCAAATCTTTTAAGTTTAAGATATATACAATAGATGCATGTATCACTAATAAACATATATTACTAGAATGTTATGTGCTAACTTAAACTTATTTCTCCTCCTTTGACATGATAAAAAATAAGCTCCCCCATAATAAGAGATAAAACGAACTCAAGCATTAGTAAAGGAGGAAGGCAAAAATAATCATGATCAAGGATTAGGTGAACAGTGTAATGACAAATTTTAGAAAATTACATAAAATAAAAAAAAATATCAAAACACAATATAATGTATAAATGAAACTGTAGTTTTGAAATTGACCAATAAAGGATTTTAATAAAAAAAATAGATATCAATATAGTATAAATCAATCATTGGTCATAAATAATTCATGAGAAATTCACAGATCTAGTATATACCAAAAAATATTAAAAATATAATGAGACTTTTAACAATGATAAAAAATTATGATTCATAATTTGCCCATACAAATTAGTGAATCAATTCCATAAAGAGTATAATCATTGAAAAAGAAATCAAAATAAATATACTAGATTCTATTCAAAATCTATACCAAAGTTCATGCATTTGAATTCAATTACCTTAGCATGATATATGAGTATCCATTAGATAAACATGAAGGTAATGAAGACAAAATACTTGAGAAGGAGAAATTCAGTCGACTTGAGTGCTCCCCCGTAAAATATGATCAGTCTAAATATAGATAACCATGAACTTTGAGATAAAATCTCAATAAGAAATGCTAAAATTAATTTAAACTCAAAAGAATTATCAATGAAGATAATTAAATATATTTGGCAAAATAAATTTCTAGAAACTTGAATAAAATGAGCGAATTAAAAATAAATAAATAATAATAGTAATAATATATTCTCTCATCTAATACAAATCCAAATATCATGAACTAATCAACAAGATATACTAAATAAAAGAATATATGTCCATGATAAACTAGGTATACCACATATTAAGGGCATAAAAGAATTGAAACAATTAATTTACTCTCCCTTAAAATATGTGTATCTAGTTCCGAAGTAATTTATATGCAATAATAGATAAAATAAATAATCATAAGATCTAAGGAATATCCAAGATATGCATCTTTTCTTTCCTTTGATTAAATGCGTATAAAGTTCCAAACTTAAAAACAAATATCAACTTTAGGCAAATAAAAGAAATATCCAATGAATAAATGCTTAAAGATGAACAAACAAAATATATCTCCTATATATATGTAAAAGAAATATTTTAAGACATTAAAAGATTTTGAAAACTGTCTTTAATAATAACATTTAAGTTCCAGATAGATTCAATAAATCAAAAAGAAATCAAAAAGACTTTTCAAAAATGTGAAATTTATTACGAAAAACTGTCTTAATAAATGTTCGAATGCATCCATTTAGTCCTCAGATTGAAAGCTGACAATTCGAATCACGAAAATAATTTCAATAAAAGAATCCATAAATCATAAATAAATCCATTTAAACAAATAAACATAACTAGATAAATGTCTAAAGAAAAGTGTATTCTAGATATATGCATGTCAAGGGGATAATTGACTTGAAACAATTAACTACTCCACATTTACATCGTTATATCCAAAAATATTAGGTCTTCTTATTAAAGTTCATTTCTTTCCTTTTAAAGTCGTTGTACGGTGTTTATCAGATAACCGTCGGGTTAAAGAGAAGAAACCCTTTAAGAAGGAGAAATTCACCGACTTCTCCCATGCAAAGAGTTACTGTTGTAGACAGTAAATAACTTGAATAAGAAGATAACAATATAAAGCATAAAATCATGAATATTAAACAAGTTAAAGACAAAATCACAAGACCATAATATTCAATGAGTAGTCACAAGATTATAAAGCCTAAATATCGAATAGTGTGACAGAAAAATGAATATATCAAAAGATGACATATATTAATCTATGGAGGATCAATGTATGTTACCTTTTGTAAAATTAAATAATATTATCCATCAAATCTAAAATCCAAAATCCATCAGATAACAATTACAACTAGATCTCAATAAATCTTTAGTTTATAAAGCGTTGATCAATCATGGGTTAGCTGTAGGGGTACTGTCCCAGCTAACAGAGGTTCACCGGGGAACACTTAAGTACAGCTTCGCTTTAGCCGTAGCCATGGTGACAAACAGACCCTTTGTAGGCTTGTACCGAAAACAAATCTCTTCTTTAATAACCGAAGATTTAAGAAGAATTTATGCAATATGAAATCAATTATATTGTATGGACTTAAAAAATATTAGAACAATGTAGCATACGGTATAAGATGTATCAATTACATTTATTTATATGTGCTAAAAAATTATTGGATAACAATATAATATAAAATATTTGTAAATTAAAATGTAGGACTTAGATACGCTAATGTATTCTGGAACCTAGGAGACTGGGTTCAGTACCTTGGATCCAGAACTAGATAATATTTGCAAGTAGACCTTAATAAATCTTAAGTTTATAAAGTATTGATCGCCTTGGGTTAGCTGTAGGGGCCGGTTCCCAGCTAGCAGTAGTCCAAAGACTAGTACACCGTGTCGCTTCAGGCTATTTACACCTGTATGACAGAAGGACCCTTTCGGCTTGTTCCTAAAATGATCTTTACTCTTAAGGACTTAGATTCAAAGGAATATATGCAGTATCATCGAACAACTTCGAAATCCAGAATCCCTAAATATAAAAGAAGTAAATACCCAAAGAATGGTTTATCAAGATCAAGATATTGAAAAATTATTTAAAAAGAGAGAGTCATGTACCAAAATGTCAACCAAAATCCCAAGAAAAAAATCATTAAAAGAGACTTTGAGGAAGAAGCTAATAAGGAGAAGAACATAAATTTGTTCCAAGTAATCAATAGCTAAAGTATGAGATAAGCACAAGTTTGAAACTACTTTTTAAAATAATATAGAACTTGAACTTAACTCATATATCAGACAAAGATGTAATTGATTCATAAGAAGTTAAATAAAATATGAGAATCAATAGTGAATATATTATGCAAGCACAAGGTTAACATAAAAGTATATGTATATACTTTTTAAGTAAATATGTGACTTGCGCTAAACATATATACTTACAAAAGATCGATCAAAGTAAACATGACATGTTAAAGAGAAATCGGTAAAAAGTGACCAAAAAATATATTAAAGACGAAGAGTCAAAAACATATTAACAAAAAAAAAGCTCTTGTGGACTACAGTGGTATGCATGCTTCAAGAATAAGATTAAGAGTAAAGAGCATACATAGACAAATGTGTCACACTAATAGAAAATAAATACTATATAGTGTGAACTGATCATTTAAGCTAAACAACTAGTCATGCTAGGATTATATCTCACATTGATTCAAATAATAAACAATTAAAAAAATACAAATGAGAGCTAGTAGCAAGTCATCAAAAAAACATGGTAGATATTAAGAACTATTTAGAAAGCATGTTACCGAAGTGGTTCTAGTGACCACACTTATGTTGGTGCAGTTGCATGGAAGATGACCTTTGTAGTTGTGCAACCACCAACACGCTCCATGGTTCTATGGTTCAGCATAAGTAGCTCCATCTGAAACATTAGGTGGAGACTTTGGTATCCAATACTTGGATCCACATTTGTTAGCTTTGGGAACCCATTTGCACAAGTTCATATCAACTAGTTTTCTAATCTGACAACGATTAGAAACGTGTCCATTCATACCACAATAATGACAAAAAGTATTAATATTAGTGCTATATACAGCAGTATGAGAATGTGCAGTGGCGTGATATGATGTGTGTGGATACTTGTAATAAAAAACATGGTTGCATGAAGCTTTAGCTTTGCTTGCTTCCTTTATAAAAGATCTGACGTGTGTGACTTTGTGACGTGCTACGTGTCTTGTGTTAGACTGAGTCATAGGTTGTAATACCTGCTATTCCAGTCTAATATCTAACTTTTTAGAGTTAGCACAGATCTCATTATATTTAGCAGAAAGAGCATCAATTCTACATGAAAATAGAATACTTCTTCTTTTCTGATTCTAATTCCTCCTTAAGTTTAGCATTTTCTTGAGTGCTTTTCTCAATGCAATCAAGTGCCTTATGTAATCTAAACTTCAATGTGGAAATCTCAGTAGAATTATCAGAAGGAGAACTATTTCTAGTATCATTCAATAAGAAAGTAAGCTTTTTATTCTCTCGCTCATAGGATAGAATATCCTTTCTAGCTTGCTTATACTTATCTAATACTTTCGTGTGTTCTTCTAATAGATCATTGAAAGCATAAGATAACTCATGAGAAGATTCACTCTCTTCAAAAGAATTGTTTTGTGCCTCGTTTGATAATGCCATTGAGCATAAATTTGCAGCTTGATGAGGTCTCTCTTCTTCTTCTTCAGAATCTTTTGCTTCGCTTTCACACCATATGCTCATGCTAGTGTACTTGTGAGACGATGATCTTCCTTCATTTGATCGTTTGTAGTGATTCTCCTTTCTAGTAGTAGTACAATCTTCTTGGATGTGGCCTATCTTCTTGTAATTGTCATATACAAGCTCTTCTTCGTATAAGGGATTGTGTTGTACCTTAAATCCCAATTTCATCATGCATATATTTGCATTATTAAGAAAACTATCCTTCTCTCTGGAGTTGCTAGCTTTGCTTTTTAAATTTTATGAGATGTTGTTCAAGTAGTAATAAGATTGAATACATCTATGTCTACAACACAATAAAATATATGCATACCTTTTGCATCAAGGCTAGCTAACTTCTTTTCTTTCTCCGTGTAACTATCATAAGGTTTGTTGATTATAGAGGATGTGAGAATAGAAGTGATAGTAGGCTTTTTGTAGCCATTGATAACAATTGATCATAAGTCAAAATCTACAGACTTCAGGTAGAAGCTCATCAGTGTCTTCCAATAACTATAGTTTGTTCTATCAAATAGTGGGACTCTATTTGTGGATTGCTCTTTAGTTGTGAAGTACATACTTGACATATGTGATATAGTGATCTATATAATAACAATAATAAATAAGAATACAATGTTACCTCGCTTTACCTGCATAACCCGCTCTGATACCAATTTTAGGAACAAATTGTCACGACCCGCACCCTAGAGTAAGGGCACGAGACGTGGGTACGTCTAGCCTACACCGCAGTGTCGACAGTAGAACGCTGTCCTAGGTCAACATCTAACAATATAAAGGTACATGTACAGTATATACTCTCCGAATGGAGGTGACATAGCAGATACAGTCTCAATCACAACTAAGGTAGAGCATGATAGAAGATAGATAGATAGAAAGAAAACCAGAATGAAAACACAGAGATATAATCCAAAAGTCTAAGTGTCTAAATAAGTACATATCCCAAATCATCTAAGAATCTCAAAATACAGTAATCCAGAAAAGATAAAGACATCCTAATCTAGGGGAGTGTCATCAACTGCTAGTGGGTCCAAGTCACAAGTGCTGTCTAAAGCTGTACCATGAGGGGTAGACACCAGAGCCTCATCATTCACTGTAAAATTTTCAACAGGTCCAGTCAGGACAGGAGCGAGTACAGTGCATCTCAACAAAATCATAACAGGTTAGGAAATATAAACATACTAGAGAGTAAGATACAGGAAAATGAAGAAATAACATGATGAAAAAGGAAGACTATAAATAAATAGCTACCGTATATTGAGAACTAACAGTGACTAGTGAATCAGAGCACAAGATGGTTATGTAAACGGCACGATGTTGTACACGAGTAATCTACAGAGGTTTGTACACGAGTAATCTACTGGATTGATTACATAACCACTTCTACTCCCCCGTCCCAATCAATACACAAGGATCTAACCAAGTTATGTTATTGTACACGAAGGTCATGTGAATACATGATTATACACAATTTTACACGTTTCGTACACGAATGTTACGAATACAAGGAGTACACGATGCTCACGATAAAGTACACGAACACGAAATACCCGATGTATCCGCTAAGGGGATAACATCGCACGATAAGATCCATATAGTACTAATCCGTGTTTCCAACGTGTCAACATCATGTAAAGTAATCTAAAGCAGGAAATATAATCCTAAACAAGATATGAAATGATCAGAGAATGTACTCGCCTGTATCCTGAGTATGCGAAGAGAATCTACTGTCCGAGGAGTGGTGTCTCTCTCCTATAGAATAATGTAGAAGCATGGAAAAAAGAAAGACCTATGCGGCTCCGACAGAAGGATCCCCATGCGGCTCAGGATCCCCATGCGGTTCAGAAGTCCATGCGGCTCAGAGGTCCATGCGGCTCGGATAGATCCATGCGGCTCAAAAAGAAGCCACGTGGCCTTCAACAGTTCTTTCCTACATTTGGCTGCATTTAATGCCCTGACGGCTGCTCTGACAAGAAACTACTATGACAGCTCTAACATAAAGACGCAATAATGACTGACATGATGGCGTTAGAAAAGAGGAGAAGATCTTCTTACAGCTGGCAAAATCTACCAAGTCCCGAGGCCACTCGATGCGGCTGCCCATCTGCATGCGGCTGCCTGTCCGTGTCCCCATGCGGCTACCCATCTGCATGCGGCTGCCTATCTCCATGCGGCTGCCCATCTGCATGCGGCTGCCCATCCCCATGCGGCTGCCCCGCTGCATGCGGTTATCTATCTGCATGCGGCTGCCTATCCCTATGCGGCTGCCTATCCACGTGGGGTTGCCCATCCACGTGCGGCTGTCCATCCTCATGCGGCTGCCCATCCTCATGCGGCTGCATGTTTCATGCGGCTGAGAGGACCCCCCATATACGGTTCGGCCAGGACAGTCCAGTTGAGACACATGGCACTTTTTATTACAATTGAGACACGTGGCAGTCTTATCTTCCCTGGAACTATGGGTGCTAACATATCCTAACAAAATTAGATTTGTTGCAATCGTCATAATTGCCCAGATCAAATCAAATCAAGCAAATTAGACACGTGGCAGACTATCACAAATCATGAAGATTCATGGCAATAAACATTTATTGCCTACAGAAATTTGATGCAATCTACATTAATTACCTAGATTTGCTACAATCAGAATGAGTGGCCCAGATTAATTGATCCTTAACTGCCGACTTCTCAAGAAGGCAATCATTTGCAAACCCTAATGATCACACCCCCACTTCTATAAATAGTAAGGTGCCATTCCCTTACAAAGGAGGAGGATTGAAGAGACTGGAGAATTCAGGAGAGGAGAGCAGAGAAGAGAGAGAGAGCACTACAGAGACATCCAGAGATCCAGCGACCGAAAGCGCAAGGGAGTCTCCCCACACGTCCAAGAGTATTTCTTCACCAGAGCCAAGGCTGCATCCGATCGTCAAAGGAGTAAGGCAGAGCTGCCGTCGCTTTCCCGAGCCTCTACCGTCACCCCCCAGAAAAAACTAAACAATTATACTTAGATTGCTGTACCTAGGTTTTCGTCCCTAGGCTTTCTTTGTACGAACGAAGTTTGTATTGTGAAGTAAAAGTCCAGTCCTCCGATATAATTGTTCTGTTCTTTTATAATTCATGGCAAACACGATGGCGACTCTGCTGGAGAAAAACTTCTCCACGGCTGAGAAGTTGGTGATGCAATCGGATGCAGCCAAACTTGGCTCCACACAACAGAAGATGGTCGTCCGCTTCGACCAACAGGCGTTTGAAGAAATGCTCTCCGACAGGAGCGGTGGCCCGGTCCCGAAGCGAACCCGCACAAAGAAAGCTCGCAGGGAGTGGAGGCCAAAATCATTTGCTCCTCCCCAAGCTCTGGACGAAGTACTCTCTGCTGCCCAAGACGGCGAAGGCAACTCTCATGCGGCCCCACTTCAAGCCATAGAAGACTCTGCTGTCCCCAAATCCGGCAGAGGAAAGCACTACGATGCTGGACTTGCAGGGGCAAAGAGTGATTCTATGTACTTCAGGAAGAAGCCGAACAAAGGCACTAGCCGCAGGTTGAACACTCATGCGGCCAAGATTGCCAGCCGTATGCATGATGTTCATGCGGCCGAAACTGCCAGCCGCATGAAGAATACTTATGCGGCCGAGACTTCCAGCCGCCTGAAGAAAGCCCATGCGGCTACGATTGCCAGCCGCATGAAGACTGTTGATTCCAGCCGCATACTGCCCGCTTCATGCGGCTCAGGCTCAGTCTTCGATCGCCTCTCCTATGTCCTGATCTCTCATGCTTCCGAGAAAATATGTCTGACTCTCTGCAATACCACTTAGAATCTTCCTACTATGTGCCTTCACGCACTAGAGGAAAGAAGTCTAGGGCAGCGCGAGCTTGGCAAGCTCAGTCTGCTGTCCTGACCTCTGACCATCCGAGCGTTCCATATACCGTTATGCAGGCCTCGAATGGAAAGTTGTACAGAACCACTTGAGTCCAGCCCCCGGCGGTATGCGGACAGAGTGGTTCCAAAAAGTCTCCCAAAACCCAGGAAGCAAACATGGTCGTTCCAGACCCATCTGACTTGCGTGAGGTTATCCTCCACAAACGCAAAGAAAGAGAAGAGGCTTCGGTGTGCAAAGAGTCCTCCCACGAATGTCACTGCACCCAAGTCATCGTCAACTGCTATTGCAACAGCACGATGGTACGAGAAGACCGGCAGTCCGCCTTTCAAAGATTACAACATCCGAGCTCAGGGGATGAGACGCCTCCCGTCGTCTCTTGCAACTCTACTCAGAAAATCCCTGCCGATGGGAGAGGGAAGAAGATAAACGTTTCCAGCCCGAAGATTTCAACCACTATGACTAAAAAACTATCGTCTAAACGGTTGTCCACCACCGGAGTTTTCCAAGGTACCCGTTCGAAGACAAAATCTGCTACAGTGGGAGATTCATCATCCACATTACTGGGGGTCGCTGGAACTAGGGTAGCACTCCTCCGAACATCCACGACAATCCGATACCCAAAGATGAGTTCTCCCTCCCTATTACCGACATCATGATTGATAATACCTGCGGTTTCGAACGTATGTCGTTCATGGATGGTTTTTCGGGATACAACCAAATCAAGATGTCTTCCGACGACGAAAAGCATACATCATTCCGAACACCAATCGGCACATACTGCTACACAGTCATGCCTTTCGGTTTAAAGAACACTGGCGCCACCTATCAGAGAGCTATGAGCATCATCTTCAGAGACCACTTGCGCAAAATAGTGGAATGCTATGTTGACGACATCGCCGTCAAAAGCCGCTCTAAGGTAGATCATCTGCAGGATCTGAGGACGGTATTCGACCTGATGCGAGCGCACAATTTAAAAATGAATCCTACCAAGTCCTACTTGGGTGTATCTAGCAGAAAATTCTTGGGTTTCATCATCACCTCCCAGGGTATCCACGTAGACCCTGAGAAGACGAAGGCAATCATGGAAATGGGTCCCCCGGGAAATCTTCGAGAACTCCGAGGCCTTCAAGGAAGGCTAGCTTACATCAGGAGGTTCATTTCCAACCTCTCCGGGCGATGTCAACCATTCACTCTGTAGGAGCGTAAAAAGTGCTTCACAGAATGAGTCAAAGTGATAGATCATTCTACTCAAATTGATCTACTTTACGCCGCAGGGAGGTTAAACACTTTACGCCCAAGACAAAGCTAATCGCTTTTTATGCCTAAAGCAGCCGGGGTCAAGACAATGGTTTTACGCCTAAGATAGGCAAGCCCTCTTTTTACGCTGGACAAAGCTGTCAAAGTCTCGCATTTAATGCAAAGTCTAACATGAAGATATTGATGATGGTATATACCACAGATTTCGAAGGGATTTGTTTTATACAGAGACCAATGTTGTCGTTTAGTATGTGGATTGAGCTACTTTACGCTCACACTATGGCTTCTTTTACGCACGGAGATTATATGAGTTTTTACGCTTGAAAGTCGACGTGTGCATAAAGTCTATTTGGGCTACTTTACGCTCAAGGTTATTCAATAACCACTTTACGCGGGAAATCTATGACAGGGCTGTTTTACACCTAGTCCACTGCTTTACGCTCAGAGTACATTGGGGTTGTTTTACGCCCTATTCTTCTTCATCAGTTGAGAACGTGGTCTGCCTACATGGCTTTTATGTCACACATCTCGAAGAACGTGTGTACGTGCAACCTATTCTTACTGAAATGATGGGACACATGTCAACATATACAGAGGATGACTTCGGTCGTGGGTGGCAGTTGTTAGCGTAAAGACGGAACTTTTGCTGAGTTTTTACGCACAAGAGCCCAAGTCTATAAATAGAATTATTTTCTCATATGACACACACACACACAGAGACAAGAGAAAAGACAGAAAGATTAGAACTCAGAGATTTTTGATTCTCTAGAGCATTCTTCTTCAACCTTTCTTCTAGAACAGAGTGAAGCAAAGCAGGAAAGCATTCGGCCTCGCCATCAGTGCCCAAGTGCGTCGATACCTTTCTGGTGACTTAGTTCTTCCAAGTTGTTCATCTTCAAGCAGCGATCTTCATCATCATCGTATGGTCCAAGGAACAAAGTGATCATTTACAGATCAGACTTCTACAGCAATACTTTTCCAGAATTAAATTTGTACTTCTTGTACTCTTTCTCGTTTTATTTTCAAAATCCGACTTCCAGGCATTTTGTTAAGTGAAACAAAAATGGCGACTCTGCTGGGGACGACCTTCTCCTCTGACGAGGAGGTAATTGCTCAATACGATGATGTGTCGATTGGATCGACAAAGAAGACTCTGGTTGTACACTTCGACCAGACTGCTTATGAAGGGATGCTCCGAACTGGGGGTGGTTCTCGCTACTCCAATGTTCAAAAATCTCGCAAAGCATGAAAAGTTTGGATTCCTAAATCCAAAATAGCTTCTGATCTCTCTGTTGCTGCTAGTGGCAAGGGAATTCTTCCCACTCCTGTCGTAGGGGCTCCCGTTTGTAACGAGGCAGTCCTTACTTCAGAGTTGCCCTCAAAGTGTGACGATTTATCTCCCGTTTGTAACGGTGAAGATAATCAGGTTTCACGCCCACTGCGTAAGAACCAGGTTTTACGCTCAGTGGATAAAAACCAACTTTTACGCTCAGTACATAAAGATGAGTCTTCCATTTGTAATGGGGCAGATTCTAACGATTGTGCTTCTGGGTGTAAGAACCAGTCTCCCGTCGGTGACGTGGTAGGCTCAAATAAATTATGCTCCTCGCGTAAAACAAAATCTTCCGTCTGTGATGTGGTAGATAACCAACTTTTACGCTCTACACGTAAAGGTAAATCTCATGTCTTTGACAGTGTAGATAAAATTCGCAATGATGTTTTTACATCTAATGTGAATGTACCTAAACGTATGCAGCGTAAAAATGTTGTTTGTAAAGCTTCAGTTCTACACCAACAGCCTTCTTATACTGCTCTATGCAAAGTACCAAATCTACAAATTATACGCAACGAAAATGGAGTCCTTCGTGCTAAAAAATCTCAAGATTTACGCACACAACTCCAAACGCGTAGAAATGTACAATTTGGTTCTGCGAATGTAGCCAGTAATCTTCTTTATACACAAGGGACTAAACGTTTTTCTACCCCAAATGTAATAAAGAAGACTACTCCCTCCACTCCTTCTGATTTACGTGAATTGCTAATACAAAAGCGTAAGAATAGACAATCTCCGGTAACATTTCCCCAAGAAAAATATCATTGTGATTATCACCAGGTTGTAATCAATTGTTGTTGTTCGGCTTCAAAACGGTCAGTTTTTGATCGATTGAGTTTTAATGTGTCTCAACAACAAACTGAAGACCAAGAACAAGAGTTGTCATATGCGTCAGTGAACATGGCATCTCATACTAACAGAGGATGACGTCCAAGACAAAATATGTCCCAAACCCCAGGTCAGCAACAGTTCAACAGACTTCTTGATTCTTTTGAAGGAGTATATCAGAACACTCGATCAAGAAGACAAAGACAAATGCAGACTTCTGATTCAGAAGCTGGGGGTACTCAATCTTTTGAGTCCGAGACTGACAGTGTCGATTCATACTTCTATACTGATCCTTCTATATCTTCAAGAGAAGTTGAATCCTACGCTGTTGGAGATGAACCAGAGACCTCATCTGTTAATACAAAATAGCATCTCATTGCCGTTGAGCAATCACTGAAAGACATGCTTAACATGGTACAAAACATGCATCAGATAATATTGAATCAGCAAACTGCTCAGCCGACAGTAATAGCACCAGTACCAGTAGCAGCACAAACTCAAGATAGTCAAGGGGCTGATATACCTTTGAATGTTCAGGAGCCTGCTATTAATCAAAATTCTGCTTCTCTAGATCCTATTATTCCAGAAGATGTACCATCTCCGGTGGGGATTACGGTACATCCAACAACTATTCAATCAAATGTGCTTCTGCAAACTACTGAGGCCATTCAAGCAGTACGTGAACTCAAAGCACAGTTTGAAGTCTTGAGGCACAAGGATCAACTCCAGAGGTTAGGGATTAAGCAACCTTATCCTCCTTATTGGAATGATGTACTCTTTCCACCAAAATTCAAGCCACAATCCATGGTATTATTTGATGGGAGGGCTTCTCCTAGTCAATATATCAATTATTTTAATATTTTGACTGTACATCTGCAGAAAAATGATGCTCTTCTCACTCGAGTGTTCATCGGTTGCTTGACGGGTTCAACTTATGATTGGTATCGAAGTTTACCCGATAATTGCATTTCGTCTTTCGACGAATTTAAGGCAATATTTCTCTCCCGCTTCTATGAAGGAGGTATGGACATGAACATGTCCTCCTTGATAAAAATCAAGCAAAAGGAGAAAGAAGATACTCGGACGTTCATTGATCGTTTCCGACAAGCGACTTTAAAGATGCCTCCTGGTATGCCAGATTCAGCACTCATTGATACATGCAAGATGAATCTGCGACCATCTATTGCTGTTTTTACGGGTTCTTAATTCACTGATTGGGCTTCGTTCATCATAGCAGCAGTTTCAGCCGAGACCAATAGTAGGTTGGCTCGTGAACATGGGATGATTTTTGCCTCAGATGATAGAGGAAAGAAAAGTAATCCTGGTAATAACCCCGATAATCGTAATGTGAAAGGAAAAGATACCCTAATGGTTAATCTTTCCAAGAATAAAACGACGCCGAATAGTCAGGACTCTTCCAGGCCAAAGGAAGAATACTCTTTTGATGAGAGTGATATCCCAGAGATATTTCAATGTCTGGTGAAGAGTGGCAAACTTCAGATTCCAGAGCCAAAGAGGCCTAATGAGGTGAATCTAACTAACAATCCCAAATATTGTATCTATCATAGATACATTAATCATCCTACCAGTGCTTGCTATGTCCTGAAGAAGAAAATCTAGGAGCTGATAAATGGCGGTGCTATCGCCTTAACTAATGACGACCATACGGTTACAACCAATATGGTTTCTCTTCAATTCGGGGATTTTCCTCCACAACAAGTAGCAGATGGAATCATCCCAATCCCGAAGGCGACAATGAAGATTGTGAATATCCCGCCTCCTAGAGAAGAGAATGACGGATTGCTGCATCTTACCTTGAAAAATGGTAAAATTATGTGGGTACATCCTGACTTAATACCTGAATTGGAAAATAAAAGTAAAACTTCAAAATCCAAGAAAGACAAGAAAGTTAAAACCTGCAACATGATTTCTCATGTTATTCTAGATCCCGACTATTCAGATTATCTATGGGATGGCACTCCTTTGGAAGATAGACTAAGAGGATTGAACATATGTCCTCCAAGTCTAGCTCCTCCTACCAAACTCAAGCTTACTCATCAGCAGTGGTTAGCTATGAATAGTGTCCCTTTATACCGGACGCAACAAGTCTTCGCTGCTTACGAGAAAGCTCCTACAGGGATTTTTCCTCGTATCCCGAATCCTTCTCCTTCTGTAGTTACAGAGACATCTATTCCTCATTCTCCTGTGGATACAGAGATCTCTTCTTCTTCCTCTGTGGAACCATTTGTTAAAAGTCTGCTGTCCATTCATCTATACAGTCAGCAATCTGTCCTTCTCATGAAGAAAATGGGTTATGACTTTCAGAAGGCAGAAGGTTTGAATTATGATAAAGGAATACGACTTCCTTTACAAATTCAAAATCAAAAATCCACTGTTAGATTGGGTTCTAAAATTTCTCACAACAAACCTTACAAGAAAAGGGCTAAAGGGAGGAAGACTAAATCCTGTAATATGGTACTTCCTTCTCTTGAGTCTGAAGAAGAAACTTTTACTGGTACAAGATCCGGAAAGGAGTACCACAAAGATTATGAGGGATCTTCCAAAGAAGCAGAAGATGTAGTGGAAACGTGTCACGACCCGCACCCACTGTGAGGGTACGAGTACGTAACAGCACCCAGCCTACGCCCTAGTGTCGGCGGTAGAATGCTGTTCTAAGTCTCTAACTAACCCTCAACTCATGCAGTATATAATATACTCATCATGATCAACTCCGAACGGAGGACAAGTATAAGATATGGTGTAACTCAATCACAGTCTAAGCACGATAAGATAACACCGAATATAACTAAGAAATTGAAGACAACAAAACTACTAATAAAATAACAACAAACTCAAACAATCTCAAATACATCTCAAGTCTCAAATCTCTAAATATAACTCCAGTTCTAAACAGAAAAACTAAAAATAAGACAAACTAGCTAAACTCCCGATCAATCCTAAGTGTCGGGGCCAGGTAGCTAAGCCATCTCCTCAGTAAAATGTAGGGCATGTGTCCTCAGGGCAATCATCTGTAAAATTTTTAACAGGTCCAGTCAGGACAGGAACGAGCACATCTCATCTAGAAAACCCAAGTAAATAACAGAGAACTATAAAGCAGTTATAGACAGTTGTATTGATGAAAATGGCAGTTTATATTCAGGTGATGGTAAGAAAGACATATAAAGTGCAAGGAAAGTAAATACTAAACAAGAGAAGAATCATAGCAATGAAGACTGTAAAAATAGAACTAGCTGAACCAGGGTAATATGATATAAAGTCCAGGCAACAACGTAGACCAGTGTAACTCCAATGTAAGTCCAGTACAGGATGAATCTCATACAAGATGAATCCAGTAAGGGACGATTCCAGTTATAGTGATCAATGATTCCAGGATGAGTCCAGCCTATACTCTAGCAGTGTGTTTTAAAATACCGAGATCGACATGTAAACGGCTGTGGGTAATCCGGCACACCTCTCACTGATCAGACGAGAGATGGCTATTATTCCAGTAGATTCTAGTAGGGGTGATTCCAGTAATGGGGTATGTCTACATGTCTTACTCTAGTATTTCCCCTCCCAGCAAGTGAATCCAGAATTCCGACACAATGATTCAAGATGAGTCCAGCCAAAACATAATGATACCAGTAAATGATTCCAGTAAATGATTCCAGTAATAGAAGCCAGAAATAATGATACCAGTAATAGAGGCCAGAAAATAAATGTGTGTCGTATACATGAATCCAGAAATATCTACACGTGTTGTAACAGATAATCGCATATAACTAACTAGAATTGAAATACAGTAATTGACAAGTAAATAAGAGAACTATCAGAGAATGTACTCGCCTGCTACTCTGAGAAGAGTAGTGTAATATCAGATGCCTGTACCAGAGTCACAATGTCCTAAACAGAGTAATATAGGTCATGATATATAAAATACAAGAGAATTGAAAGCTACAATGCAAACTACATGATTTCTAAGCCAATCTAGGTCAAAGTCCAACTCTAGTCAACTCTGGATCAAACTAAGTCAACATCTAGTCAAACTAGGTCAACAATAAGGCTATCTTGGTCAACTGGTCAATCTTAGGCTAGCAAGGGTCAATTGGTCATATTTAGGCCTTAATGTTGACTTTGGTCAACAGTCCAATATTGGTCAACTCTAAAGTAAGCTAATCTTCTATATTAACCATTTTCTACTCTATGATGTATATAGCCTATTCCTTACCCAATACTATCTAACCTCCATATCTAACCACACATATGCATATTGCCATAACCTGTAATCCAAGGTAATATGCAAAAACCTATAATCCAAGACTATACATTATGCATACATATAACTCCTATATAGGCAATACATATTCACATATATATAGGGAATTACACTATCTAATATCCCATAACCCATAACCCCAACTGTCAATTAACTTGCCAAGCCCTCATCCCCAAATGGCAACATTAAAACATGCTTCATATTCATTATATTATATACACCTATACATATAGAGGAGGGGAATGGGCTGTGTTTGTGTGTATATGAATGATAGGAAGAGTGTGTAATAGGGGAACACCCCATAGGCTGTGTGTGCAGAACAATGTAGAGCACATGCAATATGCCATGGGGTGTTAGCAGGATAACATGGCAATGTGCAAACAGTAAGAACAAGGCATTGGCAACTTCACATCAATTCCCAGTTTGAAAAGGAAATAAATTGACAGTAAATAGAAAAATGAATCAATTCAGTTTTAATGAAAACAACATGACAGTTCCATATTAAACTCAATTGACTGAGCAAAATTTGAAAACAATGAATCAACACAACAGTGAATCTTAATATAGCATTCAGTCCAGTTATATATAAGGGACATTTCAGTTCTATCAAACCATTTTCAGTCTTGCATACCTGAGTTAATCTCAGGAAAACATCTCAACAAGTACCAAGTTATTCTCAGGTTTAACCCCAAACCCAGTCATCTACATATCTAGCAATGCATCTATAATAATTACAAATCCGAATTTAAACTATTTAAATTGCTGATTAGACATTAACCCCAATTGAACACAGTTCTCAGGTTTAAGCCTGAGAACTTTCTCAGTTCCTCATAAAGGAGATAAAATCTCAGTTAACTTCTAATCAAATCAAAATCTAATCAATATTCAACCAAACCAACCCAACCTATTTCTCAGGTTACTATCTTGAACTCTCATCTAGATCCTGTCAAGCCAAGCCAACAGTGGCTGCCTACTGCTGCTATAGCCTGCTGCTGCAAGGCCAAGCCCCAGCCTACTCTCTACTGCCCTACAAACGCAAAGCCAAGGCAGGCAAGCCAAGGCACTCAAGGGCCTGCCTACTGCTGTCTTCTAATGCTACTGCCCTGCTACAGTTGCATTGGGAAGTCAGGCCAAAATGCCAAGCCAACCAAACTAGTGTTCTGCTACCTACCCTCAACTGAACACACAGTCACATGAATCCACACACATATATACCTATATATGTAACTATATGCATACAACTGAAACACACAATTCAGTCTTAACAGTTCTTTACAAAGCCCAAACAATTCGAAAACAAAACCCAATCTCAGGTAATTAGTGGTTCTCAGGAACATGACAGTGTGTGTAAACATGTGTGAGGGGGGGTCCAGATTTCAGTGTGTGAATATATCCTGTGTGTGAATGATATCTAGAGAAAAATATATAAGGTGTGTGTAAGGTTCAGGGAAATCAGGAAACAATGTGCAATTGGGTACCTGTGTGTGTGTGTGACAGATTTATCAAGACAGTGAGTGAATCTCAGGATAATGTGGGACAGGAAAAATAAGAGGGAAACTTGTGACAGGATCCCATGTGTGTGTGGGTGAGAACATTTGTGTTATCAGTTCTCTAATAGAGAGAGAGGGTGCCTTAGAGTGAGTGAGTGAACAAAATAGTGTGAGGAAAAAAATAGTGTAAGTCCAGTTTGTGTGTGTGACTGTTAGTTTAGGAAAAATGTGTTGGTGCAATCGAACCCAGGACTCAGTGCTTGACACTAGCATTCCCAGGAATCTCATTCAACATTTAAACAGTGAATCAAATATCTGATAGTGAATCAAATTTAACAGTGAATCAAGTACCTGAGTTATCTCAGGAATCACATTCTAACATTTATACATTCATTCTTTAATGAATCCTAACTAACATGCTAATGCACTCAAGTAATCTAACAAACATGTTGGTAAACTGAATAGATACTTAACATGATTAAAATCAGTAGGAAATCAAATACAAACTCAGGAAAACCCATTTTTTAAACACAGTATCAGAGTTTTTTAGGAACCCGACCTTGCAACCTAAAATTGGTAAGTCAAAACCTAATTTAACCAACAATTTATAGTGTACAGGCATTGTGGCATATGTTATGTGTCATTAGGAATTGTCTCGTGTCCACACGAGTGGACACAACGTGTCCAAACACTCAATACACACACAAATACTAAGACGTACACAGACAGCCTCGTGCACGTGTACGAGTCGGGCTAGGATACGACACACGATACGAGACACCTCGTGGTTGTGTCTAGGTGTTCGCCAACTATAGGACTATATGCACAAGTGCCTGCAACGTGTCCAAGTGACTTGTGTCCAAAGATTTTATAGCGTATCAGTATCGTTTTCTAGACTGTGCGCGCAAGGCTCGATTCAGTGCACATACGATTTCTCCGTGCACACTGATCGAGGACTTACATAATTTCTTGGATATGGTGTCAGTCACTAGGGCCACGTGTCCATGAAGTTTGGTGTCAAACCATTGCGTGTCGTGTCCGCAATCAGGGTCGAGCAACAGGACACTGCACGGTGCCTGTGCGCAGTGTCGTCCATTTTGGACACGAAAAACCCACAGAATCGTGCTCAGACATAAATATATTTAATCTACACATGAAGAGCTACCAAAATATATAATTTGTTTCGAAAAATAATAACATTCACTCCATGGAGGCATTTCAACAAACACCTACACCACACTACGACACGTGTCCGATACAGACACCAAACGAACACGAAATTTACCCAAATTTTAGGGACACCTAGGAGACTCCTAGATCTAGCCCTACATGCAAAGAAAACTGAATTTTAAATCAATTTAAAGGGTTTTACCTATGTGTGCAAAAAGCTTAGAAAATCTCCAAATGGGAGATTCTTCCTCTTGATGCCAAAAGCCCCAAATTGTCCCAAAGCTGGGATTAAACCCCAAAATCAGAAAGTAGGAGAGTATTAGGTTCTAATGCAAGAAACTAGGATTAAAAAGGAATTAAAATGAATTTATGGGGATTTTTGGAAGAGGGACAATACCTTTCTTTTTCCAATATTGAAATGAATGAAAGAAGGAGGCAAGCTCTAGAGAATAAGTATTTATATAGGGTGGGGATCCCTATGGCTGGTCATTTAGGGTTTGGTTAGGGTTAGGGCTTCTAGTTATGGGCCAAGTCATGATCAAATAAACCATTTAGCCATAAGTCATTTCATGAAACCATAAACCATGACTTAAATGCACTAAACCAATTCCCTTCATTCTAAAATTAGTTTCTAATGACTAAATATAGGTTAACCAAAGTTAGACTAGGGTTACCATAGCTAGGGTTAGCTTCTAGGCTAGTTCACTAGGTCTCTGCAAGTCAAGTCAACCTAAATTCACCAATTCAATAAATCATCAATTAATTCAAATAAGTCAAATGACCAAAATACTCCTAGGCTAAAAATGATAATTAAATCATCCTAATGACATGGTTAGGCTCTAGGTCATGCAGTCTTTCAGGTTTCACTAGCAGCACATCAAAATCACAAGTCATGACTTAAACCAGTTTTTAAATAGTTTAAAAATAATTAAAAATTACCAAAAATTACCATGTGAAATAAATATCAATAAATAATAATTATAATTTCAAAATTTTAAAAATACCCTCATCTGGAAAACTGGGTGTTACAAAACACTACCAGCTCAACCTTCTCCTGTTCCTGCTAAACCCTCGGTAGTTGAAAAGGGAAAATAGAAAGCAGTACGTTTTGACGTTCCATTGAAGTCTGCTTCCAGTCAGGGGGTGGTGATGAAACCTTACAACTTTGATATTCTAGCTCAGTTAGCCAATACTCCGGCTAGACTATCCATATTTGAACTGCTTTGTCTTTCTAGAGAAAGCAGGAAGACTTTGAGTGAAGCTCTACTTCAGGCAGATTCATGCTTGGCTCAACTCAAGAGTCCTGATAATACTCTAGTGTCGTGTCCGCAATGTCATAGTGTGATGGAAGCAATTCCCAATATCACCTTTACACAAGAAGATATGCTGTTGAAGCATAACAAACATGACAGACCTCTGTACTACACTGGGTATATTGGATCTACTGAAATTGACAGGATTTACATCGATCCTGGGTCGTCAATTAGCATAATCCTTCAAAGTATGCTAAGACCCCTGAGGATTCCTACTAGTGACCTGACTTACACTAGTACTACGATAGTTGGTTTTAACTCTGGCAAGAGTAAACCACTGGAGAAGATTCATCTGAAGATTCAGATTGGCGATCTGCGAACTATGGTAACCTTCTATGTTATCAACTCAGATGTATCCTACAATATTCTTCTTGGAAGACCGTAGATTCATGAACACAACATTGTGCCTTCAACTCTCCACCAATGCTTTAAGTATGTGGATTCTCAAGGAGTTGTAAAGACTAAATTTGCTGATATCAATCCCTTCAAGGGTGTCGAAGCCTATTTTTCTGATTCAAGGCTTTATAAACAAGAATATGTGAAAGAGATATCAGACATAGCTGAAGATCAATCTTTTAATGAAGATCAGTCTATTAATGAAGATCCGCCAGAAGAACAACCTTTGAAGATCATGGTCAAGGGACGAATCCAATCCCAATCTGTCAATGATCAACCTTTGTAATAAAGGTTAAAGGAAGAACTCAAGCTTCATCTGAGGAATCAGTAAATGTTCCTACTAAGAGCTAAGTTCAACCCTTTTTGATTAAAGTCAAAGGGCATACCTCTTGTACGAATGATCCAGAACCACCATTGATTGTCAATCTTGGCAAATCTACGCAGAAGACGGATAATGGTCCACTGATGATTAATCCGAAGCGTAGCAGTCAAATCGTAAATGATGTAAATATTGATAATTCTGTACTTTTTGATATCAATGAATGCCTGGAAGTCGGATTTTGAAAATAAAACGGGAAAGAGTACAAGAAGTACAAATTTGATTCTTGGAAAGTATTACTGTAGAAGTCTGATCTGTAAATGATCACTTTGTTCCTTGGACCATACGATGATGATGAAGATCGCTGCTTGAAGATGAACAAATTGGAAGAACTATGGTCAAGGGACGAATCCAATCCCAATCTGTCAGTGATCAACCTTTGGTAATCAAGGTTAAAGGAAAAACTCAAGCTTCATCTGAGGAATCAGTAAATGTTCCTACTAAGAGCCAAGTTCAACCCTTTTTGATTAAAGTCAAAGGGCGTACCTCTTGTACGAATGATCCAGAACCACCATTGATTGTCAATCTTGGCAAATCTACGCAGAAGACGGATAATGGTCTACTGATGATTAATCCGAAGCGTAGCAGTCAAATCGTAAATGATGTAAATGTTGATCATTCTGTACTTTTTGATATCAATGAAGATTTCCTTTTCGAGTATATGGCTGCCAAGTTTATTGAAAGAATGACTTTATCTCCTGATAATCAAAGTCATCAATCTAAAGGCGACATAAAACCAGAAGAAACTTTATACATCAACCATAAAAAAAATTCCTTTCCTCTTCAGGTTGATGTTGGACCTTATGCTCAAAAGTTCTTGACATCTTCTCCTTATCTACATCCGGTAGTTGCCCAATCACAAGCTTGTGTAACTTATAGACGCCATGAAGAATCTTATTTCGTGGTTTCGTCTAATAAGAAAAACAAGCGCCAAATTATTTTTGGCTTGGCTAGAAATATACCTGTTGCTCAGACAGACGATCTGAAAGATAAAGATAAAGAAAGAATCCGAATTGACAAATATAGTCAACAATCTATCCAGATCATTCAGAATATGGGATATGATTTGAAGACTATACAAGGTCTCAATCAGGAAAAAGGTAGATGACTCCATTATGTGGTGATCCGTTTTACCAGAAGACTCATCATGGATTGGGATATGATCCATCCCATATGTTAAATGACGATATACAAGAAGAATTCTCTTCTAATTCCTCACAATCATCTGATTCAGAAGAAAAACCAATTCATCGAATCAGATATATCTCGTTCCTCATATGATGAATTCGAACGTGTATCTTCAACTTTCCATTAGGATTTATTCTTGAGTTGACCTCCTTTTCTTTCCCATAAAATAGGTTAGGTCATCCACTTCTTTTATCAATATTTGACATATATGCTCATAATGTCTGTCTTCTTAATCCCCAGCTACCAAAGTTTGGTCAAGCTGATTACTCATCTCTTTTGAGAGAAATTTTTATCTTCCATCTTATCAGTTGGTATAGAAAGCTGAATTTATTATTTATCACGTTCTTATAACCTCTGAATAAATATTAAATTTTCTGATATTTTCTATCTATCATGTCCATTTGACCTCTGCATAGATATTAATCTACTTTTCTTTGAGTTCTTACATACTATCATGTTCATATTACCTCTGATAGTATTATGCTCTAAAAACAGAAAACGCGATTTCATTATCTATCATGTCCATATTACCTCTGGATAGATATAATACATTGAGTTTAAAAGACTTGTCACGTCCATATTACCTCTGATAAGTGTTTTCTATCTCATACCTATTGTTTAAATTCTAAATAAACAATAGGATCACAAAACAAATCTTTCATTCATTTCTGGTGGAAACACTACAAAATGAATAAGACAAAAGATGACAAAATACTCTCTAAAGGTGGAGTGGAAACATCTTGAAGTAACTTCTTTAATTCTTCTAGCCGCTTGCCACGAGAACTCATAACCTTCTTGGTAGTCTCAGCACGTCGAGCTTCGGGGGTGCAAATACAGGAAAGTTCAGCGAAAGTGATTATTAAATTGTCCTTGGCTTCATCAAGGGTTCTGATAGTCGATTCAGCCCCAAAAGCTTATTCTTCCAAAATTGAGCTTTGGGTGAGATGTAGATTTCGAGCATCGATCATTTTTTCCCTTTCAGCCTTCAAGCGAGCTAGCTCTACCTCGACTTCGTGGATTTTGTTATTCTTGCTCTGAATATCTATGTTTAAAGCATCATAAGCCACTCTGTGACCATACAGGACAGGTTTTATGCCAGCCAAAAAGGCTTCCTCTTTGGCAACCTTTAGACTGTGTTCATGGAGAGCTGCATTATACGTAGTCTCTCGAGCAAGATAATCAGCCGTTAAGGCATCATACTCCTCCTGAATGAGGCTTTCAACAGTCTCATTTGATAGCCTGAGATATTCTCCAATCGGCTGCTCAAGGTCCTTCACAATTTTCTCCAATGTTGCAGCTCTCTCAACATCATTGAACATGGCAACATTCTTGATAGTCAGAGCCATTGCCATCTTCAAAATCTCATAACTGAGACCCTTATTCAGGACCATCTTTATCAGAGTTGCCAGAGTTTTATAAAAAGTTTCAGTATGAATCTCAACCAGGAGATTTATTTCTACGCTGGAGCTTGGTGTGGCAGCAATATCTAATAAATCTCTTCTTTGGAGATCGGGAGCAGATGTGGTTGGCACGACAGCAGGATGAGACGAAGTTGTTGCTGTCACTATTGCCTTGGCCAAGTTATCCCTAAGAGCTTCAGGGATTGTATCTCCAACACCTATAGCTACCATTGGTGTAATAACAGACGGAGGTAGAGCTGTTGTTGTCACTGCTGTTATTTGGCTCCCAAGAACTTCAGGAGCAATGTCTTCAATATCTGTTACTCCTGCCATTTCTGGAGTTCCGGCGGCGGTGATATCGATGGATGTGGTGACAATTGCAGGAGCTGATTCAGGTTCCGGTATCGGCTTATCAAAAACTGATATTGAATCAGCAACTACAGTAGAAGATGATATCACTTCCCTGGGTTTAGCACCTTCTTCAACTGTCGGCTCCACAGGATTTTCCACTGCTTCAGCTGCAGTAAAATCCTCTATAGCTGATTTTTTATTTAAGACCGGTTCTCCTCAAGCAGGTTCATCATCACCTGCAGTGAGGTCTATTGAAGCCTCTTTCTGGTACTGATCTTCAACATTGAGAGGATAGTTCAGGATGTGCTTCTTGATGCTCCACCGCGGGTTATTGTCCTTCCTCTTCATCAGCACCCTCTTCGCTAGAAGAAGAAGTCTCTTCAGCAGATTCTTCATTTTCCTCATAAATATCTTCTTCTTGAGGAGGAGGAGCCATAGGCTTTGGTGCAATTATGACATCTGCAAAAAATAAACAAAATAATTTAATATACAAAATCATGATATATAATTCCGTATAGGTTTTGTGTAATACTTGGAATATGTGCATTTTTTTTAAGATATGTATCATAATCACCATCCCAGTCATCATCCTCGAAGTCAAGAGCCGGTTCGTCTGATGGGATGCGGTCTTGATCAGCGGCGGATACAGTAGTAGCACCCTCTGTAACCTGTGCCTTGGTTGGCAAAGATAAATGGAGTGAGGTGCTAAGACGCCCAGGAGACAAAAGTGTTACAGCTCCTGATCCAACTATTGGTGGAGGGACTGAAGATCCTTCTCCTGGATGGACTGAGGAAGAACCGACAAGATGATCCTCTTCAATCAAAGTGTCATCTTCTGGAGTGTGGGTCCTTGGTTTGGAAGGCCCTTTGGTGGTAGATTTTTTTCTTCTCTGGAGACTTCACCGGAGAAATGATAGCTGTGTTCTGCTTTCGTTTGTGGGTCTTTCCAATAATTATTGGTCCCACGGCTACCTCACCAGCTCCCCTAGGAATTACTGCCAGAAACTCATCTATAGTGGCAGTATTGTCTGGTATATCTGGGGTTATCCTGATAGGTTCTTCGACATTTTTCTCTTGAGCCCATCGAAGACTTCCTTGCATACTATAACCGTCTTCAAAAGAGCGGATAGATGTGTAGAAACGAGCATACGAATGAAGTATGCGTAGCTCAGTTGTACTAGTGGCTGTAGATATGGTGAATCTAGCGCCAGTACATGCAGCTCCGAAATATCTCCATGCTCGTGCACCGTCGATCAGCTTCCCATAATGATAGAAGCTAGTGGAAGGATTGCCAACATGAAGTTGGTCATATCCAAATTGACGAGCTACCCTACTTGGCAGATGAGGCTCGAATGTACAGTTATCTTCATTCCTGTACATCAGATGAGAGGGTCTGATGTACACTAACCATCGGTAGACAGATCTCGGCAATAAGGCTGATTTATCTGCTCTATCTTCAAATTGCACACCGAGGCAATCAGCCGGAACTGGTGGTCTGGTGCAGAAAAAATTCCAGCCATGCGAATAATTTAATGCTGCTCGGGTATCTGCCAACGTTGTAGTTCTCCACGTGGATTTGCTAAATTTTTGGAGAAAAATCCTATCTTCATCCTCAGGGCCTGGTGGCAACTAATTACAATTATGGTGTGGTAACCAACCTATCAGATAGGTGAATGGTAACTCTACCCTTGGAAAATTGTGAGGAGCATTATTGATTAGTTCTTCACCAGAAATCCGTAGACCTGTATTTATTCGGCATACCATTGCCGACAACAGGTTAATTCTGTTCTTGAATACCAGACGGTCCGCTGGCCATAATACGTTGCGGTGAATCCAGTCCACAGTGCTGATCCCTGGCACGACCCATCTGCACAGCCATAAGGATAAGAAGCCTGCCAACAAGGCCTTCTTCGACATCTTTTGACTACCCTGCCTCAGGTAGCTTAAAGCTTCAGTCCCCGCAGGGATGTCTCCAGTTTTGGTAGACAGATATCGGTCGCGAGCTTTCTGCGACACCATCAATTCCTGAATTAAATCTGCAGGAATTATAGAGCAAGGCTTGATGACCTGAGTCTTGTCTTCTCGGAACCTGCTCTTCTCTGTCCTGGACACTCTATTTTCATGATAAAATAGATAAGTTGTCCATTTTGTAATGTATGCCAAATGAGATCCGGTTTCATACATACTGGTACAAATCAGATAATGGCACATGAGTTCTTCGTAGACTTGCACCAGTTCGGGATTCTTCTTCCGAATTTCTGCCAATTTTCGATTGGAGGGAATATATTCTTCATAGGGGAACTCGTCCATTGGTAGCTTCGAGATAAACTGCATCTCATGTAGGGCCAGACCCATCTCACCATGCGGAGTTGCGAAAGTTCCCGTCGAACTCATATATAATTCCAATAAAGCCAAGAACAGATTGCCATTCGGCGGAATGCCATAACTAGTAGATGCTACTGCTTCATACAAACCGATGTCGTCCAATTCTATTTTAATGTATTTTATGACCCAGTTGCTGATCTGGATCCAGTTACCACTATAAGGGGTCAGCCACCCTGTCAGCCTAGGGTTGGTCTGAGGATATAATACTTCTTCCCTTATGAATCTATTTAGGAACATGGGAACCTGGACTGGCTGGATGAGAGATGAATCCTCGCTCGGTGTAAACCCAGGCATTAGTCCAGGAAATGGAATAACACCACCACAAGGAGTACTAACATGATAACCCATGTCATTCGCTTTCTCACTTCTAAAAATAATTCTGCCCGGTCTACCATAGCTACTGGGAGTCAAATTCTACAGCATTCGATGGTAATGGCTAGCATGGACGAAAGCAGATATAGGGTAATCCCTGTCCATGTCAGGGAGATACATTACCCTTTCTCCAGATCTAAACACCCAAGCCTCTTTTTTGGGATGAGTCTGTGATTTGTAATCTATCGCATCTCCAAATAAGAAAGTTGGCTTCAGGAATTGTTGATTATCTAGTGACATCAGTACTTCCCCGTCTATCATAGATAGCAACATCCTATCCCCTTGAGCTGCTATCAGTTGTGCTCTCTCTACTGGGTATTCAGGGTTCGATTGAGGAAATTGGACATGAGATAGATCCACCAGATAGTTCAAACCCACCATGCCAACTGACGAGCCGAAAACTTCTGCGAGAGGGTGAACTTGCAAATCCACTGACAAAAGAGATCAAATTAGTTTGGAAGTTTTATGACTTTTACGCTTACTAAAAGTGGATAAAGGTTTATGAAGTCTTTGTTTTACAAAGTCTCTCAGTGATTGATGAATTTTACGCTACCACATGTTAATGTGAGCGTAATATAACTTTTTATGTTGGCATGTATGAACATGAGCGTAGTTAAGTTTTACGCTAGCACATTAATTGTGGGCGTAATCCAAATTTTACGCTGACACGTATAACATGGGCGTGCTCTTTTTATCTTTTACGCTAACACGTACAACGTGGGCGTATATTGTCATTTCAGTTTTTACGCTAACACGTATAACGTAGGCACAAAAACTGAAGGTTTGGGTTATCTTTTTGTCACGCCCCAGAACCAGAATACTGGAGAGCGGGGGCAGACATAGCCAGCTACGTATATTGAAATAGAATACATCTCAACTATACGGTCACGGCTGTCTAGATATGAGGGTTTACTACAAGCCAGCAGTCTCTTAAGGTCAAGTCTATTGTCTCAATCTCAAGCAATTAACAGAGTTACAAGATGTTAGAGCATCAATATATATATATAAGGCGTCCCAAATATTACATATTGGATAATCATGAAGCTAGTCGTACAAAATGATAGGACTAGCAAGAGTTCAGTCATACATGATCAACCCTAGGATTTGTTAATCATGTTTACAGCCCGTAGGCAGACAGTAAGTAAATGTGCATTGAGCTAACAGGTGCTCGTCGGCTAAACGCCTCAAAAGAATAAATTTACATATAAGTGGGTAAAACAAAAAGGAAAACCCACTCTTGGCCCGGGTTCCGTCTAGTTGTCACCATTGGGCTGGAAGCTTGGTAGATCCTCGGGAGCTGCTCCGAAATCTGGCCACACAAAACCAGCTGGGTCAAACCCCAGAAAGAGCAAGTGCCACAAAGGAGGCCACAAATAAGAACAAAAGCCAGCATATCAGAACATAAAGAATAAAAGGAAAGTACAAGTAATAAGGTACACAGGGCGATAAACGACTAGGGACGTGGAACCATTCCGGGAGCCAGGTTACAATCCTTAAACCAGACAAGGACCGGGGTTGTAACCCTTCGCCTGAATAGCTCACTGTCTCTACTCATTTATCGTTAAGATAAGTAAAACAAACATGCTCAGGAGATATCAGGTACTGGAGCTAGACAAGACTTAGACAAGGCTGGACACCATCCATTCGCAATCGGCCAAACAAATACTACGGCTTACTACTTTAACTAACTAGGGTTATCACAAACCTAATTACTAACAAGATGCAAGTGAAAATTCCAGTCCCAAGCCCTGCAGACTATCCAGTTATCCTTCTGCGGGTTGAGAGTTATAGGTAGGTACATTGCCCGGGAGACAAATGTACCCTTAGGTGACTTAGAGGGTGCAACACATGACAGTATGCTGGAAATGTGCTCTACTCATCGGCAAGCTACAAGTCCATTAAGGCGCCCAGATAACGAGATTGCCTGTGACTGGGAATTCTCCATGTTCTAGTTTGATCTAATAATTAGCCTAATCCAATTTAGCGCGAGTCCCTGGCCGTGGTACCCAGGAAGTCGCGTCCTAGACATGATGCAAGATAAGACAAGTGGATTGTACAAACAAGCAAGCAGGAACACCCACGGTGTCAAATTGATTATACGAGTCAAGTTACAAGTTACAAGTCAAGTCAGGAGTGCGCCGCCACGGGCCACTATCAAGTCAAGTTGGTCATGTCAGGAGTGCACCACTACGGGTCACTATCAAGTTATGCTAGTTCCTTGTCATACCAGGCCATGTACAATGGTCATTCCAAGTATATTAAGTAAAATCAAGTTCATGACAAAAGGCGTAAGGATATAAAATGGACGTAAAATACCTAATAAAATACTAATATAAAATAGGACTATAGAAGAGGCAAGATCAAGAAATAATAAATTCATCATAGACAAGTAGGTTGTGCAGGGTATGTACTGCGCAGGATGCCAAGTGCGCAGGGTGAGCTGCGCAGGGTACCAACTGCGCAGGGTGCCAAGTGCGCAGGGTGAGCTGCGCAGGGTACCAACTGCACAGGGTGAGTTGCGCAGCAGATAGATTGCGCAAAGGAGGATTGCGCAGGGGTGGATTGCGTAATGGTCCATTGCGCAGGGGCTACTTTGCGCATGGCTGGCTTGCGCATGGCTAGCTTGCGCCAGCGCAATCCAGCGCAGCGCAAAGCACTGGCCAAGTGATTGCGCAATCGGCCATGCGCTAAGGAGCACAGGCCGGGGGTGCGCAAATGGCCATGCGCTAAAAAGCGCAAGGCAGAGGGCTGTTCTTCCTGGCCGAGAGCAAGTCCAAGAACACCAAGAACTTCAATTCTTCATAACTTAGCCAATTTAAAACCAAATTTAGATTTTCAAAGTTCTAACTTGAGTAAAATCGAATTCTCTTCCACATGGAAGCATCAAAACATACAAAAATCAAAGTTAAATAGATCAAAACCATATAAATCCGAAAATAGTAAAAACCTAGATCTAGAACAAAGAAAACTCCAAATCACAAAATGTCAAGTTCTAAAGTTGTTCTCCATGGCCTAATCTAGCTAATGGACAAATAAAAAGTGGTGCTTATTTGATGGCAAGGTGCACTTGCCTAATGGGTTGGGGAGTTGTGGAAGAAAAAGGAAGAAGAAAATTAATGGAGAGTAAAGAGGAGAGAGAAAGTTTGGTAGAGATATAATGAGGGTGGTTATGTTGTGTTGAGGGTAGAGTGTAGGTTAAAGTGTACCAATTCATATTAAACCAAACCTAATCAAACCAAACCAATTTCCACAAAATAAAACCAAGCCATGGTCCAAAACCCATTTACGAGAAACCAAAATCCGCAAGTCGAGAAAATTAAAATACGTGCAAAAATCAAATACGAGCATAAATACGTAATACAGGAAATGGGGGTGACAACTCTACCCACCTTCAAAGAATTCCATCCTCGGAATTTAATCAAGGAGCTAGAGATTGCCACGACAAGCTATACTAAGCACAGGCAAGCTACACTAAGCAGTTCAATCATACAATCATACAATGCAAGCAAGGAAGGGAAAGCGTAAGGCATAAGAAAGACATTATACCTCACGAGTCAAACAGGTAGGGGTATTGCGATCGGATGTCGTCCTCACGCTCCCACGTTGACTCACCTAGAGAGTGATGACCCCAAGCAACACGAACTAAGTTAATAGTCTTGTTCTTGAGCGTCTTTTCCCTCCGGTCCAAAATAGACACAGGCTTCTCCTCATACGAAAGGTTGGTACCAACAACCAATTCCGAATGATCTAGGATATGGCTCGGGTCCGGGATGTATCGTCTTAATTGGGATACATGGAATACATCATGTACCTCACTTAGCGACGGCGGAAGAGCGAGACGATAGGACACATCGCCTACTCGCTCTAGAATATCGAACGGCCCTATATACCTAGGACTAAGCTTTCCCCGTATGCCAAAACGAATGACGCCGCGGATAGGTGAGATCCTAAGGAATGCATGGTCACCGACGGCAAATCCTAAGGGACGCCGATGAGCATCGGCCCAATGGCGCTAGCGATCCTGAGCAACTCGGAGGTGATCTCTGACTCTCCTGACCACTTCAACCGTCTGAGAAATTAGTTCTGGACCAAGCATATGCCTCTCTCCGACATCGTCCCATGCTAACGGGGATCTGCACTTCCTACCGTACAGAGCCTCGAAGGGTGCCATCTGGATACTGGCCTGGAAACTATTGTTGTACGAGAATTCTACCAGGTGCAGGTGATCCTCCCACGAACCACCAAAGTCAAGGGTACACGACCGCAACATATCTTCGAGAGTTTGTATAGTACGCTCTGACTGCCCATCTGTCTGCGGATGATACGCTGAGCTGAACTTGAGACGAGTCCCCAAACTTTGATGAAGACTGCGCCAGAAGTGCGATGTGAATCTCGTATCCCTGTCTGATACTATACTGACTGGTACTCCATGAAGTCTGACGATCTGCCTGAGATACATCTCTGCTAGCTGTGCCGTCGACTGTCCAACTCTAAATGGAAGAAAGTGTGCCACCTTGGTAAGCCTGTCCACAATGACCCAAATAGCATCTCTTCCTGCCGGAGATCTGGGTAACCCAGTCACGAAATCCATGGTAATGTGCTCCCATTTCCATTCTGGGATCGGCAAAGGTTGAAGAAGTCCAGCTGGCCTCTGATGTTCAGCCTTGACCTGTTGGCAAACCAAACATTGAGAGACATACCGGGCTATCTCCCTCTTCATACCATTCCACCAAAAGTGTTGACGAATATCTCTGTACATCTTCGTACTGCCTGGGTGGATGGAATACTGCGAACTGTGAGCCTCTGCCATGACTTTATGTCTGATATCTCCACTGGGTACACAAAGATGCGTGCCGTATCGAAGTGTACCATCCTCATGAATACATAACTCTGGCCTTCTCCCTGCTTCACACTCTGCTCTGAGCCGCTGAATCTTGGAATCTGTTAACTGTGCTGTCCGGATCCTCTCAACTATGGTGGACTGAATCTGTAGACTGGCCATCATGGCACATTGGAAGGAAGAACCACTTCAATTCCCATCTTCTGAAGATCCGACAATAACTCCGGTTGCACCGTCAGGAAATAAACTCCGGCTCTCCGGCTCAACGCATCTGCTACAACGTTGGCCTTCCCTGGATGATACTGCAAACCCACATCGTAGTCCACCAGTAGCTCGAGCCATCTTCTCTGCCGCATATTAAGATCCTTCTGGGTGAAAACATACTTCAGGCTCTTATGATCAGTAAATATCTCCACTCTGTCTCCGTACAAGTAGTGCCTCCACAACTTAAGTGCAAACACTACTGCTGCTAGCTGTAAGTCGTGGGTCGGGTAATTCTTCTCATGATTACGGAGTTGACGTGATGCATAAGCAATTACCTTCCCATGCTGCATCAAAATACATCCCAATCCTCTGCCTGAAGCGTCGCAATAAACTGTGAATCCTCCGGTCCCATCTGGAAGGGTGAGAATAGGAGCCGTTATCAAACCTCGCTTCAACTTCTCAAATGATTCCTGGCATTCTGCTGTCCAAACGAACGGCACATCCTTGCGGGTCAACTGGGTCATCGGCGCTGAAATCCTTGCAAAATCAGAGACGAACCGCCGGTAGTAGCCGGCCAATCCAAGAAAGCTGCGAACTTCTGCCACTGAGCTGGGTACTAGCCATGCCTCGATAGCCACAATCTTCTGGGGATCCACTTCCACTCCTCCTCTGGTAATGATGTGACCTAAGTAAGAAATGCGATCGAGCCAGAACTCGCATTTACTGAACTTGGCGTACAACTGGTGCTCTCTGAGAATCTGGAGGACAACTCAGAGATGCTGCTCATGCTCTGCTTCACTCTTGCTGTAGACCAGGATGTCATCAAGGAACACTATCACAAACTGATCCAAGTAAGGCATGAAAATACGGTTCATGAGGTCCATGAACACTGCCGACGCATTGGTCGCTCCAAAGGGCATAACTAGAAACTCCCAATGCCCGTACCTAGATCTGAACGCCGTCTTCGGGATGTCCTGCTCTCTGACTCTGATCTGGTGGTATCCTGACCGCAAGTCTATCTTCGAGAAAACTGAAGCCCCTTTGAGTTGATCAAACAAGTCATCTATCCTCGGGAGAGGGTATCTGTTCTTGATTGTCACTGAGTTCAAGGTACGATAATCAACACATAGCCTGGACGTACCATCCTTCTTTTTCACGAGAAGCATCGGGGCTCCCCAAGGCGATCCACTAGCACGAATGAATCCCTTGGTTCTAAGTTCTTCAATCATCTTGTACAAAATCTCCAACTCTGAAGGCGCCATTCTGTAGACTCGCTCTGATACTGGTGCTGTCCCAGGAATCAAGTCGATGGTGAACTCGATCTCCCGCTCTGGTGGCATCCCTGGAAGTTCCTCTGGGAAGACATCTGGAAACTCTTCAACTATCCGGGGCAACTGCACTGCTGCTACTGCCATCCGCAATACTGGAGGAGATGGCTCTACGGCGCCTCTGGAAAATAAAAACTCTGGCTCTCCGGGAATACTAAAGACAACTCTGCCAACATGGCAGTCTATCCTAGCATAATGGTTCCTCAACCAATCCATGCCTAGGACTACATTATAGTCTGCCATAGGGAACTCTATGAGCCTAGCGGGGAACTCTCTACCGCTAACTACGATCCGACACGAGGAAAATACTCGATCTACTCCTACAAGACCATTACCAGTAAGTATATTGAGCCTCACTGATAATGACTCGGGCTCCAACCCTATCCGTGTCGCGAATCGTGCAGACATGAATGAATGCGATGCACCAGAATCAAATAATACAGATGCTGGAAAGGTGTTGACGAGAATTGTACCTGCCACTACCTCACCTGGTGCAACTTCTTCTTCCATGGTCATCATCATAGCCTGACCTCTAGCTGCGGGTCCTCTCTGCTGGAAACCCCTCTGTCGATTCTGTGCTGGAGCCTGGGTGAACTGCTGCTGGTTCTGCTGATGAAAGGCCTGGGCCTGAGGCAACAATGGCCTCGGGTACTGCTGCTGCTGCTGAACTGGAGCTGGGACTGGTCCTCTCACCGAAGAACTAGAAAGGTTGGATGATGATGGACCTCCCCTATTCGGGCTGGCCCCTATCTGGTGGTCTGCTCCTCCACAAGCCAGGCACAACCCCTGTGCCCGACGACACTCTGCCACTACATGGCCCGGCTTTTCGCAATGAGAACATCCCACCGCGGAAGACTGCTTCTGCTTCTGCTGCTGCGGGTACGTCGGGGTCGAATGCTGAACCGACATCACTGAGGCCGCCCGCCTCGGAGTTCCAATGGTTATACCCCTAGCTGCCGGGACTGGAGCTGAAGATTGGTGCATCTGGTTGTGGGACTGCTTCCTGCCTCCGGTCCTGTCCACAATTCTCTGGGAGGTATACTCATGCCTCCTTGCTGCCTTCAACACTGCATCGAACGTCTGGTGCTCGAACTGCTCCACAGCCAATAATATCTCTAAGTGCAGCCCTTGCTGGAACCGCTGAGCCCTATCGAACTCGGTCGCCACCAAAGTGGGGGCGAACCTACTCAGCCTGGAAAACTCGGTCGCATAGCCATCGACCGTCCTGCCTCCTTGCTTCAAGTTGGTGAATCTCGTCTGCAGGTCGTACCGTGCCACCGCATCGAAGTACTTTATCTGGAACCTCTCTCTGAACGTCGCCCAAGTGACTGGTGCTGCTAATCCCATGGCCTGAGCTGCCCACCAATCGCGAGCCAAGTCTAACAACTGTAGGCGTACCACCGCTACCTTCTCATTCTCAGGTGTCCTAGCTGCTTCTAGAACCACCTCGGTATCCTGAAGCCAAGCGTCCGCGGCAATCGCATCTTCACTGCCGTCAAAGAATGGAGGGTTCAAGCGCTTGAAACTGTTGGCTGCCTGATTCCCTTGGGGACCTCCTCGGTTTAGTGCATCATGAACTTCCTGGTGCAAGGCGTCGCCTCGACGATCTTGGGATACAAGCAGTTCTCTGATAAGCCCTACCAAAGGTCCCTCATCCTGTCTAGCTGGTTGAGCGGGCGGAGCTGCTTGAACTGGAGGTACTGAGCCTCCGGAAGGCATAACTCGGGAGGCTACTCCAGAGTGCTGAGCTTGATCTTCCTGGCACTGGGGTGCTTGTCGAGCTTCCTCTGGCTGGTTGGCAGGTCCGGGAGTAATGCCGCTGAAGAAGACGACATAGGGAACAATAAGGAAAGGACCAGGACAGATCAATGATACAAGCAATGTGATCAGGTCGAGATTCTCAGGGATTTGAAGATACGAGCAGAGATCAAGAGCGAATATTGATTGAGACATCTATTCGGTAAACCCTCACATTTCTTGATTGACAAGACCTGCATGGGCCACCACTTAAACCGTGTTACGCCCCAGAACCAGAATACTGGAGAGCGGGGGCAGACATAGCCAGCTACGTATATTGAAATAGAATACATCTCAACTATACGGTCACGGCTGTCTAGATATGAGGGTTTACTACAAGCCAGCAGTCTCTTAAGGTCAAGTCTATTGTCTCAATCTCAAGCAATTAACAGAGTTACAAGATGTTAGAGCATCAATATATATATATAAGGCGTCCCAAATATTACATATTGGATGATCATGAAGCTAGTCGTACAAAATGATAGGACTAGCAAGAGTTCAGTCATACATGATCAACCCTAGGATTTGTTAATCATGTTTACAGCCCGTAGGCAGACAGTAAGTAAATGTGCATCGAGCTAACAGGTGCTCGTCGGCTAAACGCCTCAAAAGAATAAATTTACATATAAGTGGGTAAAACAAAAAGGAAAACCCACTCTTGGCCCGGGTTCCGTCTAGTTGTCACCATTGGGCTGGAAGCTTGGTAGATCCTCGGGAGCTACTCCGAAATCTGGCCACACAAAACCAGCTGGGTCAAACCCCAGAAAGAGCAAGTGCCACAAAGGAGGCCACAAATAAGAACAAAAGCCAGCATATCAGAACATAAAGAATAAAAGGAAAGTACAAGTAATAAGGTACACAGGGCGATAAACGACTAGGGACGTGGAACCATTCCGGGAGCCAGGTTACAATCCTTAAACCAGACAAGGACCGGGGTTGTAACCCTTCGCCTGAATAGCTCACTGTCTCTACTCATTTATCGTTAAGATAAGTAAAACAAACATGCTCAGGAGATATCAGGTACTGGAGCTAGACAAGACTTAGACAAGGCTAGACACCATCCATTCGCAATCAGCCAAACAAATACTACGGCTTACTACTTTAACTAACTAGGGTTATCACAAACATAATTACTAACAAGATGCAAGTAAGAATTCCAGTCCCAAGCCCTGCAGACTATCCAGTTATCCTTCTGCGGGTTGAGAGTTATAGGTGGGTACATTGCCCGGGAGACAAATGTACCCTTAGGTGACTTAGAGGGTGCAACACATGACAGTGTGCTGGAAATGTGCTCTACTCATCGACAAGCTACAAGTCCATTAAGGCACCCAGATAACGAGATTGCCTGTGACTGGGAATTCTCTATGTTCTAGTTTGATCTAATAATTAGCCTAATCCAATTTAGCGCGAGTCCCTGGCCGTGGTACCCAGGAAGTCGCGTCCTAGACATGATGCAAGACAAGACAAGTGGATTGTACAAACAAGCAAGCAGGAACACCCACGGTGTCAAATTGATTATACGAGTCAAGTTACAAGTTACAAGTCAAGTCAGGAGTGCGCCGCCACGGGCCACTATCAAGTCAAGTTGGTCATGTCAGGAGTGCACCACTATGGGTCACTATCAAGTTATGCTAGTTCCTTGTCATACCAGGCCATGTACAATGGTCATTCCAAGTATATTAAGTAAAATCAAGTTCATGACAAAAGGCGTAAGGATATAAAATGGACGTAAAATACCTAATAAAATACTAATATAAAATAGGACTATAGAAGAGCCAAGATCAAAAAATAACAAATTCATCATAGACAAGTAGGTTGTGCAGGATATGTACTGCACAGGGTGCCAAGTGCGCAGGGTGAGCTGCGCAGGGTACCAACTGCGCAGGGTGCCAAGTGCGCAGGGTGAGCTGCGCAGGGTACCAACTGCGCAGGGTGAGTTGCGCAGCAGATGGATTGCACAAAGGAGGATTGCGCAGGGGTGGATTGCGCAATGGTCGATTGCGCAGGGGCTACTTTGCGCATGGCTGGCTTGCGCATGGCTAGCTTGCGCCAGCGCAATCCAGTGCAGCGCAAAGCACTGGCCAAGTGATTGCGTAATCGGCCATGCGCTAAGGAGCACAGGCCGAGGGTGCGCAAATGGCCATGCGCTAAAAAGCGCAAGGCAGAGGGCTGTTCTTCCTGGCCGAGAGCAAGTCCAAGAACACCAAGAACTTCAATTCTTCATAACTTAGCCAATTTAAAACCAAATCTAGATTTTCAAAGTTCTAACTTGAGTAAAATCAAATTCTCTTCCACATGGAAGCATCAAAACATACAAAAATCAAAGTTAAATAGATCAAAACCATGTAAATCCGAAAATAGTAAAAACCTAGATCTAGAACAAAGGAAACTCCAAATCACAAAATGTCAAGTTCTAAAGTTGTTCTCTATGGCCTAATCTAGCTAATGGACAAATAAAAAGTGGTGCTTATTTGATGGCAAGGTGCACTTGCCTAATGGGTTGGGGAGTTGTGGAAGAAGAAGGAAGAAGAAAATTAATGGAGAGTAAAGAGGAGAGAGAAAGTTTGGTAGAGATATAATGAGGGTGGTTGTGTTGTGTTGAGGGTAGAGTGTAGGTTAAAGTGTACCAATTCATATTAAACCAAACCTAATCAAACCAAACCAATTTCCACAAAATAAAACCAAGCCATGGTCCAAAACCCATTTACGAGAAACCAAAATCCGCAAGTCGAGAAAATTAAAATACGTGCAAAAATCAAATACGAGCATAAATACGTAATACAGGAAATGGGGGTGACAACTCTACCCACCTTCAAAGAATTCCGTCCTCGGAATTTAATCAAGGAGCTAGAGATTGCCACGACAAGCTATACTAAGCACAGGCAAGCTACACTAAGCAGTTCAATCATACAATCATACAATACAAGCAAGGAAGGGAAAGCGTAAGGCATAAGAAAGACATTATACCTCACGAGTCAAACAGGTAGGGGTATTGCGATCGGATGTCGTCCTCACGCTCCCACGTTGACTCACCTAGAGAGTGATGACCCCAAGCAACACGAACTAAATTAATAGTCTTGTTCTTGAGCGTCTTTTCCCTCCGGTCCAAAATAGACACAGGCTTCTCCTCATACGAAAGGTTGGTACCAACAACCAATTCCGAATGATCTAGGATATGGCTCGGGTCCGGGATGTATCGTCTTAATTGGGATACATGGAATACATCATGTACCTCACTTAGCAACGACGGAAGAGCGAGACGATAGGACACATCGCCTACTCGCTCTAGAATATCGAACGGCCCTATATACCTAGGACTAAGCTTTCCCCGTACGCCAAAACGAATGACGCCGCGGATAGGTGAGATCCTAAGGAATACATGGTCACCGACGGCAAATCCTAAGGGACGCCGATGAGCATCGGCCCAATGGCGCTGGCAATCCTGAGCAACTCGGAGGTGATCTCTGACTCTCCTGACCACTTCAACCGTCTGAGAAATCAGTTCTGGACTAAGCATATGCCTCTCTCCGACATCGTCCCATGCTAACGGGGATCTGCACTTCCTACCGTACAGAGCCTCGAAGGGTGCCATCTGGATACTGGCCTGGAAACTATTGTTGTACGAGAATTCTACCAGGTGCAGGTGATCCTCCCACGAACCACCAAAGTCAAGGGTACACGACCGCAACATATCTTTGAGAGTTTGTATAGTACGCTCTGACTGCCCATCTGTCTGCGGATGATACGCTGAGCTGAACTTGAGACGAGTCCCCAAACTTTGATGAAGACTGCGCCAGAAGTGCGATGTGAATCTCGTATCCCTGTCTGATACTATGCTGACTGGTACTCCATGAAGTCTGACGATCTGCCTGAGATACATCTCTGCTAGCTGTGCCGTCGACTGTCCAACTCTAAATGGAAGAAAGTGTGCCACCTTGGTAAGCCTGTCCACAATGACCCAAATAGCATCTCTGCCTGCCGGAGATCTGGGTAACCCAGTCACGAAATCCATGGTAATGTGCTCCCATTTCCATTCTGGGATCGGCAAAGGTTGAAGAAGTCCAGCTGGCCTCTGATGTTCAGCCTTGACCTGTTGGCAAACCAAACATTGAGAGACATACCGGGCTATCTCCCTCTTCATACCATTCCACCAAAAGTGTTGACGAATATCTCTGTACATCTTCGTGCTGCCTGGGTGGATGGAATACTGCGAACTGTGAGCCTCTGCCATGACTTTATGTCTGATATCTCCACTGGGTACACAAAGATGCGTGCCGTGTCGAAGTGTACCATCCTCATGAATACATAACTCTGGCCTTCTCCCTGCCTCACACTCTGCTCTGAGCCGCTGAATCTTAGAATCTGTTAACTGTGCTGTCCGGATCCTCTCAACTATGGTGGACTGAATCTGTAGACTGGCCATCATGGCACATTGGAAGGAAGAACCACTTCAATTCCCATCTTCTGAAGATCCGACAATAACTCCGGTTGCGCCGTCAGGAAATAAACTCTGGCTCTCCGGCTCAACGCATCTGCTACAACGTTGGCCTTCCCTGGATGATACTGCAAATCCACATCGTAGTCCACCAGTAGCTCGAGCCATCTTCTCTGCCGTATATTAAGATCCTTCTGGGTGAAAACATACTTCAGGCTCTTATGATCAGTAAATATCTCCACTCTGTCTCCGTACAAGTAGTGCCTCCACAACTTAAGTGCAAACACTACTGCTGCTAGCTGTAAGTCGTGGGTCGGGTAATTCTTCTCATGATTACGGAGTTGACGTGATGCATAAGCAATTACCTTCCCATGCTGCATCAAAACACATCCCAATCCTCTGCCTGAAGTGTCGCAATAAACTGTGAATCCTCCGGTCCCATCTGGAAGGGTGAGAATGGGAGCCGTTATCAAACCTCGCTTCAACTTCTCAAATGATTCCTGGCATTCTGCTGTCCAAACGAACGGCACATCCTTGCGGGTCAACTGGGTCATCGGCGCTGAAATCCTTGCAAAATCAGAGACGAACCGCCGGTAGTAGCCGGCCAATCCAAGAAAGCTGCGAACTTCTGCCACTGAGCTGGGTACTAGCCATGCCTCGATAGCCACAATCTTCTGGGGATCCACTTCCACTCCTCCTCTGGTAATGATGTGACCTAAGTAAGAAATGCGATCGAGCCAGAACTCGCATTTACTGAACTTGGCGTACAACTGGTGCTCTCTGAGAATCTGGAGGACAACTCTGAGATGCTGCTCATGCTCTGCTTCACTCTTGCTGTAGACCAGGATGTCATCAAGGAACACTATCACAAACTGATCCAAGTAAGGCATGAAAATACGGTTCATGAGGTCCATGAACACTGCCGACGCATTGGTCGCTCCAAAGGGCATAACTAGAAACTCCCAATGCCCGTACCTAGATCTGAACGCCGTTTTCGGAATGTCCTGCTCTCTGACTCTGATCTGGTGGTATCCTGACCGCAAGTCTATCTTCGAGAAAACTGAAGCCCCTTTGAGTTGATCAAACAAGTCATCTATCCTCGGGAGAGGGTATCTGTTCTTGATTGTCACTGAGTTCAAGGTACGATAATCAACACATAGCCTGGACGTACCATCCTTCTTTTTCACGAGAAGCATCGGGGCTCCCCAAGGCGATCCACTAGCACGAATGAATCCCTTGGTTCTAAGTTCTTCAATCATCTTGTACAAAATCTCCAACTCTGAAGGCGCCATTCTGTAGACTCGCTCTGATACTGGTGCTGTCCCGGGAATCAAGTCGATGGTGAACTCGATCTCCCGCTCTGGTGGCATCCCTGGAAGTTCCTCTGGGAAGACATCTGGAAACTCTTCAAATATCCGGGGCAACTGCACTGCTGCTACTGCCATCCGCAATACTGGAGGAGATGGCTCTACGGCGCCTCTGGAAAATAAAAACTCTGGCTCTCCGGGAATACTAAAGACAACTCTGCCAATATGGCAGTCTATCCTAGCATAATGGTTCCTCAACCAATCCATGCCTAGGACTACATCATAGTCTGCCGTAGGGAACTCTATGAGCCTAGCGGGGAACTCTCTACCGCTAACTACGATCCGACACGAGGAAAATACTCGATCTACTCCTACAAGACCATTACCAGTAAGTATATTGAGCCTCACTGATAATGACTCGGGCTCCAACCCTATCCGTGTCGTGAATCATACAGACATGAATGAATGCGATGCACCAGAATCAAATAATACAGATGCTGGAAAGGTGTTGACGAGAATTGTACCTGCCACTACCTCACCTGGTGCAACTTCTTCTTCCATGGTCATCATCATAGCCTGACCTCTAGCTGCGGGTCCTCTCTGCTGGAAACCCCTCTGTCGATTCTGTGCTGGAGCCTGGGTGAACTGCTGCTGGTTCTGCTGATGAAAGGCCTGGGCCTGAGGCAACAATGGCCTCGGGTACTGCTGCTGCTGCTGAACTGGAGCTGGGACTGGTCCTCTCACCGAAGAACTAGAAAGGTTGGATGATGATGGACCTCCCCTATTCGGGCTGGTCCCTATCTGGTGGTCTGCTCCTCCACAAGCCAGGCACAACCCCTGTGCCCGACGACACTCTGCCACTACATGGCCCGGCTTCCCGCAATGAGAATATCCCACCGCGGAAGACTGCTTCTGCTTCTGCTGCTGCGGGTACGTCGTGGTCGAATGCTGAACCGACGTCTCTGAGGCCGCCCGCCTCGGAGTTCCAATGGTTATACCCCTAGCTGCCGGGGCTGGAGCTGAAGATTGGTGCATCTGGTTGTGGGACCGCTTCCTGCCTCCGGTCCTGTCCATAATTCTCCGGGAGGTATACTCATGCCTCCTTGCTGCCTTCAACACTGCATCGAACGTCTGGTGCTCGAACTGCTCCACAGCCAATAATATCTCTAAGTGCAGCCCTTGCTGGAACCGCTGAGCCCTATCGAACTCGGTCGCCACCAAAGTGGGGGCGAACCTACTCAGCCTGGAAAACTCGGTCGCATAGCCATCGACCGTCCTGCCTCCTTGCTTCAAGTTGGTGAATCTCGTCTGTAGGTCGTACCGTGCCACCGCATCGAAGTACTTTATCTGGAACCTCTCTCTGAACGTCGCCCAAGTGACTGGTGCTGCTAATCCCATGGCCTGAGCTGCCCACCAATCGCGAGCCAAGTCTAACAACTGTAGGCGTACCACCGCTACCTTCTCATTCTCAGGTGTCCTAGCTGCTTCTAGAACCACCTCGGTATCCTGAAGCCAAGCGTCCGCGGCAATCGCATCTTCACTGCCGTCAAAGAAGGGAGGGTTCAAGCGCTTGAAACTGTTGGCTGCCTGATTCCCTTGGGGACCTCCTCGGTTTAGTGCATCATGAACTTCCTGGTACAAGGCGTCGCCTCGACGATCTTGGGATGCAAGCAGTTCTCTGATAAGCCCTACCAAAGGTCCCTCATCCTGTCTAGCTGGTTGAGCGGGCGGAGCTGCTTGAACTGGAGGTACTGAGCCTCCGGAAGGCATAACTCAGGAGGCTACTCCAGAGTGCTGAGCTTGATCTTCCTGGCACTGGGGTGCTTGTCGAGCTTCCTCTGGCTGGTTGGCAGGTCCGGGAGTAATGCCGCTGAAGAAGACGATATAGGGAACAATAAGGAAAGGACCAGGACAGATCAATGATACAAGCAATGTGATCAGGTCGAGATTCTCAGGGATTTGAAGATACGAGCAGAGATCAAGAGCGAATATTGATTGAGACATCTATTCGGTAAACCCTCACATTTCTTGATTGACAAGACCTGCATGGGCCACCACTTAAACCGTGTCACGCCCCAGAACCAGAATACTGGAGAGCGGGGGCAGACATAGCCAGCTACGTATATTGAAATAGAATACATCTCAACTATACGGTCACGGCTGTCTAGATATGAGGGTTTACTACAAGCCAGCAGTCTCTTAAGGTCAAGTCTATTGTCTCAATCTCAAGCAATTAACAGAGTTACAAGATGTTAGAGCATCAATATATATATATAAGGCGTCCCAAATATTACATATTGGATGATCATGAAGCTAGTCGTACAAAATGATAGGACTAGCAAGAGTTCAGTCATACATGATCAACCCTAGGATTTGTTAATCATGTTTACAGCCCGTAGGCAGACAGTAAGTAAATGTGCATCGAGCTAACAGGTGCTCGTCGGCTAAACGCCTCAAAAGAATAAATTTACATATAAGTGGGTAAAACAAAAAGGAAAACCCACTCTTGGCCCGGGTTCCGTCTAGTTGTCACCATTGGGCTGGAAGCTTGGTAGATCCTCGGGAGCTGCTCCGAAATCTGGCCACACAAAACCAGCTGGGTCAAACCCCAGAAAGAGCAAGTGCCACAAAGGAGGCCACAAATAAGAACAAAAGCCAGCATATCAGAACATAAAGAATAAAAGGAAAGTACAAGTAATAAGGTACACAGGGCGATAAACGACTAGGGACGTGGAACCATTCCGGGAGCCAGGTTACAATCCTTAAACCAGACAAGGACCGGGGTTGTAACCCTTCGCCTGAATAGCTCACTGTCTCTACTCATTTATCGTTAAGATAAGTAAAACAAACATGCTCAGGAGATATCAGGTACTGGAGCTAGACAAGACTTAGACAAGGCTAGACACCATCCATTCGCAATCGGCCAAACAAATACTACGGCTTACTACTTTAACTAACTAGGGTTATCACAAACTAATTACTAACAAGATGCAAGTGAGAATTCCAGTCCCAAGCCCTGCAGACTATCCAGTTATCCTTCTGCGGGTTGAGAGTTATAGGTGGGTACATTGCCCGGGAGACAAATGTACCCTTAGGTGACTTAGAGGGTGCAACACATGACAGTGTGCTGGAAATGTGCTCTACTCATCGGCAAGCTACAAGTCCATTAAGGCACCCAGATAACGAGATTGCCTGTGACTGGGAATTCTCTATGTTCTAGTTTGATCTAATAATTAGCCTAATCCAATTTAGCGCGAGTCCCTGGCCGTGGTACCCAGGAAGTCGCGTCCTAGACATGATGCAAGACAAGACAAGTGGATTGTACAAACAAGCAAGCAGGAACACCCACGGTGTCAAATTGATTATACGAGTCAAGTTACAAGTTACAAGTCAAGTCAGGAGTGCGCCGCCACGGGCCACTATCAAGTCAAGTTGGTCATGTCAGGAGTGCACCACTACGGGTCACTATCAAGTTATGCTAGTTCCTTGTCATACCAGGCCATGTACAATGGTCATTCCAAGTATATTAAGTAAAATCAAGTTCATGACAAAAGGCGTAAGGATATAAAATGGACGTAAAATACCTAATAAAATACTAATATAAAATAGGACTATAGAAGAGCCAAGATCAAGAAATAACAAATTCATCATAGACAAGTAGGTTGTGCAGGGTATGTACTGCGCAGGGTGCCAAGTGCGCAGGGTGAGCTGCGTAGGGTACCAACTGCGCAGGGTTCCAAGTGCGCAGGGTGAGCTGCGCAGGGTACCAACTGCGCAGGGTGAGTTGCGCAGCAGATGGATTGCACAAAGGAGGATTGCGCAGGGGTGGATTGCGCAATGGTCGATTGCGCAGGGGCTACTTTGCGCATGGCTGGCTTGCGCATGGCTAGCTTGCGCCAGCGCAATCCAGTGCAGCGCAAAGCACTGGCCAAGTGATTGCGCAATCGGCCATGCGCTAAGGAGCACAGGCCGGGGGTGCGCAAATGGCCATGCGCTAAAAAGCGCAAGGCAGAGGGCTGTTCTTCCTGGCCGAGAGCAAGTCCAAGAACACCAAGAACTTCAATTCTTCATAACTTAGCCAATTTAAAACCAAATCTAGATTTTCAAAGTTCTAACTTGAGTAAAATCAAATTCTCTTCCACATGGAAGCATCAAAACATACAAAAATCAAAGTTAAATAGATCAAAACCATGTAAATCCGAAAATAGTAAAAACCTAGATCTAGAACAAAAGAAACTCCAAATCACAAAATGTCAAGTTCTAAAGTTGTTCTCCATGGCCTAATCTAGCTAATGGACAAATAAAAAGTGGTACTTATTTGATGGCAAGGTGCACTTGCCTAATGGGTTAGGGAGTTGTGGAAGAAGAAGGAAGAAGAAAATTAATGGAGAGTAAAGAGGAGAGAGAAAGTTTGGTGGAGATATAATGAGGGTGGTTGTGTTGTGTTGAGGGTAGAGTGTAGGTTAAAGTGTACCAATTCATATTAAACCAAACCTAATCAAGCCAAACCAATTTTCACAAAATAAAACCAAGCCATGGTCCAAAACCCATTTACGAGAAACCAAAATCCGCAAGTCGAGAAAATTAAAATACGTGCAAAAATCAAATACGAGCATAAATACGTAATACAGGAAATGGGGGTGACACTTTTCCTTCTTCGACGGGTTTTCCCAGCCAAAGAATAGGGTTTTACCTATCATAGGCGGAGCTACGGCTGGGTTGGGTTGTCGGTGTGGTGTTGACGACAGAATGGAAGTTTTCGCATGGTCGGCCGACGACGAATCGACGGCTGGTTTCTTCCCCTTGTTGCTAGCGGCGGATGATTTCTTGGGAGCCATCGGATCAGAGTGAGGGTTTCGAAGAAAGACAGGGCAAAGAAATTCGAGATTGTAAAAAGATGAGCAAAAATATTTTCTCTCTCCGAAGAACCCTATTTATAGGGAAATTTCAAATCGGTTCAAATTCCATATTTTACGCCGACTGTTGGATATCCCCGCTTTTACGCGGATGACTGTTGCGTATCCCGAATTTTACGCTGACTGGTCAAATCTCAACTTTTACGCTGCTGTTCAAAGTGCTTCGAATTATGAAGACATTCGAAAACTTTGAAGGGGGTCTTGTAGGAGCGTAAAAAGTGCTTCACAGAATGAGTCAAAGTGATAGATCATTCTACTCAAATTGATCTACTTTACGCCGCAGGGAGGTTAAACACTTTACGTGCAAGACAAGGCTAATCGCTTTTTACGCCTAAAGCAGCCGGGGTCAAGATAATGGTTTTACGCCTAAGATAGGCTAACCCTCTTTTTATGCTGGACAAAGCTGTCAAAGTCTCGTATTTAATGCAAAGTCTGACATGAAGATATTGATGATGGTATATACCACAGATTTTGAAGGGATTTGTTTTATACAGAGACTAATGTTGTCGTTTAGTATGTGGATTGAGCTACTTTACGCTCACACTATAGCTTCTTTTACGCACGGAGATTATATGAGTTTTTACGCTCGAAAGTCGACATGTGCGTAAAGTCTATTTGGGCTACTTTACGCTCAAGGTTATTCAATAACCACTTTACGCGGGAAATCTATGACAGGGCTGTTTGACGCCTAGTCCACTGCTTTACGCTCAGAGTACATTGGGGTTATTTTACGCCCTATTCTTCTTCATCAGTTGAGAACGTGGTCTGCCTACATGGCTTTCATGCCACACATCTCGAAGAACGTGTGTACGTGCATCCTATTCTTACTGAAATAATGGGACACGTGTCAACATATACAGAGGATGACTTCGGTCGTAGGTAGCAGTTGTTAGCGTAAAGACAGAACTTTTGCTGAGTTTTTACTTACAAGAGCCCAAGTCTATAAATAGACTTATTTTCTCATATGACACACACACACAGAGACAGGAGAAAAGACAGAGAGATTAGAACTCAGAGATTTTTGATTCTCTAGAGCATTCTTCTTCAACCTTTCTTTCAGAACAGAGTGAAGCAAAGCAGGAAAGCATTCGGCCTCGCCATCAGTGCCCAAGTGCGTCGATACATTTCTGGTGACTTAGTTCTTCCAAGTTGTTCATCTTTAAGCAGCGATCTTCATCATCATCGTATGGTCCAAGGAACAAAGTGATCATTTACATATCAGACTTCTACAGCAATACTTTCCCAGAATCAAATTTGTACTTCTTGTACTCTTTCTCGTTTTATTTTCAAAATCCGACTTCCAGGCATTTTGTTAAGTAAAACACACTCATCTCATGAAGAAGGGTGTCTCATTCGTATGGGATGAAGAATGCTAGCGTGTCTTCGACAGCATCAAAGAATATTTGTCAAACCCTCCAGTCGTGGTGTCCCCGGTTGCTGGAAAACCATTCCTGCTCTATGTACGAGCAATGGAGCATTCCCTCGGCGCTCTGCTAGCACAAAACAACGACGCAGGCCATGAGCAAGCAATATATTACCTCAGCCGAATGATGATCGGGCCAGAGCACCGATATACCGCCGTAGAGAAGGAATGCCTCGCCCTGGTGTTCGCCATTCAAAAAATGCGATACTATGTCACGGGGCAAACCATACATGTGATATCATGAGTCAACCCCCTCAGGGTCCTCATGACTAAACCAGGGGCACTCAGCTCTCGCCTCGCTACATGGGCAATATTACTGTCCCCCTACCATATGATCTTCGTCCCACAAAAGGCTGTTAAAGGTCAAGCTCTCGCAAACTTTTTAGCAGCCCATCCAGGCTCGGAGTCGGCCAGAATATACGAAGAAATCCCAGATGAGGTCGCCGACTCGCATGCGACCTCTCATGATGATATATGGTAAATGTTCTTCGACGGTGCTTCAAGGACCGGACCCAAGGACAACATCGTCGCCGGAGTCGGGGTGGTGCTGATTTCTCCTTCCGGACTGGTGATCAATCGCGCTTACTCCCTCACGGAACCCCACTCTAACAATATGGCCGACTATAACGCTTTAGTCATTGGCCTCCAACTTGCAAGAGAGCTGGGGGCAGAATATCTTGAAGCATACGGCGATTCACAGTTAATCGTCAATCAGATCCGGGGTTCATACGAAATCTGCCATGAAGACATGATCCCCTATCACCAAATAGCGATCAACAACATCTCATCATTTGAAGGTTCTTCATCGAACACGTCCCCAGACTCCAAAATATCGAAGCCGATGCCCTAGCAGTCCTTGCCGCTTTCCTAGCGGTTCCAAACTATGCTCATCAATCGGTGGATGTGATAGGCCATGAACTGGTCTGTCCTAAGAACAACGTTCAATTCGTGACGAGTTATTCCGCTCAGACGATCGACAAAGTACCAGACTGGAGACAACCATTCATAGTCTTCGTAGTCTACGATATCCTGCCCGAGAACCCAAAGGATGCCACCTCTATCAGAAGGCGTTCTCTCAGATTCTTCTACAATACAGAGACGAAAATGCTGTATCGCCGATCCTACGATGGATTATTGCTTCGATGTCTGTCAAACGCAGAAGCCAAAGAAGCCGTACGTGAAGCTCATGACGGTGTCTATGGGGCCCATCAGCCTGGCCTAAAATTATAAGACCGTCTTCGCCGAATGGGCTACTACTGGCCCACGATGGTAGCATATGCAATAGACTATGAAAGAAAGTGCAAAGCCTGCCAAGTCCACGCGGACTTCATCTACCAGCCATCTGAATTTCTACATCCGACAGTGGCGTCCTGGCCATTCGAAGTATGGGGAATAGATATCATTGGTCCAATCACTCTACCTTCTTTCCTAGGACATCGCTTCATACTCGCTATCACGGATTACTTCTCCAAATGGACGGAAGATGTTCCAATTACAGAAGTAAAGACTTCAAACATGATCATCTTCCTCATGCATCACGTCATCTATCACTTTGGACTGCCCCGAAGGATCATCCATGATAATGGTCCGCAGTTCGCAAGCCACGCCTTCTATCGATTCTGCGACAAGCATCGAATTCAGAATATTGTTCGACACCCTACAATCCGATAGCAAATGTGTTGGCAGAAGCATTCAATAAAACAATTATCAAACTTCTCAAGAAGTTTGTGTCATCCAACAAACGCGACTGGAACGAGAAGCTTGGTGAATGCTTATGGGCGTACCGTACTACAGTCCGAACGGCCACCGGGAATACACCATTCTCCCTGGTATACGGGAGTGGGGCAGTTCTCCCATTAAAGACTTAAATACCTTCGTTCCGCGTCGCTCTTACTTACCAATTGACAACAGACGATAACTACCGTCGCCGGCTACAAGAGTTGGAGGCCTTAGATGAAAAGCGCCTCTTGGCTCAGCAACGGATCGAGCTATATCAAGCACGCATCTCCGGAGCCTTCAACAAGAAGGTTAAAATCAGAACATTCTGAGTGGGCGATCTCGTTCTGGCAGTTCGGAGGCCGATGGTTATGACTCACAAAACCGCGGGCAAATTCCAGCCAAAGTGGGAAGGGCCATTTATCATTGAGGCTGTATTCTCCAACGGTGCTTACTGCCTCGCGAAACAAAATGGAGACTTGCTCATGTTGCCCGTCAACGACAAGTTTCTGAAGAAATATTATGTCTAAACGACATTCACCAAATTTCAGATTATTGAGTTATGTACCCGTCGGTACCGCTGAACTCACATTCTCCAAATTCCAGATTGCTGAGTTATGTACCCTCCAGTACCGCTGAACTCACATTCTTCCTCCAAATATCCCAGATTGCTGAGTTATGTACCCGCAGGTGCCTCTGAACTTACATTCCGGTCACTCTTTTAGATAGTAAGTCATGTATGACCATACCTCTGAACTTATTCTTCTGAAAGGGCTCCTCTCTCATGATCCACTACCCGCACTCTCTGTGCACAAAAAAGGGTAACAGATCCACAAATTTCCAAAATGACAACGTCGATGTTACCTGTGAGTCGTCTCACTTCCACCAAAATAAATCACCCCTCTACATAGAACTTCCATGTCCTCATTACCTCTGAGTCGTTTTATGTACCCCTTCATGGAGCCCACTCCTGCCATGTCCTCATTACCTCTCAGTGGGAAGGCTCCATCGAAGAAACCTTCATGCTTAACATGTCCTCATTACCGCTGAGTGAGTATGTTGGTTCTCTCCCAACTTATTATCCGTATCCAGAACCAGGGTACTCCAAGGATAATAGGTCCACAAAAAGTCTCCAATTGGGACAACTACTACAAGCAAAAAACAGAGCGAATGTATTCTGTTCAAAATCGGTTACATTCACAAAACTACATATCATGAGCAAGCCAGAAAAGTTCTCTATTATTTCATTCAGATAAGAAGGAAAAAGATTACATTGATGTCCGAAGGAAGCAAAATACAACTAAAAACAGACAGAAATATCAAGACAAAAGGCGGACATCTGTCAGAGCCCACGAATCCTAATTGCGGGGACGCATATACCAATCCCTCAACCATTTTGCATATGAAGGATGTACTTGAGCAAGATCCTCGTCAAAAATAGGAAGATCAGAACTCCCAGTACTACCGCTGTCAGACCGGGGCTCCTCCTTTACAGCAACGGGCGCCAGCTCTCCTTTATGTTTCGCCGCTTCTGGTGTCACCTCCTCCTTAACAAGCGATAGTTCTTGTTTAAAAGGGGGCAACAACTCTTCCTTCATAATGATCTCAGCCTTCGGCAGGGTTGCTGCAAGAATCAAAGATAAAAAGAAACAAAGTCAAAAGAGGGTCAGAGCCTTATGCGGTACAATCCAAAAGGGGGGCTCATGCTGCTCGATGTAGCACAGCCTCAAGCTGCCCAATTTAGACGAGATTATGCGGGCTCGATTCAGAGGGACTCATACGGATCTGATCGACAGGTCATTATGAGATTCGATTTACGAAGTGCTCATGCGGCCCATTAAGACAACTCCCATACGGCTCGGACATGGGGTATATCCCCATGCAGCTCGGATTATGGACATGTATGTGGCCCATACAATTCGAACAGTCTGCATTAAAGGCTTGTGCATAAAGCATGCAACAGAGCCGTTGTTAGGGTTTCGAAGTATATGACTTTCCTAAATCCTTATCCTTAACAGCAGGATGAACGTCGGAGTGAGATTCGGGTGCCGCAGCCAACGTCGAGGCCGCGCCCTTACCCTTCGTCGCAGCCTTTGCCGCAACCTTGGAGGACTTGGGATCCATGGTTTATGATCAGAAAAGGAAGATGAAGACAAGAAAGCTAGGGCAAGAGCAGAAAGTAAAGAAGTCTTCTTTCCAAAAAAAACACGCTGCTATTTATAGACGAAGCCCATAGACCGACGCATCGATCTATGTGCCATGAATTGACTCCTCGGTTATCAAAGCGATCCAACTATTCAAGGCGAAACTCTTGGGGTCTTGTCCCAAAAATCTGACAGCAAATTAAAGACAATCAATGCAAAGATTTGTACACGTGGCATGAAGACACGGCCAAGCAGCCCATGCGGCTGGAAAGCCCATACGGCTCAGATGGCCATGAGGCTGAGGAGGCCATACGGCTGAGACATCCATGCGGCCAGAACATCCTATGCGGCCCGAAGAATTTTTACATGACCATGCTTCTTATTCAAAGTATTTCAATTTTGTAAATTGAAAACTTTGAATGGGGTCTTGTAGAAGCATGGAAAAAAGAAAAACCTATGCGGCTCCGACAGAAGGATCCCCATGCAGCTCAGGATCCCCATACGGCTCAGAAGTCCATGCGGCTCAGAAAGAAGCCACATGGCCTTCAACAGTTCTTTCCTACATTTGGCTGCATTTAATGCCCTGATGGCTGCTCTAACAAGAAACAGCTATGACAGCTCTGACATAAAGACACAATAATGACTGACATGATGGCGTGATCCTAGGAAAGAGGAGAAGATCTCCTTACAGCAGGCAAAATCCACCAATTCCCGAGGCCACTCCATGCGGCTGCCTGTCCGTGTCCCCATGCGGCTACCCATCAGCATGCGGCTGTCTATCCCCATGCGGCTGCCCATCTGCATGCGGCTGCCTATCCCCAAGCGGCTGCCCCTCTGCATGCGACTGCCTATCCCTATGCGGCTGCCTATCCACGTGGGGTTGCCCATCCACGTGCGGCTGCCCATCCTCATGCGGCTGCATGTTTCATACGGCTGAGAGGCCCCCTCCATATGCGGTTCAGCCAGGACAGTCCAGTTGAGACACGTAGCACTTTTTATTACAATTGAGACATGTGGCAGTCTTATCTTTTCTGGAACTATGGGTGCTAACAAATTCTAACAAAATTAGATTTGTTGAAATCGTCATAATTGTCCAGATCAAATCAAATCAAGCAAATTGCACACGTGGCAGGCTATCACAAATCACGAAGATTCATGGCAATCAACATTTATTGCCCACAGAGATTTGATGCAATCCACATTAATTACCTAGATTTACTACAATCAGAATGAGTGGCCCAGATTAATTGATCCTTAACCGCCGACTTCTCAAGAAGGCAATCATTTACAAACCCTAATGATCACACCCCCACTTCTATAAATAGTAAGGTGCCATTCCCTTGCAAAAGAGGAGGATTGAAGAGACTGGAGAATTCAGGAGAGGAGAGCAGAGAAGAGAGAGAGAGAGAGCACTACAGAGACATCCAAAGATCTAGCGACCGAAAGCGCAAGGGAGTCTCCCCACACGTCCAAGAGTATTTCTTCACCAGAGCCAAGGCTGCATCCGATCGTCCAAGGAGTAAGGCAGAGCTGCCGTCGCTTTCCCGAGCCTCTACCGTCACCCCCCAGAAAAAACTAAACAATTGTACTTAGATTGCTGTACCTAGGTTTTCGTCCCTAGGCTTTCTTTGTACGAGCGAAGTTTGTATTATGAAGTAAAAGTCCAGTCCTCCGATATAATTGTTCTGTTCTTTTATAATTCATGGCAAACAAACAGTACAAGTCACTATAAGTCTAAAATGATATAACAGACTGCTACAATGCATCTACAGGAAGTTTGGGGTCAAACTGGACTAAAGTCAACTCTCGGTCAACTCTAGTCAAACTAGGTCAACTAGGTCAAGCCTAAGCCAAACAAGTCTCATTAAGCCTAACCAGCCTATTCTAGCAAGCACACACAATTTCTAGGCTATACAAGCCAACAACACATGTTCACTGGCATTCATGCCATATACATAGGCAATGAGCCATAGGCTATAGGCCATAGGCTAGAATACATATTCACACATTACAATATTAATCTAATTAGTATCGTTCACACACATATTTCACATATATACATATATATCTAATTTAGTATAGATAATCACATATACATATATAGGCTTCATGAGAATATATCACATATATAGATATATATATGTATACACACACACACACACACACACACACACACACACACACACACACACACACACACACACACACACACATATATATATATATATATATATATATATATATATTTATACGCATAGGGTGGTAGGGAATAGCATGTGTGTGTGTGTACAAGTGAGGGTGTGTATGTGTAGAGAGTGTCATATGAGGGTTAGGGTGATAGGTGAGGGTGTGTATCATGTGAGGATGTGTGTAGAGTGTGTGACAGTAAGAATTAGTGAGTGAGTGAGTAAATCAAGGTGTGACAGGAATAGGAAACAAGACAGTGAGGATTCTCAGATTTGGTTGACAGTTAACTAACATATGTAAAGGGATTTGCCATGACAAATTAACATGAAAAATCAGTGTTTTAAGGGATCAAGTGACAGTTCAAAACAACCCAATTCGAATCCATTCTACCAATACTTGACAACATCAAAACCCTATGAATCAATTTACAGTAAACCAACATAAGGTAATTGAATTTAAACATGGCAACAACATTTCAAAATTTGTTTGAAAACTGGAATCAAGTGGCAGTTTATTAGGAGTAAAAGTTTCAGAATTTTCCATTCTCTATGATACCCAACTTCCTACATCAACATAGCTTCACATAAACTTCACTAATCATGTGTGAAGAACCAACACAAATGCATAAGAATTTAACATGGAATTTAACATTCAAAATTCAGTTTTTAAGAAAAGGGAATGAAAGGTTCAGAATTTAACATGGGAATTTGAGAACCAATTCAGTTTAAAAACTGGAATGACAGGTTCTGGATTGGTCTCAGGACTGTGTATCAGACCAGTATGCACAGCCCAATCCACATGTTGAAATCCCATTCTCCCAACTCAAACACAAACCCCACTTGACAGTAAAGTAACACATGTATAAGGAATTACCATGGTGATCTAACATCCAAAATCAGTTTTTAAAAATGGAAAACAATGACAGTTTATATCATCAAAACCCAACACCAATTCGAGAACTATATCAAATCCTCTAAAACAAATTCAACTAACACTTAACAACTAATAACCATATATAGAAATAAACATGGAATTGAAGAATCAAACTCAGTTTTGAATGACAGCCCAACCATTGTTCGAAATCCCATTCAACAATGAAACCTAACTAACATGAATTCAATCCAATAGTGAACTAGCATGCCTATGAATGACTGAACATGGTAAAACATCTCAGAATTAGTTTGAAAAACTGGGAATCAAATTGACAGTTAATAGGAGGTAAAATTTCAGAATCAAATTCAGGAAATGTGTGCTTCAGTCGACTCTAATCAGTCCATTCCCATATTCGAAAACCCTATAACCTTGCTAACCTCAACCAACACATGTAACCATCATTAACAACAAACTAATATACATGTAATTAAATCTAACAGAGCAATTTAGCATCAAAATTCAGTTTAAAACATGGAACTTAATTCATGATATTACAAATCAGCATATGCGTATCAGTCACACATTCAAAACCCAAATTAAAATCCAAAACCCATACCAAATCAGTGAAAAATCCCTAACAGTACTAAAACACTTGTTCATGAATCAAATATAACAATGAAACTTCAAAACTCAGCTTACACAGGGAATGGAAATCTCAGAATTTACAAAACAGTAAATTAAGTATCAGTCACAAATGGGAATCAAATTTTCGAACACCAAGCATGTTAAAACACCAAAGTAAGGGTTGGTAAACATTGAGTCATGCATACACGTGTCAAACATGGTGTCTGTGTCCAACCATGTGGACACATTCGTGTCCATTTTACTAAAGCACACACAGACACGAACTGTGTACTGACAGTGTCGTGCACACGTGCACATCACTCGTGGACACGACACAGTACACCACGTGTCATGTGCACATGCCTATGTGTTCTCCTAGGGTAGGGCTAGGTCCTAGGGTGCCTGAAACGTGTCCACGTCACGTATCGTGTCGGATTTTAAGCCGTGTCAGTGGCTAAAATCGTGCGTGCACAACGCGCGCGCGTGGCCAGTGCGGTCAGTGCACACACAAATACGAGTCCGATACGATACGAGGACTCGTGCAACTTGGAGAGCCTCGTGTCAGTGTCTGCCTCTAAGTGTGTGTCAATTATTTCGTATCCAAGTGGCGTGTCCAGGGAGTATTTGCGCCCGAGTAGCAGGGGACTGCTGTGCGTGCAAAAACCGCGTATTCACGTGTCCATTCAGACACGACACGACACAATGGTCACCTTAGTCCAACAGAATTCGATAAGCGACATCAAACCCTAAATTCCTATTCAAACAAAAACAACAAACAAGAACGAAATGCCCATTGTGGCATTTCGTCGAACACCTTGTATGCCCACTGATACGTGTCCGATACGGACATGTATTGGACATGAAACCTAGCAATACCTATACCAATAGTTAGGGTATTTCTAGGGCTTTCTATTCATGCAATTAAATCACTATTTTATGGAGAGGATTAGGAATTACCTAGGTGTGTGAAAAAGCCCAAAAAGCTTCAAAGAGGGGTGTTTCTCTTTCTACCCAAACTCCTCCAAATTGCTCCTCCACTGAAATTTCTTACCATAGTCAGGAAATACATAGATATTAGAACCTATTTCAAGAAATTAGAAGGAAAAAGGAGTTGAAATGGAGAAGTTATGGATTGGGGAAGAAAGAGGTTTACCTCTATTTCCAATCTTGCTATTTCCTAAAGGAGGCTAGCCCTAAGTGGTAGAGACATTAAATAGGGGTATGGAACCCTAGGTGGCTGGCCATAAATGCTAGGGTTAGGGTTTTGGTTTCACTAATTGGGTTATGGTCCTCTGTGGGTCTTAAGCCATAAGTCATGGTTTATGAAATCACAAGTCATTAACCAACCTATTCATTATCTCTATTTCCCCAATTTAATCCTAATGACTAGAGTATCATTAACTTAGGTTAAACTAGGGTTTCATAATCTAACCAAGTGGTCATGACTAGGGTTAGCTTGTAGGACAGTCTCCAAAGTCACTATGAGTCAAAGTCAAGAATAGCACTAAATTAAATTATACTAAAAATCACTTAAATTCCAATAATTCTAATTAATACTAACTCAAACCATGGTTAGCTAAGAGCATCATTAGTAGTTGGGACTCTCCAATGCAATTTGGAGTCCAAAATTTCAAAAAAAAGGTAAATGTAGAATGGGTTGGGTTTGTATGAGAATAGTAGGAAATGATAAAGTGAGCTCCGGTCCCAAAAATTATGTGGTCAAAAATTAATGTAGGAAAAAAATAATATAAAGTTTAGAATCTAGAAAGTTGGGCTCCAAATTGGAACTTAATATTCTACAAAACGAGTTTCTACAATATAGAATCTAGAAATTGGGAGGCCCAACCCTTAGCACCCATGGATGGGTTGGGACCAAAATTTTAGAAATTGGGACTAGGGATGAGACTTATTATTCTACAAAATGAGCTCCTACATTCTAAATCTAGAATCTAGAAAATGGGATGGGCCTTACTAATGATGCTCTAAGACTAGCTATGACTAATTTAGATTAGGTCCAAACCAAGTTAGGCTAATCACAATACATGGCAATCAATTAAATAATATTAAAATCACACCATTCTTAATAATATACTAAATTCCAAATAATATATATTAAATTCAATTAAATTCAAAATAACAAAATTACCCTCAAACTGGAAATGATAAATGAAACACCCTAATCACAGGGCTAGGCTCTAGGTCAAGCTGTCTCTAGTGTTACACTAGCAAAATACCAAAATTACAAGTCTTGGTTTAAATAGTTTAAAAATGATTAAAAATCACCAAAAATCATAATATGAAATAAATTTCAATAATTAATAATTATAATTACAAAATTTCAAAATTATCCTTATTTAGAAAACTGGGAGTTACAATCCTACCCACCTTAGAAAAATTTTGTCCTCGAAATTAAGATGATCGTACCCCTTCTAGGTCAAACCCCAACAATCAAGGTCAATAGAAAAGTTATCTAAATCATGCAATTAGAAAGATAACATAGGATTTTGGTAAGTGGCATCAGTCTGAGGTTTCATCTAGCCATTCTAGTCATACTAGATCAAAAGCAATCATAAGGTATCAAAAAAACACACAACAATATGGTAGGGTGCTTCAATTATCAAAGACTGGCTAAGGTATAGGTCAAGGACTCACCTCCAACTAGGTTTGGTGGCTGGGACTCCCTCCCGAAGGCGGAGTCTTGGCTGGGATAAGTATAGCAGGACAGTATCGTAGCATGTGTGCAGCTGACCCACAATACAGGCACACCCCTCTTCTCTTCCTACAGTAGTCCCGTAAATGTCCAAGCTTCTTACAGAAGGTACAGGTAGGCACTCTCCCAGCTGGCCTCTGCTGAACAGGAGTCTGGACTGGATAGGCTGGTCTAGGCTGATAGTCTGGGTGCTCATGGGGCTCTGGGTATACACTGCTCCTCGTCCTCTTAGAACTAGGCTCTCCTCCTGAATGTACCAAATCCCACAGCAGTTGGATACTGCGGCCCTGCTCCTTCAGGATCTCAACCTGAACTCTCTGTGCCTCCAATACATCCCGGAGAAGTCTGGATATCTGAGCTCCATCAGGAAACAAACATGCCGAGGGTATGGTATGGGGTACCGCTCTTGGAGTCAGAGGAGGAGGCGGGGAAGGACTCTTGGTCTCAGATGAGACTGCAGCTCTCTCCTGAGTAACAGGTGATGGAGGGAAACTCTCTGGTGAGGATGCTAACACCTCCTCGATGGCGGGAGGTGCCACTACCCTTGGGTCAGCCTGAGGGGTCACTACCTCCTGAGCAATAGGAGGTGGGAGCACGCTCCTAGTCATATCCGAAGCTGCAGCGGCTCTCAGACGACGGGCTCGGGTCATGGGTGCCATACTGAAAAAAAAGAAGTAAATCAATCATCAAGGCTGTAAGGTAGTCTATCATTCCATATGAAAACTGGTAAAGATAAAAAAAGGAGAACCAGCTACAAGAGTCACTATTTTAAAGCCAGGCTATACTATCATCCCTAAGATAAGGGCCTAATCACAAGTCATCAAATCATCATACTAAGAAAAAAACTACATATGAATAAGCTCTATAAAGCTAAAATATCCCCACTCCTAAATTATTTGATAATGGAAAACAATTTATAATAACAGAAGGGTACGATAGAGATGATATATTTTAAAAACATCCTCAAGATACAGTCTGACAATTATATACGTCTGTCCAAAATCATGTTACTCAGAGTCCTCGCCATGCCAGTAAGCAAGGCTGCGATAAACGATAGATTCCGTAACTGGGGCATGCACCTCTATAATCATGTCGTCTGGAATTCTTGCTATGCCGACTAGTATAGCTGCGAGAAATTTCAAATCTCATAACCAATATACATACATCCGAAGTCAGGTCTCTATGTTTCCGCCATGCCAGCTAATATGGCTGCGATAAACTACAAATTCTATAATCAAGTAGGCGTTTTACCATCCCTGTTATTCCCGTCAACATATGTTATCAGAAAATATCGTAACTCAGGCCATAAAATTCATCTCCATAGGAAAATCAAAATCAACAACGATCCATCAAAATCAAATTCAATAATCAAGGAGTGAGAGCGAGCAAAACAAGGGAAAGGATTTCAAATTTAAGTTTAAATAAGATTCTCAAGGGTCGTCCCAGAAATCTCTCAAGGAGTTCTAACTGTGATTGAGTACCTTCAAAAAAAATATCCTAATCCTACTACAGGCTGTAGTGACACTCTAGTTCGAGTACCACTACAAAATTGTAC
>JANAVB010023999.1:10381648-10479148 GCA_029216955.1 Iris pallida | reverse complement strand
AGGTGGATGGCCATAAATGCTAAGATTAGGGTTTTGGTTTCACTAATTGGGTTATGGGCCTCTATGGGCCTTAAGCCATAAGTCATGGTTTATAAAATCACAAGTCATTAACCAACCTATTCATTATCTCTATTTCCCCAATTTAATCCTAATGACTAGAGTATCATTAACTTAGGTTAAACTAGGGTTTCATAATCTAACCAAGTGGTCATGACTAGGGTTAGCTTGTAGGACAGTCTCCAAAGTCACTATGAGTTAAAGTCAAGAATAGCACTAAATTAAATTATACTAAAAATTACTTAAATTCCAATAATTCTAATTAATACTAACTAACTCTAACCATGGTTAGCTAAGACTAGCTATGACTAATCTAGGTTAGGTCCAAACCAAGTTAGGCTAATCACAATACATGGCAATCAATTAAATAATATTAAAATCACACCATTCTTAATAATATACTAAATTCCAAATAATGTATATTAAATTCAATTAAATTCAAAATGACAAAAATACCCTCAAACTGGAAATGCTAAATGAAACACCCTAATCACAGGGCTAGGCTCTAGGTCAAGCTGTCTCTAGTGTTACAAGAGCAAAATACCAAAATTATAAGTCTATGTTTAAATAGTTTAAAAATGATTAAAAATCACCAAAAATCATAATATGAAATAAATTTCAATAATTAATAATTATAATTACAAAATTTCAAAATTATCTTCATCTGAAAAATTGGATGTTACACAAATTGAAAAGCACAATACTCTAGAGGGGGGTTCAATAGAGTAGCCAGCGGAAATTAGCTACTTAAAAAATTGTTAGTAACAAGATCACAGATAATATATCACAGGTAAGTAAATAAAAAGCAGAAATCAGAAAGCAAACGCAAACACGACGATGTATATTAGTTTTTCTTTTATGAGGACTAGTCCAGTCGGAAGAACTCTAGCTTTCAGTTGAATCCACTATTGGAAAATACCACAAGTTTTCATCCGAAGTTCTTACAACTTCTACAACGCGAGCTTTGATCCGAAGTACTTGACCAACTTCAATTATGAAGTGTCTATCTTCAATCAAGCCTCTGATTACAATCACTCTGAACTTCTAGACCATACCGCACTGGCAAATCGACTAGAGGATTGTAACTGACTTGGGATTTGAAAATGAATAGCTCAGAACACTTTGAAAGAAGTAGTAGGCTTATAGAGAAGAGATATGAAAGCAAATTGGTGTATTGAAATGATCAAAATTCTTCTCTATTTATAGTTTTTCTAAAGGCATAACTCTATCAGAATTCGGGCAGAACTCCATGAGAAAATCTCGACAAGATCCGTAACTGTAGGAAGACCAAGTTCAAAATCCAACCGGCACTAACCGAACTTTGGCCGAACTCGGGCCGAATTCTGTTGGAGTTCTGTCAGGGTTTTGCAAATTGGTTTTAGGCTTTTTGAATAGATCAAGCAGTTAGAAAGTAGTTTTGGCTTTTGTAAGTGGGCTTGTTTTCAAAATGAAAGGGTATTTTAAAAATGTTTCTTGGATTGCCTATTTGATAGTACGATAAATTTTACATCATATTTCTAGACTCAATAAATATAAAAAATACATTAATAAAATAGGAAAACCAATAGCCCTTTGATGCCGTATTTCTTCTGATATTTGAGCAGACATGAAGATGCCTTTTTTCTTGACGGCGGTCGTCCAAAGATAAACATATCTAGAAATCTGAATACCTTTCGGTGGCTTCGCCACCGAACCTCCACGGGTGGCGTTGTCCCTCGATTCCTGTCCGCTGACCGGGCAACAGAACCCCCGATGCGAGGCACCGAATAGGTCGTTAGGCGGTTCAGAGAAATCTTCTTGTATGATGTCGTCTTTGGTCCATCATTAATTCTCCATTGTATATGTTCTGGTTTGACAAATCTTGATCATGCTTACTGCATGTCTACAAGAACATGTTAGACAAACAGAACAATATGATACAAGCATAGCAATATTGATATAGTGAATATTTAGGACAATGCTAAGTTTAAGTAGCAACCTGATTGTGATTACATGAATATTAGTGACGTCAATATGTTAAACTTAATTGATTAGCCATATTAAAAAACATGATATAATCATTGGGCTAACAATTTTCCCCTTTTTGATTATGGCAAATCTTTTAAGTTTAAGATATATACAATAGATGCATGTATCACTAATAAACACATATTACTAGAATATTGTGTGCTAATTTAAACTTATTTCTCCTCCTTTGACATGATAAAAAATAAGCTCCCACGTAATAATAGATAAAACGAACTCAAGAATAAGTAAATGAGAAAGGGAAAAATAATCATGATCAAGGATTAGGAGAACAGTGTAATGACAAGTTTTAGAAAATTACATAAAATAGAAAAAATATGTCAAAACATAATATAATGTATAAATGAAACTGTAGTTTTGAAATTGACCAATAAAGGATTTTAATAAAAAAATTATCAATATAGTAGAAATCAATCATTGGTCATAAATAATTCATGAGTATTTCACAGATCTTGTATATACAAAAAAAAATCAAGAATATAATGAGACTCTTAACAATGATAAAAAAAAAATTATGATTCATAATTTGTCCATACAAATTAGTGAATCAATTCCATAAAGAGTATAATCATAGAAAAAGAAATCAAAATAAATATACTAGATTCTATTCAAAAGCTATACCAAATTTCATGCATTTGAATTCAATTACCTTAGCATGATATATGAATATCCATTAGATAAACATGAAGGTAATGAAGAGAAAATACTTGAAAAGGAGAAATTCAGTCGACCTGAGTGCTCCCCCACAAAATATGATCAGTCTAAATATAGATAACCATGAACTTTGAGATAAAATCTCAATAAGAAATGCCAAAATTAATTTAAACTCAAAAGATTTATCAATGAAGATAATTAAATATATTTGGCAAAATAAATTTTTAGAAACTTGAATAAAATGAGCGAATTAAAAATAAATAAATAATAATAGTAATCATATATTCTCTCATCTAATACAAACCAAATATCATGAACCAATCAACAAGATATGTTAAGTAAAAGAATATATGTTCATGATAAACTAGGTATACCACATATTAAGGGCATAAAAGAATTAAAACAATTAATTTACTCCCCCTTAAAATATGCGTATCTAGTTCCGAAGTAATTTATATGCAATAATAGATAAAATAAATAATCATAAGATCTAAGGAATAACCAAGATATGCATCTTTTCTTTCCTTTGATTAAATGCATATAAAGTTCCAAACTTAAAAACAAATATCATCTTTAGGCAAATAAAAGAAATATCTAATGAATAAATGCTTAAAGATGAACAAACAAAATATATCTCCAATATATATATATATATATATATATATATATATATATATATATATATTTTAATATATATATATAAATATATATATATATATATATATATATTTTTTTTAATATATATTTTTAATATATAAATATATAAATATATATATATATATATATATATATATATATATATATATATATATATATATATTTATATATAAATATATAAATATATAATATATAAAAATATATATATATATATATATATATATATATATATATATATATATATATATATATATATATATATATATATATATATATATATATATATATCAGTATGTATTAAGAAAAAAAAAAGAAAAAAAAAATTATATATATATATATATATATATATATATATATATATATATATATATATATATATATATATATATATATATATATATTTTATTTTTTTTATTTTTTTATTTATATATATATATATATATATATATATATATATATATATATATATATATATATATATATATATATATATATATATATATATATATATATATATATATATATATTATATAAAATATATTATATATATATATATTATATATAAAAATATATATATATATATATATTATAAAAGAAATAATTGAAGACATTAAAAGATTTTAAAAAATGTCTTTAATAATAACATTTGAGTACCAGACAGATTCAATAAATTAAAAAAAAATCAAAAACACTTTTCAAAAATGTGAAATTTATTACGAAAAATAGTCTTAATAAATGTTCAAAATACTACCCTATCGGTTTGTTTAAACTGCTACTCTTAAGATAAGACAGAGCTTGATTCTGTTGATAAGAGCAATATCTTATCGGTTTGTTTAAACTACAGATAAGGACAAAATTTGTTCTTATGGATGGGAGCTATATCTAACTGGTTTGTTTAAACCAATGGCCCTCTAAGATAAGACGAAATAAATTCAGGGATAGGAACAGAATTTGCTTAGGTTCATCCGATCAACAAATAAGCACACGCTATGTGTCGTTTATTCAATAATGTTGATAACTCCATAAAGATCTCGATAAAAAAGAATCCTCGTGCTTGCCACGTGTCAGTTCAGTCGCAGCCTTCACCATGACCCCCTCAAGATTCTTCCATATCTCCCAGTGCAGCGTTCCTGCACAATCCTTATGCACATCGCATATGTGCTCCCCCTATAAATAGAAGGAGTTTTCCTTCGATAAAGAGGCTTCAAAATCTTCGACTTCGGCATCCTCTTGATTGGTTATCCTAGAGTTTCAATCACCAGCACCAGAAAGTCAAAGCAAGTCCAACTCGTCGTCAGATCGTCAATGGAGTGAAGTAGCCGCTGTAAGTGCTCGATCTCCACCGCCACACTTTCCTAGAAATTTTGTACTTAGATCTCCTGTTTAGGAATCAAGTGTACTCTTTTTACGTTTAAAATAAAAAAGTTCGTATAACCTTTTGTCATGGCAAACAAGATGGCGACTCTGCTGGGGACTTCTTTCTCCTCCAACGAGAAGGTAGTGGCACAATCTGACAACAACTTGCTGGGATATTTTTAGAAGACGTTGGTCGTACGTTTCGACCAACAAGCTTTTAAAGATATCCTTTCTGAGGAGAAGTCGAGTACTTCGAAGCAGTTTGTAAAACTGAAGAAGACTCGACGCACCTGGGTGTCGAAGGCGGCTGCGACGAGCAGCACCACGTAGGGGACTGCGCTCCGGAACCCCCTGATCGACGAAGCCCAGAAGAAAATTTTGGCTACTACTACCATGCCGCCTCGCTCGATTCCCACTCTGGAAAAGCGTAGCGAAGAGTAAGACTCTCCTATGGCGGGCCTAACAAAGGCACAATACCGAAGGAAGCGCACAGTGGCTTAACCGCTTATGGAGGGAGCGGTGCCGGCGAGAAGATCTCTCTTTGACAGAATTACCTACCCATCGGGTAAGGCTACATTGGACTCTGAACGTTACACACTCCTGGAGGTAACTTAAAGAGATCCAAGGTAGCACGTGCCCTATGCGGCTAAAGTGCTATACCAACCACTATATTGGATTCTGAATACTATACACCCTCTGGGGGTAGTAGGAAGAAATCCAAGGCACCATGCGCCTTGTGCAACCAACGTGCTATGCCAACAGCCAACCAAAGGCCCGTGTTGACAATCACACGCGCAGCCAATGAAAAGCTATACAAAACAGGTCCGAGTGCCTCAACGCCTCGACCGATAGAACCCTGCTGTCACTTGAGCACTCATGTGCACGATTCAGGACATGGGTTATATTCTACTTAGAAAGACTCACGTGAACAGTGTTCCTGTAATCATGGAAGTAGTCCACCTCAACATTAATTTTCTGATTAGGACCTAAGCGTGTCCTGCATGCGGGAACTAAGAAGAGAGAAGCTATCTCCATATCCTCACTCCTATGTGCAGCTTCCCTGTGCGTGCAATAGGAGTGCTGGAATGAAGACCCCAATGCTTTCCCACAAGCGTAAAGTAGAAGAGAAGCCTGTGGCGCAAGATATGCCAAACCAAGGCATATTTGTACCCAGTTCACCATCAACTATTGCTGTCACCAGGCAGCCACATCGCCACAGAGGAGATAATCCATCTTCCAAAGACTACGACCAATGGCGGCTATACATCAGGGACTCGACTGGGGGTCGTCGAGCAAGGAATAAGAGGAACTCCATGTTGATCCATGCAACGCAACCTGGGGTTCTCCATCTCTCAAGTAGCTGTCCGAAAACCCTCCCATCTCGGTCGACAAGCCCAAGAAGCGGCCTGGGAGTAGCAAGACGAAAGTACCCAACACAGGTGTGTTCTAACACATGCGCACCAAGTCTAGTTCCTTGTCGCAAAAACATGCCACGTCAGATGCTGGGGGTAGCCAATCCTCTATAGGTGCAGGTAGACAAAAAGCGGAGAAAAGCAATTACAATGAGTCAGAGGATGATTGCAACCTACCGATCCATCCTCAAGACGATGGGACTCAGCCCTCTGAACCGGAGAGTGAAAGATCTAATGTCCCTTTTACCTACCCACACATGGTGTCCGTGTTTATGGCCGAAGGTGACAACAACGCAGAAAGTAGCGAAGACTCTAGTCAGCAGAAACGTATAGAGGTTCACAAAGAGAGCCTAAACACGTTGAATATTACTATAAAGTCCTTAGCTTCTGTGGTTCTGGAGATCAAGGGGAGATTGACCTCCTCTGGCTCCACTCCTGCTCCAGACCCAGCGGCTAACAGTGGGTCCATTTTGCTTCCCATCGCGAGCCAAGCAGCACAGCATTATCTACTCCATCAACAATCGGGCCTACAGTGTCGAATAAAATGTAGAAGCCATCAAAGAATTGTATGCTCGCTATGACGCCAAAGAAAAGCGAGCAACACTCCAAAAGATGGGGATTCGACAGCCATATCCTGCCGAATGGGACAATGTGATCTATCCTCCCAAATATAATCTGTAGACGCTCACGATGTTCGATGTAAATGAGTCTCCCTGCCGATACTTGAGATACTTTGCCACAGTAACGGGGCATCTGCCAAAGGATGATGCCCTCCTCACCAACATATTCGTAGAAGCCCTGTAGGGGGTAGCCTACGAATGGTTTTGCAGTCTTTTGGACAACTGCATTTCATCTTTTAAAGACTTGAAGAACCTATTCCTCAATCGATTCTATGAAGGATGAATGGACATGACGATGTCGACACTCATGGACATCATTCAGAAGGAGAAAGAGCTGGTGGGCGCATACACTGAACGCTTCCACCAGGCCGCGTTGAGGTTACCTCCTGGTATACCTGAGCCCATGCTTATGGACTCCTGCCGCAAGAATATGCTTCCTGCGATCAAGTTGTGGCACAGTGCTCCATGCATAGAGTGGACGCGTTTCATCACAAAGGTGGATGTGGCTCAATGAAGAGCGCAGGATGCACAATTGCTGGGACTGAATTTCCCCTCCCTCGAAGATAAAGGGAAGCACTCATCCGGCAACAAAGATGGAAAAGGGAAGCAAGCCATGACCGTCAATATTTCTAAAGGTTCGGCATCAGGGAACCCGAAGCCGACCAAAGTGCAGAGGCCGATAGAGACCTACTCTTTCAACGATGAAGACACACTAGAGCTCTTCGATATGTTAGCAAAGAGTGGAAAACTTCAGCTTCCGTCGCCTAAGCGTCCCGATGAAGTAGAAAAGGTGGCCAATCCAAAATACTGCCACTACCACTAGTATGTCCACCATTCGACACATGATTATTACGTGTTGAAAAGACAAATCCAGTGCCTCATCGACGCTAAAGTTATCTCACTCAATTATGAGGAGTAGACTGTTACCGCCAACATGGTCACTCTCCAGTTCAGAAGTTTTTCGAGAATAGAGACTCAACACATCGTCGTCCCCATCTCGAGATTGACGATGGAAGTAGTCAATCTTCCACCAGCCCGTGACAACGCCCAAGGCCTCATCCCATTTACAACACCGTGAGGCAAAGTAATGCGGATCCATCCTGATCTTACTCCAGCCATGATGACGCATGTAGTGCGCTCTGTCAAGGAAAAGAAGGAGAGGTCATGCGTATGATCTCTATGACAACTGAGGACACCCTGGTTACCACTCGTTCGGCTCACCAGCGAGAAGAGAATCAAGCTCCAGATGAAGAGAAACCTCCACCCATTGTAGCCAACATCTCCGACACATCGGAAGCAGGCCCGTCCCAAGCGTCTGCTGCAGATAGACAAAAGCAGAAAGAGGTTCACTTTGACAAACCTTTAAGAAAAGACTCGACAGTAGGGCCAATCGAGCCCTATAATTTTGACATATTGGCGCAGCTGGCCAACACTCCGGCTCGACTATCACTCTTCGAGCTTCTCCGTCTCTCCAAAGAGACTCGAGATGCCCTCAGCAAAGCTTTACAGAACACTGACTCCTTCCACATTCAGGTGCAACCGCCCAAGTAGAACCCTGCTGAATGTCCACATTGTCATAGTATGGTCGAGGTTATCCCTAACATCACCTTTACTCAGTAGGACATGCTACTGAAAATGAATCGGCACAACTGACCCCTATACTATATAGGGTATGTTGGTGCCATTAAGGTCGATCGCATCCACATCGACCATGGCTCTTCTCTCAGCATCATCCCTCGAAGTTTACCCCATGCTTTGGGGATCCCGATGCATCGGCTAACTGCGTCGAACACTACAATCAGTCGTTTCAACTATGGGAAAAGTGAACCCTGTAGACGCATAAAATTTTAGCAAATAAAGCCTTATGTGCCCAAGACAAAAGAGGACATATGCGCCCAAGTAAAGCTCCTATGTGCTCAAGTCACCCTGTGAAGCTCCTATGCGCCCATCATCCTGCGAAGTTCTATGCGCCCAAGCCTGTGAAGCTCTATGCGCCCAAGCAACCCTCTGTGAAGGAGGGCGCATAACCTGAAACAGGGCTATGTGCCCAAGCTTGACTCGGTCAAAGCCATGATCAAAACGTGTACTGAAGCGTACGGCCATGACAGTCTCCACGAGCAGTCGTGCACCGAAGCATGCGGCCACGTCACCACCACGACCAACACACGATATTGCAGCCTGCATGCGCCTACACCCTATGCATCCAATGCAGGACTATGTGCCCACATGAAGACCAGTATACTTTTTTCATGTGGGTGCATAACATCATTCCAGCTCAAGAACGACAATAAAAAGGGGCCTCATCTCTCTTCAAAACACAGAACGGAGAGAATTTTTAAGAGCCAAATTGCTGCACTTCTTGCCAGTGAGCCGAGAGTTAGCAATTTTCATAGATTTTCTCCCACTTTTGTAATCGGAGTGTCAACGGAGTAAAGAAGCAACTACCGCTCGATCTCCATCGTCCCATTCCCTAGAATTCTTTTTTGTACTCGGAGATCCTCAACGCAGGATCTCTACGGCGTATTCGATTTGTGGTACCTTGCGCCAATAAAGAAAAGATAATATTTTCTTCTTCTTTTTGTATGTGTCCACAAAAATGGCGACTCTGCTGGGGACTACCTTTTTCTCTGACGAGAAGGTGGTGACGCAATCCGATACCGACAAAGTGGGGAGCACTCAGAAGATGCTGATCGTAAAGTTCGATCAGCAAGCGTTCGAAGAGATGCTCTCGAGGGATGGCTCTACTCCTTCAAAATAAGCAAAGTCAAACAAGTCTCGCAAGACTTGGCTTCCGAAGGCTCGCTGTGCATATCCTGCTAGTGTCATAGCAGATATGCAACTGGCGGACTCTGTCACATGGACGCATGACTCTGCCACAGAAGTTCCCCAAATGGAGAAGGCTCACACCGTTCCGGGCTCTACTAGCCTAGTGACTTTTTTCCTGCACAACCAACAATAGAGTGTTCGACGCTCGAGACTTGGCAAAGAAAAATACTACGATGCCAAGAATCGGGGCGTACGACACTCTGGAAAAACCTGACGAGGCTCACAAACGAAGGAGACAAAACTGGAAGAAAACATCGTTGCTCCACCAAGCATGCGCCCAAAGCCATGCGCCCAAGGAGATGTTTGGGCGAATAACCCCAACCAAAATGCTTCTGTCTTCAATAGACTAGACATCCAGGGTCATGCGCCCAAGTCTATGCGCACAACCTCACTGGATCTATACTATGCGCCCACATCAAGGAGGCTCAGACATACTGTCAAGGAGAATACACCTAAGGCCAGCCTCCAAGGCCTATGCGCCTACAACAAAAAGACAGGCCCTAACGTATATAACACGAGGCTGTCTTCAAGGACATCTCATAACTTAGGTGTGGGGGTTGCCCCTGCACGTGAACTAAGTCTGGATGCGCCAACTCTCCTTATGAACCCGCATGCAAAGCTCGGTGATGCATGCAACATGGGTTGTAAGGCAAAACTCCCTTCTGCTGACTTGCGCAACATGATAAATTATAAGCATAAAGCGAGGGAAGAAATAACAATTTATAGTGCAAATCCGTGCACCAGTATTGTTATCAACTGTTGCTGCTCCAAAGCAATAAGAGTGCCTCAGAGAAAGTCCGTGTTTTGACGGCTGCATTTCTCTGACGATGAAAAGCCACTGTAAGTTTCATCTAACATGGCTTCATGGGGTCACCCTTACGGAAGCCCCAGTCAAAGACGGTGGACTACGAACTCAACTTTCTCTCATAGTTCTGCGAGAAGAAGAAGAAGAAGTCCACCAACAGATGGCCAGCAGGCTGTCACATCTGAAGGAGTCTATATGGGTACTCGGTCAAAGGCAAGATTCTGTATGGACGATGAAGACTCCTATGCTGGGGGTAGTATTCCCTCAGAGTCTGAAGCGGATGACCTCCACGCTGGGGGTAGCCTTCCAGAGGACGACGATCCCTCAGAATCTGATGGCAACTATCTACCTCTTCTACCTGAAGATGAAGGACTTGTTCACTCAGAGACAGACAGTATCAACACCAGTTGTACTATTTCTTCTGTTCATCCTCGCATATTATCTACATATATGATGGACGAAGAAAGACCTGAAGAAGCCAGTGATCAGACCAGCAAACGGCTAGAGGGTCCTGAAATAGCATTCGCCAAGATCACTGATATGCTTACCAGTATTATGGCGGTTCAAGCTGCTGGGGCTGTTCCTCCACCCCAATAAAATGTCTTAGCCCACGCTAGTCCGGCTCATAGCAACAACCCTCCTTCACTACAAAATGAGTATTATTTCGTTACGCCTCCTCTAAATCTTGCAAATACTAGGGGTGGTCCTTCGCCAACGACGTCTGACAACCGTTCAGCAGCCGTTTCCCAACACCTGCTTAATCAACATGATGCAATTGATTCCCTGGTCGCCCGTCTCGACACCATCTCGTACAAAGACGAGCTTCAGAAGATGGGGATATCTCAACCGTATCCCCCTGAGTGGGAGAATGCTACGTGCCCTCCTAACTACAAGCCGCTGATGCTGAATTCATTTGACGGGTTGACTTTTCATCGTCAGCACATGACATACTTCAACACGCAGACTCTACACTTACCCAGAGATGATCCGTTCTTGTCGAAGCTGTTTATTAGCACCTTGTAGGAGGTCGCTTTCGAATGGTTCTGCAGTCTGTCTGACGGATGTATCAATTTATTTAAAGACTTGGAGGGGTTGTTCCTCAACAGGTTTTACGAGAGTGGTATGCATGTTAGTATGTCCACCCTTATCGAGACCAAGCAGAGGAGGACTGAGTTGTCATCGCCTTCATCGAACGCTTCAGGCGGCTAGCACTGAAGATGCCCTTCGGCATACTAGATTCAGAACTTATGGATACTTGTCGACATAACTTTCTTCCTACGGTAAAGTTTTATCTGGGTATACATAAGTATGATACATGGCCCACTTTTATTGGGGCCGCTGATGCTGCTGAAAACGTCTTTCCTAACTTGGAACTACTGGGGTTGAAAACACCTAAATCCGAAGATAAGGGCAAGCATCCTTAAACTATTCCTGTTCGTGGGGGTAAAGGGAAAGAAGTCCTGAAGGTTGACACTTCCAAAGGAGCTTCCAATTCTCAGGGCGCCTCCGACAAGCCTAAGGAGACCTTCTCCTTTGACAAAGATGATGTCATTACCATCTTTCACACATTGATGAAGGATAATATGCTGACATTACCTCCACCACGATGTCCTGTAGAGGCGAGCCAGCTCAACGATCCCAAATACTGTCTCTATCATCAGTACGTGCACCATTCCACCAAGGACTGCATCGTCCTGAAAAAGAAGATACAATAGCTTATCGACAGCCAAGTGATCAACCTCGAAGCTGAAGACAAGGTCGTATCTTCTAACATGATCTCTCTTCAGTTTGGTGACTTTCCTCCCGCAGAAGCCCCAGACGGCGTGGTCCTGATTCCTAAGGCAATAATGGAAGTCGTTAACCTACCGCCAGCTCGCAACACTACCTTGGTGCCACTCACGACTGAACGTGGTGAGATCATGTGTGTCCATCTGGACCTTGTGCAAGAAGTGATGCAGGAGGTGGTACCTCCCAAAGCAAAAAGGAGCAAGAAATACAAGTAATACCATATGGTGTACTCTCCCATCTATGAGGTTCTATCTGGCGAGACGCGATCGGGGAAGACTTATCTTCAAACATACGATCCTGTACAAGAAGAAGCAGTACCTTCTCAACCTTCTGCTGCCCCTACAAGCTCAGAAGCCGGCCCGTCTAAGCCTCCAACTACGGACAAAGCCAAGCAGAAGGAGATGTAGTTTGAGAAATCTCTGGAGGCTCCAACTTTCGAAAGCATGGATCGGCCCTACAACTTTGACATACTGGCACAACTAGCCAATACACCTGCCAGGTTGTCTCTGTTCGATCTATTGCGACTCTCCAAAGAAACACGAAAGGCCTTAATTGAGGCTTTACTACATGTCGACTCTTATCTCGCTGAAGTCAAAGTCCCCAGTGAAGATCCTGTATCCTGTCCCCACTGCCATAGTACTATGGAAGTGGTGTCCAATATTACCTTTTCACAGGAGGACGTGCTACTAAAAAATAATCGTCATGATAGACCCCCGTACTATACAGGGTATATCGGGGCGATCAAGGTAGACCGCATGCACATCGATCCAGGATCCTCCCTCAGCATCATTCCTAGAAGTTTGCTTCAAATTCTGGGAATCCCTCTGCACAAGCTATCTGCAACCAACACAACTATCATGGCTTTTAATGCTGGTCGAAGCCACCCGCTTGGCAAGATCCATCTCAAGTACCAGATCGGTGATCTCCGAACGGAGGTTTTTTGCTATGTGATCGATGCCAATGTATCCTACAATATCATGTTGGGACATCCATGGATACACGAAAACATAATCGTTCCTTCTACACTTCACCAGTGCTTCAAATACGTCAACAGTGACGGTATCATAAAGACGGAGTTTGTCGATGTCGATCCATTTAAGGGCATCGAAGCCTACTATGGAGATTCGGTACTTTACCAATCTCAGCCCCTCAAGGATGACGGCAACGAAGCTGACAATGAGACTGAAGCAAGTTCATCCTCTAATGATGGTCCCCTGATCATCCGAGTCAAATGACGTACTACTCCAAAAAGTACTCCGAAGTCTCTCACAATCTGGGTAAAAAAGAAGAACCCTGAAAAGGTCAAACCATTGACCATCACTCTCAGCAAGACACCCCGGAAGGAATCTACTGATGCCCGTCCTTCCAATCTTGAAGAATTACCCTATGTAGTGAACTCGACCGAGACTGTGGCTCCTCTTCCAGATGATGATCCTCTCAATGAGTATATCAATACTCATAGTAATGTACCTTCAACGGATGATGTTATCCCTGAAGAAGAACTTGCATATTTCTTTAGTAAAGGTTTATCTTTGAATTACTCCGATGTCTATCTGTAATGCCCCAGTACCAAAATACTTAGGACTAGGTACGTATCCATGCCAGCTGCATACATACGAAGTATACTCCAATATATGGAAACCTCGTATGAATATATAAGCTGTAAAATGCAGTAAATCCAGAATAACTAAATCTCATCCACTAGATAAATAAATGATATAAGAGCAACTTTGAATTTGTCATTTATACAATCATTGGACGAAGACAAAGTCCACTACCAACTATCTCAAATAAAATGTACAAGAAGTGATCGATAAAATAATGAGACGAACCAAGCGCAATCGTCTTCGAAAGAATGGAGAAGATCACGTCCTTGGCTAGAACACCTGCAAATTCACAGAAGCACACACCTGGAGAGATAACCAGGTCCTCAGAGGGACGTAACAAGACACATAATATCATGCCATATAAACTGAATAAATATTGCTCAAATAAATAAGTAAATCAAATTATAACATGGTCCAATACGTACCTACTGAACGAGCGTACATCCCCCCAACCAAACAAGGACAGGAGATGGTAAACTAATTCACGGTGACGTATCTTTCCATGCCATGAATCCAATATGGTATCCGGACCCCAACAAGGTTTAATACCTTCTCATCGAAGTAGTAAGTCACACCTACAACCAAACAAGGACAAGATGTGACAAACTAATCCGCGACAAGTTATTGTTCCAAGCCACGGTCAGATACAAGTACCCAAACCAAAAGTACTCGTACCTAACGGATAAGGTGCCTAACCATTCTAAGTGATATGTAGTTAAGAACAATACTTCCTACGAATGGGCTCTGGCTAAATAGGATCGGCATAGTCCCCCTTCGACACCAGAGGTCCCATCAGTAAGAGCATGACGTTCTGCAGAATCGCCAGTGGCCATCAGTAATCATGGGTCATCAATCCCGTATCTCCAGCGGAGAGTCCGGGTCACAAAGGGAAGTTCATCGAAGCCCATACGCTAAGGAATCGTCCTCTCTACCCAATGCCTACTGTGTTGTATCCACAACACAAAACCACTATAACCGCTAAGTCAAACTAGCATGCAACCTCTATTAGCGGTTATTCCTATCGCACGGCTTATACGTACTGGTGCCCAGCCAATCACGCACTTCCATGTCCTACATGCGACACACAACTTCGTGGTACAACGTGTCAAGGCCAATGAATGCAACACACAAGGTGGTCCCTTAAATCTAGATTTAATTTGTAAGAAAAATAATACATAGCAGGAAATATAAATGGACAGTAAGTTCTAACAGTTATGCCATGTATCACAGTTTATTTTGCATAAAGAAAATAAATAATGCATGAAATATGAGCTAAAATAAATAAACAGCAAATGGGAAGGTGTCTTGCCTGAGGTCCTTGCTGGTGAACCGATAATCCTGTTGGGTACAGAATAGTCACAGGCTACACAAGATAACTCAGACGATGTGACAAACTTCTAAAATAAAATATTCTGGAAAATTTTTAGGAAAAATATATGATATGTATTTTTCTGTCAGTATTCCGAAACTTCAAACGGATCGTGATTCTGATTCCTGGGTCTCCCAGAATCTCAAAAACACTAAAACGTGTCAGATTTTGGACCACTGACACTCACAAATTTTTTAGAAAATTAAGTTCCGAATTTATGAAAATAAAATTTACATTCAGAAAATATACCTCAATACGATTCCAACAAAAAAAACTGGTGGTCAAAAGGAGTCCGGAGTTGGGAGTTATGGTCATTCGAAGTTGCTACAACCTTTGAAAATTGAGGCTGAATTTATGACGAAAAAAGAGAGAAATTTTGACAAGGATGGTTTGAAAGATGATTTGTGGTGAAAATAATATGGAGGAGTACCTGTCTATTTATAGGATGTGGGAATTCCCAATTAGATAAGAATTATGATTCCTTTAAACCTAATTTAGATATTTCCTAATTTAATTTAAAAGCAATCAAATCCAAATCCAAATCCAAATCCAAATCTAATTTAAATCAAATCAAATCAAATTCTCTTAGTTTAAAATCAAATCAATTAAATTCAATTTAAATCTATTTAAATTTTTAGCTCAAAATCAAATGGGATAAATAAATTTCGAATATTTAACTATTTAAATAAATCCAAAAATCAAATCAAGATTTAAATGGCCACCATAACTTCCAAATATATTTTTTCAAAATACCAATAATAATAATTTCGAAAATAATAAATATTTTTAAATATCTTTTTGAATAATAAATCTCAAAAATTATATTTTTATTTAAATTAAACTTACAAATATTTATGAAATATATGTATGCATGAATAATATTATTTATTCCAAATAAAAGGCCTTTCATAAATAAAATCATAAATTTAGGAAATTTTGATAGCTAAATTAAATATTATATATATTATTTTGAAACTATAAAAATAAAAAAAATATTTTTCTCAAAATATGTACGCTCGCACATATTCGTACTCGTCGAGCAACTACGAAAAATAAAATTTCGTGCGCGACGTACAATACGACTATGCGACATACAATACAAAAATTTTAAATCAGTACCAAATTTAATATATATAAAAAATATAGTGAAAATTTAGGGATTTTATATTCTACCCAACTTAAAAGAATTTCGTCCTCAAAATTAAGAATTAGGAGGGGGCGAGAAGGCACAACGGTAGATAGGAGGGTTTAAGAAAGTTTATATGGTCGTAGTCTAGGTTGAGGGTATGATTAAGAGACGATTGTAATAACTCTTAAATTGAAGTGATTAGAAAGTCAAGATTGTAAATTTAGTGTCGAGGGAAAAGTCGAGTAGTTCAAGACAAAGATATGGTTACATTGGGTGGTAATGGTCATGGTGGTAGGACAGTTTGAGGAGTTTTAGTACGACGCTTTCGTCCTTCTAAAATAGGTGAAGGCGAACGCAATATAGAGTTCGAAGGAGGCATTATCGAATACGAATACGTGGTTCAAAGGCGACCGAATAATTCAAAAGGAGTTGTCAAGGCAGTCGCGGGTGGGACTCTAGAGGACAAGTTGAGCTATGTCCCCATCCACGTAGGATAATATGTGATAAGCCAACCAAAGTGCAATAGGTTGATCAGACCATCATGCACCAGTTCTGATTAGACAATATGTTAGTGGGTGCACCCAATAAAATATGTCATGATCAAGCTTGATAACGAAATAAGCTTGCAAAACTGGAGCTACGTTAGCAGCGCGAGATAGTCAAAATATGAGCAATGGAGGTACTGATGAAGGAAATTTTAAATAGTCCCAGATCTTTTAAGATCAAGACTCGCCTGAAGTTCGGGCCTATACAGTTGTCTTGGTTGACTAGCTAAGTTAGGGTCCTCTGAACTTATAGGCTAAGCAAACTTATCCACATGGGTCACAAGGACAAAGGCTTTGTTGGGCCGTGAGGTATTCTACCCAACTTACAAGAGTTAAACTAGTAATGGGATGAGACAATGGGTTAGGCAATCAAGATAAAGTACAAATTTAAGCATTTAAGGAATTTAGTAAAACACAATCACATATCGGGTCGAAAGAATTGAGTTGAGGTTGAATCCCTATCCGTGGTCGAAAATATATCGGTATCATGGTAAAGATTATAGTTTGGCCATTTTGACCATAAAGTCATATTAATAAATAGAGTACAAGGAGATGGGTTTTGGTGGGATATGATATGTCTACAGGAAGGTGGACTTGTCTAGGTCTTACATATGAAATTTGTTGGAAGGAAAAGTGTAGTGTTGTACTCCAAATATACAAGTCATGGTAGGGGACGCCAGAAGATCAAAAATAGAAAGTGGGAGTTCACGAGGTGATAATTAATGCACAAAATAAAGAAGATCAAGTTAAAGCGTGAAATAAAATTAATTAAAGAATCCAGTAAAAATAATTTAGGAACACAATTTCAGAGAGAAGATAGTCTCCTAGATGAATACAGTTAAGGAACCATTAACTCATTATTCAAATTACAAATAGGTTAGAAGGTCGTAATTAAAAGATCTAGAATTGAAGGAAGGTCGAGTAAGTCGAGATGGAAATATAGTCACATAGCTGGGTTGATGAGTAACAACACTTCTGTATATACTACTATCATGGTCATAAGTGACATGGCAATTAGTGCGGAATACTCAATAGGGTTATCTTGGGGCCTACCATTAAAATTTAACTCAAGTTTCCTCCAAAAGTTTCAAAAATATACCATCAAAATTTGTATTTACTCCAAGCTGTTCAAATTTATCATAAAAAAATTTAAATCACTCTCATAAATCTCAAAGCAAAATTTTATCACGTTACTACTAACCTTTTCCAAAATTAACGTTTAAATTCAACTATTTAACTCAAGAGTTCATAATTTACGAATCCATAAAAATTTCACAATCAATCAAAAATTTAACACTCTAAAATTTTCAATTAATTTATAATAAAACTCTTAGCATATTAAAAGCAATCTCAAAAAAATTAAGCTCAATGCTCTAATCAATTTTAACTTCTATTTATGCTATGTTATTCCAACAAACTCACAACTTTTAAATGGTAACTTCCTTTAATCAATCAAAATAACTTTCCATCACAACCTTCGAAATTCCTCAAAAAAAAATTTAATATTAGCAATCCCACATTAAACTAAATTTTTAAATAATCTTATCAGTTAAAATCTATTTTTTTTACCAAAAATCTAAATAGATTTATAAATCCTCAATCATTGGACACAATTTAAAATAAAGAAAAATTCTCAAAAATCGTTTTTATAACTTTCAAATATTTTAAACCAAAATTCACCGTCATTACTTTCCCTTAAAATTTAAAATTTTATAAACATGAAAACCGCAAGTTGTACAACTCCGTTTAAATAATTCCTACGGCCATTTTTAAAAGCTAAGATCATTTTCAAACCAAATCTATAACTGTTCAAGGTGCATAACTATAATACAATAAATCATGAACATTAAAACTCGAAAACCAAATAAATTTTATATTTGTTCAAAGATGTATATCTATCACCCAAACTCATAAATATCACAACTCGAAAAGCAAATCAATTTTATACTTGTGCAAGGATGTATAACTATAATCCAATAAATCATAAATATCAAATTTTTGAAAATTAATCAATTTCTTAAACCAAGTATGAAATTCTATAAATCCTCTGGTGTTTACTATTTAGAAATCTCAAGGTTAAAACTTTCCGTGGTAATATCCTACTTTACAAATTACTAATCATTAAATCATACTAAAAAAAACCCTTTAACTCAATTAGAGTCTTAAATGTATTTCAATTGCCAATATAACCATTCTAGCCATGTGTTTGACCTATGAGCATATACTATTGTAGTCATCTTCCTAGTTGACACTAAGCACGAAAATAAGAATCAACGGTAGAAAGGAATCAAGCAAGATGCAATTCAAGGAAGTCGAACGAGAGTTCGAAATTTGAAGCCAAGGGAAGAGGTCAAGCTGTATGGATGAGATTCCTATAATTCTAATCCTATGTTGCAGGTTCACATCGGTACAGTAACGTAACCGAAGTGACAAACTCGACCTGCATGGGCCACCACAAAAATATGTAATGCCCCAGTCCCAAAATACTTAGGACTAGGTACGTATCCATGCCTGCTGCATACATACGAAGTGTAGGAACGATATAGTAAAGAGTAATACTCTAGAGGGGGGGTGAATAGAGTTGGCAGCGGAATAATGCTAAATAAAAAATGTTAGCAACATAATCACAGTATATAATCACAATTAAAATAATGTAAAGGCAGAGTTCAGAAAGCAAACGCAAAGATAGCGATGTATACTGGTATCCCTCTGTTGAGGACTAATCCAGTAGGTAGAACTCTTGCTACCAGTTGAATCCACTATAGGAAAAACCGCAAGTTTTCTTACGAAGTCCTTGCAACTTCTACAACGCGAGCTTTGATACGAAGAACTCGTCCAACTTCAAATATGAAGAGGTATTCTTCAATCAAGCCTTCTGATTACAATCTCTCAGAAACTTCTAGACCGTACCGCACTGGCAAATCGACTAGAGGATTGTAACTGGCTTGGGATCTGAAAATGAAAGCTCTAGAAAACTCTTTGGAAGGCAGAAAGCTTTTTAGATAGAGAGAAGATTGAAAGTGAATGAGTGAATTGAAATGATCGAAATCTATCTCTATTTATAGGAATTCCAAAAGGAGAACTCTGTCAGAATTCGGGCAGAATTCGGGCAGAACTCGATGAGCAAATCTCGGTCAAATCCGCAACTGCAGGAGGACCAAGTTCCAGAGAATTTCAAAAATCAAACGGCCACCAACCGAACTCTGGCCGAACTCTGGCCGAGTTCTGTCAGGGTTAGGTTAGGGTTTTTAAAACAGATTTTTGGTGATTTTTGAAAACCTTTTTGAAAACCTTTTTGTAAACATTTGATAGGTCATTTTAAAAACATTTTGAACTATTTGGGAGTAGCCTATTTGCCAGTACGACTTGGTGTACAATGTATTCCTAGACTCAAATAAAATGAAAAATTACATTGCATAGGAAGTACAGACTCAAGTAGGCAAACAGATCTTCAGTTTTGAACGGAGTGAATATCCAATCTTGCTTATGTCCAAGGAGCTGAGATGTCCCAACAAGCTTCGTATATCCAGACAGAGTTTTGATAAATTATTAAAATCAGGTTGACGATGACCAATGGGCCAACAATCTCCCCCATTTTGATAATTGACAAACTATGAATGATATAACATTAAGCTAGTTCAAGCTTGTTCAAAAATATCAAAAAGTAGAAATTGTTCATAACCTGTATTTAACTAAATTAAAAATGTTAGATCATTTTTAATTTTCTCCCCCTTTGTCACTTAGCAAAATAATTGCACAAGAGAAGGCTCCCCCGCATTAAATACAGAAGGCTCCCCCGCAATCAATACATAAGTAACAAATAGCGAGAAAATAAAAGAAATATAATATAAGAATTAGAGATATAGCATCACAGGAATGTAAAGTGTCTATAAATTATCATCACAGGCATGTAGTGCTTCAAAACATAAAAGAAATCTCAGGCATGCTATTTCACAGGCAGTTTAAAATGGAGAAGCAGTATAAAGAGATAGTGCTTAAACAAAATGCTGAAATAAACTGAGATGTCATAAATGAAACATCAAAAACATGTCCATGAAGATAAAAAAAATACTGATAGCAAACTACAAAGTACTGATAAAAAGTAAATGATAAAAACTTGGAATGTCGGAGCATTTCCAAGTATAATAGAATATCACTAATAATCAAATCAGATCTCATCATCACTATCCTCATCAATATCATCAGCAGCGTGGCCAGCATGACCGGAAGTACCAGCACCAGAAGTACCAGCGCCAGTAGGATGAGTAGGGGCGCCAGCATAGAACTCACCAACGTAATCTCGAGGTGCACGATACCAGTCATAGGCGTTACCTGGCTGGAAGTAGGCATGAACAGCCTCATCCTCACAGCGGTAACCCGAAAAAGCTGGATCACGAGGGATGGAAGCAGCAGAGTGACCAGTCTGGGCAAAACGCAGATCGGCTAAGGAGTTTGCTATCGCCTGGTAACGGATGACATCGCGGAACTCTCGCTCGCGAGCTATGTCCGTCATCGAGACATGCAAAGCTGATAAATGCTGATGTATACCCTCAAAAGTCATGGCATACGGCTGATGTAGTGAAGATGGTGCAGTAGGAGGAGCAGGAGGTGGAGCTGAAGCAGTTCGGCTGCGACGAGAAAGCTGGAGTAACTTGGGCTCAGAGTCCTGAGTACAAGTCGATAGATCAATCTCGAATCGCTGAAAGATACGAGGGAGAATCATCGCGTAAGAGAGATTTCGATCTCTAGCACGACAACGTCCCATCATCTGAATGATTGTCTTAGGGGCGAAAAAAGGAATCCCCTTAAGAATATGGTACATGGCGGACAGCTCAAGCGAAGTCACATCATCCTTAGAAGTGGATTTTGGAAGAAGAGTAGAGTAGATGATGCGATACAATTCGTAGTTAAACAAGTTCAGGTTGTTAGCCTTGAACTTTCCAGAACGTACTCTGTCAGGTGCACAAAGTTCCGTTTTAAAACTCGCGAGTGTAGTGCCTTCGGGGAAATCGAATTCCGTGATATCAACTAGCGGTTCACCTTCATTGGGAATACCAAGAATCTCCGCTAGAAGGACATCATTGAAGTCAATGTCTATGCCTTCGACATGTGTGCTCACGTCAAAAGTGTTAACTACGAGATTGCAATAGAACAATCTAATGGCATTAGTAGCTATTGGGAAGCACAGTTTAACAAGTAAGTGTAACCCTAATGCCTCAAATAAGTGACGATGATCAGGAAATACTGTCCATTTAACCGGAGCGCCGCTACATATGGAACGGGTGGAAAAGTCACCGTACCATAATAAAGCTTGATCGAGGGTTTGAAAGAAGAACCCATCGAAAGCGCCGTCGCTCTTTTGGACCGGTGAAAACAAGGAATCCGTGTAAGGATTCGAAGAGGACCCTTCCTCACTAGGAGTTGTCTTCTTCCTCTTTGACGGATTAAATCTAGGTGCCATTGAAATAAAAAGCACTAATATGAAAGGTGGAGAGAGAGAGAGTTATACCTCACAAAAATTGGATATGTTGTAGAGAAGAACGATCTCCGCACGATTCCAAAATTTTGGAAGGATTTCACCAAGTAGATAGGAAGCAATGGGTTGGTGAATACCTAGGGTTTGGAGGAGTTTCGGGCGGCTGGAGCTGCTGTTTGAAAGTTTGGAAGCAATGAAAGAGAAGAAGCTCTCGGGTTCTGTATATATACATATACACCCTCAACCGAACTCGGGCCGAATTCGGTCAGAGCTCTGGCCGAATTCGCCTAGGGTTCTTTCAAAGTTGATTTGTGCTACTTCTTTTTCATTGACTCGTTGCAAATATTTAATTCAAAGATTAGTTATTTTAGTCTTCAAATAATATAATTAATAATATTTTATGAATTAAATGTCGTTACACAGCGACTGTCTCAGATTAGCTGTAGGAGTACTGTCCCAGCTGGCGGAGGTTCACCGGGGAACTCTTAAGTACCGCTTCGCTTCAACCGTAGTTGTGGTGACAGACAGACTCTTTATTAGCTTGTCTCTAACACAGTTTTTGCATAATGATATATAATCATAAAATAAAATCAATTAATATTATTGACGTCCAAAATTCCTAATTCTCGACGTAAATAATTGAAACGATCTTCCGCTAGAGGTTTAGTGAAGATGTCAGCTAATTGATTTTCAGTATCTATGTACACAAGGTTTATATCTCCATTTTGATGATGATCTCTAAGAAAATGATGTCTAATCTCGATATGTTTAGTACGAGAATGACATACAGGATTCTTAGTCAAATTAATGGTGCTCGTGTTATCACAGAAAATGGGAATATTTGTGAAAAATAAATCAAAGTCTTCTAGGGTTTGTTTCATCCACAAAATCTGAGCGTAACAACGTCCTGCGGCGATATACTCAGCCTCTGTTGTTGATAAGGCTACAGAATTTTGCTTTTTACTAAACCAAGAGACTAGAGCCTTGCCTAAGAAATGACATGTACTGCTAGTACTTTTTCTATCAACCTTGCATCCCGCAAAATCCGCATCCGAATAACCAATAAGGTCAAAGGATTTAGTTTTGGGATACCACAAGCCGACAGAAGAAGTGCCTTAAGGTATCGGAAGATACGCTTAACTGCGGTTAGATGTGATTTCTTTGGGTCAGCTTGAAAATGTGCACACAGGCAAACCCTAAACATTATATCTGGACGACTAACAGTTAAGTAATGTAAACTACCAATCATACCTCGATACTTATGTGTGTCGACTGGCTTGCCTTGTTCGTCAGAATCAAGCTTTGTTAAAGTTGCCATCGGAGTGCCAATAGGTTTGACATTGTCCAGATCGAACTTCTTTAGCAAATCTTTTGTGTACTTGGCTTGATTAATGAACGTCCCATTGTCGGTTTGTTTGATTTTCAATCCGAGAAAGAACTTCAGCTCTCCCATCATGCTCATCTCAAACTCATTCTGCATACACTTAGAAAATTCTTGACAAAGAGATTCATCAGTGGATCCAAATATGATATCATCAACATAGATTTGAATTAAAAGCAGCTTGCCATTAAAAGATTTAATAAATAGTGTAGTGTCAACCTTTCATTTTGAAAAACCGTTGTCAAGTAGAAAAGAGCTTAGACGGTCATACCATGCACGAGGGGCTTGTTTCAAACCATATAAGGCTTTCTTCAACTTGAAAACATGGTCAGGATTTTTGAAATCCGTGAAACCCGGAGGTTGTGCTACAAAAACTTCTTCTTTTATAAAGCCATTTAGAAAAGCACTTTTTACATCCATTTGAAAAAGTTTGAAATCATGAAAACATGCAAATGCACATAACATTCGAATGGATTCTAATCTCGCAACTGGGGCATAAGTCTCATCGTAGTCGATACCCTCTTCTTGATTGTATCCTTGAGCTACGAGTCGAGCCTTGTTACGAGTTACTAAACCATCCTCATTCAGTTTGTTTCAGAATACCCAACGGGTGCCAATGACCGGATGATCAATAGGCTTGGGAACAAGTTCCCAAACTTGATTCCGTTCGAATTGGTTCAATTCCTCTTGCATGGCATCTAACCAGAAACTATCACTACATGCTTCATCAATAGATTTAGGTTCTAGCTGTGAAATAAATGCAACACTAGAAACAATATCTCTACTGGATGATCGAGTACTTACTCCTTTGGTAATGTCACCAATTACCAAATCTTGTGGATGATCAGCTGTGAATTTTAACCTTTTTGGTAGACTCTGTAGGTAACTGGTTCCTGGATCTCCTCTAGGGGGTTCAGCTAGTGCAGAGCTTGGTTCAGGTTCAGCTGATATTGAACTTGATGTAGGCAGATCTTCATCACTATCATCGAGAGACATTTGGTTTATTTCATCAAAAATGACATTGATTGATTCTTCGATGATCATGGTACGTTTGTTGAAGACTCTGTACCCTTTGCTCTTTGCTGCATAACCTAGAAATGTACCTTCATCGGCCTTTTCGTCAAACTTTCCCAAGTTGTCTTTAGTATTAAGAATAAAGCACTTACAGCCAAATATCTTAAAGTATGAAACTGAAGGAATTCTATCAAACCATAACTCAAATGTAGTCTTCTTCGATTTGGGTCGAATTAGAATTCTATTGAGCACAAAGCAAGCTGTATTGACAGCTTCAGCCCAGAAGTATTTGGGTAGGCTAAATTGATTTAACATCACTCTGGCCATTTCGGTTAGAGTTCTGTTCTTACGTTCCACAACTCTATTTTGTTGTGGAGTTCTAGGGCAGGAGAACTCGTGTATGAAACCGTGTGTGTCACAAAATTGCTCAAAATCAGCATTCTCGAATTCGCCTCCATGATCGCTTCTAATTCGAGTGATCATGTAACCTTTTTCATTTTGTACTTTCTTGCAAAAGGCGACAAATTCGGATAATGCGTCATTCTTGCGTGTCAAGAAATATACCCACGTGTATCTAGAAAAATCATCTACAATAATAAATACATATAATTTACCTCCGAGGCTAGCAACTCTGCTAGGACCGAATAAATCCATGTGTAGCAATTGTAGAGGTCTAGTAGTACATACTGCATTTACAGACTTGAATGTGGATCTGGTAGCCTTATTCTTTTCATATTGGCTGCATACCGAATCCTTCTTGAATGTTATGTCTGGTAAACCGCATACTATCTTCTTTGTGGATAATCTTGAAATTGTATCCATGTTTGCATGACCGAGTCTCATGTGCCATAGATGACTCTCATCACTTTTGGCCATTAAGCATCTACCTGAAATGTTAGCTTCTTCCAACAGATAGAAAACATATATATTGTCTTCCCTGATTCCTTCAAAGATAGTACTACCAGTTGAGCTATCAACTATAGTACATTTGTCTTTGCCAAAGTTGATACCATAACCATGATCAGCTAGATGACTTATGCTGAGCAGATTATGTTTCAACTCGGTAACCAGACAGACATCTTTAATAACTGGATAGGGAGACTTACCAACATCACCGATACCAATAATATACCCTTTCAAATTATTATCGAAGGAAACATAACCTTCATTCTTCTTCTTCGACAGTGTTGCAAATAGGGTAGCGTCACCGGTCATATGCCGTGAGCAACCGCTGTCGAGGATCTATTTGCTTCTAGCATGTGAAGGGTGTTCCACCTACAAAACAGTTTGCAGATGAAACCTTTGGTACCCATTTCTTGTAGGGTCCTAAATTGTTAGCTTTAGGTATCCAAGCATAAACATTTAAATCTACAAGCTTTCTCATTCTACATACAGATGATATATGACCAATGAGGCCACAATAATGACATTGTGCATGTCGAGTGTTGAAAGCTGAGTGGTGTGCATGGTTGGTAGGTTTGGGTTTTCTAGTATAGAAGAATGCATACCTATGATCATGTTTAGGCTTAACCTTTTGGGGTAAAGGTTTTGTATGGTTTGGTCTGACAGTGTTTGGCTTGGGAATGTTCCGAATTCTCGGTAAGTGACACGTGTTAGGATAGGAAGTAGCAGGCTCAGGCTGTTTTCCTAACCTAATTTCCAACCTTTTGGAAGTGTCATATAACTTAGTATAATCAGAAGTGAGTGATTCCATTCTGATTTGTGCAGATTGAAGACTTTTCTTTTCTCTAGAAAGATCTTCTCTCAATTGGTCTATAATCTTGTCTTTTTCTTCGGATGACTGTTTAGTCTCGTGTAATAAGAGCTTTATAGAGGAAAGCTCACCAGACTCACTAACATTAGCTCTAACCTCAGCTAGTAGGTCGGTAAGTCTTCCTATTTCTCCTTTGTACTCTTTGAGTACCTTCTTAGCGGTCTGATATTTACTACGCAGTTTCCTGTAGTCAAGCATCAGGTCACTGAAGGCATCTCCTAATTGCTCAAAGGTGAAGTCATCATATGTTTCTACAGGTTCAGTAGGTACCTGATCGATTGCCATGAAGCAGATGTTTGCAGCGTCCTCTGAATGTTCATCTTCTGAGTCGCTAGCTTCACTCTCATGCCATATGCTGGTGTTGGCATATTTTCGAGACGTTGATCTTTTCAGGTTGCCTTTTTCATACTTGTTGTTCTTCTTGCTCGATGATGAGTTGATGGGACAGTCCTTGTTTATATGTCCCTTCTTCTTGCAGCCATAGCAGACAGCATCTTCTTGGTACCAGTTGTTGCTGTTGTTTTCTTTGACTCTCTTCTCATGTCTCATGAATCTTTTGAACTTCCTTGCTAGGAGAGCTTGATCTTCAGCGTCAGATCCACTGCTGTCTGAGTCATCTTCAGCAGCTTTTCTGTGCTGAGCTTTGAGGGCGATAGTCTTCTCCTTTGGTACAGGTTCTTCAAAATCTTGTAGCTCCAGTTCATGAGTGAGTAGCTTACCCATGAGTACTTCAAGTGACATTGTAGTGAGGTCATTTCCTTCAATAATAGCTGTAGCCTTCGGAATCCAGTTCTTGGTGAGAGCTCGCAGGAGTTTGCGAATCTTTTCGTGGTTACTGTAATCTTTGCCTAAGGAGGACAAAGGGTTTACAATATCCAAGAACCTCTCGAACATTTGTGTGACTGTTTCATTTGGCTTCATTTTGAACGCCTCGTACTCTTGAGTAAGTCTGCTGACTTTTGACTCCTTGACTTGAGTCGTGCCTTCATGTATAACTTCGAGAAGCTTCCACACACCATTTGCCGTTGTGCATGTAGATACCCTGTTAAATTCTGTTCTGTCTAAGGCACAAAAAAGAGCATTAATGGCACGTGCGTCAAGACTGGCCTTTTTTTTTCTTCCTCTGTATAACTGCTTTGGGGTTTTTCAACCAAAACTCCCTCGACATTTATACGAGGTGGCTTCTGATAGCCATCAAGAATAATAGCCCATAAGTCAAAATTAAGAGATTTCAAGAAGAAATTCATCCGTGTTTTCCAATAAGTGTAGTTAGTACCATCAAACAGAGGGGGTCTGTTTGTGGCCTGACCTTCACTTGTGAATTTCATAGTAGCCATGTGATGTGCTGTGATCTAATAAATAATGAATAAATAATAGCACTGTTACCTCGCTTTACCTGTAACACCCGCTCTGATACCAATTGTAGGAACGATATAGTAAAGCGTAATACTCTAGAGGGGGGGTGAATAGAGTTGGCAGCGGAATAATGCTAAATAAAAAATGTTAGCAACACAATCACAGTATATAATTACAATTGAAATAATGTAAAGACAGAGTTCAGAAAGCAAACGCAAAGACAGCGATGTATACTGGTATCCCTCTGTTGAGGACTAATCCAGTCGGTAGAACTCTTGCTACCAGTTGAATCCACTATAGGAAAAACTGCAAGTTTTCTTACGAAGTCCTTGCAACTTCTACAACGCGAGCTTTGATACGAAGAACTCGTCCAACTTCAAATGTGAAGAGGTATTCTTCAATCAAGCCTTCTGATTACAATCTCTCAGAAACTTCTAGACCATACCGCACTGGCAAATCGACTAGAGGATTGTAACTGGCTTGGGATCTGAAAATGAAAGTTCTAGGAAACTCTTTGGAAGACAGAAAGCTTTTTAGATAGAGAAAAGATTGAAAGTGAATGAGTGAATTGAAATGATCGAAATCCATCTCTATTTATAGGAATTTCAAAGGGAGAACTCTGTCAGAATTCGGACAGAATTCGGGCAGAACTCGATGAGCAAATCTCGGTCAAATCCGCAACTGCAGGAGGACCAAGTTCCAGAGAATTTCAAAAATCAAACGGCCACCAACCGAACTCTGGCCGAACTCTGGCCCAGTTCTGTCAGGGTTAGGTTAGGGTTTTTAAAACAGATTTTTGGTGATTTTTGAAAACCTTTTTGTAAACATTTTGATAGGTCATTTTAAAAACATTTTGAACTATTTAGGAGTAGCCTATTTGCCAGTACGACTCGGTGTACAACGTATTCCTAGACTCAAATAAAATAAAAAATTACATTGTATAGGAAGTACAGACTCAAGTAGGCAAACAGATCTTCAGTCTTGAACGGAGTGAATATCCAATCTTGCTTATGTCCAAGGAGCTGAGATGTCCCAACAAGCTTCGTATATCCAGACAGAGTTTTGATCAATTATTAAAATCAGGTTGACGATGACCAATGGGCCAACACGAAGTATACTCCAATATATGGAAACCTCGTATGAATACATAAGCTGTAAAATGCAGTAAATCCAGAATAACTAAATCTCATCCACAAGATAAATAAATGATATAAGAGCAACTTTGAATTTGTCATGTATACAATCGTTGGACGGAGACAAAGTCCACTACCAACTATCTCAAATAAAATGTACAAGAAGTGATCAATAAAATAACGAGACGAACCAAGCGCAATCGTCTTCGAAAGAATGGAGAAGATCACGGCCTTGGCTAGAACACCTGTAAATTCACAGAAGCACACACCTGGAGAGATAACCAGGTCCTCAGAGGGAAGTAACAAGACACATAATATCATACCATATAAACTGAATAAAATTGCTCAAATAAATAAGTAAATCGAATTATAACATGGTCCAATACGCACCTACTGAACGAGCGTACCATCCCCCCAACCAAACAAGGACATGAGATGGTAAACTAATTCACGGTGACGTATCTTTCCATGCCATGAATCCAATATGGTATCCGGACCCCAACAAGGTTCAATACCTTCTCATTGAAGTAGTAAGTCATACCTACAACTAAACAAGGACAAGATGTGACAAACTAATCCGCGACAAGTTATTGTTCCAAGCCACGGTCAGATACAAGTACCCAAACCAAAAGTACTCGTACCTAACGGATAAGGTGCCTAACCGTTCTAAGTGATATGTAGTTAAGAACAATCCTTCCTACGCATGGGCCCTGGCTAAATAGGATCGGCATAGTCCCCCTTGGGCACCAGAGGCCCCATCAGTAAGAGCATGACGTTCTGCAGAATCGCCAGTGGCCGTCAGTAATCATGGGTCATCAACCCCGTATCTCCAGCGGAGAGTCCGGGTCACAAAGGGAAGTACATCGAAGCCCATACGCTAAGGAATCGTCCTCTCCGCCCAATGCCTACTGTGTTGTATCCACAACACAAAACCACTATAACCGCTAAGTCAAACTAGCATGCAACCTCTATTAGCGGTTATTCCTATCGCACGGCTTGTACGTACTGGTGGCCAGCCAATCACGCACTTTCGTGTCCAAAATGCGACACACAACTTCGTGGTACAACGTGTCAAGGCCAATGAATGCAACACACAAGGTGGTCCCTTAAATCTAGATTTAATTTGTAAGAAAAATAATACACAGCAGGAAATATAAATGAACAGTAAGTTCTAACAGTTATGCCATGTATCACAGTTTATTTTGCATAAAGAAAATAAATAATGCATAAAATATGAGCTAAAATAAATAAACAGCAAATGGCAAGGTGTCTTGTCTGAGGTCCTTGCTGGTGAAACCGATAATCCCGTTGGGTACAGAATAGTCACAGGGCTACACAAGATAACTCAGACGATGTGACAAACTTCTAAAATAAAAACCAAAAATAAAATATTCTGGAAAATTTTTGGGAAAAATATATGATATTTTTTTTTCTGTCAGTATTTCGAAACTTCAAACGGATCGTGATTCTGATTCCTGGTTCTCCCAGAATCTCAAAAAAACTAAAACGTGTCAGATTTTGGACCACTGACACTACACAAATATTTCAGAAAATTAAGTTTCGAATTTATGAAAATGAAATTTACATTCAGAAAATATACCTCAATACGATTCCAACAAAAAAAACTAGAGGCCAAAAGGAGTCCGGAGTTGGGAGTTATGGTCATTCGAAGTTGCTACAACCTTTGAAAATTGAGGCTGAATTTATGACGAAAAAAGAGAGAAATTTTGACAAGGATGGTTTGAAAGATGATTTTTGGTGAAAATAATATGGAGGAGTACCTGCCTATTTATAGGATGTGGGAATTCCCAATTAGATAAGAATTAGGATTCCTTTAAACCCAATTTAGATATTTCCTAATTTAATTTAAAAGAAATCAAATCCAAATCCAAATCCAAATCCAAATCTAATTTAAATCAAATCAAATCAAATTCTCTTAGTTTAAAATCAAATCAATTAAATCCAATTTAAATCTATTTAAATTTTTAGCTCAAAATCAAATGGGATAAATAAATTTCGAATATTTAACTATTTAAATAATCCAAAAATCAAATCAAGATTTAAATGGCCACCATAACTTCCAAATATATTTTTCAAAATACCAATAATAATAATTTTGAAAATAATAAATATTTTTAAATATCTTTTTGAATAATAAATCTCGAAAATTATATTTTTATTTAAATTAAACTAGCAAATATTTATGAAATATATGTGTGCATGAATAATATTATTTATTCCAAATAAAAGGCCTTTCATAAATAAAATCATAAATTTAGGAAATTTTGAAAGCTAAATTAAATATTACATATATTATTTTGAAACTATAAAAATAAAAAAATGTTTTTCTCAAAATATGTACGCTCGCACATATTCGTACTCGTCGAGCAACTACGAAAAATAAAATTTCGTGCGCGACGTACAATACGACTATGCGACGTACAATACAAAAATTTTAAATCAGTACCAAATTTAATATATATAAAAAATATAGTGAAAATTTAGGGGTTTTACACTATCAATCTGTAAACCACTACATAGATATGATATACGCTCTAGAGCACGGCATTGGACCACACCTCTGCATGCCGGTCACGACACCTCACCTGCGGGAAAAAGTTTACCCAGAAGATATCCTCTACTTCATCGTTCCAGCCAGAAAGAAGGATGAAGAACTAATCATCTTCGATCGTATAATTGGCGAAAGAAAGTTTATTCCAGACTCTACTTCTCCCAAGCACAATACGGAAGCTGACTATGACTTTAGAAAAATGCAACTTTTTCGATAAAGTTGGCAGACCAAGAATATTATCCAGAACATGGGATATGCCTCAAAAGCGACCAGGGGCTAAATTATTCCCAGAGACGATGGTTGCTAATACGACACTTTGTTCCTCCCGGCAAACCCGAGAACTACTATCAACGAAGCAGTGTTGGTTTAGGTTATGTCACTCCTCCAACAACTCCTGAAAGATCAGATGATGAAGCAGATCGTTGTTCTCATTCTTCTGATTCCTCCCTCTAGGACTCAGACTCCAGTATTGGCGACATGTTCAAGACAACTCTGTCCGTCAACATGGTTTCCGTTGACCAAATTGCAGACGGTCCAATCAATCGAGCTCGAACAATGGGCTCAAAAGATGGATACTAGGTGGGAGCTGCCCTTCGAACAACGTGAACACCTACCGAAGACGAAGTCATCCAAGTCAATTTAGGAGATGAATCATCTTTCAAACCAATCTTCATCAGCAAAAGTCTATCTGGCGATGAACGCCAATCTCTTATACAGCTTATAAGAGAATACATCAACGTCTTCGCATGGAGCTATGAAGACATGCCAGGCTGGTCCCTAAAGTTGCCATGCACCGCTTGAATATTTACTCTAAAGCTAAGCCAGTGAAGCAACAACAATGATGATTCCGACCAGACGTCATGGAGGCCATCGAGAATGAAGTCAAGAAGCTCATTGCTAGTGGTTTTATTCGCGAAGAACAACACCCAGACTGGATTGCCAACATCGTTCCAGACATAAAAACGAATGGTAAAGTTTGAGTTTGTATCAATTACCGTGATTTGAACTCTGCATGCCCGAAGGACAAGTTTTCTCTACCGATCACCGACGTAATAATTGACAATACTTGCGGCTTCGAACGGATGTCCTTCATGGATGGGTTCTCAGGCTACAACCAGATCAAGATGTTCCCCGACGACGAGAAGCACACATCTTTTCGAACACCGTTGGGGGTATACTGCTATACGGTGATGCCCTTCGGATTGAAGAATACAGGGGTGACATACCAGCGAGCCATGAACATAATTTTTTGCGATCATTTGCACAAAACTGTGGAGTGCTATGTAGATAATATCGTAGTTAAAAGTCGTCTCAAGGGCAACCGCCTCCAAGACTTGAGAACGGTGTTCGAACTAATGCATGTACACAAACTCAAGATAAATCCAACCAAGTCTTTTCTGGGAGTCTCCATCGGCAAGTTTCTTGGTTTCGTCATCACTTCAAAGGGTATACATCTGGACCCAGAGAAAGTGAAGGGTATCATCGATATGCATCCTCCAAGATACCTCAAAGAGCTATGCGAACTTCAAGGAAGGTTAGCCTACATCAGACGATTTATTTCGAACCTCTCTGGATGGTGTCAACCATTCACTCAGCTCATGAAGAAAGGTGTATCTTTCGTCTGGACTGAACAATGTCAACGCACATTCAACGTCATTAAGGAGTATCTCATAAGCCCTCCAGTATTAGTAGCTCCAATAATGGGGAAGCCCTTCTTACTATATGTACGTGCTATGGACCATTCTCTTGGTGCCCTATTAGCTCAGAAGAACGAAGGCGGCCATGAACATACAATCTACTACCTCGGCCGCACAATGGTGGGTGCCGAACACAGTTACACACCGGTAGAGAAGGAATGCCTTACACTAGTATTTGTCATCCAGAAGACACGCCACTATGTGTCTGGGCAGACTATCCACATTATATCCAAAGTCAACCCTCTCAGAATACTCATGACTAAATCGGGCTCTCTTAATTTCCATTTAGCTACATGGGCAATGCTGTTGACTCTATACGATATGCTCTTCGTTTCTCAGAAGGCAGTAAAAGGCCAAGCATTAGCTGATTTCTTAGCAGCTCATTCGGTGCCAGAATCGTCTAAACTCTACTACGAAATTCCCGACGAGGTGGTGGAGTCTAACACTGCAACTGAAGAAATCCTCATTTGGCGAATGTTCTTTGACGGTGCATCAAGAACAGGACCTAAAAGAAAAATTGTGGTTGGAGTAGGTGTCGTGCTCGTGTCACCTGATCATCTGGTTATACATCGTGCATATTCTCTCGTAGAACCACGCACCAACAACATAGCCGAATATAATTCCCTATTAATCGGCCTACTACGGGCAAAGCAACTAGGATTTGACTATCTAGAAGCTTACGGCGATTCCAAGCTAATAGTTAGTCACCGAGGGGATTATGAAGTTCGTCACGAAGATCTCATCCCCTACTATAAAGCAACAATCGAGTTGGCATCTACTTTTGCTGGATTCTTCATCGAGCACGTGCCTCGATTACAAAATATAGAAGCAGATGATCTAGCCGGTCTCTCTGCTTTCTTGACTGTTCCTACTAATACTCAGCAGTCGATCACAGTGTCCGGTCGAGAACTATTCTGTGTAAAAAATGACTTGCATATTCATCACAGTTATACAACGAAAACAAACGTCGATGCTAAAGACAAGAGATTTCCTTTCATAGACTATGCCATCTATGGAATCCTCCCTAAGGACCCGAAGGAAGCAGTGCCTATCCAAAGGCGATCCCTCAGATTTTACTACGACACAACTACTAAGATGTTGTACCGACACTCTTACGACGGGCTACTGTTACGATGCTTATCAGACAGAAGCCAAACATGCACTCCGGGAGGCTCACGATAGAGTTTGTGGTGCACATCAACCAGGCCCCAAATTATAAGATTGCCTCAAACGAATGGGTTATTACTGGCCCACAATGATAGCAGATGTCATTGAATATGCAAAGAAGTATAGAGCTTGTCAGTTCTACGCTGATTTCATTCATCAACCTTCGAAGTTTCTACATCCGACGACAACATCTTGGCCGTTTGAAGCCTGGGGCATAGACGTCATAGGACCAATCAGCACGCCATCCTCCAAAGGACATCGGTTCATCCTAGCCATAATCGATTACTTCTCCAAATGGGCGGAAGCTATACTGCTTACCGAAGTGAAGGCATCAAACGTGATCAGTTTCATCAAACATCACGTCATCTACCGCTTCGGCCTACCTCACAGGATTATCCATGATAATGGTCTACAGTTCGCAAGCCATGGATTCTATTGGTTCTGCGATAGGAATCCAATCCAGAACGTAGCCTCTACTGCCTACAATCCAGCGGCTAACGGGCTAGCAGAAGCCTTCAATAAAACCATCATAAAACTTCTTAAAAAGTTCGTGTCTTTAAACAAGCATGATTGGAATGAGAAGCTCGGTGAATGTCTATGGGCCTATCGTACAATGGTCCGGACTCTAACAGACAGTACGCCATTCTCTCTGGTTTATGGGAGCGAAGCAGTTCTTCCCCTAAAATCTAGATTCCTTCTCTTCGAGTAGCCTTAGATAGCGAGTTGACTACCGAAGAAAGCTACCGTCTACGACTCCAGGAGCTCGAAGCGCTAGACGAAAAATGCTTGTTAGCTCAGCAGCGTATTGAGCTATACCAAGCACGCCTTTCCAGAGCCTTTAATAAAAAAGTGAAAGAAAGGATCTTCCAAGTCGGCGATCTGGTCTTAGCAGTGAGAAAACCAATGGTCATAACGCACAAAACAAAAGGAAAATTCTAGCCTAAATCGGAAGGTCCTTTTATCATAGAATCAGTGTATTCTAACGGTGCATACCGACTAACCAAGCTCGATGGTGACTTGCTCATGATGCCTATCAACGGTAAGTTCCTGAAGAAATACTATGTGTAACCTTTTTTGTTCACATGTGTTCAGTCATGTAAATGTATAGTACGATGTTTATATGATTCGAAAAATTATCTAACTATTATCCGTATTTCAAGAGTCTTGAATACGCCCTGGATAATACGTCCTATAAAATTTTTCCCAGTGGAATCATTCCCGTTTTTGACCCTGTCAAAACTCGATTTGACGAAAACAAGTCACGTCCCTATCACCTCTGGATTGTTTTCCGATAATTATTTCCCCAGTGGAATGATTAAATGTTTTACCATGTTCACATAATCTCCGAGTAAAGCATTCATCAAGGATAATCACGTCCATATTACCTCTGAACTAGCCACGCCCACCTAATGTTATATATATTTCCATGTCCATATTACCTCTGGTCAGATATAGAACATCCTCTGCTATTACGTCCATATTACCTCTACTAGCAGCTTCATTCAACTTATTATCTATATTTGAATAAACTTGAATATGAAATGGATAATAGGTCCACATCAAAATTCCCCAGCAGAATATCTACCAGAAATATCCTTGCTACGTCCACATTACCTCTAGCACCGATATTTCACAAAGCCACATTCACTTTGAAAAGATTCTTTATTTTGTACTTGAACGTCTATCAAGAGACGGAAAAAAGGTACAAGAGCCGTGACGGCTGAAAAAAAGAAGGTTACAAAGAATCTAAGGAATACATAGGCGATTGATGTTGTCCCTTAGAGCTACGATTTCGGCTTCAGACTTTACGGTAGCTCGATGATGCGCCTCTTCTTGACGAACAGCTTCATCCTCGAAAAGGATCAGACTTATATTCTCTCCCTCCAACTTCGCCAACTATTCTTCTAAATGGGCGGAAGTGGTGGCAGTCATGGCAGCCAGAGACAAATAATCCTCCTGTTCAGATGTCGCCACCCTCAAGTCGGCTTCCAATTGGGCAATCTCGTTCTTGATCTGCACGATGTGATTATACCTCGGTGATCTGCACAGCCAGTTTGTTCTTCGAGGCGGCACGCACCTTACTTGCAGCGTTGAACTGACCATACTGGTCAGCCAATTTGCCGAACTCTCGAACAAGGGCGTCCTTCCTTGCCTGGGAAGTAGCCTTCTCCTCCGCAAGAGCCGTCATCAAAACCTCGTCCTCTATACGGAATAGCGACGTCGGGCTCCGCTGTTTGGTATCCCGAAACCTGGCCACCTGACCCTCCAGGTCATTCAGAACTTTCCTCAGAGTATTTTCCCGCTCTTCATAGCCGGCAATGCTTTCGAGGGCCTCCAATTGGCATTCGGCAATAGCCTTTACTGGGCCAAAGGCGGCATTCCGATTCAAGACTCCAGGAAGCTTTACTTTCAGCACAGAGTAGAAAGCTTTGACAACTTCCTGGGCCATCTCGTCATCCTCAGTAGAAGTCGTCGGAGAGGAAGCTTGGAAAGTTTCTTCCGCTCCAGGAGGGGATACCTGACAAGAAGCCGAACCTAACAAGAAAATCCATTCTACCAAAAAAATACTCCCGATTATCATGTGTCACGTCCACGTTACCTCTGATACCGATAGTCTTCCGACTTGACACCTGAACCCAACACGGGATAAAAGACACGATATTAAGACCACAAACCTATCACGTTCCTATTACCTCTGTTGGATTTTGTTTCAAATCTATTACCCACACCGTCAGTGTACAAAAGGGTAATAGGTCCACGAAAGTATCATTCAAATCTATTTGCTCGCATTCCCAGATGCACAAAGGGGCAATAGGTCCAAACAAAAAAGAAGAAGGAGGGATCCCCCAGCGGGATACCCGTCACACAAATGCTGTATTGGGCCCTCTAATACAAATACCACAAACAAAGAATGGAGTGAATGTATTCTGTTTATTCAAAATATGTTACATTCACAGGACTACTTCTCATGAGCAAACCAAAAAGTTCTTCATCCCTTTATTTGGACAAGAAGTAAAAGATTACATTGATGTCCAAAAGAAGGAAAAATCTATTACTCATCAGCAACACATAGTTTGGTCAGTTTGGCAGCACTACGCCTTCGTCAAAAAGCAGTTTTGTTGCCCTCAAAAGAGGTTATATTTTATTGCTGAGAAGCAAACAAGGCTGTTGAACCTTCGGGAAGCTACACGGTGGAGGGAAAATATAGCATGCTAAAAACATCTACAAATGGTGATTTTCTCTCCTCCATATTGCGGACATCCTAGGCTCATCCTCCAAGAGGCCATACCTTCAAAACAACATCTCTAGTGTTGCTTTTGCCTACTTGAAGAACCGTAAAAACAGAACTTTCACGATGATGCCCAACTACCGTCTGACTCTCCGATGTATAAAGGTTCTTCTTAGCATCTGAGGAAAACCTTTCCAAAACACGAAGAGTCCTGAGCTCTCTGATGTGTGTATCAAGTGTTGCATCTTCATCATGCCCAAAGTCATCGATGTCGGTCTTGGAGAAATTTGCTAGCCAGATCCCTACAAAATATAAAAAGGGACAGAAGAGAAAGTCAGACTCAGAAAACTGCAAGAAAAGCTAAGTGATGAAAGACTCTTATGCGCCCAAAGGGCTATGTGTCTAAAGGGATATGCGCCCAAACAAACAAGTGGACGCATAACACACGAACAGTACGTGGGCTCATAAAGTGCAAATGGCATATGGGCGCATAACATGGCAACATGTAGGCGCATAGCACACCACAGTGTTGGCGCATGACTTCTGTGGATGCATAATGATGCTCACAAGAAGTATGTTGCCTTAGGCACATGCGCCCAAGCAGAAAAAAGTTTGAGCATCGTAAATTAACGCTCGAGACTTTATTTTTTGAAGCATGCCCTCACCCAGAATCGGGTCCTGGACTGTCGAGGACGCTGCCGCAGGAGGAGAGCTACTCAGCGCAGCCCCACTGCCCTTTGCGGATCTCTTGGCGACCATGGGAGACATGGTTCTTAGAGAAGAAGATGAAGAGTTTTTAAAAAGTTCTAAGAGAAGAAAATAATGAACTTTCTCTCTCCTTCAGCGCCTATTTATAGGCACTTGCCACTTCTTATGCGCCCACTACCTTTATGCTTTAATGCGCCCATTGTGCAGTATGCACCTACAATGGCCTATGCGCCGACGTGAAGATCCAGCCTCTTGTATACTATGCGACTGCCACTTGCTGACATGGATGACGTATAAAGGATGGACCTTTTCAAATTTAACCCCGATGAATCTGTCAGTTTAGATTTCAAGGAAGATCTCAATAATCGTATCTCCCTGATAGGCTGGCCAAATACTATGCGCCCAAGGTGAGAGCCGTGCTATGCGCCCATTACATCACGAAAAGATGATCCATGCTTCATTCAAAGTATTTTGAACTCGTTCAAGTATAGAAAACTTTGAAGGGGTCTTGTAGAAGCATGAAAATTTTAGCAAATAAAGTCTTATGAGCCCAAGCCAAAAGAGGACATATGCGCCCAAGTGAAGCTCCTATGTGCTCAAGTCACCCTGTGAAGCTCCTATGCGCCCATCATCCTGCAAAGCTCTATGCGCCCAAGCTTGTGAAGCTCTATGCGCCCAAGCAACCCTCTGTGAAGGAGGGCACATAACCTGAAACAGGGCTATGCACCCAAGCCTGACTCGATCAAAGCCATGATCAAAACGTGCCCCGAAGCGCACGGCCACGTCAGTCTCCACGAGCAGTCGTGCACCGAAGCATGCGGCCACGTCAACACCACAACCAATCCATGATCTCGCAGCCTGTATGCGCCTACACCCTATGCGCCCAAGGCAGGACTATGCGCCTACATGAGAACCAGTGTGTTTTCCTCATGTGGGCGCATAACATCATTCTAGCTCAAGAACGACTATAAAAAGGAGCCTCATCCCTCTTCAAAACACAGAACGAAGAGCATTTTCAAGAGCCAATTTGATGCACTTCTTGTCAGTGAGCCAAGAGTTAGCAATTTTCTTAGGTTTTCTTCCACTTTTGTAATCGGAGTGTCAACAGAGTAAAAGAGCAACTGCCGCTTGATCTCCATCGTCCCATTCCCCATAATTCTTTTTTGTACTCGGGGATCCTCAGCGCAGGATCTCTCAGGCGTACTCGATTTGTGGTGCCTTACGCCAATAAAAAAAGACAACATTTTCTTCTACTTTTTGTGTGTGTCCACAAACCCCTAGGCAAAGATCAACCTGAAATTCTAAATAGGCGATCTCCAGACCGATGACTGGCTACGTCATTGACAATGATATATACTACAACATGCTATTGGGATGACCATATATTCATGAATGCATGATCATGCCCTCCACTCTCTATTAGTGCATAAAGTATGTGGCCAGCGATGGGATAATCAAGATCGAATTCGCTGACATCGATCCCTTCTGAGGACTCGAAGCATATTGTACATATGCTGATATGTACAAATCAGTCCCATGGGACGACGATGCCAATGATGTCGACGACGAGGAAAAAAGTGAAGCTATCGCTGAAGAACCATTGAGGTTTCGATTGAGGGGGAAACCTCCTAAGACATCAGCTCCTCTCGTCATCAAGCTCCGAGGCAAAGCTCCGGTTAGATCATCCTTGACCATGTCAGAGGCTGGTCAAGAGCCTACGCAAATAAGGTTTTCCGGAAGGCTCCAAAGCCAACTTTGAGGTCACACGAACCTCCGACTGCAGCCCCCTGGTAGTCAAGCTAAAGGGGAAACGTCCTCCGCCTTCTCTCGCAACAGCCCTGGTGCTCACAAATGAAGAGTTGGAAGATTACATATGCGCCAATACCGAAATGTATTATTTAGATGATGTAATCCCGCGGGATAAAATTTTACATTTCAATAATAGGAAGTTGTCTTTGAATTACTCTTGTCCGCATTGGAACACTAGGTATTTCTTAGACAATGCTATATATATGCTGCAAACATAAGTGACAAATGCCAACCTCGTAAGTCAAGTTGTCCCTTCTCAAGGTGCATACTTCTTGGTTCCAACAAGGAAGAAGGAAGAGGAACCCATCATCTTCTGCCGATTGGAGCATCTTCAACGACTGGCACCGGCAGAACCAAAACCTGACAACGACAAGATACAACTTTACTGTTACACTACTCAAGCCAAAAACCTCATCCAAAAAATGGGTTACGACTTGAACAGTGACAGAGGACTGAACTATGGCAAAGGTCGATGCCTTCCCTTGCGACTTCGTGCTCCAAAGGGAAAGTCCCAAAACTATTATCAGCGCACTTGCCGGGGGTTGGGTTATGTTATACCCACAATAAATTTGGAGAGCTCGGAGTTGGAGGCCATGATGCATTCACACTTCTCCGATTCCTCAACCTGGGACTCTTATACAAGTATCGACCAGGCCTTCAAGAAGATATTATACGTTAATATGGTCTCTGCAGATCCCCCAATCGAGAATGAAGACCAAATTCTCGAATACTTCGAGGATGAACCCTGGGCTCAACGCCTGGGATTCCAATAGGAATGGCGCTTCGAACATTACGAACCTTCCACTCAAGATGAAGTCGTCTAAGTCGAGCTAGGAGATGAGGTTTCCCCTGGACCCATCTTCATTAGCAAAAGCTTGACAGTAGAAGACAAAGAATCTCTGATACAGCTTATCCGAGAATACATTAATGTCTTTGCATGCAGCTACGAAGATATGTTGGGTTTAGACCCGCAAGTCACCATGTACTGTCTCAACATTCTACCCGATACTAAACCTGTCAAGCAGCAACAACGACATTTTTGCCCCAACATCATGGATGCTATCGAGGAAGAAGTCATTAAACTCTTAGAGAGTGGCTTCATTCACGAAGAACAACACCCAGATCAAGTGGCCAACATTGTCCCAGTCACTAAGAAGAACAAGAAAATTTGGGTCTGCGTAGACTTCAGGGATCTCAACTCGGCCTGCCCAAAAGACGAGTTTTTCCTCCTGATCACTGACATGATGATCAATAACACTTGTGGCTTCGAGCCTATGTCCTTCATGGATGGTTTCTCAGGCTACAACTAAATCAAGATATTTCCCAAAGACGAAAAACATACTTCATTTCAGACTCCAAAAGGGATATACTGTTACACAATGATGTCCTTCGAGTTAAAGAATGTAGAAACAACATACTAGTGGGCAATGAGCACCGTATTACGCAAGCATCTCCGAAATATGGTAGAATATTACGTTGATGGCATTGCCGTCAAAAGCAAGAAAGAAATCCAGTCACTTAGATGACTTGAGAACAGTGTTCGACTTAATGTGAACACATCAACTAAAGATGAACCCAACCAAGTAATTTCTGGGAGTCTCCCGTGGCAAATTCTTGGGCTTTATCGTCACAACCAATGGCATTCATATTGACCCAGAGAAGACCAAGGCGATCTTGGATATGGCTCCTCCGAAGAATCTCTACGAGCTCCAAGGCCTACAAGGGCGCTTGGCATATATCAGAAGGTTCATAGAGAATCTCTCTGGTAGATGTCAACCTTTCACCAAACTGATGAAGAAAGGGGTTTCTTTTATCTGGATAAAGGAATGCCAGTGCGCATTCGATGACATCAAAAAGTACCTCACTAGTCCACGGGTACTGGTGGCACTAGTCATGGGAAAACCTTTTCTATTGTATGTCTGAGCCGTGGACGATTCTCTCAGTGCTTTGCTAGCCCAGAGGAGCAATGAAGGCCACGAACATGCAATCTACTACCTCAGCAGGACCATAATTGGGGCCGAGCATCGATATAATCTTGTAGAGAAGGAATGTCTTGCCCTACTCTTCGCCATCCAGAAGATGCGTCATTATGTGGCCGGACAAACGATCCACGTCATATCCCGGGTCAATTCCCTCAGGGTCCTCATGACCAAGCCAGGGGCCTTAAACTCACGGTTAGCCATATGGACGATACTTTTGACTCCTTATGACATGCTGTTCAACCCATAAAAGGCAGTCAAAGGCCAAGCATTGGCAAACTTCTTAGTAGCATACCCTGTGCCAGAGACATCAAAGCTCTATGGTGACATCCCTGATGAAGTCCTAGAGTCCAATGCCATCTCAGATAACTGGGTTTGGCACATATTCTTTAACGGTGCTTCAAGAATAGGGCCTAAAGGCGAGATTATCGCCTTGGTCGAAATGGTCCTCATCACTCCCGATGGCTTGGTCATCCACCGTGCATATTCTCTCATGGAGTCTTGTACCAATAACATCGCTGAGTATAACTCTCTCATCATCGGACTCCAGCTTGCTAAACAACTGGGTTTTGACCGTATCGAAGCCTATGTCGATTCGAAATTGATTATCAACCAGGTTCGAGGACAATATGAAGTTCGACATAAAGATCTGGTTCCATTCCACCAAGCAGCAATCGATATCATCTCTACCTTCACAGGGTTTTTTTTTTATAGAACATATACCTCGATTGTAGAACTTGTAGGCTGACGCACTTGCTGGCCTCGTCGCTTCTCTGGCAGCTCCTGTGGGAACCCAATATACTGTTATAGTAATACGCCGGGAGCTGGCTTGCCCGAAGAACAATCTACATATGTGTCTGAGTTACTCAGTACAAATGGACGCCAATATTGACGTTCGGGACTGGCGATTCTCGTTCATAGACTATACAGTCTACGAGATTTTACCTGAAGACCCGAAGGAAACTACTTCTGTCAAGAGATGCCTTTTTCGATTCTTCTATGATACAGCTACCAAGATGTTGTTTCATCGTTCATACGATAAGCTTCTCCTGCGATGTTTATCCAAGACAAGCAAAAAAAGCACTCAAGAAGGCACACGATGGCACTTGCGGAGCCCATCATCCTGGTCTGAAGTTGCAAGACCGATTACGTCGCATGGGCTACTACTGGCCTACTATGATGGAAGACACCATTGATTACAAAAATAAGTGTCCGGTGTGTCAGTTACATGCTGACTTCATCCACCGGCCTTTGGAGTTCCTGTACCGTACGACGACCGCCAGGCCATTTGAAGCATGGGGAATGGAAATCATTGGGCCAATCAGTCTACCATCCTTCAGAGGATACCGGTTCATACTTTCCATCACCGACTACTTTTCTAAGTGGGCGGAAGTGGTACCTCTGGTCGAGGTAAAAACCACAAACGTGATCAGCGTTGTCAAACTTTACGTCATATACCGCTTCGGTATTCTTCGAAGGATCTTCAAGATAATGGTCCTCAGTTCATGAGCCATGCTTTCCATCGATTCTGTGATAAAAATCGAATACAGAATGTGGCATCAATGGCTTACAATCCTGTAGTGAATGGACTAGCCGAAGCATTCAAGAAAACTATCGTCAAGCTACTTAAGAAAGTCATTTCTTCTAATAAGTGCGACTGTAATGAGAAGCTCGACGAATGTCTGTAGGCTTACCGTATGACCGTTCGAACACCTACGCGAAACACACTATTCTCTCTTGTTTATGGAAGCGAGGCAGTACTTCCCCTGGAGATCCAGATCCCGTCTTTACGGGTAGCTATCACCAACCTGCTGACTGATAAGGACAAGCAACTGCGACGGCTACAAGAGTTAGTGGCGTTGGATGAAAAACGTCTGCTAGCTCAACAACGAATCAAGCTTTACCAAGCTAAAATTTCTGGGGCCTTCAACAAGAAAGTTCGGGAAAGAATATTCCAAGTGGGTGACCTTGTCTTATCAGTTCGAAGACCGATGGTAATGACTCACAAGATGGCTGAAAAGTTCGAGCCCAAGTGGGAGGGACCATTCGTCATAGAGAGGGTCTATTCCAATGGTGCCTACCGACTGGCCAAACCCAATGGCGACATGCTAATGATGTCAATCAACGACAAGTTTTTGAAGAAATACTATGTCTGAGTTTCAAACCAGCATAGGCTCCCACATCCCCTGTGGGTATTTATGGATTCTGCTAAAGGAATTCACCCCTTCTATACTTTACCCCAGTAGAGAAATAATTCACGTCCAAATCACCTCTGAGTTGTCTTCCTACACCCTAGCGACGTTCACGTCTACCACGTCCATATCACCTTTGAGTAGTCGTCTCTTCTATGATGACCTCGTGTTGTCATAACCCCCCTAAAAAATATTTTACGTCCATACTACCTCTGAATTTTCATTTTATACCCTAGCGAAGATGTGCCTACCATATCCATATTATCTCTGAGTAGACGTCTCTTCCATGAAAATCTACCATGATTGTCATATTCATCTATAGAACCTTTTACGTTCATTCTACCTCTGAGTCATTCTATACACCCGTAGAGTCTATCCTTGCCATGTCCATATTACATCTGAGTAAGAAAAAGTCTACCACCAAAGTATACTGTGTTTACCATGTCTATATAACCTCTGAGTAAATACCCTATTCCCAACGGAGTTATCTCAAACCCCTTACGACATGCTACCTCTGAGGGAATTATCGTTCTTGTGAGAGGAAAAGTTCACAATTAAAAAGACAAACAGAGAAACAAAGCCATTATTTATAAAGTGAAAAGGTTTTCTTTCTTTGGTTACAAAAATTTATCTCTCAGGAACCGAGAGACAAGAAGACAGAAAGAAGATCAAAACTGAGAAGACCGGTGTTGAAATTCTTTCAACCGACTCTTCAAAAGAGCAACTTGGGGTCCAACCAATGCTCGGGCTCGACACTCGGCCTTATGACGGTGAGCGGCTTCATCTTCAATATGAGAGAGGCTTTGGCACGTAAGGTCCAGCTAGGCCTGACGAATGCCAATGCTTTCCTTCTCTCGAGCTAGGGTCTGAGAACGTTAGCGAAGGATCTCCTTCTAGTCCTCAGAGTTTACCAGGTCACTCTCAGCAAGGGCCAGGGTCTCTTCTAACTTCTGGATCTGCTCCCGGAGGGCCTTGTACTGATCGTCCACAACTGTACAGTGACAAACCCGAGCCTCTTCGGCATCGGTCACAGCTTCAATCTCCGACTCAACCTCCACCAGATGATCAGTTAGTGCCCGACGTTGCAGCTCGTACTGAGATGCCTCAGAGACCATCTTCTCTAACTCTATAGTGGCTAGAGTCGGAAGACCATGCTCCAGATTCTTGAGCTCCAAGGCAGCGGCTTCCAATTAAGCCAATCGATCTTTTATAGCCTCGGCCCTAGCCTCATACTCAGAATAGTTGTACAAGGCCACCAAATGGACCTTCACTATATTCCGGACCCATCTGAGAGATAGGTTAATTCGTAAAACACCCTCTATGCCATACATCAATGCATGACGAATTGTGCTCAGAATGAGGTTGGTATAATATGCGTTGTCAGCCAATCTCATTGGGGTTATCGGAGATGCCGCAATGGAAGGCCCCTGGACGACAGCAGCAGCCAACATATGCCTGGGGATCACAATAGAAGCAGAGGGCACCATCACCTTAATAGAGGTCATTGGTCGTACAGCGACAGTAGGATCCAACACTATCTGACGCGCAACTGACTCCTCAGCAAGCTCCCCTGCTGGTCCTTCAGCCGAAGCTACGCTAATTGGAGCCGGAGCAATCACAGCAGTCGACGTCTTAATGGTCACTGTAACATACTCCTTAACAGCCTTCTCAACCGGTATGTCAGCCACCGATTCATCTATAGTCTCCTCGATCGAACCCAAAACGGGTGGCTCGAGCATAATATTTAGACGGTCCTGGATAGACTACATTGAAGGGTTCGTTAACTAATTTGTCAGCCTCCTCTTCGACCAATTCCTCCTCCTCAGTCGAACCCTTAGGGGTTTCATCGACGAGCTCATCAATAGCACCGTCGATAGTGACCGCCCCGGCTGGAGCCTTGGCGGGCAGCTCATCAGTGACCATATCGCTTCGACCAACCCGTTCGTCGGTAATATCCACCACTGGATCTCTGACATTCTCTTCAACTACCACTCGGGGTTGAGGTGCAATATACGCCAGGGCTAAATCTTTCAACACTGGTCCCTCGATGCCTCTGTAAGGAGGAGGCTCCTGGAAGGAGCCAGTAGAAGCGCCTTCAGCATCCTCAGCTGATCGACCCATCTCAAGCCCGAGTTCTCGAACGGTACTTTCACAAAATGCGAAGCCAACCTCGGGTATTACCATGGAGCCACCCCTGGAAGCCATTACCTTATAGTCAAAAGAGGCAGGAAGAGGAGCCCCCTCTACCTCAGTAGTTGGGCACTCCTCAGGGACATGGTACTCCTTTGATCGCTCCGACGTCTCCCTCGCCTGCACCAACAAAACAAGGATAAATAAAAAGCCATGAGTGAAAATTCGAATAAAAAAGGGAACTAAAATGTACCCTTGAGGTCGACGCAACATGCGGCGCACTAGGCCGCAAAGAAGCACGACCCTTGGATGCCACTCTTTTTACCTTCTTGCCAAAATGAGGGTTTGTTACCGAATGAGCTTGACGTTTCAGTGGAGAACTCAGGTGTTACTACCACATTTTTAGCTTGAAGGTATTTTGGTCATTTTGTAAATTTTAAAATTATTTTGAATTATTGAAGTGATGATTGTTATTTTTGACTTTTGCTAATTGAGACTTTGGAGACTAACCTAGATGTTGACTCTAGCTATGGTGACTTAATTAGCATGGTGGGACCCTAGTCTAACTTAAATCAACCTAAGTTAAGTCACATAGAATCAAGTTTCAAATAGGAGGATAAACGAATAGGTTCATAGGACTTTTAACTCATGAATTTATTTCCATTACCAATAAGACTTGGCCCAAGCCCACTTGTAAAAACCCTAACCCTAATTTCCACTTATTTAGGCCGGCCACATAGGGAACCCAATCCTATATGATATCTCTTCCTTTGGTTCTTGCCTCTTTTGTATCAAACCAACTTTGGAAAAGGAAAGGTATTGTCATTCTTTCCCAATCCATAACTATTCCATTTTAATTCTTTTTTAACTCTAGTTTCTTGTATTAGAGTCTAATACTATATTTTCTAATTATAGAGAGAAATCTCAGCTTTTGAACAATTTAGAGATTTGGGATAGCAAGGAGAATCATCCTATTAAGGGCTTTTCTTGTCATTTGACACACTATAGGTAAACCCTTTAAATTGTGTTTAAATTCTGATTTCTTTGCATATTATCCTGGATCTAGGTGTCCCCTTGCTATGGTGTGTGATTTGTGTAAATTTGCATTAATTTTGTGTCCGTATCGGACACGTATCATAACCTAGTTCTAGGTGTTTGTAAAAATGTCTCAATGGATTTTATTTTGATATTTTTGAAAAGTGTTTGAATAAAAATGTTGTTTTATATGTGCACTTTAATTTCCCCATAACTGAGCCAACTTTGAGCCGTGTCCGTGTCCAAACAGGACACGAACATGCCTACTGCACACACGCGGGCAGTGCCCTACTGCCCGACCGTTCGTTCTCTTCGCACAGGACACGTGGACACGTAGAATTTTGGAAGAATGTTGGGGCAATGACTGTTACTATCCGCCCAAAAATTGGTACCATATGGTGCACTACACAGGAAGAAATCATGTCCGCATTGGACACGCACTGTGTGCGCACTGTCACAAAAGGCGCACTAACCCACCTTTCGTATCCATACTAGACACGACTTGGACACGTCATTGTGTGTCGACTGTGTAACCCTACACGTGTGCATGACCACGTGGCATGAGGTGTCGTGTCCACGACACCTGTGTCTCGCAGCACGATACAGTGTGCCCGTGTATACATTTCGTGTGTTTGTTGGATTCGACACGTCGTGTCCTGCATCCTAGGACACGATACGACCTGTATCGCATGTGTACACCTACACGACACATTACCAACCAATTAATTTAAATGTTAGTTGTATTTGAATTCAAATTTAGGGTTTTCCCCAATATTCCTGATACAAGTTCACTGTTAGTCGATTTTTCTGAGATTAATTGGGTTTACTATTTTCCCTTGATGATTAATTGCAATGTGGGTACACCTATGTATATATGAGCTTAGTGGCATGCTAGGATTCATAAATTGTATTAGATTTTGGGTTTTCAAATGTGTATTGGACTAGTTTCCTGAGAATACATGTGTACACTATTTTGTGTACATTGATTTATGAGACTGTTATGTGTGTACTATTTTTTCGTATCATTCACACGCACACATTTGCGCTATTCCTGAGATCACATCCACACACATGAGCTGAACACTGACAACCTATCTACTGTTGCACTGTATACACACTTACACACTAATTTTTCACACACATACACATGTACTCGAGACACTCATACACACACATTACACTAACATGTGAATTGTAATACTGTCATGTACTCTAGAAAACTGAAAACTGAGAATTAACACACTGTTATGTATGCATTGATTCCTAATACACACCCACACTCTATAAACTGAGAACCTATGTTGTGTGCACACACACACACTACTGCTCACTGTTTTTCTAAAATCTACCTATACATATAATACCCTATGATACACATACACCCTCTTTCTGCCACACACATGAACCTATATCCATGTACATACTATTGACACACACACACACACACACATATAGCTATCTGTCACTCTATATCTCTCTATCTAATTATGTATATATATATATATATATATAATACATATAGCCTTGTGTGATAACATGTAATATATGTATATATATGCATATTACCTATATTATTTTAGTGTATATATATATATAAAAATATATATATATATATATATATATATATATATATATATATATATATATATATATATGTGGTGAATAAATATGTGTGTATGCCATATAGATTGTATATGGCATATAGCCTATGTGATATAGCCTATTGTATTCCTATGTGTATATGGCATGTATACATATGAGATTGTGTGATGTTAGGTTTATATGGCTTTGTGATGATGTGTGAATGCTAGATAGGTATGGTTAGGCTTAGTGAGACTTGTTTGGGTTAGGATTGACCTAGTTGACCTAGTTTGACTAGTGTAGTCGATTAGAGTTGAACAAAGGTTGACTTTAGCCTAGAATGACCCAAATATCATGTAGAATGCATCGTAGCAGTCTATTTTACCATTTTGGATATGTTGTGACTTGTGCTCTTCTGAATAGGAGCCAGATACCACTCCTCAGGCAGTATTTCATTCAGATACTCAGGATATCGGGCGAGTACATTCTCTGACCATTTTATACTTGATAGAATTTACATTTACACAATAGATTACTTTACTTGATGTTGTCACGTTGTTAACACGGATTGGGACTATATGGATCCCTTCATGAGATGTTATCCCCCGCGGGAGCATCGGGTTACAGTATGTCATGTGTGTTTCACTTTCATCATGTACTCCTGTGCTTTTACCTTTCATTTGCACTCTCGTGATTCATGTACTCTCATGTTCACGGAGCCCCCATGTATATAATCATGTGCACCCTATTATGGGCTTTCATGTGATATCATATGCAATAACATAACCTGTCTTGATTCTTGTATATTGATTGGGGTACGGGGGAGTATAAATGGTCATGTGAACAATTCCAAAGTAGTATACTCATGTGCAAACTCTTAGATTACTCATGTGCAAATTTAAGCCATTCACATGTCTATCTTGTACTCTAAATCACTAGTTTACTGTTAGTTCTCTACTTATAGTATCTACTTACATTACCGTTCTTTCTCTTTTACTTCATGTATATTCTTCAGCATTTCATGTATCTTACTCTATTGCATATTTATATATCCTGTCATATTATGAACTGCTTGAGATGTACTGTGCTCGCTCCCGTCCTGACAGGACCTGTTGAAAATATTAAAGATGACATTGAGGAGTTCTGTCCCACATACTATGGAGCAGGCCTAGATGACACATGTGAGTTGGACTTCCAGGAGGACCCAGCACTTGCAGAGGACATTACCCCAGTAGTCTAGGCAAGTTAGCTAGACCAGTATCTTACTTATCATTCTGTCTTGTTTGGATACACTTGTATTTATTTAGGGATTTGTTATTCTGGATATTGTGGAGTTGTTTATCTTAGACATTTAGTTCTCTCTTTTCTCTTGTATTCATCTGTGGATTCTGTTGACTATCTATCCATCTTATCATACATTCTACCTAGCTGTGATTAAGTTGTACTTTATATTATTCCTCCATTTAGATAGTATAACTGTACAGGTACCTTATAACTGTTAGATGTATGTGACCTAGGACAACGTTCTACCGCCGACACTGCGGCGTAGGCTGGATGTAGCCACTTCTCGTGCCTCTATACTGGGTGCAGGTCATAACATCAGGGGCGCCACATATTCCCTTCGCTTCCGAGAGGCACTAGAGTCATCTGAGGACCCATATCCTATAGCTTCAGACTCCTGGGACCGCCGCTGGGGCCTTTCAAACTTCGTACCCACAATAAAGTTCCGTTCTCGATCATAACCTGAAGAGAAGTTATTCACCAAATAGTGGAACTTTACAGCGGAATATAAGACACGGGGCTCCCTATGCACGTTAGGGAATGTAAATGCTGCACCAGTAGATTTGGTGTTGTAATAACTCCAAGCGCGGGCGCCGTCCAACAAACTTCCCTCATAGCCAACACACGGGCTGGGATTGCTCATCATTGTTTGGCTATAAACAAACTATCACGCGAAGCGACTCGGCAGATAGGGCTCCAGATATGCCTTATTCTGGCTCCGGTACACCAGGTGCAAAGGACGAATGGATAACAACCAACGAAAAGCACCGACAGTTAACTCGTCCCTTCCGTCGGCCCGGTCAACTAGCTCATCACCAGCCTCATGGCTACCATAGAAAGACGAAACCCTGCTAAAACTATAACTATCCAAGCGGTTCAATGCCCGCCTACAGGCAGGAACGCCGTCATGAGACCACTTTGCCTTGTGGTAGTTGCACAAAAGCGTGTCCCCCTTTTCATGACCGTCTATGGTGGCCAAGACAATCAAACCAGTTTGATTCAATGCCAACCAGGCCATCAAATAATGGTAGGGTAACTTTGCTCGAGGAAACACGCTAGCACACCCACGATACTCTATGATCTTTTATGAGAGGTCCCGTAGGCCTCGAAAAATGTCGCAAACTATGGCTGAAAGCAGTGCAAGAGAATGATCAAAAGCCAACCTCACGGTAGGCATGATAAGTTCCCTACTCAGTCGCCCCACAAAGCCTGAGCCTCCATGCACTACAGCCTTCCTTAGCCACATCATCAGGAAGGCAGCTAGCGTCGCTTTCGGACTTACGGGAGTTAAATTTTGGTAAAATGACTACGAACCGTGGAGTCGGGTCTTCCCTTAGCATCCAGCGAGGGAGCTCGCATCTTGGCCTCTGCCTCCAACTCCTCCGCCTCAGCGGTAGTATACGCCCTACGAGAGGAAAGACGAAATGATCTGCATTCCGCCGGTCATCGCCAAAGAAATACCTCCTCCATGCATTAAAGTGAGGCTGACCCTTTGTAGAGTCCTAGCATACACAAACTTGATGGTGGCAAAGCAGCTCCTTGTACACTGCCATAATCTCCGAATGCTTGCTTTTCAACCCCGCGAGCTCATCGGGAGTAGGGCAACACTCCTCGTATGGGTGCTCACCCCAAGGCAGCTTCGAGATGGCAAACATCTCATGGAGAGCCAATCCCATCTCCCCACACAGCAGAAAAAAGTTCCAGTGTGGTGATTAAACAACTCCAGCAAAGCCATGAACAAGGACTGGTTGATGGGGATTCCATACTAACTACCCTTTATGGCACGGCGAAGGCCAGTACCGCTCATATCCTCCGTAAATGTGCTCAATGCCCACTGAATCAAGTCACCCCACTTTTTATCAGAATAAATCCAAGCTTCGACCCGGTAGGCGCCCGTCAGATATGTACAATCGGCCGCCAGAAGTCTATCTATGAAAATTGAAGCACCAAATGGATGTACATCCGCATTAATATTGCTGAACCTACCACCGGAGAGTAGCAACCGTAAGGAGAACGATGAACCACCGCGAACGGCCGTAAAAGCATCTTTCCCCTTGGAGCCCTTATCTACCTTAATACGGTCTGCGATTAGACCCCGTAGCTAGGGGTCAGATCCCACTCCAGACGCTGTCTTTCAACGAAACAGGATAATATAGACAAGAAAAGATGACGGTCAGTCGCCGAAACATACAAGTGGAGGCCATTGCTCTCAAAATACCTCGCCAACTTAAGTGTAAGGGGGTCCGCTTTTTTCAGAGCCAACTGATCAGCAAAGAGAAACTAGTGCTTTAACATCCCTGCGTCGACATCAAAAGAAGGAGTCAGCCTACCCTGATCTAGAATACGTCAAAAATAGCCCAGTAGCTGCTCCTGCAATTTATCCAGTCGCCCCACCGGTTGATCTTCCTCAATCAACCTTCTGGCTGGCTCGACGAGTTTTTGCTTGACGTTTGTCCCTAGCGCACAGACAGATAAGTCGTAAAGAATCTCATTCAGGGAGGTGGTCACGAAAACTGTACAAAAGTACGAAATAGGAGTCCAAGATTTGTGTTTGGTAAAGCAAAGCATCCGTACAGGTACTACTAGATAGAAGTGCGCTTCAACAACTTGTTTTATGTGCAGGTCTCACCAGGTAGCACTACGCTTCTACAAGTGAGCTTCCGTGTAGATGCTACCCAGTAGAGCCACGTTGCAACGGTAGAGCATCCGTATTACATCCTACACGTCAACAAGAACCTCAACACATCTTATAGTTGTTACTTTGTTAAAAGCAACAGCCATATGAATCGGTTGAGCAAAGCTTTAGCGCATCTACAGATCCTTGTCCAAAGAACGAGTGTCCACGCGTATTAGCAAGAAGAGCTTCAGCACATCTATGTGACGATACTCTGAGGAGTGACCGCTCATGTGCATCAGCAGAACTGGGGGTCAATGTTTATTACCTACAACTGGCGGCCGTACGTGGCTATGAATTACCACACCAACGTTCGATAAGTCATCGAGATCACCAGCCTCGGAAGCAGGCTGCTTTCCTTTAGGCTTCTTGGAGCTCGCCGTAGGAGCCTTCGGGATTCTTGATTTCTTGGGAGCCATGGCAGAAAAAGTTAGGGTTTGAAAGAAGAAGAAAACTACAACGAAAAGAATCTATAGGAAGATAGGTGAAAGCAAGAAAGCTTTTCTCTCCTCAATGACCCCTACTTATAGGGTGCAGTCACATCAGTGAAAGAAGGTGAAATGCTTCATGATCGAGGGAACTCTTCAAACGACATGGGAAAGAAAAGTTGGAATCATGATGATCGTTCCCTAGAAACAAAGAATTAAGATCAAATTTAGTGAAGCGACGACTTAAGGCATTTAATTCTGAAGCCTAAGCATGACGACAACCTGTCAGTAGGCATGCTGAGCATTCGCTCGAAAAGGACACATGTCATGCTTCTGTTCAAAATATTTCGAGCTTGATTCAAGTTCGAAACACTTTGAAGGGGGTCTTGTAGAAGCATGGAAAAGCATAGACATATCAAAAGTACTGGTAGTGTTCTCGCTACATAATGCTTCAGAAAAGTGCAGATACCCAAAAGCGTAGACACAAGATCAAAAATCAGAGTTCATAAAAAGCTCTTTATTAAATCATGCCCACAAAGATCTATTACAGATTCATCATGATTATAAAAAAAGAGCTTTGCCTACAAGGATCTATTACAGATTTATCATGAAAAGAACTAAGGCATCTAAAGATCTACAAGAGGGTTAATCTTCACAGATACCAAACAAGGGGGTTAATCTTCACAGATGTGCAGCCCCTTAAACATGCAGCACTGTCAGAGCAAGCCACTTCCTGAAGCAGCTATTGGTCCGAGCGAGAACTCAGTTCACAATACAGGTCATGCCACCGCCATTGAGCAAGGCAGAGCACAACCTGTGGCTCTTCGGATTGGCAACGAATCCAAATCCGAAAGCTTGGATCTCAAAGACCTCCAAGATGTTGTTCAGATTCGAAATCCTTATGCTAAACACTCAAGTGTATCTTGAAACTCAGCAGCAGTTCTTCTACAAAGGCAGAGCTTCTTTGAACGAAGGGATCCACAACCATCAGTCGACTTATGCAAGGCCAATGGCCGTTCGAAGCTAAGTCAGGATCGAGCATAGCATTTGGAATGCTAAAAGAGGACGATAACTCTTCAAAAAACTCCTCTTTATATCGGGGGAGTGTGGTCCAACCAATATGCCACGTGGCCGTCGGTCAAAGACTCCCAAATTTAAGGGATGAACCAAGAACTTAGCACAACAAACCTTATTCAATAAGTTCATTTTACTGAGTCCTAGGCCACAAACTTCTTGAATTTTCCTGAAGACGGCGACAATTAAAGAAAAGGACGACCGACTCATCCATCAAGAAGAGCGGTCATTAATCGCTCTTAAAGACTTTGACAGAAACCAGCTTCTTCGATTCAGAAGCACAGCCTCTCCACTGCGCTCTCACTTTGATTCCAAAGTACAGCCTCCCTACTGTGCCCTCACTTCAACTCAGAAGCGCAGCCTCTTCGCTGCGCCCTCGCTTCGGCTCAGAAGCACAACTAGCTCACTTCCTCACATAGTGCCCTCGCTTCAACTTAGATGTGTAGTGGCTCATTCGTCTTTAAGATGTGGTCTACTCGTCACCTTACAGCACAGTGACTCCGTCGTCTACAATACCGTCTACTTGTCGCCCTAAAGCACAGTGTCTCCGTCGCCTGAAGCATAGTCTACTCGTCGCCCTAAAGCACAATGACTCCTTCGCTTGAAGTACAATCTACTCGTTGTCCAGAAGCACAATGGCATCCGTCAGAAGCTAAGCTCACATAGCGGCGCAGCCCTACAAAGTGATATGGTTCCACATGGACAGATGGGTGTGTATATCTTTTTACGATACCACCCTATCGGTTTGTTTGGACTGCTGCTCTTAAGATAAGACATAACTTGATTCTGTTGGTAAGAGCAATATCTTATCGGTTTGTTTAAACCACAGATAAGGACAAAATTTTTTCTTATGGATGAGAGCTATATCCAACTGGTTTGTTTAAACCATTGCCCTCTAAGATAGGACAAAATCTAACTTCATGGATAGGAACAGAATCTGCTTAGGTTCATCCGATCAACAAATAAGCACGCGCCATGAGTCATTTATTCAGTAATATTGATAACTCTCCAAAGATATCGATAAAAGAAAATTCCCGTGCTTTTCATGTGTCAGTTCAGCAGCAGCCTTCACCGTGACTACCTCAAGATTCTTCCATATCTCCCCGTGCAGCGTTCCTGTACAATCCTTATGCACATCACATATGTGCTTCCCCTATAAATAGAAGGAGTTTTTCTTCCATAAAGAGGCTTCAAAATCTTCGACTTCGACATCCTCTTGATTGGTAACCCTAGAGTTTCAATCATCAGCACCAGAAAGCCAAAGCAAGTTTAACTCGTCGTCAGATCATCAATGGAGAAAAGGAGCTGCTGTAGTGCTAGATCTCCACCGCCACACTTTTTCAAAAATTTTGTACTTAGATCTCCTGTTTAGGAATCGAGTGTACTCTTTTTACGTTTAAAATACAAAAAGTTTGTATAACCTTTTGTCATGGCAAACAATTATCAACAATTTATTTAAGTAATTTTGTGATCTAAATTGCAATCGATCACAGTAGATACACAATGTCGGTAGAAGTATTAGGTTTATTGTTTGGTTTACTGAGCATCTATTTTTATTTTCTAAAATTTGATGAGTTTTCTCACTCTAGGGCTTCTGATTTCTTTGTTGATGATTTTTTTATTAAACTTTTGTTTCTAACAATATATTTTAAAGTAATTTTGTGATCTAACTTGCGATCATTCACAATAGATGGGTGAATTACTCGAATTCATGAATTTTTGGTGGGGATGTATAAATGTTAGGATTAATGAATGGATTTAGTGAACATCTAAATGAGTTTTCTTATCCTATATTCTGATGAATTTTCTCATTCTAGGGTTTCTGATCTTCGAATGTCTCTCTATATGTATAACTTTTGGACTTCAATTCGGTGATTGGTTCTTCAAGTCTGGAAGATCCCAGTCATTTGCTGTGAGTTAAGGAATTTTATGATCCAATCTTGATCGATCACAGTAAAGTAGTCACTTGCGGCTTGAATATATGAAATTTTGGTGGATACCTAGAAATGTTAGGATCATAGATGTTCAATTGAACACCCGAATGTGTTTAATTTATCAGCTGTTCTCTTGAACATCTCTGTATGTATTGTGTTTGACATGCTTCTGGCATTGGCACAATAAAAAACATCATCAATTTTTAGTACTTTCTGTTTTCTAGTTTGACACCAATTGTTGGGCAGTTACTGCAGAGTCCAATTGTAGATGGAACTTTTTTGTAGAGAGAAAGGAAAAAAAACAGTTGAACTAACTTAAATATTATTAGTTCCAATATTAAAAAACTTTTGCTCTTATACTTTGTTTCCTAGTTTGACACCAATATAAGGTTCAATGCTTTTTCCTATAATTATTGGAATTCTAGTCATTTTTATGTGTATATACCTTTCTCAGTGAATTGGTAGTAAGCCGACCAACATAGAGTGTTGGTCTCAAATTGATACTCAATTTCAAAAATTGTTATTTTTGGTGGAGCTTTCTCATGCTCCATAGCAAACCCCATTTTGTAAAAGAAAGCTTTAGATAACTTGCACATAGTCGGAGATATTGTCAAATTTAGTTTATAGGGAAATAGTCGTACATAACCTAGTATGATCTAGTTACAGAATTTTTGCATATAGTCCATTAAGATTTAATCATGTATCCTAATTGTCTGTTAAATTTACAACTCTCTTGTACTATATGATTTACAGTCAAAAGTATAGTACTCACCTATTATATATAGGTAAATTAGAAATCATATTTGTGATAATGTTGCTTCTTCTTGCACAGGTTTGTATTCACTATTCACAAAAATGAAGCTTGAGCTCAGCTTGTTTACTAAACAAAACGAGCTCAAACGAGCTTTTATCGAGCCAAGCTTCGACCAGCTTGCGAACGATTTGGCTCATTTATAGCCCTACTTATTTTGGGATTTCGATCACGTAGAAAAGAATGGATCCTTGATGCTAATGCATATTTACTCTTATAAATTTAGGGTGTGTTGCACACAACTGGGTGATGTAAGGTATACACTACTACAACATTTAAACATGCATTTGACTATAAGCTATCTGATATATACTGGTATGCTGGTGATTCTTCTTTGCTCTAAGCCTCAGATTGTTACTAAAGCCTTGTCTATAACTATGTTGCCTTGATAAAGTTACTTGTGAAGGGACTCGTTTCGTTCCCCCTTCTGATCTCAAGTGCACTGTTGATTGTGGTTGGATCATTGGGCACTGCTATGTGACATATGGACTTGTTTTGAATGGTTCCAGTATAATAGTTTTTTGAAGGGGTAACTTTTTTTGGTAGAATTTTGCAATGTATATTTCTACATTGCTTATGGTAACTTGCAATTTAGCTTACTATCACTGACATAATTTTAGTAAATTAGAAGCATAAGTGAATTTTATCCTTTTTCGGAGCAGTAAGTCATTTCAAGTTATTTATGCATGCAAACGACAACATAAATGTCCCAATGAACTTTGTATCCAGTATTATCTTGCCTCAAATAAGGAATTCTATTGGTGTCATAGGGGCATGTGCAACTACTTTTGACCCATTATCATGCGATTCTAAAAGGTGTGGTTACTTTGTTATGGGTTCTAAACTTAGTCTTGATTTCTTATGTTGGTATTATTTTACAGCTTACCGAAGTATGAATCCTCCTACGAGTTCCAAACAAAGAAAAAAATGCCAACATGTGCAATTACCTTAGGATATAGAAAAATGACATAAACTGCAGTACTTGTAGCCTCCCTCCCACAAGGCAAACCCATCCTCAAATCTGACATGGACCCAACCAGCCAAAGCACAATCCCTAACTACAGATGGAAGTTAGAGGTACTGGTCGGCACAACGAGAAGCATGGTGTTCCTGGTAGTCGCCCAAATAGGTATCCTTTTTATGCGGCAGGGAAGTGATATGCCTGGTATAGGTGGTTCTGGAGTTGGCATTGATTTGCAAGAATAAGGGATTAATATGATGGTACCAGTATAGGAAAAGAAAGTTCATGTAATTTTGATCAGATAATGTTATCTGAAACATCTAGTATTCTTTTTGTTTGGTCTGTTTTACTTCAAAATTGAAATATTTGATCAAGCTTTCACGAATGTAAGTGTCAAATTTTTATAATACCTATTGTTTTATTCTAGCTACAATGAATCTTTAGCCAAATAGGGTATCCTATGTGATCTTGCTTCAAAATTAAAATATTTGATCTTGCTTGTTTGGTGAATGAAACTGGTGAATGTTTTTGAACAAATTGTACTCTTATAATGAATATTGTTGATAATTTAGAGCTGAAAGCTCAGGCTCAAGAGAGCCACCAATTTTTTCTTTTAATTTTTTTAAAAACACCATTAGTAACGTTAGGGGTTACCAACACTTATTAACGTTAGGAATGAGATATTTCTAACGGTAAACAACCGTTGGGAATAAGATATTCCTAACGGTAAACATCTGTTAGGAATGAGAAATTTCTAACGGTAAAAAATCGTTAGGAATGAAAAATTACTAACGGTAAAAACCCGTTAGTAAAATTTCCCACGCCAATCCCCCAACGGTAAAAAACCGTTAGGAATTTTTTTGCTAACGCTTATAGTCGTTAGGAAATGACTGTTTTGGTGTAGTGTATGATAAATTTTAGATGATTACAATATCAAGAAGAGCTAAATCAATTTAAGCAAAATAATGTCTGGGAACTCGTTCCTAAGCCCTACAACTATCCCATTATTGGGACAAAGTTGGTGTTTCGAAATAATCTCAATGAGGATGTTATCGTCACTCATAACAAAGCTCGATTGGTTGCTCATGACTATAACCAAGAGGAAGGCATTGACTACGAAGAAACCTATGCTCCGGTTGATCGTCTTGAATCTGTCACTACCACATTTTAGCTTGAGGGTATTTTGGTCATTTTGAAAATTTTGAATTTATTTTGAATTATTGAAGTGATGATTGTTATTTTTGACTTTTGTTAGTTGAGACTTTGGAGACTAACATAGATGTTGACTCTAGCTATGGTGACTTGATTAGCATGGTGGGACCCTAGCCTAACTTAAGTCAACCCAAGTTAAGTCATTTAGAATCAAGTTTCAAATAGGAGAATAAATGAATAGGTTCAAGGACTTTTGACTCATGAATTGATTGAAACTTGGCCCAAGTCCACAAGCCAAAACCCTAACCCTAATTCCCACTTTATAAGGCCGGCCACATAGGGATCCCAACCCTATATAATATCTCTTCCTATTGTTCTTGCCTCTTTTATATCAAATCAACTTTTGAAAAAGGAAAGATATTATCATTCTTCCCCAATCCACAACTATTTCATTTTAATTCCTTTTTGACACTACTTTCTTGCATTAGAGTCTAATCCTACTCTACTTTCTATTTATGGAGAGAAATCCCAGTTTTGGGACAATTTGGAGATTTTGGCTAGCAAGGGGAATCATTCTATTTGGGACTTTTTCTTGTCATTGACACACTATAGGTAAATCCTCTAAATTGTGTTTAATTTCTGATTTCTTTGCATATTTTAGCCTAGATCTAGGTGTCCCCTAGCTGTGTGTATGATTTGTGAAAGTTTGTATTGATTTTGTGTCCGTATCGGACACGTATCATAACCTAGTTCTAGGTGTTTGTGAAAATACCTCAATGGATTTTACTTTACTATTTTTGAAAAGTGTTTGAATGAAAATGTTGATCTATATGTGCACTTTAATTTCCCCCATGTCTGAGTATAATTTGAGCCGTGTCCATGTCCAAACAGGACACGAACAAGCACACTACATACGTGCGGGCAGTGTCCTGCTGCCCGATTATTATTTCTCTTCGCACAGGACACGTGGACACATGGAATTTGGGGAGGATGTCGAGGAATTGACTGACACCACCCTCCCAAAATTTAGGATCATATGGTGCACTACACGGGGAGCAATCGTGCCTGCACTGGACACGCGCTGTGCGCACACTGTCACAAATGCGCACTGACACGCGTTTCATGTCCACACTAGACCCCACGTGGACACGTCGTGGTGTGTGCAGTATGTAGCCTTAGTGTTGGGCTACACGTGGACGTGACCACGTGGACACATGTGTCGTGTGTCGTGTCCACGAATGGATTGAACGCGTGTACGAGACTGTGTACTAGATTGTGTGGCTCGTGTGTTGGAATGGGTTTGGACACATTTGTGTCCAGTTCTTGGGCACTAGAACACACCTATGACAGACTCACATGTGACACATGTATTACCAACCAATTAATTTGATTATTAGTTGCAATTTCATCTCAAATATGAGTTTCCCTAAATTCCTGATACTAGTTCACTGTTAATCGATTTTTCTGAGATTAAAATGTGTTTCCTGATTTTTAGATGATTAATTATCACTGATTGGTTCACATGTACATATCTGAGTATAATTTACATGATAGGATTAATTTTAGCCTGGTGATTTGGTTTTTGAAATACAATGGGCTGTCTAAACCTGAAAACTGTTTATATATACATTGATACACTGTCATGTGTTTTACTGATTTTGTTGTTGGTTTAATTACAATGATGTTTCCCTATATACATCTGAGTTAAGTTGCATGTTAGGGTTCATGTCAGATAGGTGAAATGGGGTTTTCGAATTTTAGTTGGGCTGTCAACTTGTAGACTGATTTTGTGTGCTTGATTTCTCATATACCACACGCACATTCACACTGTTATAGCCTAAGAACCTATCTACTATTTTCATGAGAATTGATACACTGTTTGTGTGCACAGTTTCCTGAGAACCTATGTTGGTTCCCAGCACACACACCCCCCATTGATATCTATAAACACACACTCAATTCTGAATTCAAAAACCTGGGACACTGTTATGTGTGTACTGTTTTCTCCATATCATTCACACACACACACACATACCTTTGTACTATTTCCTGAGAACACATGAGCACACATACTGAGATGCCCTATAGCCTATGTTGTGATATGTATACACACACACATGAACTGAAAACTGGAAATCTGAGAACACATTGATATCACTCACTCACTCATACACACACAGGAACCTAATGAACACACAGGATACATACACATATGCACACACATGTCATTCTATTCCTCTCTCTCACTCTATGTATGTATATATCTATATCTTGTGTGATAAATATAAAATATATAATATATATGCATATTGCTTATATTAATTTAGTATATATATAAATGTGATAAATATATGTATTGCCAATATAGATTAGTACATAGGCATATCGCCCTATGTGTATATGGCATGTATATACATGGGATGTGTGTTGATGGCTTGTACGGCTTTGTGATGATGTGTGAATGCTAGATAGGTATGGTTAGGCTTAGTGAGACTTGTTTGGGTTATGTTTGACCTAGTTTGACTAGAGTAGTTGACTGGAGGTGACTAAAGGTTGACTTTAGCCTAGATTGACCCAAACATCATGTAGAATGCATTGTAGCAGTATATTTTTACCAATTTGGATATGTTGTGACTTGTGCTGTTCTGAATAGGAGCCAGACACCACTCCTCATGCAGTATTTTATTTCAAATACTCAGGATATCAGGCGAGTACATTCTCTAACCGTTTTATACTTGCTCGGACTATATTTTTGTTCTAGATTACTTTACTTGATGCTGTCATGATGGAAATACGGATTAGTACTATATAGATCTTTTCATACGATGTTATCCCCATCGGGAGCATCGGATACATCATGTCATGTGCATTTTACTTTCATCATGTATTCCTATGCTTTCACCATTCATATGCACTTTCGTGATTCATGTACTCTTATGTTCACGGAGCCCCCATGTTTATGTTCATGTGTACCCATTTATGGGCCCCCATGTGAAATTATGTACTATAATATAACTTGAACGGATCCTTGTGTATTGATTGGGGATGGAGGAGCAGAAATAGTTATGTGGACATTTCCAAAGTAGTGTAGCCATGTACAACCTCTCATGTTTATTATCAAGCTGTTCACATATCTATCTTGTACTCTAAATTGCTAGTTCACTGTAGCTCTTTACTTATAGTAGATATTTCTTTACAGTCTTCTATTTTTCTTCATGTATATTCATCAGCTTTTCATGTATCTTATTCTGTTGCCTGTATTATATTTCTGTCATGATATGAACTACGTGAGATGTACTGTGCTCATTTTCGTCCTGACTGGGCCTGTTGAAAATATTACATATGACCTTGAGGAGCTCTGTCCCACATACTATGGAGCAGGCCTAGATGACACATGTGGGTTGGACTCCCAGGAGGACCCAGCACTTGCAGAGGACATTACCCCAGTAGTCTAGGCTAGTTAGCTAGACCAGTATCTTATTTATCATCATGTTTTGTTGGATACACTTGTATTTATTTTGGGATTTATTATTCTGGATATTGTGGAGTTGTTTATCTTAGACATTTAGTTCTCTCTCTCTTATCTTGTATATCATCTGTAGATTTTGTTGTTATATCTATCTTGTCGTACATTCTTCCTTAGCTGTGATTGAGTTGAACTTTATATTATTCCTCCAATTGGAGAGTATAACTGTACATGTACCTTATAACTGTTAGATGTATGTGACCTAGGACATCGTTCTATCGTCGACACTGCGGCGTAGGCTGGACGTAATTACTTTTCGTGCCCCTACACTGGTTGCGGGTCATGACACATTTTTATTGGTGGTCCATGCAGGTCCTATTTAGAATTATGGTGGTATTCGAACTAGAGTATCACTGCAGCCTGCAGTAGGATTAGGATACTTTTGAAGGTACTCAATCACATTAGGAAAAACTCCTAATCAGATTCCTTTTATCTAAATTTTTTGCTTATTATCTTCCCTTGAATATAAACTGTCCTCCGTTACTATTTTGACTCATTTGCAGAAGTTGTTTTCTTGTTTGATCTGTCTCCAGGATGGTCGAGACTAGATCACATCGCCCAGGACAGGGGGACACTGATGAGAGGTCTGTCACCTCTCGTTCTCAGCAGCCAGCCCCCAGTATCGCATCCCCAGTTATGCTAGCTGGGTGGGTGTTTTAGCTACATTTGGAGGAGCCCTTCCACCAGCAGTTCGTAGGCAGAGCCCGGTAATTTCGGAGATGCTCCAGCAGTAGCAACCACCTTCAGGATCTGTTGACGCAGTCTAGCTGTTCACTTTCTTCCAGCAGTTCATTGAGACCCAGCAGGCCCAGTAGCAGTGTCAGACGGCAGAGTTCAGTCAGGGCATCGATCTGGCCCTGACGACAGTTGAGAGGGCAGTAGCTCAGCCTTTGGCAGTTCAGTAGCCGTATCAGCCGAAGGAGAAGGGCATCCAAGATTTCCAGAAGATACACCCGCGGGACTTCAGAGGTACAGAGGGCATTCTGTACGCAAATGAGTGGATTGAGCACATAAAGGAGATTTTTAGGCTGGCAGAGATTCCAGTAAGGCTACAGATCGAGGCGACGATCAGTATGATGCAGGATTTGGCCCGTACATGGTACCAAACAGACCCAAGGGTTGGTACGGTTGGGCAGACTTGGGCATCCTTCAAGAAGCTGTTCAAGGAGAAGTTTTCCCCGACACAGCGCTTGGTGCCCTCGAGACTCAGTTCGAGGCCTTAGTACAGGGAAGTCAGACTGTCGAGGAGTATGCTGGAGAGTTCTGTCGTCTGGACAGGTTTGTCGAGGGGTTATCTGAGGTGACGAAGGCCCGGAGGTTCAGGAATGGACTAGTCAAGGAGGTGAACTCCTATACCAAGAGTGCCCGCAGCGCCACTTTTGAGGAGATCTTTGTGGGTGCCTTAGCAGCAGAGGATGATCTTGAGCTGAGGCTCAAGAAGGGGCGGGACACTCAGGGAGCCAGTGGTAGCGGAGGACCAGCCAAGAGGCCGCACTTTCAGCAGTAGCACCAGTAGAGATAGTTTCAGCCGCAGTAGTTCCAAGAGCCGAGACTTCAGCCAGCTCAGCATCAGCAACAGAGGCAGCAGCAGCAGGCCCCGAGGCAGCAGTCTACTAGTTGTACTTTTTGCAAAAAACTGGGGCATGGATGGACTGAGTGCAGGAAGAGGCTGGGGAGGTGTCTTCTCTGCAGATCGTCGGAGCATCACCTGAAGGACTATTCCCTCTTCGCAGGCAGAGCAGCACAGGAAGCAGGAGCCAAGGCTCACGTGGGACCACAGAAGGGAACGTTGCCGACTCAGCATCAGCGGTTTGTTCAGCATCAACAGTAGGCCAGGGGAGGCCAGCAGGGACAAGCTTTCGCCATGGCGGTCGAGGATGCAGAGGCTATTCAGGAACTGATCGCAGGTTCTGTTCTTCTTGACTCCATTCTAGCTTTCGCCTTATTTGATTCCGGGGCTTCCGATAGTTTTGTGTCTGTATTATTTGCTGTTAGACACTACCTTGTATCTGAATCATTGCCTAGGACTTGCAAGATCACGACCGGGGGTGGTATTATCCTCGTGAGTGATGTTTACAGAGGACGAAGTATTATTTTGGGAGGCCGAGAGTTGGAGGTAATTCTGCTCGTAATGCCACTATCGAACTACGATATTGTATTAGGTATAGATTGGTTGAGCATGCATCATGCCAGCATAGATTGCCGAGGGGGTAGAGTTCTGTTCGGAGCGCTAGGAGAGCCAGAGTTTGAGTTCACCCGACGGCAGGTGGAGCAGAGCAGTGGACGTTTCTACGAAGTTTCAGTCGAGGAGGAGGCGGTTCCACATCCTTTGATTGCAGAGTTCATGGATGTCTTTCCGGAGGAGTTGCCAGAACTTTCATCGGACAGGGATGTTGAGTTCTCGATAGACTTGGTTTTCGACGCGGAGCCGATTTTTCAGTATGTCTATCGAGTGAACAACACTAAGTTGGTAGAATTGAAGAAGCAGGTGGATGAGCTACAGGACAAAGGGCTTCATCCGATCGAGTTCTTCACCTTGGGGTATACCGGTACTCTTTTTACCTAAGAAGGATGGGTCGGTACGGATGTGTATCGACTACAGGGCACTCAACAACCTCACGATCAAGAACAGATACCCACTGCCATGGATTGGTGATCTCTTTGATCAGTTGAGCGGAGCTTGGGTTTTCTCGAAGATTGATCTGAGGTCAGGTTATCATCAGGTAAAGGTGAAGAAGGAGGATATCCCGAAGACCGCATTCAGGACGCGGTATGGTCAGCTTGAGTTATTGGTTATGCCGTTTGGGCTGACCAATGCCCCGACGGTATTTATGAACTTAATGAACGAGGTGTTCCACCAGTACTTGGACAAGTTCATGGTGGTGTTCATCGATGATATCCTGCTGTATTCGAAGACTGAGGAGGAGCATGAGAAGCATTTGAGAGTGGTTCTGGAGACACTCAGGAGGGGGAGCTTTATGGCAAGCTCTCGAAGTGCGAGTTCTTTCTGGACATAGTTGACTTCTTGGGTCATATGGTGACTGGAGATGGGATCTCAGTAGACCCGAAGAAGATCATGACAGTTGAGGCTTGGTCGGCACCGAGTTCAGTAGCAGAGATCAGGAGCTTCTTGGGACTGGTAGGCTATTACAGGAGGTTCGTGCATGATTTCTTCCGGATTGCAGAGCCGTTGACTAGGCTGACCCAGAAGGATGCAGAGTTTGTTTGGTCAGAGGAGTGTTAGGTCGCTTTTGATGAGTTGAAGAAGTGGCTGACGACAACTCCGATTCTGACATTGCAATCAGGATCAGGAGGGTTCACTATCTACAGTGACGCCTCAGGGAAGGGTTTCGGTTATGTCTTGCAGCAGCATAGGAAGGTGATTGCCTATGCTTCCAGGTAGTTACATTTCTATGAGAAGAACTACCCTACCCATGACTTGGAGTTGGTAGCAGTGATATTTGCTTTGAAGTTGTGGAAACACTACTTATATGGTGAGAGGGTGGAGATATTCACAGATCATAAGAGCTTGAAGTATGTGTTTACACAGAAGGAGCTCAACATGAGGCAGCACAGGTGGTTGGAGTTGATGAAGGACTTCGATATTTCACTACATTATCACCCAGGGAAGGCGAACGTGGTTGCCAATACCTAGAGTAGGTATCCGACAGCCATGTGTTTGACTATGGATCGTCACTTGCTAGCAGATTTAGAGTGCATGGGGATTGAGATGATTGTGACAGGAGTTCAGATACAGATATGGGGCCATCAGATTCAGTCGGACTTGATGGAGAGGATCAAGTCGACGCAGTTCGAGGATATTGCTCTGGCTATATCCGAGAGCAGGTTCGAGCAGGGGTGGTGGATGGTGAGTTTACTCTTACAGAGGATGGTGCTTTGAGGCACGGTTCCAGGCTGTGTAGGCCCAGTAGAGAGCTCAGGGAACAGGTCATGCAGGAGGCCCACCGATCTCAGTACTCTATACATCTTGGAGCTAACAAGATGTACAGGGATCTGAAGGAGCATGTCTGGTGGTATAGGATAAAGCAGGAGGTAGCTCACTTCGTAGCCAGGTGCTTGGTCTATCAGCAAGTCAAGGCAGAGAGGCAGAAGCAAGGGGGTTTATTGCAGTCGTTGCCCATTCCAGAGTAGAAGTAGGAGCATATCACGATAGATTTTGTTTCTGGATTGCCGCGTACACCAGGAGAAAAAGACGCGATTTGGGTCATCGTAGACAGGTTGACCAAATCGGCTCCCTTTTTGCCATTTAAAGTTGGTACGTCTACTGAGAGGCTTGCAGAGATGTACATGTGACAGATTGTCAGGATTCATGGAGTTGCGGTCAGCATCGTCTCAGATCGGGATAGTCACTTTACTTCCCATTTCTGGCGGAGTCTGCAGACTAGTTTGGGCACTCAGCTCAAGGTTAGTACTGCATACCACCCTCAGACGGACGGACAGTCAGAGAGGACTATTCAGATGCTCGAGGACATGTTGCGGACGTGCATCTTGGATTTCGAAGGATCCTGGGAAGATCACCTGCACATGGTGGAGTTTACTTACAACAACAGTTTTCAGGCCAGCATTGAAGTGTCACCTTTTGAGGCGCTGTATGGGCGTAGATGCCGTACACCTTTATCTTGGGATGATGTTAGAGAGCGAGTTTTTTGGGACCTGAGATGGTTGTTGACGCAGTCGAGAAGGTTAAGCTTATCAGGGACAGATTTTGCATTGTGCAAGACAGACATCGACATTGGGCCGATAGCCATCGAAGGCTTTTGAAGTTTGAGGTACAGATTAAAGATAGGATTAGAAGTAGTTTGTTGTTGTGTTTGTTTGATCATGTTTGATTACTTTGTAACTTGAGACCTTGTTTGTTTTTAGGTTGAAGACATGGTTTTTCTGAGGATATCTCCGACTCGTGGTACCATACATTTTGGTGGAGGTGGGAAGCTTAGCCCGTGCTTTATTGGACCTTTCGTCATCAGCGGGATAGTCGATGACGTGGCATACAGGCTAGACTTGCCACCTGCTCTAGTAGGTATCCACAACGTATTCTACGTATCACAGTTGAGACGGTATGTGGCTGATCCTAGCCATGTACTTGACTATTCAGAGAATGAGGTGGGACCTACTCTCAGTTATCCAGAGAAGCCAGTAGAGATTCTGGATTGCCGAGAGAAGGTACTGAAAAACCATGTGATACCCTTAGTTCGCGTCGCATGAAGGCATCATTCTTCAGGAGAGTCTACCTGGGAGCGGGAGGATGAGATGCGTGAGTGATACCCATATCTTTTTGGACCTTGAGGTATGATTGTCTATCCTTCTCATCAGCTTAGTTTTGCCTTTTTAATTTCGAGGACAAAATTCTTTTAAGGAGGGTAAATTTGTCAATACCACATTTTAGCTTGAGGGTATTTTGGTCATTTTGTAAATTTTGAATTTATTTTGAATTATTGAAGTAATGATTGTTATTTTTTACTTTGTTAGTTGAGACTTTGGAGACTAACCTAGATGTTGACTCTAGCTATGTGACTTGATTTGCATGGTGGGATCCTAGTCTAACTTAAGTCAACCAAAGTTAAGTCATTTAGGATCAAGTTTCAAGTAGGAGAATAAATGAATAGGTTCAAGGACTTTTGACTCATGAATTGATTTCCATTACCATTGAAACTTGGCCCAAGCCCACTAGCCTAAACCCTAACCCTAATTACCACTTTATTAGGCCAGATACATAGGGATCCCAACCCTATATAATATCTCCTCCTATTGTTCTTGGCTCTTTTGTATCAAATCAACTTTTGAAAAAGGAAAGGTATTGTCATTCTTCCCCAATCCATAACTATTCTATTTTTTTTCCTTTTTGACTCTACTTTCTTGCATTAGAGTCTAATCCTACTCTACTTTATGTTCATGGAGAGAAATCTCAGTTTTGGGACAATTTGGAGATTTTGGCTGGCAAGGGGAATCATTCTACTTGGGGCTTTTTCTTGTCATTGACACACTATAGGTAAACCCTCAAAATTGTGTTTAATTTCTGATTTCTCTCAATATTAGCCTACACCTAGGTGTCCCCTAGCTGTGGTGTATGGTTTGTGTAAGTTTGTATTAATTTCGTGTCTGTATCGGACACGTATTATAACCTAGTTCTAGGTGTTTGTGAAAATGCCTCAATAGATTTTACTTTACTGTTTTCGAAAAGTGTTTGAATGAAAATGTTGATCTATATGTGCACTTTAATTTCCCCCATGACTGAGTATAATTTGAGCCGTGTCCGTGTCCAAACAGGACACGAACACGCGTACTACACACGCGCGGGCAGTGTCCTGCCAAACGACTGTTAGTTCTCTTCGCATAGGACACATAGAATTTGGGAAGGATGTCGGGGCATTGACTGACACCACCCTCCCAAAATTTGGGATCATATGGTGCACTACACGGGGAGCAATCGTGCCCGTACTGGACACGCGCTATGTGCGTACCGTCACGAAATGCATACTGACACGTATTTCGTGTCCACACTAGACTCCACGTGGACACGTCATGGTGTATGCAGTGTGTAGCCCTAGTGTTGGGCTACACGTGGATATGACCACATGGACACACGTGTCATGTGTCGTTTCCACGAATGGGTTGAACGCGTGCACGAGACTGTGCACTAGATTGTGTGGCTTGTGTGTTGGAATGGGTTTGGACAAGTTTGTGTCCAATTCTTGGACACTAAAACACACCTATGACACACTCACATGTGACACATGTATTACCAACCAATTAATTTGATTATTAGTTGTAATTTCATCTCAAATATCAGTTTTCCTAAATTACTGATACTAGTTCACTGTTAATCAATTTTTCTGAGATTAAAATGTGTTTCCTGATTTTTAGATGATTAATTATCACTGATTGGTTCACATGTACATATCTGAGTATAATTTATATGATAGGATTAATGTTAGCCAGGTGATTTGGTTTTCAAAATGCAATGGGCTGTCTAAACCTGAAAACTGTTTATGTATAGATTGATACACTGTCATGTGTTTTACTAATTTTGTTGTTGGTTTAATTGCAATGATGTTTTCCTATATACATCTGAGTTAAGTTGCATGTTAAGGTTCATGTCAGATAGGTGAAATAGGGTTTTCGAATTTTAGTTAGGCTGTCAACTTGTAGACTGATTTTGTGTGCTTGATTTCTCATGTACCACACACACATTCATACTGTTTTAGCCTAAGAACCTATCTACTATTTACTGCGGCGTAGGCTGGGCATTGTTACGCTCTCGTACCCTCACAGTGGGTGCGGGTCGTGATAACTGTTTTTCTGAGAATTGATACACTGTTTGTGTGCACTGTTTCTTAAGAACCTATGTTGGTTCCCTGTACACACACACCCCATTAATATCTATACACACACACACACACTCAATTTTGAATTCAAAAACCTGGGACACTGTTATGTGTGTACTGTTTTCTCTATATCATTCACACACACACACCCCTTTGCACTATTTCCTGAGAACATATGAGCACACATATTGAGATATCCCTATAGCCTATGTTGTGATATGTATACACACACACACAAGAACTGAGGACTGGAAATCTGAGAACACATTGATATCACTCACACACTTATACACACACAGAGGAACCTAATCAACACACATGACACATACACATATGCACACACATGTCATTCTATTCCTCTCTCTCACTCTATGTATGTATATATCTATATCTTGTGTGATAAATATATAATATATAATATATATGCATATTACTTATATTAATTTACTATATATATAAATGTGATAAATATATGTGTTGCCAATATAGATTTGTACATAGGCATATAGCCCTATGTGATATAGCCTATGTATATATGGCATGTATATACATGGGATGTGTGTTGATGGCTTGTATGGCTTTGTGATGATGTGTGAATGCTAGATAGGTATGGTTAGGCTTAGTGAGACTTGTTTGGGTTAGGTTTGAGCTAGTTGACCTAGTTTGACTAGAGTAGTTGACTGGAGTTGACCAAAGGTTGACTTTAGCCTAGATTGAGCCAAACATAATGTAGAATGCATTGTAGTAGTCTATTTTTACCAATTTGGATATGTTGTGACTTGTGTTGTTCTGTATAAGAGCCAGACACCACTCCTCAGGCAGTATTTCATTTCAGATACTCAGAATATCATGCGAGTACATTCTCTGACCGTTTCATACTTGCTAGGACTATATTCTTGCTCTAGATTACTTTACTTGATGCTGTCATGATGGAAACACGAATTAGTACTATATGGATCTTTTCATACGATGTTATCCCCCTCGGAAGCATCGGATACATCATGTCATGTGCATTTCACTTTCATCATGTATTCATGTGCTTTTATCCTTCATGTGCACTCTCGTGATTCATATACTCTCATGTTCACGGAGCCCCCATGTTTATATTCATGTGCACCCATTTATGGGCCCCTATGTGAAATCCTGTACAATAACATAACTTGAACGGATCCTTGTGTATTGATTGGGGATGGGGGAGTAAAAATAGTCATGTGAACATTTCCAAAGTAGTGTAGCCATGTACAACCTCTCATGTTATTATCAAGCCGTTCACATGTCTACTTTGTACTCTAAATCACTAGTTCACTGTAGCTCTTTACTTATAGTAGATATTTCTTTACAGTCTTCTCTTTTACTTTATGTATATTCGTCAGCGTTTCATGTATCTTACTCTATTGCCTGTATTATATTCCTGTCATGATATGAACCGCATGAGATGTAATATGCTCTCTTCCGTCTTGACTGGACCTGTTGAAAATATTATAAATGACCTTAAGGAGCTATGTCCCACGTACTATGTAGCAGGCCTAGATGACACATGTGAGCTAGACTCCCAGGAGGACCCAGCACTTGCAGAGGATATTACCCCAGTAGTCTAGGCTAGTTAGCTAGACCAGTATCTTATTTATCATCATGTTTTGTTGGATACACTTGTATTTATTTGGGAATTTGTTATTCTGGATATTATGGAGTTGTTTATCTTAGACATTTAGTTCTCTCTCTCTTATCTTGTATATCATCTGTAGATTCTGTTGTTCTATCTATCTTATCGTACCTTCTTCCTTAGCTGTAATTGAGTTGTACTTTATATTATTCCTCCAATTGGAGAGTATAACTGTACAGGTACCTTATAACTGTTAGATGTATGTGACCTAGGATAGCGTTCTACCGCCGACACTACGGCGTAGGCTGGATGTAACCACTTTTCGTGCCCCAACACTGGGTGAGGGTCGTGACATAATCTATTCGAAAGCTTTGTGCTTTTGCTTATTTTAATGATTTTAAATTCTTTCAAATGGATTCTGTCACGTATTTGAAATCTCTATTGATCGGTACACCGACGGTACACATCGAAATATCAATGGTATACCGAATTTTGTCCACAATAAGTTTATGCTTACAAAATTGGCACACCGACGGTACAAACTGGAATACCGCTGGTATACCGTTCTGCGACAACCCTGCCAACAGCCACCTCCTTCTACCCTTGGGCCCCACAAAATCTTTTTATTTATTTCCCTCCTTCCTTTCATATCTCTATTATTAAATACCATATCTTTCTTTATCACACCCCTCACCTTCCATCTTATCACTTAAACCTTCCATCACATCTCCTCCATCTTTATTAACTACACTCATCCAATCAACCCCCCTTTCAAAAACATCTCTTCATCCTTTTAACTTCCCTCCATTAAACCCTACTTATTTCAAACCTATCTCTCTCTTTCTTTCTTTCCCATACGTATACAACTCTTCACCTCTTCCTCTTCCATACAATCCTCTTTATAATTCCTCTCTCCATTTTCCATTTCCACTCTATCTCCACTTCCTCTACTATGGCTCACGCAAAATGCCCACACTCCTGTTCCTTCTACAACCTTTTTATGCCATCACCCCTACCCAACGATGCTTATGATCGAAAGATTTTCAAGTCCAGCAACGCCGCCGACGCATGGTTCTACTCCTTTCACAATCGTGCTGTGTCCAAAGGGGGGCCAATCAACTTTAACATCTTTTTTGACCATCTCCCTCTTTTTCAAACTCTGAAACTTGCCACACTTCTCGGCCGTCAGGTTCAGTCTATTCGGCTGCAGTACGCATGTTTTATTGTAATATCCTCCCTGATCTCGCAAATAACGCTATCGAGACCCTCGTCAATGATTGCCACCTCCATCTGGGGATATTGTTGAAATCTTGAAAATTACAATCGAGGAGAGGCCTTTCCTACTTTCACAGGCCTGGAACCATCTCCAACTGTTTCCTTCGATGAGTTTTGCAACATCATTGCTAAAGGACCAAACTCGCCTCTAATTTCCTTTTTGTCTAAGCAACTGGAACCCTTCTACTATGAGCTCCATCGCATCGTGTGCTACTCTCTAACTCTCAAGTCCAGAAACTATGACTCCATCACCTCCGAGCTCTGGTCTGCATGTACTACCTCTATGCTCGGAAAACTTGGTCTTTCGCCAAAACTCTGTTAAAATACTTTATCTCTATTCATTCCTCGGGAAGGCGAGTCCTAAACTATGGTATGCTCATACTTTGATCTTGGAAGCCAAGAATGTGGACCTCAGTCCCTACCACATGGATGGTGCTCCTTCATTTATGGCTCCGTCGCACTTTGTCGTTCTTAGCCAATCCTCTCGCTCCATTCGGCCTTCCAGTTCTCAACCCACTGCTGCTGCCCCCACTGTACCTTCTCCCCTGGGTCGTTATATGCCTCTCACTCAGCATTACTTTGATATGAGGATGGACCAAGCTGAGGGGCAGATGTGGACTAATACTCGGGGACTCGGCCCCCTTATCCAGAGCTGCCTTCATGATCAATGCTACTTTATTCAGCGCATCCTTCAGGATAGGAATGCCCTTTCTAATCCCGATCTTCAACGTTATGATTATCACACTTCGCGGTTCTCCGATCCCAATATTTACGGGTTCATATATCCTGATGGGATTGACCCTTTCAGTGCCTTTCAGGGTAATCCGGGTGTTGGAGTAGATGATTCGGCTGATGCATGACTCTGGTCCCTGGCGTTATTGGTCTTCTAATATGTGATTTTTTCTCTTTAAGTTGTTTATCTTTTGTGGTCCTTCGGGGACTGTGAGGTACTCCTTCCGTGTTTACCTTTTGTGGTCCCTGGTAGGCACTCCTCTTGAGTTACAGGGTTTCCAGGGTCTGTCTGCCCCACTTGAGGTACCGGGGCTTGCTGCTGAGTAGTTAGGGGTGTCATCACAGGCTGCAATCCGGATGGTGCTGGAGTGGTAGGGGACATAGATGGCTGACTCACCGATCCTTCTGAGCAGTGGTGTTCCCGTCAGTAATGGCGAGGGGTGTTGCGCGTCCACTACGAAGATTCATGCTATATTGGCACGAAGAATTGAGTTGATTAGAACAATTTTAAACTGGATGTAATCAAGCAATCAAGTGAGAAGTTAAAAAGAGGTCAAGGAAGGTATTAATAAGTGGATGAGATACTATATCCTATTCCTAATTGCAGGCTTGTTGGGCACAGTCATATAACCGAACAATATTAAAACGGACCTGCATGGGCCACCACAAAAAAATATAACACCCCAGTCCCAAAATACGTAGGACTAAGTACGTAGACATGCCAGCTGTACTTATACGAAGAATACACCAATATATGGTAATCCCCGTATTGGTACATAAGCTGTAATAATGATACATTATAAGCCACAATAATTTAACTAAATCTTATTCACAGCTCAACACAGAGAATATAATAAAGTCCATTAAATAAGGTAAACGATGATGTCAAAATATAGCCGGGTGGACATTCCCACTCCAAGCAGCTATAGAAAAATAGTCTCAACTAAATGCAGTCCAACCACCTCAAACAGCAATAAAGATGATAAAAGATGTCCAATACATGGTCTCAGATAATAAAGAATAAAACTAAGTATGAGCAGGAGATGCCTCGTCACCGATGTATGATGGATCCAATGCTGCACCGTACTCCTCGGGATGTCCTGCTCGTCTAATCCTGGATAGATCACCAGGTCCTCAAAGGGAAGTAACAAGATACAAAAAAACATGCCAAAGTAACCGAATGTGTAAAATTTGCGACTATGACTCTACAAGATCTCTTAATCGTCTATATGAGATGCACTTTGAGGACAACGTTCTACGCAGGGGCTGTAGGATCAGCAGAGTAAATAAAGAGTGGCAGTAAGTAGCACTCATCCGAGTCGCTATCGGCCAGGGGCAGAAAGTAGTGCTCATACGAGTCACTATCGGCCCACAAAGTGTGTAAATATAATTTTAACCCCTACACTAGTAGCTGTCCCCTCCCGCCAATGCTCATGTCTAAGATGTATCCACAGCCTGTCCAGTTGGCAACTGCTACGGCTTCTAACTCAATACACTAGTAGCAATTTCCTCATATCCGTCGCACGACCCATACGTATCGATGGCCAGTCGCATACGCAGGTCCGTGTCCTATATGAACTCACTCATCCCGTGATACACATGTATCAAGGCCATAGGAGATACGAAAATATCCCACACTCATAAGGTGGTCGTCTAACTCTAGGTCGACATGCATAATAAAATAACAAAAACGACTAATTCTAGTCGTCCGTACCCAAGTGTGACTTGGACGCCCCATATAAACAAAATGACAAATAAGAGAAAGAAATATGCAATACTAAAATATATTGAAAATAAATGAGCACAATCAGAATCTATGGCAAGGTATACTTGCCCGCGGTGCGAGAAGGGCAATCTAAGAGTAACAAGTGTCAGCACCAAAACTCACAAATCACAGATGACTCCAGACGCTGAAACAAATATAAAAATGATCTCGATGAAGAATATATACCTAGGAAACGCCTGTCCAAAAGTTTAATTCTGGAACATGAGCAAAATCGTAATTTTGGGTCATGTCCCCCGTTGGACCCGCTTTGCACCAAATGCGTGCCAAGATCTATGGTCTCTGAAGTCATCAAACTATATGATTACAGATTCAGTTTGAGGAGAGGAACTCAACGGTATGTCCAGTTTTGGATTTCGATGAGCCGGACACAAATCTCCCGTTGGATTGGGTCGCGGGCCCGCCAATTTTGGCGTTCCAATCAACCTTCTCAGAAACGGAGCAAACTTGTCATGCAGGACCAAAATTTTGATTCGGACATGTTGGTACAATTTTTGTCTCGATTTGACGAACGTGCACAAAGTTATGGCCAAGTTTGCAAAGCGCCGATACGGGGGTATCTTGACGGATACAGACTAATTTCGTCGCGCATACACGACAAAACTGAGTTCAATCAGTTCCCACACGTCGGCAACATCCATACGCTCCTTTCGATGCATATAGCGCATGACCACGTCGCCCGGTTTGTTGGGGCGCACGCTGTATCGAGAAAAATTCAGAAATTTTATATAAATTAACACAGATTTTCCTCCAACTTCAACAACAATTTACTTTTTACACGTTAATCGAAACGACGATTTAGAAGATGCGTTGTGATCTCGATTATGTTGTATTTTACTATTTTTGATTAGTTTCTACAATTCTTTAATGCACAGCAAGAAAATTGGCCGACAAGTTGTCATTTTAGAACAATTTTTAGTATTACAGAAAGTAGGTTTTTCTTCAACTTCGTCTCAATTTTTCGAGCAAATCGATGGGTTGTTTTGAAATTGACCTACAAGATCTCGATGAGGGTCAAGTCTACTTTCCAGAAAATCTTACGGATCAAAAATCGGTGCTACGAGTAAAAAGTTATGTCGTAGAGAAGTAGGGTACCTTGAGTTGGAAAACTGCTCCGTGGTGACGAGGTGCTGACTTTCGATGCTCCGTTCGTCGCGCACAAAACTCCGTCGTTGGTGAAACGAACTCGTAGGCAAAGAGGGTATGTTCTGTCGCAATTTTTGTTTTAGAAGTCTAGGGTTTTGAGGTTTGTGGAGGAAGATGTATTTATGACAACTTGTAGCAAAACCTAATACTAATCGGTTTAGAAATAAGGTAAATCCCACAGGTTGTGGGTCGGCGCATTAGCTTGCTGCTTCGGCAGCAAGCAAAGAAGGGGTGGGGCCCGTCTACTTTAAGTGGGTGGGTTATTAAATTTTTTTATGAGAGGTCCCGCAGGCCTCGAAAAATGTCGCAAACTATGGCTGAAAGCAGTGCAAGAGAATGATCAAAAGCCAACCTCACGGTAGGCATGATAAGTTCCCTACTCAGTCGCCCCAGAAAGCTTGAGCCTCCATGCACTACAGCCTTCCTTAGCCACATCATCAGGAAGGCAGCTAGCGTCGCTTTCGGACTTACGGGAGTTAAATTTTGGTAAAATGACTACGAACCGTGGAGTCGGGTCTTCCCTTAGCATCCAGCGAGGGAGCTCGCATCTTGGCCTCTGCCTCCAACTCCTCCGCCTCAGCGGTAGTATACGCCCTACGAGAGGAAAGACGAAATGATCTGCATTCCGACGGTCATCGCCAAAGAAATACCTCCTCCATGCATTAAAGTGAGGCTGACCCTTTGCAGAGTCCTAGCGTACACAAACTTGATGGTGGCAAAGCAGCTCCTTGTACACTGCCATAATCTTCGAATGCTTGCTTCAACCCCGCGAGCTCATCGGAAGTAGGGCAACACTCCTCGTATGGGTGCTCACCCTAAGGCAGCTTCGAGATGGCAAACATCTCATGGAGAGCCAATCCCATCTCCCAACACAGCAGAAAAAAGTTCCAGTGTGGTGATTAAACAACTCCAGCAAAGCCATGAACAAGGACTGGTTGATGGGGATTCCATACTAACTACCCTTTATGGCACGGCGAAGGCCAGTACCGCTCAGATCCTCCGTAAATGTGCTCAATGCCCACTGAATCAAGTCACCCCACTTTTTGTCAGAATAAATCCAGGCTTCGACCTGGTAGGCACCCGTCAGATATGTACAATCGGCCGCCAGAAGTCTATCTACGAAAATTGAAGCACCAAATGGATGCACATCCGCATTAATATTGCTGAACCTACCACAGGAGAGTAGCAACCGTAAGGAGAACGATGAACCACCGCGAACGGCCGTAAAAGCATCTTTCCCCTTGGAGCCCTTATCTACCTTAATACGGTCTGCGATTAGACCCCCTAGCTAGGGGTCAGATCCCACTCCAGACGCTGTCTTTCAACGAAACAGATAATACAGACAAGAAAAGATGACGGTCAGTCGTCGAAACATACAAGTGGAGGCCATTGCTCTCAAAATACCTCGCCAACTTAAGTGTAAGGGGGTCCGCTTTTTTCAGAGCCAACTGATCAGCAAAGAGAAACTAGTGCTTTAACATCCCTGCGTCGACATCAAAAGAAGGAGTCAGCCTACCCTGATCTAGAATGCATCAAAAATAGCCCAGTAGCTGCTCCTGCAATTTATCCAGTCGCCCCACCGGTTGATCTTCCTCAATCAACCTTCTGGCTGGCTCGACGAGTTTTTGCTTGACGTTTGTCCCTAGCGCGCAGACAGATAAGTCGTAAAGAATCTCATTCAGGGAGGTGGTCACAAAAACTGTATAAAGTACGAAATAGGAGTCCAAGATTTGTGTTTGGTAAAGCAAAGCATCCGCACAGGTACTACTAGATAGCAGTGCGCTTCAACAACTTGTTTTATGCGCAGGTCTCACCAGGTAGCACTACGCTTCTACAAGTGAGCTTCCGTGTAGATGCTACCCAGTAGAGCCACGTTGCAACGGTAGAGCATCCGTACTACATCCTACACGTCAACAAGAACCTCAACACATCTTATAGTTGTTACTTTGTTAAAAGCAACAGCCATATGAATCGGTTGAGCAAAGCTTTAGCGCATCTACAGATCCTTGTCCAAAGAACGAGTGTCCACGCGTATTAGCGAGAAGAGCTTCAGCACATCTATGTGGCGATACTCTGAGGAGTGACCGCTCATGTGCATCAGCAGAACTGGGGGTCAATGTTTATTACCTACAACTGGCGGCCGTACGTGGCTATGAATTACCACACCAACGTTCGATAAGTCATCGAGATCACCAGCCTCGGAAGCAGGCTGCTTTCTTTAGGCTTCTTGGAGCTCGTCGTAGGAGCCTTCGGGATTATTGATTTCTTGGGAGCCATGGCAGAAAAAGTTAGGGTTTGAAAGAAGAAGAAAACTACAACGAAAAGAATCTATAGGAAGATAGGTAAAAGCAAGAAAGCTTTTCTCTCCTCAATGACCCTACTTATAGGGTGCAGTCACGTCAGTGAAAGAAGGTGAAATGCTTCATGATCGAGGGAACTCTTCAAACGACATGGGAAAGAAAAGTTGGAATCATGATGATCGTTCCCTAGAAACGAAGAATTAAGATCAAATTTAGTGAAGCGACGACTTAAGGCATTTAATTCTGAAGCCTAAGCATGACGACAACCTGTCAGTAGGCATGCTGAGCATTCGCTCGAAAAGGACACGTGTCATGCTTCTGTTCAAAATATTTCGAGCTTGATTCAAGTTCGAAACACTTTGAAGGGGGTCTTGTAGAAGCATAGAAAAGCACAGATCAAAAGTACTGGTAGTGTTCTCGCTACATAATGCTTCAGAAAAGTATAGATACCCAAAAGCGTAGACACAAGATCAAAAATCAGAGTTCATAAAAAGCTCTTTATTAAATCATGCCTACAAAGATCTATTACCGATTCATCATGATTATAAGAAAAGAGCTTTGCCTACAAGGATCTATTACAGATTTATCATGAAAAGAACTAAGGCATCTAAAGATCTACAAGAGGGTTAATCTTCACAGATACCAAACAAGGGGGTTAATCTTCACAGATGTGCAGCCCCTTAAACATGCAACACTGTCAGAGCAAGCCACTTCCTGAAGCAGCTATTGGTCCGAGCGAGAACTCAGTTCACAATACAGGTCGTGCCACCGCCATTGAGCAAGGCAGAGCACAACCTGTGGCTCTTCGGATTGGCAACGAATCCAAATCCGAAAGCTTGGATCTCAAAGACCTCCAAGATGTTGTTCAGGTTCAAAATCCTTATGCTAAACACTCAAGTGTATCTTAAAACTCAGCAGCAGTTCTTCTACAAAGGTAGAGCTTCTTTGAACGAAGGGATCCACAACCATCAGTCGACTTATGCAAGGCCAATGGCCGTTCGAAGCTAAGTCAGGATCGAGCATAGCATTTGGAATGCTAAAAGAGGACGATGACTCTTCAAAAAACTCCTCTTTATATCGGGGGAGTGTGGTCCAACCAATATGCCACGTGGACGTCGGTCAAAGACTCCCAAATTTAAGGGATGAACCAAGAACTTAGCACAACAAACCTATTTAATAAGTTCATTTTACTGAGTCCTAGGCCACAAACTTCTTGAATTTTCCTGAAGACGGCGACAATTAAAGAAGAGGACGACCGACTCATCCATCAAGAAGAGCGGTCATTAATCGCTCTTAAAGACTTTGACAGAAACCAGCTTCTTCGATTTAGAAGCGCAGCCTCTCCACTGCGCTCTCGCTTTGATTCCAAAGTACAGCCTCCCTACTGTGCCCTCACTTCAACTCAGAAGTGCAGCCTCTTCGCTGCGCCCTCGCTTCGGCTCAGAAGCACAACTAGCTCACTTCCTCACATAGTGCCCTCACTTCAACTTAGATGCGTAGTGGCTCATTCGTCTTCAAGATGTGGTCTACTCGTCACCTTAAAGCACAGTGACTCCGTCGTTTACAATACCGTCTACTTGTCGCCCTAAAGCACAGTGTCTCCGTCGCCTGAAGCACAGTCTACTCGTCGCCCTAAAGCACAATGACTCCTTCGCTTGAAGTACAATCTACTCGTTGTCCAGAAGCACAATGGCATCCGTCAGAAGCTAAGCTCACATAGCGGCGCAGCCCTACAAAGTGATATGGTTCCACATGGACAGATGGGTGTGTATATCTTTTCACGATACCACCCTATCGGTTTGTTTGAACTGCTGCTCTTAAGATAAGACATAACTTGATTCTGTTGGTAAGAGCAATATCTTATCGGTTTGTTTAAACCACAGATAAGGACAAATTTTTTCTTATGGACGAGAGCTATATCCAACTGGTTTGTTTAAACCATTACCCTCTAAGATAGAACAAAATCTAACTTCATGGATAGGAACAGAATCTGCTTAGGTTCATCCGATCAACAAATAAGCACGCGCCATGAGTCATTTATTCAGTAATATTGATAACTCTCCAAAGATATCGATAAAAGAAAATTCCGGTGCTTTTCACGTGTCAGTTCAGCAGCAGCCTTCACCGTGACTACCTCAAGATTCTTCTATATCTCCCCGTGTAGCGTTCCTGTACAATCCTTATGCACATCGCATATGTGCTTCCCCTATAAATAGAAGGAGTTTTCCTTCCATAAAGAGGCTTCAAAATCTTCGACTTCGACATCCTCTTGATTGGTAACCCTAGAGTTTCAATCATCAGCACCAGAAAGCCAACGCAAGTTTAACTCGTCGTCAGATCATCAATGGAGAAAAGGAGCCGCTGTAGTGCTAGATCTCCACCGCCACACTTTTCCAAAAATTTTGTACTTAGACCTCCTGTTTAGGAATCGAGTGTACTCTTTTTATGTTTAAAATACAAAAAGTTTGTATAACCTTTTGTCATGGCAAACAATTATCAACAATTTATTTAAGTAATTTTGTGATCTAAATTGCAATCGATCACAGTAGATACACAATGTCGGTAGAAGTATTAGGTTTATTGTTTGGTTTACTGAGCATCTATTTTATTTTCTAAAATTTGATGAGTTTTCTCACTCTAGGGCTTCTGATTTCTTTGTTGATGATTTTTTAATTAAACTTTTGTTTCTAACAATATATTTTAAAGTAATTTTGTGATCTAACTTGCGATCATTCACAGTAGATGGGTGAATTACTCAAATTCATGAATTTTTGGTGGGGATGTATAAATGTTAGGATTAATGAATGGATTTAGTGAACATCTAAATGAGTTTTCTTATCCTATATTCTGATGAATTTTCTCATTCTAGGGTTTCTGATCTTCGAATGTCTCTCTATATGTATAACTTTTGGACTTCAATTCGGTGATTGGTTCTTCAAGTCTGGAAGATCCCAGTCATTTGCTGTGAGTTAAGGAATTTTATGATCCAATCTTGATCGATCACAGTAAAGTAGTCACTTGTGGCTTGAATATATGAAATTTTGGTGGATACCTAGAAATGTTAGGATCATAGATGTTCAATTGAACACCCGAATGTGTTTAATTTATCAGCTGTTCTCTTGAACATCTCTGTATGTATTGTGTTTGACATGCTTCTGGCATTGGCACAATAAAAAACATCATCAATTTTTAGTACTTTCTGTTTCCTAGTTTGACACCAATTGTTGGGCAGTTACTGCAGAATCCAATTGTAGATGGAACTTTTTTGTAGAGAGAAAGGAAAAAAAACAGTTGAACTAACTTAAATATTATTAGTTCCAATATTAAAAACTTTTGCTCTTATACTTTGTTTCCTAGTTTGACACCAATATAAGGTTCAATGCTTTTTCCTATAACTATTGGAATTCTAGTCATTTTTATGTGTATATACCTTTCTCAGTGAATTGGTAGTAAGCCGACCAACATAGAGTGTTGGTCTCAAATTGATACTCAATTTCAAAAATTGTTATTTTTGGTGGAGCTTTCTCATGCTCCATAGCAAACCCCATTTTGTAAAAGAAAGCTTTAGATAACTTGCACATAGTCGGAGATATTGTCAAATTTAGTTTATAGGGAAATAGTCGTACATAACCTAGTATGATCTAGTTACAGAATTTTTGCATATAGTCCATTAAGATTTAATCATGTATCCTAATTGTCTGCTAAATTTACAACTCTCTTGTACTATATATGATTTACAGTCAAAAGTATAGTACTCACCTATTATATATAGGTAAATTAGAAATCATATTTGTGATAATGTTGCTTCTTCTTGCACAGGTTTGTATTCACTATTCACAAAAATGAAGCTTGAGCTCAGCTTGTTTACTAAACAAAACGAGCTCAAACGAGCTTTTATCGAGCCAAGCTTCGACCAGCTTGCGAACGGTTTGGCTCATTTATAGCCCTACTTATTTTGGGATTTCGATCACGTAGAAAAGAATGGATCCTTGATGCTAATGGCATGTTGACCACCCAACCAGTACTTAAACATGTAGGAATTTCTACATGTCCAAGTGGTTTCTTGATTAGTTGGAACTATTTTGTAGATTTGACTACTAATATGGCTATGTCAGTTTATCATGCTATAGGGTGGAAAAACTGTTATTATCTAGGCATTCATAAAATATTTTTCTCAACAATACTTCTTTTTTTTGCAGTGTATAGCACTCACAATATTTGTGTTAATTGCAGGAAGATTGGGATTGACAGATGATCTTTACTTTAATTGCTTAAAAGTTATGACATATGACAAGGCAAAAGTGTATGACCTTGTAGATGATTTAAACAGGTTATTAGGCCTGAACATCTAGGCCATGGGGTTCTTGCCTTTTTGACAAGGCAGTACACAATTCTATATCCTCGTGAGTTGTATTTTCTTTTGTAGTCACTCTTAATTGGTTCTAGTATCATCTTAAAACATCTTTATATCATTACTCTTAATTAGTGCATGTGCCTATTGATCTCTACTTTACATTTCTAAAGTCCAATCTGGACTGATGATTTTCCTTTTTTGCATGCTTTAATCTTTAAGTATCGATTCATCTGTTGTTGATTTTCTAGTATTCTTTGCTACCACATAATTTTCCTTGTATCACATAATTTTCTTGTACATGTATTTATGGCTCTGATTTCACTGAGTTAAGATAATTTTGTCTCTATTGTTTTTTCTTCCAGGTTTGTGTTCGACTTGTGAAAACCAATCAACTATGAAAAGGGAGGCAACAAAATGCCAGGATGGAGCACATGAAAACCTAAGGTGCTTTCTCCATGTTATTTATTGTTGATAACACACTTTTGGTATCATGCTTTGCATATTTACTCTTATAAATTTAGGGTGTGTTGCACACAACTGGGTGATGTAAGGTATACACTACTACAACATTTAAACATGCATTTGACTATAAGCTATCTGATATATACTGGTATGCTGGTGATTCTTCTTTGCTCTAAGCCTCAGATTGTTACTAAAGCCTTGTCTATAACTATGTTGCCTTGATAAAGTTACTTGTGAAGGGACTCGTTTCGTTCCCCCTTCTGATCTCAAGTGCACTGTTGATTGTGGTTGGATCATTGGGCACTGCTATGTGACATATGGACCTGTTTTGAATGGTTCCAGTATAATAGTTTTTTGAAGGGGTAACTTTTTTTGGTAGAATTTTGCAATGTATATTTGTACATTGCTTATGGTAACTTGCAATTTAGCTTACTATCACTGACATAATTTTAGTAAATTAGAAGCATAAGTGAATTTTATCCTTTTTCAGAGCAGTAAGTCATTTCAAGTTATTTATGCATGCAAACGACAACATAAATGTCCCAATGAACTTTGTATCCAGTATTATCTTGCCTCAAATAAGGAATTCTATTGGTGTCATAGGGGCATGTGCAACTACTTTTGACCCATTATCATGGGATTCTAAAAGGTGTGGTTACTTTGTTATGGGTTCTAAACTTAGTCTTGATTTCTTATGTTGGTATTATTTTACAGCTTACCGAAGTATGAATCCTCCTACGAGTTCCAAACAAAGAAAAAAATGCCAACATGTGCAATTACCTTAGGATATAGAAAAATGACATAAACTGCAGTACTTGTAGCCTCCCTCCCATAAGGCAGACCCATCCTCAAATCTGACATGGACCCAACCAGCCAAAGCACAATCCCTAACTACAGATGGAAGTTAGAGGTACTGGTCGGCACAACGAGAAGCATGGTGTTCCTGGTGGTCGCCCAAATAGGTATCCTTTTTATGCGGCAGGGAAGCGATATGCCTGGTATAGGTGGTTCTGGAGTTGGTATTAATTGGCAAGAATAAGGGATTAATATGATGGTACCAGTATAGAAAAGAAAGTTCATGTAATTTTGATCAGATAATGTTATCTGAAACATCTAGTATTCTTTTTGTTTGGTCTGTTTTACTTCAAAATTGAAATATTTGATCAAGCTTTCACGAATGTAAGTGTCAAATTTTTATAATACCTATTGTTTTATTCTAGCTACAATGAATCTTTAGCCAAATAGGGTATCCTATGTGATCTTGCTTCAAAATTAAAATATTTGATCTTGCTTGTTTGGTGAATGAAACTGGTGAATGTTTTTGAACAAATTGTACTCTTATAATGAATATTGTTGATAATTTAGAGCTGAAAGCTCAGGCTCAAGAGAGCCACCAATTTTTTTTAATTTTTTTAAAAACACCATTAGTAACGTTAGGGGTTACCAACACTTATAAACGTTAGGAATGAGATATTTCTAACGGTAAACAACCGTTGGGAATAAGATATTCCTAACGGTAAACATCTGTTAGGAATGAGAAATTTCTAACGGTAAAAAATTGTTAGGAATGAAAAATTACTAACGGTAAAAACCCGTTAGTAAAATTTCCCACGCCAATCCCCCAACGGTAAAAAACCGTTAGGAATTTTTTTGCTAACGCTTATAGTCGTTAGGAAATGACTGTTTTGGTGTAGTGTATGATAAATTTTAGATGATTACAATATCAAGAAGAGCTAAATCAATTTGAGCAAAATAATGTCTGGGAACTCGTTCCTAAGCCCTACAACTATCCCATTATTGGGACAAAGTTGGTGTTTCGAAAAAACTCAATGAGGATGTTATCGTCACTCATAACAAAGCTCGATTGGTTGCTCATGACTATAACCAAGAGGAAGGCATTGACTACGAAGAAACCTATGCTCCGGTTGCTCGTCTTGAATCTGTCACTTCCACATTTTAGCTTGAGGGTATTTTGGTTATTTTGAAAATTTTGAATTTATTTTGAATTATTGAAGTGATGATTGTTATTTTTGACTTTTGTCAGTTGAGACTTTGGAGACTAACATAGATGTTGACTCTAGCTATGGTGACTTGATTAGCATGGTGGGACCCTAGCCTAACTTAAGTCAACCCAAGTTAAGTCATTTAGAATCAAGTTTCAAATAGGAGAATAAATGAATAGGTTCAAGGACTTTTGACTCATGAATTGATTGAAACTTGGCCCAAGTCCACAAGCCAAAACCCTAACCCTAATTCCCACTTTATAAGGCCGGCCACATAGGGATCCCAACCCTATAAATATCTCTTCCTATTGTTCTTGCCTCTTTTATATCAAATCAACTTTTGAAAAAGGAAAGATATTATCATTCTTCCCCAATCCACAACTATTTCATTTTAATTCCTTTTTGACTCTACTTTCTTGCATTAGAGTCTAATCCTACTCTACTTTCTATTTATGGAGAGAAATCCCAGTTTTGGGACAATTTGCAGATTTTGGCTAGCAAGGGGAATCATTCTATTTGGGACTTTTTCTTGTCATTGACACACTATAGGTAAATCCTCTAAATTGTGTTTAATTACTGATTTCTTTGCATATTTTAGCCTAGATCTAGGTGTCCCCTAGCTGTGGTGTATGATTTGTGAAAGTTTGTATTGATTTTGTGTCCGTATCGGACACGTATCATAACCTAGTTCTAGGTGTTTGTGAAAATACCTCAATAGATTTTACTTTATTTTTGAAAAGTGTTTGAATGAAAATGTTGATCTATATGTGCACTTTAATTTCCCCCATGACTGAGTATAATTTGAGCCGTGTCCATGTCCAAACAGGACACGAACAAGCACACTACATACGTGCGGGCAGTGTCCTGCTGCCCGATTATTAGTTCTCTTCGCACAGGACACGTGGACACGTGGAATTTGGGGAGGATGTCGAGGAATTGACTGACACCACCCTCCCAAAATTTAGGATCATATGGTGCACTACACGGGGAGCAATCGTGCCTGTACTGGACACGCGCTGTGCGCACACTGTCACAAATGCGCACTGACACGCGTTTCGTGTCCACACTAGACCCCACGTGGACACGTCGTGGTGTGTGCAGTATGTAGCCTTAGTGTTGGGCTACACGTGGACGTGACCACGTGGACACATGTGTCGTGTGTCGTGTCTACGAATGGATTGAACGCGTGTACGAGACTATGCACTAGATTGTGTGGCTCGTGTGTTGGAATGGGTTTGGACACATTTGTGTCCAGTTCTTGGGCACTAGAACACACCTATGACACTCACATGTGACACATGTATTACCAACCAATTAATTTGATTATTAGTTGCAATTTCATCTCAAATATGAGTTTCCCTAAATTCCTGATACTAGTTCACTGTTAATCGATTTTTCTGAGATTAAAATATGTTTCCTGATTTTTAAATGATTAATTATCACTGATTGGTTCACATGTACATATCTGAGTATAATTTACATGATAGGATTAATTTTAGCCTGGTGATTTGGTTTTTGAAATGCAATGGGCTGTCTAAACCTGAAAACTGTTTATATATACATTGATACACTGTCATGTGTTTTACTGATTTTGTTGTTGGTTTAATTGCAATGATGTTTCCCTATATACATCTGAGTTAAGTTGCATGTTAGGGTTCATGTCAGATAGGTGAAATAGGGTTTTCGAATTTTAGTTGGGCTGTCAACTTGTAGACTGATTTTGTGTGCTTGATTTCTCATATACCACACGCACATTCACACTGTTATAGCCTAAGAACCTATCTACTATTTTCATGAGAATTGATACACTGTTTGTGTGCACAGTTTCCTGAGAACCTATGTTGGTTCCCAGCACACACCCCCCATTGATATCTATAAACACACACTCAATTCTGAATTCAAAAACCTGGGACACTGTTATTTGTACTGTTTTCTCCATATCATTCACACACACACACACACACACACACCTTTGCTCTATTTCCTGAGAACACATGAGCACACACATTGAGATGCCCTAAAGCCTATGTTGTGATATGTATACATACACATGAACTGAAAACTGGAAATCTGAGAACACATTGATATCACTCACTCACTCACTCATACACACACAGGAACCTAATGAACACACAGGACACATACACATATGCACACACATGTCATTCTATTCCTCTCTCTCACTCTATGTATGTATATATCTATATCTTGTGTGATAAATATAAAATATGTAAATATATGCATATTGCTTATATTAATTTAGTATATATAAATGTGATAAATATATGTATTGCCAATATAGGTTAGTACATAGGCATATAGCCCTATGTGTATATGGCATGTACATACATGGGATGTGTGTTGATGGCTTGTACGGCTTTGTGATGATGTGTGTGAATGGTAGATAGGTATGGTTAGGCTTAGTGAGACTTGTTTGGGTTATGTTTGACCTAGTTTGACTAGAGTAGTTGACTGGATGACTAAAGGTTGACTTTAGCCAAGATTGACCCAAACATCATGTAGAATACATTGTAGCAGTCTATTTTTACCAATTTGGATATGTTGTGACTTGTGCTGTTCTGAATAGGAGCCAGACACCACTCCTCATGCAGTATTTTATTTCATACTCAGGATATCAGGCGAGAACATTCTCTAACCGTTTTATACTTGCTAGGTCTATATTTTTGTTCTAGATTACTTTACTTGATGCTGTCATGATGGAAATACGGATTAGTACTATATAGATCTTTTCATACGATGTTATCCCCTCGGGAGCATCGGATACATCATGCCATGTGCATTTTACTTTCATCATGTATTCCTATGCTTTCACCATTCATGTGCACTTTCGTGATTCATGTACTCATGTTCACGGAGCCCCCATATTATGTTCATGTGTACCCATTTATGGGCCCCCATGTGAAATCATGTACAATAACATAACTTGAACGGATCCTTGTGTATTTATTGGGGATGGAGGAGCAGAAATAGTTATGTGGACATTTCCAAAGTAGTGTAGCCATGTACAACCTCTCATGTTTATTATCAAGCTGTTCATATATCTATCTTGTACTCTAAAACTAGTTCACTGTAGCTCTTTACTTATAGTAGATATTTCTTTACAGTCTTCTATTTTTCTTCATGTATATTCATCAGCTTTTCATGTATCTTATTCTATTGCCTGTATTATATTTCTGTCATGATATGAACTACGTGAGATGTACTGTGCTCGTTTTCGTCCTGACGGACTGCCTGTTAAAAATATTACATATGACCTTGAGGAGCTCTGTCCCACATACTATGGAGCAGGCCTAGATGACACATGTGAGTTGGACTCCCAGGAGGACCCAGCACTTGCAGAGGACATTACCCCAGTAGTCTAGGCTAGTTAGCTAGACCAGTATCTTATTTATCATCGTTTTGTTGGATACACTTGTATTTATTTTGGGATTTATTATTCTGGATATTGTGGAGTTGTTTATCTTAGACATTTAGTTCTCTCTCTCTTATCTTGTATATCATCTGTAGATTTTGTTGTTATATCTATCTTGTCGTACATTCTTCCTTAGCTGTGATTGAGTTGTACTTTATATTATTCCTCCAATCGGAGAGTATAACTGTACATGTACCTTATAACTGTTAGATGTATGTGACCTAGGACATCGTTCTATCGTCGACACTGCGGCGTAGGTTGGACGTAATTACTTTTCGTGCCCCTATACTGGTTGCGGGTTATGACACATTTTTATTGGTGGTCCATGCAGGTTATTTAGAATTATGGTGGTATTCGAACTAGAGTATCACTGCAGCCTACAGTAGGATTAGGATACTTTTGAAGGTACTCAATCACATTAGGAAAAACTCCTAATCAGATTCCTTTTATCTAAATTTTGCTTATTGTCTTCCCTTGAATATAAACTATCCTCCGTTGCTATTTTGACTCATTTGCAGAAGTTGTTTTTTTGTTTGATCTGTCTCCAGGATGGTCGAGACTAGATCACATCGCCCAGGACAGGGGGACACTGATGAGAGGTCTGCCACCTCTCGTCCTCAGCAGCCAGCCCCCAGTATCGCAGCCCCAGTTATGCTAGTTGGATGGGTGTTTCAGCTACATTTGGAGGAGCCCTTCCACCAGCAGTTCGTAGGCAGAGCCCGGTGATTTCGGAGATGCTCCAGCAGTAGCAACCACCTTCAGGATCTGTTGACGCAGTCTAGCTGTTCACTTTCTTCCAGCAGTTCATTGAGACCCAGCAGGCCCAGTAGCAGTGTCAGACGGCAGAGTTCAGTCAGGGCATCGATCTGGCCCTGACGACAGTTGAGAGGGAAGTAGCTCAGCCTTTGGCAGTTCAGTAGCCGTATCAGCCGAAGGAGAAGGGCATCCAAGATTTCCAGAAGATACAGCGGGACTTCAGAGGTACAGAGGGCATTCTGTACGCAAATGAGTGGATTGAGCACATAAAGGAGATTTTCAGGCTGGCAGAGATTCCAGCAAGGCTACAGATCGAGGCGACGGTCAGTATGATGCAAGATTTGGCCCGCACATGGTACCAAACAGACCCAAGGGTTGGTACGGTTGGGCAGACTTGGGCATCCTTCAAGAAGCTGTTCAAGGAGAAGTTTTCCCCGACACAGCGCTTGGTGCCCTCGAGACTCAGTTCGAGGCCTTAGTACAGGGCAGTCAGACTGTCGAGGAGTATGCTGGAGAGTTCTGCCGTCTGGGCAGGTTTGTCGAGGGGTTATCTGAGGTGACGAAGGCCCGGAGGTTCAGGAATGGACTAGTCAAGGAAGTGAACTCCTATACCAAGAGTTTCCGTAGCGCCACTTTTGAGGAGATCTTTGTGGGTGCCTTAGCAGCAGAGGATGATCTTGAGCTGAGGCTCAAGAAGGGGCGGGACACTCAGGGAGCCAGTGGTAGCGGAGGACCGGCCAAGAGGCCGCACTTTCAGCAGTAGCACCAGTAGAGACAGTTTCAGCCGCAGCAGTTCCAGGAGCCGAGACTTCAGCCAGCTCAGCATCAGCAACAGAGGCAGCAGCAGCAGGCCCCGAGGCAGCAGTCAACTAGTTGTACTTTTTGCAAAAAACTTGGGCATGGATAGACTGAGTACAGGAAGAGGCTGGGGAGGTGTCTTCTCTGCAGATCGTCGGAGCATCACCTGAAGGACTATTCCCTCTTCGCAGGCAGAGCAGCACAGGGAGCAGGAGCCAAGGCTCACGTGGGACCACAGAAGGGACCGTTGCCGACTCAGCATCAGCGGTTTGTTCAGCATCAACAGCAGGCCAGGGGAGGCCAGCAGGGACAAGCTTTTGCCATGGCGGTCGAGGATGCAGAGGCTATTCAGGAGCTGATCGCAGGTTCTGTTCTTCTTGACTCCATTCTAGCTTTCGCCTTATTTGATTCCGGGGCTTCCGATAGTTTTGTGTCTGTATTATTTGTTAGACACTACCTTGTATCTAAATCATTGCCTAGGACTGCAAGATCACGACCGGGGTGGTATTATCCTCGTGAGTGATGTTTACAGAGGACGAAGTATTATTTTGGGAGGCCGAGAGTTGGAGGTGATTCTGCTCGTAATGCCACTATCGAACTACGATATTGTATTAGGTATAGATTGGTTGAGCATGCATCACGCCAGCATAGATTGCCGAGGGGGTAGAGTTCTGTTCGGAGCGCCAGAAGAGCCAGAGTTTGAGTTCACCCGACGGTAGGTGGAGCAGAGCAGTGGACGTTTCTACGAAGTTTCAGTCGAGGAGGAGGCGGTTCCACATCCTTTGATTGCAGAGTTCATGGATGTTTTCCGGAGGAGTTGCCAGGACTTTCACCGGACAGGGATGTTGAGTTCTCGATAGACTTGGTTTCCGACGCGGAGCCAATTTCTCAGTATGTCTATCGAGTGAACAACAGTAAGTTGGTGGAATTGAAGAAGCAGGTGGATGAGCTACAGGACAAAGGGCTTCATCCGATCGAGTTCTTCACCTTAGGGTACACCGGTACTTTTTACCAAGAAGGATGGGTCAGTACGGATATGTATCGACTACAGGGCACTCAACAACCTCATGATCAAGAACAGATACCCACTGCCATGGATTGGTGATCTCTTTGATCAGTTGAGCGGAGCTTGGGTTTTTTCGAAGATTGATCTGAGGTCAGGTTATCATCAGGTAAAGGTGAAGAAGGAGGATATCCCGAAGACCGCATTCAGGATGCGGTATGGTCAGCTTGAGTTATTGGTTATGCCGTTTGGGCTGACCAAAGCCCCGACGCTATTTATGAACTTAATGAACGAGGTGTTCCACCAGTACTTGGACAAGTTCATGGTGGTGTTCATCGATGATATCCTGCTGTATTCGAAGACTGGAGGAGCATGAGGAGCATTTGAGAGTGGTTCTGGAGACACTCAGGAGGGGGGAGCTTTATGGCAAGCTCTCGAAGTGCGAGTTCTTTTGGACATAGTTGACTTCTTGGGTCATGTGGTGACTGGAGATGGGATCTCAGTAGACCGAAGAAGATCATGACAGTTGAGGCTTGGTCGGCACCGAGTTCAGTAGCAGAGTCAGGAGCTTCTTGGACTGGTAGGCTATTACAGGAGGTTCGTGCATGATTTCTTCGGATTGCAGAGCCGTTGACTAGGCTGACCCAGAAGGATGCAGAGTTTGTTTGGTCAGAGGAGTATTAGGTCGCTTTTGATGAGTTGAAGAAGTGGCTGACGAAAACTCCGATTCTGACATTGCAATCAGGATCAGGAGGGTTCACTATCTATAGTGACGCCTCAGGGAAGGGTTTCGGTTATGTCTTGAAGCAACATAGGAAGGTGATTGCCTATGCTTCCAGGCAGTTACATTCCTATGAGAAGAACTACCCTACCCATGACTTGGAGTTGGTAGCAGTGATATTTGCTTTGAAGTTGTGGAAACACTACTTATATGGTGAGAGGGTGGAGATCTTCACAGATCATAAGAGCTTGAAGTATGTGTTTACACAGAAGGAGCTCAACATGAGGCAGCACAGGTGGTTGGAGTAGATAAAGGACTTCGATATTTCACTACATTATCACCCAGGGAAGGCGAACGTGGTTGCCAATACCGAGTAGGTATCCGACAGCCATGTGTTTGGCTATGGATCGTCACTTGCTAGCAGATTTAGAGTGCATGGGGATTGAGATGATTGTGATAGGAGTTCAGATACAGATATGGGGCCATCAGATTCAGTCGGACTTGATGGAGAGGATCAAGTCGACGCAGTTCGAGGATGTTGCTCTGCGCTATATCGAGAGCAGGTTCGAGTGGGTTGTGGATGGTGAGTTTACTCTTGCAGAGGATGGTACTTTGAGGCACGGTTCCAGGCTGTGTAGGCCCAATAGAGAGCTCAGGGAACAGGTCATGCAGGAGGCCCAACGATCTCAGTACTCTATACATCTTGGAGCAACAAGATGTACAGGAATCTGAAGGAGCACGTCTGGTGGTATAGGATAAAGCAGGAGGTAGCTCACTTCGTAGCCAGGTGCTTGGTCTATCAGCAAGTCAAGGCAGAAAGGCAGAGGCAAGGGGGTTTATTGCAGTCGTTGCCCATTCCAGAGTGGAAGTAGGAGCATATCACGATGGATTTTGTTTCTGGATTGCCGCGTACACCAGGAGGAAAAGACGCGATTTGGGTCATCGTAGACATGTTGACCAAATTGGCTCCCTTTTTGCCATTTAAAGTTGGTACGTCTACTGAGAGGCTTGCAGAGATGTACATGCGACAGATTGTCAGGATTCATGATGAGTTGCGGTCAGCATCGTCTCAGATCGGGATAGTCACTTTACTTCCCATTTCTGGCGGAGTCTGCAGACTAGTTTGGGCACTCAGCTCAAGGTTAGTACTGCATACCACCCTCAGACGGACGGACAGTCAGAGAGGACTATTCAGATGCTCGAGGACATGTTGCGGACGTGCATCTTGGATTTCGAAGGATCCTGGGAAGATCACCTGCACATGGTGGAGTTTACTTACAACAATAGTTTTCAGGCCAGCATTGAAGTGTCACCTTTTGAGGCGCTGTATGGACGTAGATGTACACCTTTATCTTGGGATGATGTTAGAGAGCGAGTTTTTGGGACCTGAGATGGTTGTTGACGCAGTCGAGAAGGTTAAGCTCATCAGGGACAGATTTCGCATGGTGCAAGACAGACATCGCATTGGGCCGATAGCCACGAAGGCTTTTGAAGTTTGAGGTACAGATTAAAGATAGGATTAGAAGTAGGTTGTTGTTGTGTTTGTTTGATCATGTTTGATTACTTTGTAACTTGAGACCTTGTTTGTTTTTAGGTTGAAGACATGGTTTTTCTGAGGATATCTCCGACTCGTGGTACCATACATTTTGGTGGAGGTGGGAAGCTGAGCCCGCGCTTCATTGGACCTTTCATCATCAGCGGGATAGTCGATGACGTGGCATACAGGCTAAACTTGCCACCTGCTCTAGTGGGTATCCACAACGTATTCTACGTATCACAATTGAGACGGTATGTGGCTGATCCCCATGTACTTGACTATTCGAAGAATGAGGTGGGACCTACTCTCAGTTATCCAGAGAAGCCAGTGGAGATTCTGGATTGCCGAGAGAAGGTACTGAGAAAACCATGTGATAGCCTTGGTTCGCATCACATGAAGGCATCATTCTTCAGGAGAGTCTACCTGGGGCGGGAGGATGAGATGCGTGAGTGATAACCATATCTTTTTGGACCTTGAGGTATGATTGTCTATCCTTCTCATCAGCTTAGTTTTGCCTTTTTAATTTCGAGGACAAAATTCTTTTAAGGAGGGTAAATTTGTCAATACCACATTTTAGCTTGAGGGTATTTTGGTCATTTTGTAAATTTTGAATTTATTTTGAATTATTGAAGTAATGATTGTTATTTTTTACTTTTGTTAGTTGAGACTTTGGAGACTAACCTAGATGTTGACTCTAGCTATGTGACTTGATTAGCATGGTGGGATCCTAGTCTAACTTAAGTCAACCAAAGTTAAGTCATTTAGAATCAAGTTTCAATAGGAGAATAAATGAATAGGTTCAAGGACTTTTGACTCATGAATTGATTTCCATTACCATTGAAAGTTGGCCCAAGCCCACTAGCCTAAACCCTAACCCTAATTACCACTTTATTAGGCCGGATATATAGGGATCCCAACCCTATATAATATCTCTTCCTATTGTTCTTGGCTCTTTTGTATCAAATCAACTTTTGAAAAAGGAAAGGTATTGTCATTCTTCCCCAATCCATAACTATTCTTTTATTTCCTTTTTGACTCTACTTTCTTGCATTAGAGTCTAATCCTACTCTACTTTATGTTCATGGAGAGAAATCTCAGTTTTGGGACAATTTGGAGATTTTGGCTGGCAAGGGGAATCATTCTATTTGGGGCTTTTTCTTGTCATTGACACACTATAGGTAAACCCTCTAAATTGTGTTTAATTTCTGATTTCTCTCAATATTAGCCTACACCTAGGTGTCCCCTAGTTGTGGTGTATGGTTTGTGTAAGTTTGCATTGATTCGTGTCTGTATCGGACACGTATTATAACCTAGTTCTAGGTGTTTGTGAAAATGCCTCAATAGATTTTACTTTACTGTTTTCGAAAAGTGTTTGAATGAAAATGTTGATCTATATGTGCACTTTAATTTCCCCCATGACTGAGTATAATTTGAGCCGTGTCCGTGTCCAAACAGGACACGAACACGCGCACTACACATGCACGGGCAGTGTCCTGCCAAACGACTGTTAGTTCTCTTCGCATAGGATACGTAGAATTTGGGAAGGATGTCGGGGCATTGACTGACACCACCCTTCCAAAATTTGGGATCATATGGTGCACTACACGGGGAGCAATTGTGCCCGTACTGGACACGCGCTATGTGCGTACCGTCACGAAATACATACTGACACGTATTCGTGTCCACACTAGACTCCACGTGGACACGTCATGGGTAGCAGTGTGTAGCCCTAGTGTTGGGCTACGTGGATATGACCACATGGACACACGTGTCATGTGTCGTTTCCACGAATGGGTTGAACGCGTGCACGAGACTGTGCAGTAGATTGTGTGGCTTGTGTGTTGGAATGGGTTTGGACAAGTTTGTGTCCAATTCTTGGACACTAAAACACACCTATGACACACTCACATGTGACACATGTATTACCAACCAATTAATTTGATTATTAGTTGTAATTTCATCTCAAATATCAGTTTTCCTAAATTACTGATACTAGTTCTCTGGTAATCAATTTTTCTGAGATTAAAATGTGTTTCCTGATTTTTAGATGATTAATTATCACTGATTGGTTCACATGTACATATCTGAGTATAATTTATATGATAGGATTAATGTTAGCCAGGTGATTTGGTTTTCAAAATGCAATGGGCTGTCTAAACCTGAAAACTGTTTATGTATAGATTGATACACTGTCATATGTTTACTAATTTTGTTGTTGGTTTAATTGCAATGATGTTTCCCTATATACATCTGAGTTAAGTTTCATGTTAGGGTTCATGTCAGATAGGTGAAATAGGGTTTTCGAATTTTAGTTAGGCTGTCAACTTGTAGACTGATTTTGTGTGCTTGATTTCTCATGTACCACACACACATTCATACTATTTTAGCCTAAGAACCTATCTACTGTTTACTGCGGCGTAGGCTGGGCGTTGTTACGCTCTCGTACCCTCACAGTGGGTGCGGGTCGTGAAACTGTTTTTCTGAGAATTGATACACTGTTTGTGTGCACTGTTTCTTAAGAACCTATGTTGGTTCCCTGTACACACCCCATTAATATCTATACACACACACACACACACTCAATTTTGTATTCAAAAACCTGGGACACTGTTATGTGTGTACTGTTTCTCTATATCATTCACACACACACACCCTTTGCACTATTTCTTGAGAACACATGAGCACACATATTGAGATATCCCTATAGCCTATGTTGTGATATGTATACACACACACAAGAACTGAGGACTGGAAATCTGAGAACACATTGATATCACTCACACACTTATACACACACAGGAACCTAATCAACACACATGACACATACACATCTGCACACATGTCATTCTATTCCTCTCTCTCACTCTATGTATGATATATCTATATCTTGTGTGATAAATATAATAGTATTATATGCATATTTTATATTAATTTACTATATATAAAATGTGATAAATATAGTGTTGCCAATATAGATTTGTACATAGGCATATAGCCCTATGTGATATAGCCTATGTGTATATGGCATGTATATACATGGGATGTGTGTTGATGGCTTGTATGGCTTTGTGATGTGTGAATGCTAGATAGGTATGGTTAGGCTTAGTGAGACTTGTTTGGGTTAGGTTTGAGCTAGTTGACCTAGTTTGACTAGAGTAGTTGACTGGAGTTGACCAAAGGTTGACTTTAGCCTAGATTGAGCCAAACATAATGTAGAATGCATTGTAGTAGTCTATTTTTACCAATTTGGATATGTTGTGACTTGTGTTGTTCTATAAAGGCCAGACACCACTCCTCAGGCAGTATTTCATTTCAGATACTCAG